>OZ014522.1:371798513-372998513 GCA_963966055.1 Lathyrus aphaca
TGGTTTTTTCCAAATTGCCAAATTCAGTTCACAATACCAAAATTGGCCTTTTAATCAAGTGATTTCATGGTTTAATTCTCATGTATTCTTCAAGTGGCCAAAATGCATAGTGAATTAAAACTCAAGAATCATGCAACCACAAAGCCCAAACTCAATCACATTCTGATTAGGGGTTAAAATGTGAGCAATTCATGCACATGACCAAGGCCATGCACGTGCAAGTAACCAATTCCACTTCAAATTGTAAAAATGAAAATTCATCAAAATCTTCTTAACCAAGGCTCAAATGGATCTTTAACCATGGTCAGGCCCAAAATCCATCATATATTAGCTCATAATTCCTCTGGTTAGGGCTAGAGTTCATTCATTTTGCTCAGATTTCAAAAATTACACCAAACTTTCCTCTCTTCTAAACTCATAATCCTTAGGGTTCCATTGAGATTTTTCTTCACATTCTTGATCAACATACTTCATAGAACATAAATCATCCATTGGTTGAAGCTCAAAGCAAGGTTTTCATCATATTCAAATTTGGAAGTTTCTTCTTCAAATCCTTAGATCCAGCTTGTTTACAAGCTCTAATTACATTTATTTTGCAATTAGAGGTCTCAAGGAGTAGATCTGCAGCTTGCTGATTATTTTCTAGGAGTATTTCACTAGCTTCAAGTTTTTAGGTGAGTCCATATTCATGCTCCTATTCCTTGAATTTAATGTGTGCATTGTGATCTGCGTGTGCTAGTGATCATTCTGATGTAGTTTTCATGAGATTTGGATGTGTCTTATGGATTAATTTGAGATCTGAATTTTTTTGTTCATACTTTGTTTGCTTCGATCTAGCCAATTTATGCATGTTTTGAGAAAATGAACTCCATATTCGTGATCGACATGGATTTTAGAGTGAGATTGTGGTATTTTTATTGATTTCTGGAAAAAAGATTTATGAGATGCTCACCAGAGAAGGTGACTGGAGCTAGGGCTCTGGCTCCTGGTTTTATTTCAGGTGATCAGAAGTTATAAGGTAGAAGACATAATCCCAACCTTTCATTATGTCCTTAGGCTTCTTGTGGTGTGTGTTTGATCCTGATCCATGATCTTGATTACTTTTGATTATGATTGACTGATTGGTACACGTTTGCTTGATCTGAGGATTATTATGAGAGTCAATGTTAATTGAGTTCCATGATATTTTTTTTACTTGTACTGACTTGGTAATTTACTAGACTAGTTATTGGAACCCCATTCCCTTGGCCCAAGCTTATTTTAAATGTGAACATTACTATTTTTACACCTCACTGGCCTTTGTTTCATATTTATTTTTATTTTCATTTTTACATAGTTTCAATTTTGATATTCTAAAAATACTTAATCATCCAAAAATCACAAAAATACTCATGAAGCACATTCACACATTTAACTAATTTTTCATATTTTTTATTTCTGATTTTCTTTATTTTTCATCATATTTTGAAATTTTCTTTTTATTTTCTTCAAAATTTGTTTCTATTTTGACATCTCAACTTTTAGAATTTCTTTTGCATAATATATAAAATCATTTGCATTCAATCTTTTTGCATTGTTTCATCAACATATTAAAATATTAAAAAATATTTTTCTCATATTTTTTAAATCATTTTGCATTGCATTGAGGTAATCATCTTATGCGTCCTCCTTCTTTGATCCTAAGCAACTTTGAACAATTGTTTGACCTAATTTGATTTTGATTTTTTTTTGTATGAGCTTTTAACAAGTAATTAGCCTCTGACCTATGTCACTTGAGGTACATTTTCTTAATTTTTTATTGTGGTTTGGTATGTGTTTTATTGCTTGTGTTTGAAGTTAACTTTTGTGATCATTTTTCTTCATCTCCTAACCCTAATTTCTTGAAGGCATTTATGCCATTGTATGAGGTCACCTGTGTGAGTTTTTAAATCTTGATTATACACTTATAGGTCTTCTTTGATCATTTATAGGTCCATTTGGTTTGTGTTTGCCTTTTGGTTTGTGTTATGTATCCATGCTCAACTTTGACTTAATTTCCTTACGTCTTCTTCTCCTATGCTTCTCATGTTGTTTGTGTGCATTCAAGTATGCTCACACCATCATCCTATTTTCATTACATCTTATGTATGCTACTGACTTTATGTATATGCATCCATCTTTGTATTTCATATTTGTAACTTGCATCTCAAGTATGTAACATCCTTTCCTTATATGTTCATCCTTTGCATGTTTGTTTGACTTGTTTGCTATGTGAATTTGGCATGTTCATATGTACATCCTTATAATGTCATCTTAGTCATATGATACTGAATTCAATCATACTCATTCATCTTGGTATGTCATCTTTGCATCTTTTTCTTTCATTTTTAATTTTTTTTTCGTTTCTTCTTATGTGAACATCAAATTGTTTTCTCTTCTTCATCTCTTCTAAACATGAACTAACACAAGCACCTTTGTATGCTCATTTAGTATCATCTTAGGCATTCTAATATTTCATATCATTCTGACTTTGATGATCCATACATGATTTCATCCATGTCATACCTCATTTGCATTCATACTTCTTCATATGTGACATTTATGAACTTCTTTGCTTCTTTGGTGCTTCTTTGAGATAGTTTGGTTTTGTTTGAGTTCCTTGTGCTTCTTAAAACTTTTTTGTGGTTTGGTTATTACTCTTAAGGTTTGTGTACCTTATAATCCTTTCCATGTGCTTTCTTTACTTACTTGACTTCTCTTTCACTTCTTATGAGTGTTTGTGTTTCATTTGCTAACTTTTCAGGGGCTCTGGTAAGTCATATGAGTGTGGATGTGCATCCACATTCCAATCTCTTCCCTCACTTTTATTTTTCAATTTTTTGTTTGTTTAAGAATTTAAGATGCTTTGGTTTTTACAATTCTCATTCATTCCCCTTAGAAACAACTTAACTTCCATCTTGGAAGTAAGTTGTCTTCTAATCCTTGTCTCTCTTCTTCTTCTTCTTCTTCTTCTTTCTTCTCCTCCCTTTCTTCTTTCTTTTAGGATAGAGATATCTTACCTCACTAAACCTAGGACATCCAAGCATGATAACTCTTAGGATTGTTAGTTTCCCTTTAGACTTTTACCTTTTGAGTCTCTTTTGAGTCCTTCTCTTTCTCATCTCAAAACAAAAGCAAAAAAACACCTAATAAAGGTTGAACTTCTTCATGTGCCAAGAGAATTTTCCATGGGATACTTGCATTCATTCCATACGGGGATGAGGTGTAGGGTATCTATCATGATGAATAAGTCTTAGCATGAATAATTTTCACAAAATAAACTAAAAAATCACTTCTTCATTTAAAAAAACACTTAACAAATAAAATAAGCTAGTGTGCTTGAGTCTTAATCATTGGAACTAAGTCTAGAGATCTCCTCCATACTTAGGTGTGCTTTGTATTCATTCCATCTTGGAGTGATGTAAGAAGTACACACTCCATTGAATAAGACTTGAATACACTCTCCTATGCAAACTCACAAATAAAAAGCTTCTAAAAAACTTCAACAAACAATAAGCGTCTTTCCTTCGAGAATTCTCTTCTCATCTCCTTCACTCTAAATGAAAGAACTTGCTCCTACTTGTCTTTTGCAAGATGGTAAATGCACTCATTCCAGACGAGCCTACAACACCTGAGCGTAGGCATAAGCAGTTCAATCTCAAAAATAGAAGAAAGTTGTGTCAATCTTATTGAGTCGAACTACGGTGTTCTGACTTTCTCATTGCACAAAGGGAATATGTAGGCACAAGCTACGACGCTTGGCGAACACAATCCTTCAGTCTCTTTCCTCGTTTTTCGTGCCATTTCATCTACTTATCCTTTCATCTCATTCTTCCTTATTTATTTTCAGTCCTTTCCAATAGCAGTTGTAGCAGTAGCAGATAACCTCACCCTTTGAAACAGTTCTAGCAAGCGTGGATCTCGTCGGGTACAACGGACGATCTGGAGTGTCAATACCTTCCCATTTTGTAACCTACTCCCTTACCCTTTATCTTTGGTTCACGAGACCCCGCTTTCTCCTTCTTCCGGGTTTGTGCAACATTACCCTTTTCCCTCAGGATAAAAATTCTTGGCTGGCGACTCTTCCTTTTCCGTGCCACTTTGGTCTCTGTACCAGGATGCAAATCCCGTGAGCGACAGCTGGCGACTCTGCTGGGGAACTCTTAATCAGAGTTTCTTTGGTTCCCTATGCGAGTTAATCCTAGCGTTTGTCTATTTCTGTTTCTTTGGGTGTTTATCTATTTATTGTTGTGTGCTTTAGTTTAGATTTATTGTTTTACTTACAACTTTAATTTACAACTTTATCTACTACTTTCCGCATTTACTTTTCATGCATCATTATACTGGACTGTCTGGATTGTTTTTTTTTGCGGTACGAGGTTACCGTGAGATGAGCCCAATACCCAGGCTTGAGTGCACCTTAGACTTTAGTGTGGACAAACATTATACTTCCATAATGTATCATCATGATGAGTGGCGGTGTGTTCCACACCCAGAGTGTGACCATCTTAGAAATATTTTGTGTGGGAGTTTTCTCCACATCAGGATACGACCTTGATAGTTAAGTGCATATGAGGACCGATTATTGAGGACCTTTGTGGAAACAACACACTTGCACCTGAGGGCCCACTAGGAACTCGCATAGGATGACCTTGTTCTCTCGTAAGAACTCAGTCAAAGTACTCTTCATATGGAGATAGTATTGTACCCTTCGGGATGAATGTAATATTTCTTCTTGATCTCAGTGTTTGAAGCTGGGAACTTATGGGGGATGCTTGTTTTTCAGGACTCAGCTGAGACCTCCTCTTTTAGTGTATAATCCTAAACTGGAAACAGTGAACGTATTATCGCTTCTCAACCTGAGAGTCCGTGATATTGACCCTTAGCACACCCGTGAGATGGGGGGATTGTTTACAGGTTTGTAGGAACATTGAACCTCCACATACCCATTTCATTTTTGTTGATTCTATGAGTTGATCTGGTTCTATACAGTTTGTGGTTCTCTACTTGGGGTTCTGTACATAGATAATGTTGTTATTGTGGCTCTATATAGGCACTTGGCTCGTTGTTCAACACCAACACCAGACACATGTCACTGATCACATGACTTGCATTGCATCATGGTATCATTAACCATTTGTGTTTTTCATTCTCAGGGTTTACATACTGTTCCTGATTCCGGTAAGACTTCTTGTAGAAATGGAAGATTCAAGAAATAAGAATTTTAATTATAAGTTCTTTGATACCAAGGTTGACATGTTAAATAAGATGGTTGCTCTGATTACTCCAAATCATGTTGAGGATTTTTGGAAGGTTCATGGGGTATTCTGATTATGGTAGTAGAGTTGGATGATTCTGAGAAGTGTTCTATCCATACCTTGTTACAGTATTATGATCATCGAATTAGGTGTCTCATGTTCCATGACTTCCAGTTAGGCCCTTTTTTATAGGAGTATGCTTTGATTTTGGGGTTTCTTCTTCAGGATCAGATTCCCTTCAACTCTGAGATGGTTAGGCCTACTCATGTTGATATTGCCAAGGCTCATTATTTGAGCATATATGTGGTAACTACTAATCTGAGTACCATAAAAGGAGGGGTATCTGGTTTCTCTTTGGAGTTACTGGTGAAGAAAGCTGAGGAACTTGCTGCTAGTGCCCAGTGGGATTCTATTTGTGCTATTATGGCTCTTTCCATTTATGGGATAATTCTGTTTGCTGACATCGACAAGTTTGTGGATATGAATGTCATTCGCCTTTTTATGCTGAAGAATCCATTGCCTACTTTTTTGGGAGATCTTTATTACTCAGTACATTACAAAAATGAGAAGAAAAAGGGAGGTTTAGTACGTTAATACGCTCCTTTGTTTCACTGGCGGTTCATGAGATATTTGTCGAGTACTGAAGCCTTTACTAATCCTAATCTGATGTGGTCCCAAAGGTTGAGTGGATTGTCGGCTAAGGACATTAACTGGATTACCATGAGGTTAAAAGGGAAGAATTTCATTACTAGTTATGGGAGCTACCCGAATGTGCCACTCTTAGGAATAACTGGGGGAATCAACTATAACCTGATTCTTCTAAGAAGGAAATTAGTGTACGCTTTAAAAGACATTCCTGAGAAGTTGGAGTTGACCAAGACTTTTTACTTTGTTGTGAAAGACAATATCCCAATAGCGAGGAAAGTTGCTGGTGCTTGGAAGCTTATCGAAAGGAAAAGGGCATCATGCTTTGGTAAGAGCAACAATCAGACGTTTCCTGAGTACGACGTATGGTTGAAGAAGAAATCCCAGATTACTTTCTTGCCTTTCTCTGCTCAGACTCCTCCTTCAGTGATTGAACCCAAGACCATCATACCTTTGGAATAGTTTCAGAAGTTGGAAGCTCTAGTGAATCAACTTAGTGTAGAGAACACTAAGGTCCATAGTTCTTATCAGAAGATGGTGCACCTTAACCAGGGGTTATAAGAAAAGGTTCAGAATGCTGAGAAGATGGTGAAGGCCAAAAATAAATAGTTTGAAGATAGAGAGCTTTACTTCAAGAAGAAAGGCTTAGCTGAGATAAGTAAAACTGGTGACCGGCGAAGGATTAGTAAATCCTTAGTTGAGGCGAATGAAGCATCACTCTTTGGAAAGAACAGTGGGAAGCTAATCAGAAACAACAGAAAGAGAAAGAGAAAGAATACAAGTTAAAGATTGAAGAGCTTCAGAAGGCCCACAAATAGCATATGGATTATTTTCAAAGGCTGGAACAGAGTCAAAGGTTGATGGAATATGCTCAGAAGGAAATTGATGAACTCAAGATCCATGCTGAAAGCAAGAGAGCTAGATCATAGCCAAGTTCTAGTAGGGCAAATAGAGAATTTTCCTGCAGCAAATCCGTGAGTTGCATGCGTCTTTTGACCAAAGAGACCTTCTCATATAGAGGTTGATTGAAGACCCATGACACCCATATGATGCCCAATTGCTTGAAGTCGTCTAGCAATTCAGTTGGAGATTTAAGGACGTGGAGTTCTGTAGGGCTTAGTTTCTTTTGTTGTACTTTATTACCCACAAACTTGTTGTGGGAATCTTTGCTTTGTTCTTTCTGACTTTTATTTGTTGTAACACTTGTAACCCTTCAGGGAATCTTTGTTGCTCTCGAGCTTTTACTATGTTATGTTATTTGCGGGTGCCTAGATTTCTGATTGTTGTATATACACTGACACTTGTTCTGAACACAACTTCGTCCAGGCCAACCATATCTGAGCTTTACGCGAATGTTTCTTCTTAAAAAGTTAGAATCCCAAAGAGCCTCTGTACTTCTTTATTATTATTGAATACCGGAACTGGGACATAAACGACCTTGAAAATGAAAAGCAAAACATTTGTATAGCATGCATATCACCTCGTTTTGTTTTTGCAGGTACATGTCTCATATTTCTAACTTCTCTTCTATTTTCAGGCACTATTGCTGACAGGCGGGTTCATCGGTACTTAACCAGAGAAAACAGATCAAGGATCATGAAACAAATACAGGTTGAGCTAGTAGAGTTGAGGACTCCTATGGATCAGTTTATGACTTTAATGACTGAGATGAATCAGAACCAATAGATGATCTAGGAGATGGTTGAGAGGACACAAGAGCAACTAGAAGTCAATGTGGGAGGCAATGGTGTTCCTATTCCACATGGTAATCCTTTGGTCCCTCCTAATGTGAATGCAAATGGTGCTCCGGGCAGAGATCTTGGTCGTAATATTGGCTACATGGATGGACAAGAAGATCAGTTTACTTTGGTTGACGGGGATATGGATGCCCAGAATGCTGTTGTGAATCGGTGGTTTGATGAGATTGTTGAGAAGATTAAGTCTATTGAGTCTCAAAACACCCTTTGCTTTGACATATCTGACTTGGGCTTAGTTCTCGGTGTAATAATTCTCCACAAGTTTAAACCACCAACTTTCGATAAGTACAATGGCACAACTTGTCTAAAAACTCATTTGCAGTCATATGTGGGAAGAATTACTGCCCACACAGATGATGAAAAGTTGTGGATGTATTATTTCCAAGACAACCTCATTGGGGTATCACATGAATGTTATACGAAGTTAAGCAGGGCGTCTGTTAGAAGCTGGAAGGAATTAGCTGAAGCTTTTGTAAAGCAGTATCAATACTGTCGTACCTCGAAAAATACGATCCTCACGAGCGCGGTCGCGGCTGGGCTGACATGAGAGTCACCACCTAATTGTATTTATTCCAAAAGAGGGAAATGGTAAATATAGATAAAACCACCAAGAAGGGATAAGACAAGGTCGTCGCAAACCATTGTCTGGGTTCGAAAGTCGGTTATGCAAGGGGAAGGTATTAGGACCCCCTACATCCATCGTACTCGATGGGAACCATCTAAGTTGTCACACACGAAGGGATGTCTATGCTTATGAATTACTTTCTAAACTAAAAGGTTTATTGATCCTATGGACTCACCAAGGATTGAGATCCTTGTGCCTACGTATTCCCTTGTGCAATGAGAGAGTCAGAGCTTCGAAGTTCGGCCTACTACAGGTGATTGGTTGTTTGTTTTATTACCTTTCTTCGAAAAAAGGATTTAGGAGTAGAATTGCACTAAAGACTATGGATAGAGGTGATTATTCCAAACCAACAAAACGAGCGTCTTGCGACGAAATAATCGGAGCGAATAACGAGATGCTCATTACCCTCCTTTCTACCACTTAAGGCTCGTGGCGTACAATTCTTCTCGTATTATTAAAGTCTTTTATTACCTAAGACCACTTGACGTTGGATCAAGGGTTTGGATCTAAAAGTAACATTTCGATTTTTGAGGTTTTGGGGTGAGTGCAAAATGGAGGTTTATTTGTGAGTGTGTTAGCGAGGTACAATGTGTTCGGCTCGCAAGGTTGGAAAACTAAACTAAAGACTAGCTATGGAGAACAAGCGCGATGCGTTGATTCATTAAGTTGAAAAATGTTGAGAAAGGTGTAAAATGCAAAATAGTGCAGATGGCGATCAAAGAATAATCGACTTACGTGTGTGTATGAAGTGAAGTGTGTATGTATATTTACTTGGCGTTAGACCAAAGATTTCGTTTATCTTTGAAATGATTAGTCTTAATGTGCGTTTGTATTTTACTTAGCAGTTTATCGTCAAAAATGCAAACGTAAATCACACAAATAAGAAAAGCATAAACAAGAACAATCGAGCATACACAAACATTCATAACACTCATAAAGTCGAACAAAGGAGAAAGATTAACTAATTGAGTTAAATAGAAATATTTAATTAGGCTAATTATCAAATTAATTAGTCAAATTAAACAAAACGATTTAATAATTAATCAACCAAATGTTTTTTTGGTTTTTTTTATTCAAATAGAAATTAAATCGAAAGATAAGAAAGAAATTAAACAAAATGGTTAAGAAAATATTTTATCATTTTTTTAGAGTATTAATAAGAAAGTTAATTAATTAAACATACTAGATAGAAAAACATTTAACAAAATTAATTAGTAAATCAAATACTTATGTTAAATAAAGATAATTTAATTAAATAAATAATAAAAGTTTTTTTTTTTGTTTTTTAGATTTTTATAAAAAGAAAGTAAACAGAACAAAATTAAAAGAAAATGAAATGGGCTGGGTTTGTAGAAAACAGGGGGTGTAACTAGAAATTCGGATAAGGCCCAACAATGATAGAGCCCATACTAGAGGGGTATATGGGATGGACCTCAGCAAAAAGTTGACCCCTGAAATGATCTGAGGTGTCAGAGTTTTAGCAAGTCAACCTAAAGACTTGAATCCATGGTATTTAATGAGTCTACACTATAAAATGAAACACATTACTACTCCTTGAAAACCCTATCTGTTTGATTTTGGTCATAGTAATTAAAGAGTTGCCGACACATGTATCAGTGTGAATCATTGGGCAATGGAAAAGTCAGACTTGGAAATAATAAACATTAATTAACATTTTAAAACTACAACAAAAAAAGAAACCTTAGTGATTCCCTTTCCACTTACTCAATCATAAACCTAAATCGCATTAGAGCGAAACTCAATTAAAACAAAAGAAAAAAAACTTAAAGAAAACCAAAATCATCCCCTCTGAACCTTCTCTTTCATTTCACATCTGTTCAACTCGGTGGAGTTCTCATGAACACCAACCTTCATCGTATCATCACCAATAAATCGCAAACCAAGCAACACATAAGCATAAACATCGAATCATAGTGTCAAACATTGATGTTTTCACCCCCAAATCGCAACCCTAAGCTCTAACACATCTTCGGCAGAATCAAAAAATAAACAATAGACTTCGAATCCTCAAACATGGAAGGCAAGCATAAACACAAAAATGGTCAAAGTAGAAGATTTATACCTAAATTAGAGGGATCCTATTTTAAGCTTCGATGTAGAAGATATTTCGTTCTTCTCCGCTTCCTTCTTTAAAATGTTTCTGTTGTTTCACTTTATCCCTTTTCTTTGAATGTTCTGGTTATTTGTTGAGTATTGTTGAGTGCCAAAAATGGTGAGGTTTAGCTCATCTCTAACAAAATTTCAGTGTGAAATTATGCAGAGAATGTAGGATAAGAGCTTTAGTGTTTTAGGTTTTTGATTATTGATTTTGGCAGCGTTTCAGTATGCAACTCTTCGTGTGTTTTGCTTTAGGAATTAGGCGATATTTATAGGATGGTTTTAAGGTTGGGTGGTACATGCGAAAATTTTAGGATTCTCTTCTGATACGTGAGAGATACGTGAGAGTCAGTTGTGAAATTTTTATGTCGTTGTGATTTGTACGATATTCCTCTGTTGTAGATATCTTGTGGGGACCAAAAGAATGAGTCACCATTTTTGATTTTTTTGTCTGTTATGCCCTTCTAGAAAGAGGGTGGGGTCCTGTTGATTTTTTGATTTTCACTGCTGTCAAGTTCTTATGGCTTTTTTTACTTGTGTTTACGTAACTATTTGGAGAGAAAACTGCTTTTTATTGTCGTGTGACTCTGCGTTGTGACACTTATTCCATAGCCCCTCCGTTTTTTACATCACAATTGTTGAACTTATTTGCTTTTGAAATTCATGTGCAGAATTATGTGGTGTATTGTAGATAACATCCTACTGTATTGATACTTGACTGAGTTTTGTGTTAACATTCTCTCAATCACTGCAGGTCAAAGGCGTGGAGAGTACAAAAGAATGCAATTTATGGTGGAAGATCGCTTGTAGATTTTATATTAATATTGAGAAGTCTGGAATGTGATCAGGCCCTTGAAACTTTGATGTTCCCTTTTTTGAAGGTTTAAAATTGAGTTTCACTATTTCTTTGTTATCTTTATTTACCATGTGCACTGGAGTTATTTGCTATGCTGTTTTGCTCAGATGAAGTTGTTTTGATACGGTGATTTCGCTTTGCAGGTGTACACTCTAATCATGGCTTGAAGAAAGATCAACCATTGTCTTGCCCTGCTGCGGCTGAATATGCAGTGTTTGAGGACTCGTATGTCCAGCTCCTGGCGTCACAGGATTGTTTGAAGACTCGTCCGTCAACGTATTCTTACTCCAGATATCAGTTTCAACTAGGAAGAAGCTCGTCTGCTTTTCCTCTTTCTCATCCCCAGAGTTTCATCTGGTTGGGTTTATTTCCCAGTGTTGCATTCTTCGTCAGAGTGCAAATTTCTGGTCTTCTTGGTATTCAACCACAGTTTATCTCGAATGGTCGATAGCCCGTACTATCGTCCTTTTCAGATTAACTGATGATTGAATAGGGGCAGCTGTAACACCCCAAATTTTCCCTCTTCATTTTAAGCATCATATCACATCATATTCATCATACTCATATCATTTCCTCAGCATCATATCATGGAAAAATGAAGCATAACATCCCTCATGCCCTAGCATCAAGCATATGGTCCTCTGTGGAGGTTCTAGAAGCCTTTCAGGCCATGACAAGGGTCTCAATGAATTTGTAAAAGTTCTATGGTGAGTCTACACTCCATTTACAAGATCAAGTCCATTGGAAAAAGCTCAGAAGATTACATGATCATCAGAGATCTCAGGACAAGACAAAGCTCCTATACAAGGCACCCAAATTAGGGTTTGAGATTCAAGCACCAAGATCTCACAACTTTGGCCATTTCTTGTGATCCAAGTCTTCTATATGTTAAGAGGATCCTATGTGTCAAATTTCACGAGAAAATTCCATGTGGAAGTCAGTCAATGCCTCAGTTGCTTGCAGATGAAGCAGAAAGTCAACAGAGCCCATAAAAAGTCAATTATGCAATTTCAAGGGGTCTAACCCAAATTTTTTGGCCAAGAGGGGCCCTTACAATGTTATAAGAGGTTTGGAATTCCTAAAGTGCAAGAATCATGGATATTTGAAGGGTTTTGCAAAAATGGTATAAAGTTGGTTTTTGAAGTTTTCCAAATTTGGCAACTTTTGCCCTAATTTTCAAGTGGCCTTAACATGATCAAAAATTCTTCAAATGGACCAAAGTCAAACATGAAAGTTGTAGATTAAGGTCTCCCATTTTCAAAAATTACAAGTACTTTTTCATTGGATTTCTAGAACTCTTCCTATGCCATTCGAAAATTCTTGCTATCATAGGGCAAAATTCACTTTTCCAAAATGCACCAAATGCAAAAGGCTTCCAATCTTATTTTTGTGACTTGGTACAGGCCCAAACTTGTTTCCAACTTAAAATGCATTGCCTTAGGACCAATTTGCTCCAAATAAATGGCCATTTTCATGCACTTTGGAAAAATCCCTCCAAAACAAGCCAATTTGCAAAAATCATGAAACAAGTGTGACAATTAAATTTAAGGGCCAGGAATGACTAGATTTGAATCAAGGGTGGAAAATGAAAGCCACACATGCTGAGAGGCCCAAGAGAGCATGAGCATAGCATGCTTATTCCACCAAGTGCAAATTATGCAACTTCACACTTTTCTCATTTCTAATTTGTGCACTTTCTCTCACACTTTCAGCATTCATTTGTGAGGTCACAACAAAGAGAATTAGGGCTTGACAAATCTCAGATCTACTTCATTCTCTCATTCTCAACTTTCTTGCAAATTTGCATTTCCTCACATATCTCTCCATTCTTTTACATTCTCCACAAAACTCTTCCATATTCTTGATCAGTGAATCATATAGATCAAGAATCAACCACTCATTTGAGCTTAAAGCATAGAATTAGAATCTTGCCATTTCAAAGCACCTTGTTGTGAAATCTCAGATCCAGTCCATTTCAAGGCCTTAGATGCATTTATTTTGCATCTAAGGAGTAAGAGGAGTGATTTGCACGCATTGGTTGGAATTCTAGCTCAATATTTCAAGATCTCCATCTCAGGTATGGCTTGAAATCTCATGTTCTGGAAATGGAATTAAATTGTTGCTTTGTGTTCCTTGATGTTTGTTGATCATGCTACACTTTGTAGAATTGATTTTGGTGCATTATATCATGAGTTATGTGCATTTCAAGTTTGATGGTCAATCTTTATTTCCTTTGATCCGACCAATTCTTTGAGATTTAGCTGTTTTTAAGGTCATATTTGGATTCAGTGATGTTTAATTAGTTGATCTGGAGTATTTGTTTGCATTATTTGGTGAATTTTTTGTTCTGGTTTGGTCTCCGGTGCCGGAGCCCTAGCTCCGGTCACCGGAATTTGTTTTGTGATCCATCTAGGGTTTCTAAGGGAAGAAGATGCACAACAGCCGTTGGATCCCTCATCCAAGGCCTCACGCAGTGCCACCTAGCCCTAAGTAGGCTTCCATCACTTCATTAATTCTGTTTTCATTTTTAATTCACCGTGTGGTAATGTCTACAGCACTTAGCGTGTTCCTGCCAACCCCAGCGCACCAATGCGCCACCTCATTTAATGAGGTTATTCATCACAGCCGTGGGATGAATCCTGCGCTTCATCTATTTCTCCAGCTTTTCTTTTTTAATTTCACTTAATTCCACCATAAATTCATGTGGTCAGCGCGCATACTGGGCCTTCCCAGTTGATTTTCGCACCCCCAACCCTCCAAGCCCAACTCAGTTTCACATAAAAACCTTACTGATCACACCTTCCTCCAATTCTTTAATTTCTTTTTCACATTTATTTCTTCTTTTTATTCAGTTCCATTTCCATTTTATTAAAATAGTTTTATTCATCCAAAAAATCCCAAAAAAATCATGAAGGTTGTTTTGTGTCTCTATAATTTTGTCATATTTTTATTTTATTTTTTTTCCTTTTTCCACGTGTCTGAATTAATTCTCCATTTCACCTAGCTTCTTTTATTTCCTTCTTTGACCACTTTGCCTTATTCATTTTCCATACTCTTCATTATTTTGAGTTTTGATCCCATTCGTTTTGCTTTGGATTATTAAGATCTTGTACATTTCATGTGATTTTTCTCTGGATTTTTAGAAACTTATTTCTTGAGTCTTGGTCTTGTAATTTGTGATGTAAGTTTGCTATACTAACTTGTGTTCTTTCCTTCATTAAGCCTAGTTTGCTTCTGAATCTTTTCAAATCCTTTTGGCTAGGTGATATAACATGTTTGAAGGTCATTTGGTTTCAATTTTGGAATTTTTAGATGGTTGGTTGATTTGTTGTGGATTTTATCTTAAACCTTGTCCCATTTTGCTTCCTTTGAACCTTTAGCTCTCATCTAAGCCTAAAAAGGCCCTTGTGCCCACTTTTTCTTCTCATTTGGGGTTCCTTTGGGGTGTGGGTACCTTCCTGGTCCTAGGATAGGGTTTTTGTCTTCTGATATTTGGTGTTTGCTTCTTCTTTAAGTCATTTGCTTCTTTAAGTGCGTTCACTTCATCTTATTGCTTCTTTTGCTTCCATTTGGCATTGTTTGGTCTTGTGTGTCCATTCTTTTCATCTTGTTGTCTTCTTAAGCCATTCTTCATCTTGTTTTGGTTCTGGTTGGGAGCCTTGTGTTCATATTTTGTGCATTTTACTTTGCATATTTCATAAGTGTGCATTTGTCTTCATATGTGTTCATGTTGCATCATTTTGTCTCATAAGCTTCTTCTCCTCATCTCTTTGAGTTGAATTTGCATTGTGCATTTGATCATACCATTTCACTTCTGATTGGTTGATATTAGCATGCCATTTGCTTCATTTTGTTTCACTTGTATGCATACTAACCTTGCAGGGGCTATGGTAAGTGTGAGATGTGGGAATTGAGTTCCACATCTCCAAATCTCATCTTCTCCTCTTATGTTTATGTGCACTAACCCTTTGTTGTTGGGCTTAGGCCTTTCTCATCCCTTCTTCTATCTTCTTCTTCTTCTTCTTTCCTTCTTCATTAGGATAGAAACTTCACTAACCCTTAGGACATCCATGCATGTTAACACTTAGGATTATTTTTGTCCCCTTTAGAATTTTTCCTATGTGATCCTTTTGGTTCTTCTTCTCTTCTCATCTCATAACTCTAAAAAACACTTTAATAAGTTTGAAGTGATGCATTGATCCATAGCCTTATCCCATGAGGTATGCTTGTAGTCTTCCCATCTTGGGATAGTACAAGTTTACCTTGTGATGCACAAGTCTGATCAGGGTGTCGCTCCCAATAAATGAGACTGGCTCAAATACGGTACAGACGCGAACGGTCGGCGAAAGGATGAAATGAAAAGAATCGCCAGCTAGGCATTTTTATCCCGAAGGAAAGGTAATGCTGCATAAACCTAGAAAGATATGGATAAGACGGTTGCGAACCAGAGAGACTGAGAAAGGGGGTTGATTACAACCTGGGAAGGTATTAGCACCCAGATTGTCCGCCGTACTCGACGGGATCCACGCTTAAAAGATTTGTGTTTTAAAGGGGTAGTGTCTGTGCAGACTGTGTATCAAAGAGATGGAAAAAAGATGTACAGGTGTCTGTGTGAAAGAAGTGTGAAGTGTAGTATGTACAGTGTCAGTGTAAGGACAAGAGTGAAATGCTCATGATAATGAGGCTAAGAAAATAATACTGAAAGAGGGGGAATATACAGAGACTTTTGTTCGATAACTGTTAAGTTATGCCTACGTATCCTCTCGTGCAATGAGGAAGTCAGAACACCGTAGTTCGACCCAAAGAGACTGAAAAGCAAATTGACTTGTGAACTGCTTACTTGTCTATGCTCAAGTGTAAGACCTGTCTGGCTCAGGTGCTAACTGTCTTGCATTAGACGGAAGAAGCGAGTTCTCGTTTACGAGTGAGTGTGATGAGAAAAGAATCCCGGAGGAGACGATTATTGTTTGTTTTTGAGTTTTTAGTCTTTTATTGCTTTTGAAAGTTTGTCATAAGTTAATGAGCTTAAGCCTAAACCAATGGATTTAGTAAACTCATCACATCTTCCCTCTGATTAGGGGTAATGAGAATGCCTTAAGTGTGAAGTCAGCTTCTCACACTTAATTACCATGGTGTAGGATTAAGATCATTAACCTACTTGTATTTATTTAGATGTTTTTGTTGTTTTTGTTTAGTGTTGAGTAATGAGATTAAGCCATAATCAGGGATTAAACAGACTCATTACACCATCCCAATAGAAGGATAATAGACGAGAATGTTTAAGCTGAGGAAAGCTCCTCAACTTAATCCATGATTAGGGATTAACTTCATGACAAAACAAAGCCTTTATTAAATGGATTTTAATTAATGGTAAGATGAAGAAATGATTTTTATGGTTTGTAAGACAACTTGAGGGGGACTTGTCCATTAACACTAGGGTTAGTCCTTCTTAACCAATTAAGGAAGAATTAGAACCCTAATGCAAGGCCCAAGTTACAAGCTTGTTGTCTTGATGATTATTAGATGAATTGATTAAAGGATTTAAACACATTAAGGGTTTAACACTTAGGATTAAAGTTATACACTCCATCCTAATAGAAGGATGCAGGCATAAGCCTAATCACAAAGCCTTAAAGCCTTCAAGGTTTAGTCCTTGATTATAAGGTGAGAAGAGAAGACTCAATGAGACACAAAGGTAAAAGCTAAATGGGGGGACTAATCAAAACCCTAATCATTGTCATGCTTGGTTGTTCCTAAGGTTTGTGAGGTTTACAAGAGAGATCTTCAGAGGAACCACCAGGAAGCAGATGAAAGGAGCAAAGAGAAGCAAAGTAACTTGCTTCATTTAAGAAGACAAGTCACTTGGAGAAAGAAAGTAAGAATAAGAAGAAAGAGCAAGCTCAATCTCAAACACAAGACAAAATGCAGCAATGATTCATAAGAGAAATGAAAAGAAATTGTGAGAAGTGAAGGCAAATTCACTTCTCAGAGTAACTTACCACCTGAAAAGTTAGTGAAAGGAATGCTATGCAATGCAAAATGAGATGGAATGGCATGATGCAAACCAAAACCAGAAGCATAAGTATGATGCTAATGATGCTATGAGATGATACAAACATGAAACAAGGCATGGGGATGATCATACAAACATATGGGTGCAAATGAAGCATGCTTAGAACCATGGACATACATGAAAAGTTATGAAATGCAAATGACATACAAAATGGCAAATGAAAGATGCAATGATCAAACATGCTTCTAATATGTCTTAAGATGTCTAATGAATCAAATGGATGCACAAAATGTTATGACAAGTCATGGTATGCAAGCAAATGCAAGATGAATGCAAAAGAAAGCCCAAATTAGGGTTTATGATCAATGCACAAAACAAAAACCAAAACCAGAAGCAAACATCAAGATAAAAAATTGAAAATGCACTCAATGGAACCCTAAGCCTATACAAACTCACTGCCCAAAGGAGGGGACCCAATTCTTGACCTAGTGAAAGTTATGAATTTCTTAAGATTTCTAGGGTTTCAAGGTACCTTGTTAAGAAAAATGTCAAACAAATAGGAAATGCAAAATCAAATCATGCCAATTTAATCCTATAAACTTCATGGTATGCAAGATGCAATGCAAAAAGAATCAAAGTCCAACTCTTAAAGACTAGGCATAAATGAATTTTCAAAGATTGGATCAAAATAATGCCTTGAAATGAAATTAATTCCATGAAAAATTGTCAAAAGACATCAAGATCAAAAAAGAAATTTGGTTTGAGAGTTGGACAATGTTTCTAAATGATTTTAAAGGTTTCATGAATATTTTGGTGATTTTTAAATAACTTAAAGTATTTTTAATTAATTAATTCTCATTAATTAATTAAAAATAAACTTTTAAATGATTTAAAAATAATTTTTAATGCAAAAAATAAAAATAAAAATATTTTTGGTTCCTGAAAATTAATAAAAGGTTGTATAAAAATTTTCAGAATTTTTGAAAATGTTTTGCTATTTTTAATTAAATGAAGAAAACAAATGAATTTAAATGCAAATAAAATGAAATTAAACTGAAAAAAGGAAAAGTCAACATAATCAATGGCCAGCATTCAAACTCACACGCGCGGGAGTGGATTTGGCGCGCATCTGGACGGCCAATATTCAAATTCACGCAATTAAGACTAAACCCTAATTAATTAACCCTAATGACTTTCAGATGACCGGAACAGTGTTCCGGTCATCTTCTCCGGCCAACCCCTTCCCTGAATCCCTCAAAACGCCATGAAACTTCACCAAAAGCTCCAGAAACAATCAATGACCAACAACAAAACATAATCCAGCAACAAATTCCATTTATTTCAACTCAAAATCAAGATACGAATCAAACATCAAAAACTGCCAAAATTTCAGAAACACAATACAACCTCATTTCTCAATCTTTTTCAAAAGTAAAAGGCTCAGTGAACTCAGGGAAGCATGCTTTATCATTTAGAAACAAGAAATAAAGGTTCTGGAAAAATGAAATTCCATGGCTACCTGAATCGAAGCTTTGATTTCTAGCACTTTCTGGCTGGTTTCTTGCTTCCAATCACCTCCAATGGACCTCCTGAGAAGCTTTCAATGCTTGTTTGAAGTTTACAATGGTTGGTTTGAAAGATAACTGAAGTTCTGCTCAAAGGGGGAGAGAAATCGTATCTTGGTTTCTGAGAGTTTCAGGCTAAGGTGATGGGTGGTTTGTGACCAGTGAAGTATGCTGAGTTGATTTGTGAAGTTGGTTTGTGTGTTTGCAACTTGTGGAGAGTGTTTCGAAAGCTTTTGCAAAATGGGGTCAAAATGAGAGAGTTGTGTTCTTGGTGTTTTCAGGCTTGTGTCTCGTGTGAAATGTCTTGCTTTTGGTTTGTATAAACAAATGGGATTGGTCAGATGAGTTGATGTGTGCTGCTGTGATTGGTATGGCTCAAGTTGCCAAAATGTCAAGTTTGTGTAAGAGAGGCATGGGCTACTAGCTAGCCAAGGACAAATGGGGTGTCCTGCGCAGCAAGATGTGTGGAGAGCCCTAGGATTGTTTGTGAAGTCAGCAAGCAAGTGGATTCATACTTGAGTGAGTTTTTGCAACTTGCTTCACTTTTGTTTCTTTTGAGAATTCTTGCTCCATAAGTCATGAAAATGAGTGATCCCTTGGCCCATTCTGAATTTTAGATGTCATATGATCATGTTGTGAAGAAATGATACACATTTGAGGCCTTTAGAACACTTGATTAAACCATTTTGCAAAATGTCTCTTTGGTAGAAAACTTCAAATTTTGTGATTTTAGCCAACTTTGACAAGCCATAACTTTTGATCCAAAATGAATTAGGTCATGTTCTTGTACTTTTTGAAAAGGGAATGATCCATTCTACAACTTTCATGACCAAAGTTTGTCCATTTGAAGCATTTTTGAATCAAAAAGCAAGGGTTGAAAAAGTTTCCCAAAATGGCAATCTTCATTAAAGTCAACTTTCCCAAAAAGTCAACTTTGCAAATGACTTGAGATTTTTCAATTTTGTGAACTTCCAACATCTTCCATGATCAAATAAAGATCATACACAATCAAAATGATGAAGAACACCCTTTGGTTGGGTCATTGGGGGCCTCAGATGCCCTGATTTTACACTGGCTTGCTTAGAAAGTCAACCCTTGATCAGATGACTTCCCTATTGAATTTCTTCATGAAAATTGATATGCATGATCCCTATACCATATAGAGACCAATAGAAACAAGAATGACCAAAAAAATTGGAGTTATGGCCTTTGAAACCAAAACCCTAATTCTAGGTCATCTGTGTAGTCAAACCTGGCTCTGCTTCCATGCCATTCTCAGTTCTTGTGATTCTTTGACATTCTTGACTTTGAGTGGATATAATATGATTCTTGAACACACATGGACCCCTTTGAAGTGATTGATGACCTTTGGAGTGGCTCAAGAAGCTCTTGGATTGCTCATATCACAAACCCTAGATGCAGATGACTTAGAACTAGTGCAGTGAATCAAAAATGTAATATGAGATGCTGTGATTGAACTTATGCATATGAAAAGATCACAAGCCATAGTGTGGAGGGGTGAGGGCAAATTTGGGGTGTTTACAGCTGCCCCTATTCAAACATGAGTTAGCTGTGCAGGATGTAAGCAACGGCTTAACAGGCAAACAAGATAACTTGTGGTTGAATACCAAAGACAATCCAAAATTTGCACTCATAGAATGAAGAAGAAAAGGGATATAGATTGTAAAGGAAAATAAAGTATATTATAAAGTATGGGCGACGGAGGACGACCGTCGAGCAGAGGACGACTTCCGGGGAAAGAGCAATGACGGGGACGGCCGACATGCTGGGGAAAATGCGGGAAGTAAAGCAATGACGGGGACGGCCGACATGCTGGGGATAAAAGGGATTATGATGGGGACGGCCATCAAGTGAAGCTATACGACTCTCTGGGGATTAATGAAAAATGATGGGGACGGCCATCAAGTTCATAAAGTAATGTAAACAAACGATGGGGACGGCCATCGGGCTAAACTGATGAAGGACGATCATCAGGAAAAGGAAAAGGGACCACGACGGGGACGGCCATCGGGTTAACGAATAAATGAAATAATGATGAGGGACGGTCATCAAAGGTGAAGGACGATCACCTGGCAGGGTACGGCTGCCGAAAATATCGCGACATAGGACGAATGCCGGATAAAGGGTCAACGATGGGGACGGCCATCGGATGAGCATGATGAAGGACGATCATCAAGAGGTGAAGGACGATCACCTAGTAGGGGGCGGCTGCTCTCAAAGTTTATCATGACATAGGACAAATGTCGGATAACAAGATCAACGATGGGGACGGCCATCGGATAAAATGATGAAGGACGATCATCAAAAGGTGAAGGACGATCACCTAGCAGGGGACGGCTGCTGAATATCACGACACAGGACGAATGTCGGATAGAAAAGGTCGACGATGGGGACGACCATCGGATGAGCATGATGAAGGACGATCATCAAGAGGTGAAGGACGATCACCTAGCAGGGTACGGCTGCTCTCAAGGTTTATCATGACACATGACGAATGTCAGATAGAAAAGAAGCTTTGTCTTGCTGGCGATCTACTGGGGAATAGTAAACACGGACGAGTGTTTATATCCAAGAAATAAAGGTATAAGTGTTTTGACGTTTGTGTATAGATTAAAGATGCGGACGAGCATCCTTAAGACTACGATACGGACGAGTATCGAGTAGAAACAAATACTGACACGTGTTCAGAGATGATGATACGGACGAGTATCAACTGGTTAACAGAGAACACAGATGAGTGTTAAATCTGAGGGGACTCTTCTGGGGAATAGTAGACACAGACGAGTGTCTATATTCACGAAGTCAAAAGTGTTTGACACAGTGTATGGATTAAAGATGCGGACGAGCATCCTCAAGACCATGATACGGACGAGTATCAGGTAGAAACAAACGCTTGACGCATGCTCTGAGATGATGGTACGGACGAGTACCAACTGGTTAACAAAGATCATGGACTAGTGTCGAATCTGAGATGATATAAGTGATGTATACAAGATACAGACGAGTATCTGCATAAGCGAGGTAAGAGTAATAAGTATGAGTAGTGTATAGACGGGTATTTAACTTGCTGGGGAGAATGACACAGACGAGTGTCGAAAGGAGAAAAGTGATATACACAAGTATCTGATATACAAAGTGTTTAGGTTACTGTGTTGGGGAAGGCGACACGGACGCGTGTCAAGGATTTGTATATATATGTATCTGTGAGTGCCAAGAGGACGCTTTGGTCTTCTACTGGGGATATGACACGGACGAGTGCCACAAGGAGTATATACTGATGTCTGTGAATGTAAGGCAACTGCTTTAGCTTTAGCTCTCTGTTGGGGAATCTGGGGAGCATTCTGTATACTGTTGATGGATTGTCAATATTCACAAGTGTTTGATTCAGAACATGGCCTATGATTTATGCAATATGTTTGATTTTTGCCGTAATGCTCCGTATTAGACGGAATGCTACGCTTTGTGGGGTGAATATGATGCGAATTCCATGATTATGCAGGGATACCAATCCGGGATTCGGATCCCGTTGCAGTGAAGATTTCTGGTTGATCTGTTTGAAATGGGCATCCCAGCTGGGGATGAGATCATTGGTAGATCTGACAAGATGAATCTGCTTGGGGGAATAGGTCACTGATAGACCCATTCTTGGTAATGAGGGACCCAGCTGGGGTTTGCAGAAGCTTTCGTCACTCTGTTGTGATTCCTTCATGCGTTGCTCTTCTGGTTAGAGGCTGAAACTCTTGTGGGGAGATGGTCCCCTGGCTTTTGAACTTAGCTAAGAAGGAGGAATGATTGGCACCTCGGCTGGGGAGAAATAGCAAGTGGCAACTCAGCTGGGGAGAAAATACTTTGGGTGCTAAGACTGATTGAGTGTTGATTTGCCAGCTTGCTGGGATGAAGCTTACATGCCCCATGTTGCACTTTTGAATACCTACAATCCTGCAAAGACAGAGGGACGCACAAGTAATCCCGAGGTTTTCTTTACTGGATCCCATCATGAGAGTTCAGACACTCCCGGGAATAAGTATATCTCCTGCAAGCACGCATTCTTTAGAAAAGAAACATCTGTGTTTATGCAATCAGTATCTTTAAAGACATCGGACATTTTGCAAATGAAAATAAAGTGTACGAGACGAGACATGACTGAAAATCTGATTTTATTAATTCACGTGCCCTGAATTGGCAAGACACAGTCAAAGAAACATATCTCCTAAAATGAGGAGATTGTTACAAATTGAGAAACAAAATGCTGGCAATGTTGACGACGCTTCAAGGAGCTTCCCTTTGCTATGACTCGTATGACATTTGACGTTCTTTTCGTCTTGCTTTCTGAAGAAGGCTGATTCTGATAGAAGCTTGATCCTTTCGAGGTTTACCAAGTTGTAGGTGATACAGACGAATTCAGAATGCAGTTATTCGCCTATTCCCTTATTTTGCATGGACCGCCCTTTCGGGTTTTCAATCCATCGGGATACCCATTTTTTCCTGAGTTGTCCAATGCGGCTTTTCAACTCAGCGGGTGTACATTTTTTTGTGTGTTTATTTTCCCTTATTTTTGCCCGAGTCTTTTATTCTGTTTTTGACTCGCCGGGATGCCCTATTTTTGCCTGGACTTATCTTCTGTTTTTGTGTCCAGCGGGTCATTTTATGCGAAGTATTTTTTAACTGCATCTGAATTCACAGGGGACGGGAAGTCTTCACCATCCATAGTGCTGAGCATCAGTGCTCCACCCGAGAAAACTTTCTTTACTACGAATGGTCCTTCATAGTTTGGAGTCCACTTGCCCCTGTGATCCGTATGAGGAGGAAGGAGTCTTTTCAGCACAAGATCTCCTACTTGGTATTCTCGGAGCCTGACTTTCTGATCGAAGGCTTTCTTCATTCTTTTCTGATACAGCTGTCCATGACAGATTGCAGCCAATCTCTTCTCTTCAATCAGACTTAGCTGTTCGTACCGGGATCGGACCCATTCTGCTTCGTTCAGCTTAACATCTATCAGTACCCGTAAGGAGGGTAATTCAACTTCAACAGGTAGGACTGCTTCCATACCATACACAAGCTGATACGGTGTTGCCCCAGTGGATGTCCTGATTGACGTGCGGTACCCATGCAAGGCAAACGGTAGCATCTCATGCCAGTCTTTATAGGTGACTACCATCTTCTGCACAATCTTCTTGATATTCTTATTAGCTGCCTCAACAGCGCCGTTCATCTTTGGCCTGTAAGGAGAAGAATTGTGGTGTTGGATCTTGAAGTCCCGGCATAACTCGGCCATCATTTTGTTGTTTAAGTTGGAACCATTATCAGTAATGATTCGCTCGGGAACTCCGTATCGACAGATGATATCTCTCTTCAGAAATCTGGCTACCACTTGTCTTGTAACGTTTGCATAGGAAGCTGTTTCGACCCACTTGGTGAAATAGTCAATGGCAACCAGGATGAATCTGTGGCCATTCGAAGCAGTTGGCTCAATCTTGCCAATCATGTCAATGCCCCACATGGCAAAGGGCCAAGGTGAAGACATCACATTCAAAGGATTGGGAGGCACATGCACCTTATCCGCATAAATCTGGCATTTATGGCATTTTCTGGCGTAGGCACAACAGTCGGCATCCATTGTGATCCAGTAATAACCTGATCTTAGAAATTTCTTGGCCATTGCATGTCCTCCTGCATGGGTACCAAAGGATCCTTCGTGCATCTCGTGCATCAACAAGTCTGCTTCTGTTCTATCAACGCATCTGAGGAGTACCATATCAAAGTTTCTCTTGTACAGGGAACCATCAGTGTTCAGAAAGAAACTACCAGCAAGCCTTCTCAAAGTCTTCTTATCATTGGAAGATGCCCCAGGTGGGTATTTTTGATCCTCCAAGAAGCACTTAATGTCATGGAACCAAGGCTTATCATCTTTGACAACATCTGCTGCGAACACATATGCTGGTCTGTCAAGTCTGGATACTGAAATTTGAGGCACAAAGTTGGCAGCTTGAACTTTGATCATGGATGAAATGGTAGCAAGAGCATCTGCAAACTGATTCTCATCCCGAGGGATATACTCAAGCTTGACTGTTGTAAAGAAAGTCAACAACCTCCTTGTATAATCCCTGTAAGGTATCAGATGATCCTGGTGTGTGTACCATTTACCGTTGGTTTGATTAACTACCAGAGCTGAATCTCCGAATACAGTCAATGTCTTGATCCTGAGGTCAATGGCTTCCTCAAGACCCATAATACAAGCTTCGTATTCAGCTTCGTTGTTAGTGCAGTTGAAGGTGAGTTTTGCCGAGAAAGGCATGTGAACTCCCTTAGGTGTAATGAGTACTGCACCAACGCCACGGCCATTCATATTGACCGCCCCATCAAACATCATAGTCCATTCCTCTTCCGGGTCAGGCCCTTCAGTGTGAACAGGCTCTTCATGATCTTTTGCTTTTATGAAAATGATGTCTTCGTCAGGGAAGTCAAATCTCATAGGCTGGTAATCATCAATGGGTTGCTCAGCAAGATAATCAGACAATACACTGCCCTTGATGGCTTTTTGAGATGTGTATTGAATATCGTATTCCGTGAGGATCATTTGCCATATTGCAACCCGTCCGGTAAGTGTTGGCTTCTCAAAAATGTACTTGACCGGATCCATCTTTGATATCAACAAAGTGGTGTGGGTCAACATATACTGTCTCAGTCGGCGAGCAGCCCACGCTAAAGCACAGCAAGTTTTCTCGAGCAGTGAATAACGCTGTTCACAGTCGGTAAACTTTTTGCTTAGGTAGTATATTGCATACTCTTTAAGACCAGACTCGTCATGCTGGCCCAGCACACACCCCATTGACTCTTCTAATACTATCAAGTACATTATCAGAGGTCTTCCTTCAACTGGAGGCATAAGGATTGGAGGCTCTTGTAAGTATTCCTTGATCTTGTCAAAAGCCCTCTGGCAGTCTTCATTCCACCTGACTGTTTGTTCTTTTCTTAACAATTTGAACAAGGGTTCACAGGTTGCTGTAAGGTGAGATATGAACCGTGAAATGTAGTTCAATCGGCCTAAGAACCCTCGAACTTCTTTTTCTGACTTTGGTGTAGGCATTTCTTGAATGGCTTTAACTTTATCAGGGTCAACTTCAATCCCTTTCTCGCTCACAATAAAGCCCAGCAGCTTACCAGATCGCACCCCGAATGTGCACTTGTTGGGGTTCAACTTCAGTTGGTATTTCCTCAGACGCTTGAATAACTTCAGCAGATTCACCAGGTGGTCTTCTTCCGTGAGGGACTTGGCAATCATGTCATCCACATAACATTCGATTTCTTTATGGATCATATCGTGGAATAACGTCACCATAGCCCGCTGATATGTAGCACCAGCATTCTTCAGTCCGAATGGCATCACCTTGTAACAGAACGTGCCCCAGGGTGTGATGAAGGTTGTCTTCTCCATGTCTTCAGGTGACATCTTAATCTGATTGTATCCTGAAAATCCGTCCATGAAGGAGAACACCGAGAACTGAGCCGTGTTATCCACCAATACATCGATGTGAGGTAATGGGAAGTCATCTTTCGGGCTAGCTCTATTCAGATCCCGGTAGTCAACACACATTCTTACTTTGCCGTCCTTCTTAGGTACAGGTACTATATTAGCAACCCACGGTGGATAGCTAGTTACAGCAAGGAACCCGGCGTCCCACTGCTTTTGTACCTCCTCTTTGATCTTCATTGCCATATCTGGGCGTGTACGGCGCAGTTTCTGTTTTACCGGTGGGCAATCTTCTCTTAAAGGCAGCTTGTGCATAACAATATCGGTGTCCAACCCTGGCATATCCTGATAAGACCAAGCAAACACATCCACATACTCCTGAAGCAGGTCAATCAGTTGTCTCTTCACTAAGTCTTGCAAGCAGGCCCCGATTTTAACTTCTTTCACATCTTCATCTGTACCAAGATTAATCGTTTCGACCTCCTCCTGATGAGGAGTGATAACCTTTTCCTCTTGTCTCAACAACCTGGCTAGCTCTTTAGGAAGCTCATACTCTTCTTCAACCCCTTCATCAACTTGATTTATTGGATTGTCAAAGTCATACGAAGTCATAGCCGTGTTGTTGTCGGTGCAGTCTGAAAGGCACCCTCTGCAAAGGTTTCAGATTTATTCATTTTAGTGATTGATTTTAATCTTGTTTAGAAAAGTGAAATAAAGTTGTCATTTTGAAAACATTGCCATTTATTTTTTTGTACAAAAAGAAAAATGGAAAAACAGTGAGCGGAAAAGAAAAAAGACTCATTTGCAAAAGATGTCTGATTATCATTGATCGATCTATTTGCACAAAATTACAGATGGCCCGATTACAAAATGAGTCTTGTCATCTTGGGCAAGATGCAAGACTTGATGCATGCTTAAAAATACAGGAAATAATAATTACTCTGCAGGAGTAACTCTTATAATTTCCTGGGAAGACCAGTTTGAGATACTGCTCCCCGGGATCCTTGGACGTATCCAGCTCTCCAGGTTGCGGTCGCTTTCATCCTCGTCTTCCAAGTTGTTCACGGAATCTGGGGTGAGCATCCCCCCACTGACAAAATTGGGCTTCTTAGCAGCCTCTGCTTGATCTTGTTGAGTTGGTTTGTAACCCAACCCAAATCTATCCTCCTTCTTCTCTACAGGTAGCAACTTGCCCCAGCCTTGGGCAGTCCCCTCTTCAACAACCTTCTGGGCTTACTGATAAGATGTCATTGAGGTTCCAGGTACAGCGGATGCTTCATTTATGTTCAAGGCCTCAAACCCTTGACTCATAGTTTCGTGGATCTCCCCATCCATCTCAATGTATTTGTATGTAGCCAGATGGCTAACAAAGATATCTTCCTCTCCACAAATAGTAACGACTTGGCCCTCCAACTCGAATTTTAACTTCTGGTGAAGGGTTGATGTCACGGCGCCAGCGGCGTGTATCCATGGTCTACCCAATAGACAGCTGTAGGCAGGCTGTATATCCATCACAAAGAAGGTCGTTTTGAAAGTCTGTGGGCCAATCATTATAGGCAACTCAATTTCTCCCAGAACTGATCTCTTAGAACCGTCAAAGGCTCTCACTACCAAGTTGCTGGGGCGTAATGCCAATCCCTCATACTCCAGCTTCACAAGGGCTTTCTTAGGTAGGACATTGAGGGATGACCCTGTGTCCACCAATACATGAGAAAGAACTGCACCCTTACACTCCAAGGTGATGTGCAAAGCCTTGTTGTGATTGCGACCTTCCGTTGTCAAATCAGTGTTGGTAAATCCTAGTCCATGACTAGCGTTGACATTTCCAACCACAGCCTCTAACTGATTGATGGTAATCTCCTCTGGCACATAAGCTGCGTGCAAGACTTTTAATAGTGCGTTCCGATGAGCCTCGGAGCACATTAGCAATGATAAGATGGAGATTTTGGAAGGTGTCTGGTGAAGCTGGTCCACTATCTTGTAATCACTTTTCTTGATGATTCTCATGAATTCATCAACCTCTTGGTCAAAAGGGGTCTTTAAAGCTTCTTTAGTAACTTGTTCTTCTTGCACCATGCTTTTCCCTTTTGCTTTGGCGGCAGCTTCTGCTTCAGCAATGGGTCTTGGAATTTGCGGGGCAAAGAGGCGTCCGCTTCGAGTGAAGCCTCCGCCTCCCCCCACATTGTCTATTTGTGGTGAAGAAGTTGATGATTCTAGAGTGATTTTCTGTCCTTCGCAGTATAGATCGGAGCCGTAATGCCAAGGGATGGCATTATTGCTTTCGTAAGGAACTGGCCCAGGCACTGTGATAGTGACTGGACTGATAGCAGCTGCAGGAGGGACCATGATAGTATGTGGATCATAGTATATTGTAACCGGTGCTCTGATAGGAGTGGCATTTTGTGAGTTGTAGGCAGAATCATTTGCAGGATCATAATATATTGTAATCGTTGAGACACTCTCATTAATTGTTGTTGATGTTGTAGGAGACATTGTTGACTGGATGGATGTTGAAGTTGTAGAAGAGATGGTTGTTGATATTTGGTCCGTTGAAGTAACAGATGAAGCATTTGTTGATGAGATTGAAGAGTTGTTTGGAACAATTGTTGTTGCAGTTGTAGAAGACTCGGGAATTGTTGTTAAGGAGATTGCTGGATTTGGAGGTGTTGATGTTATGATTTGAAGTAAGCCACTCTGGATGAGACCATCTATGCCACTTCTCAAGTTATCACACCCATTTACCGAAATGTTGCAATAACCACACCCGAGCTCACACCCGGGGAATATCTGGCATTCAAGGAGTTGAGCTTTAATCTCTACCAGGGGTGTCCGAATCTGCCCCACACTGGTTATCAAGAAAGACGGCTTATCTTCCTCAATAGCATTAATTCTGGGTCCTCCGTGGTTGGGCATAGGGTTCTTACTGACATTTGGCGGGGGTGCAAAGTTTAGAGCTTTGGAATCCACTAGATCATGTACTTTCATGTGCAAAGCTCTGCAATTCTCTGTACTGTGGCCAGGTGCGTTGGAATGAAAAGCACATCTGGCGCTGGCGTCATAATTTCTGGGCAGACTGGCAGGATCTGGAGGTGCCAATGTCCTTAGCTCAACCAGGTTGAGTTTCAGGAGTTGTGGCAACAATGCGGCATAAGGCATAGGGATTGGATCAATCACCCTATTGGCCTGAGATGGTCTCTGTTGAATAGGTCTTTGCTGATTGTTGTTGCTGGTGTTGTTGTTGTTATAATTTCTCTGAGGTGGATATTGAGCTTGTTGCTAGTAGTGGGGTTGTTGTTGTGGTTGGTATGCTGGTTGTTGATGAATTGGAGCGGGAATAGTGACAGCTGCCACTGACCTATGAACATACTGGGGTCTGCCCCTGCTGGTATGGATAGCATTAGTCTCACCAGTTCTTCTTGGGCCCACAAAAGGCTTTCTTGGGTTGCTGGACGAACTCGCACCATTGTCGGAAATCTTACCCATCTTTAGAAGGCTCTCAATTCTTTCTCCAGCTATAACTACATCAGCGAAGCTGGTGGAAGAAAAAGCGGCTAGCCTGTCAATATATGTACCTTGAAGGGTGTTCATAAACATGTCGGCCATCTCCCTTTCCGACATGGGTGGTTGGACAGCAGCAGCAAGCTGTCTCCACCTCTGGGCGTATTCCCGGAAGCTTTCTCTGGATGATTGAGACATTCCCATCAGGAGGGTCCTGTTGGGAGCCATATCCAAGTTGTACTGGTATTGTCTAATGAAGGCCTCAGCCAGGTCCTTCCAGCATCTGATGGTTGCTCTGGTCAAATGAGAGTACCATTCCCTTGAAGCTCCTGTTAAACTGTCTTCGAAATAAAACATCCACAGTTTTTCATCCGTGGTGTATGCCTTCATCCTCCCCAGAAAGGATTGCAAATGGGTTCGTGGACAGGAGGTTCCGTTGTACTTCTCAAAGCACGGAGGTTTAAACTTGTGGGGAATCCTTACCCCGTCCACTAAGCCCATGTCCATGACATCAAAACCCAAGGAGTTTTGAGACTCCAGGGATCTTAATTTCTCAGCAATTTCATCTAGCCTTCTGTCATAGGCTTCATCCCCAGCTCCCATCACAGTGAATTGATCTTCTTGGGGGTCTTCTTGTAGTACTCTGCCTGTGGTAGCATTCCCTTGTACATTAGCAGGGATGTTGATCTCTGGGTGAAGATGGGGCCCATACACAGGTGGGTTGACATGACGCTGAACCCTCTCATTGTTGCTTGTTCCACCAGTCCCTAGATGGGGGTCTTCCTGATTCTGCCTCTCTACCAATGCTCTTAATCTTTCTTGGCTCTGTGCCAATCCATTCATCACCTCCATGAACTGGGTCATCTGATTTCTCATTTCCAGTCTCTCATTGGCCATTTGAGCCCTGACCTCTGTAAGGTCCTGTTGTACCTGGTCCATCTGTATACCCGGAAGGTTGTTGCGGGTAGGATATCTGTGCGGACGGTTGAGTGGGAACACCCGACGACGAGCAATAGTTCCTGAATCATAACAGAGTTAGTAACAAACAAAACAAAAGCCTACAAAACAAAACAAAAGGTTAGTATGCAATGCAGTATGCTTATTTGTTTCCAAGGTATCCGGCTTGGCACTTGGTTTTGACCTTTCCAGACCCCGAGGAAGATGCTTTTTGATGTTGCTTAGGAGAGAGAGATTCAAACGAAACAAACTAATGAATATATTACAGAAAAGTGAATGATACATAGTTTGTTTTTTACAATACATGCCCCTGAGGGGTCAAAATACAACATAAAAAGGAAAAATACAATGAAATGAAAGCAACAACAAGCAAAAGTCAGACACCAAGACCAAACTCATCCTCCTGAACTTCCTTTAGAAGTGCTTTAGTTACCGGATCAGCCGGACGCTCTGTGAGGTTCCTGATGAGAAGATTCCTGGTGGCAATAGCTGCAGTTAGCTTCTTGTGTCTGCCCTGGTCCTTTGACCTCTTCACACCAGCCCTAATCTTCAACTCTGAGATCTCTTTCTGGGCTGCTAACAAGGCTTCCTGTTGCTCTCTTGCACTGGCCTCCAACTGCTCAATCTTGTCCTGAGTCCTCTTATCCTTCTGAGTGCGAGCTTCAGTGATCCTGACCCACCTAGCTTGACTCTCTTTCAGATATAAATCAGTCCTGGCCTTCTGAAACTGAGCCTCTTTACAGGCATTCTTCAGAATCTGCTCCCAAGCTCTTGACTTCTTGATGTAGTCCTCTGACTTCTCAATCCTGGCTAGATGCTCCACCTTAAGCTTTTACAACCTTTCAATGTCCAGCCGACCATCACTCCTCTCCCAGAGGGTCTTCTGTAGAGCCTGAGTCAGATTCTCATTCCTCTCTTTCAGCTTCTCAAACTCTTCCAGGCTAACAGTGGCTGGAGGGGGTGCTGTGGATGGTCCAGGTGCATCCTCAATGGTAAAGGGCATCCCAGAAATTTGTGCCCTGGCATGAGACCACTCATAGTACTGAGCTGAGGCCACATTGTTGCATCTCCCAAGAATGGCCATCCCTTTGGTCTGGACATTGTCCCAAGCCCAGGATGCCTGCCTGACAACAGCTAGATTAGGCTTAACCTCACAATAAAGGGTTTCAGCCAAGTCTTGTGCCCTAGGAGGGTGGACCAATGCATAGCCCAATTGTCTTTTGAATAGCAGTGGGTTGTAGTTGATGCACCCCTTCACTCCTATCAGAGGTACATTGGGGAACTGCCCACAACTAGTAATGATGTCTCTGCCCTTGGTGCTCTGAGTGCACCACCTGATGTCATCTGAGGTCAAAGCAATGAGTCTTCTAGCCCAATTCTTCTGTTGATGAGGATTCAAGAATGCATCAGTCTTGGGCAAGTGTTTGAGCAGCCAGGTATGGAACAGGGGAGCACAGCATCTCACCAATCTTCCTCTTTGCTTTTCATTCCTTTGGTGAACAGAGTAGTAGAAGTCTCCCAGCAAGGTGGGCATTGGGTTCCTCAGAATGAAAAGGTTAATGGCATTCTTGCTAATAAACTTAGGCTCATCTGCAAATAATATAACCCTATATATGCTGAGGGCTAATAATGCACAGACTGCCTTCCATTCTCCCAAGGAGGCTTTCATGGTAGCCTGAGAAGTCAAGAAATCCAAGTGTAGACCAGAGATTCCAGCCTTGGTTGTCATGTTCTGCTCAATCAGAAAAGGTTCCAGATACAGTGCCTTTGCCACTTCTTCATTGCTGGGAAAAACCATTTCTGGGTTGAAGGGGATACCACCCCTGACAGGTACTCCAACCAGTGATGAATACTCCTCTAATAAAGGCCCCAACTGAAAATCCTGGAAGGTGAAGCATCTCAAAGGAGGATCATAGAACTGTAGACAAGTGTGAATCAAGCTCCTCTGAGAAGGGTCCAAATCCATAACCACATCAAGGATGCCTCCATAATGTTCTCTGAATAGTGGTATATGGTCTGGAGTAATAAGGGCCTGAATCTTCCTGATGCCAGTCAGCTCAGGCTCAAAGAAATGGTAAGAGATATTGCTCTTCTTAGGTGCCATGACTGATACTAGAAGATGGGCTACTGATAAGCTGGTGCTGGTGATGCAGGTGACTGAAGCAGGTAGCTGATGAGGACAAGCTGAAGCAGATACTGATGAAGATAGGTCTATGTAGATGAAGGGGTCAAAACCAAGCCAAAATATAGTATGGATACCCTGAAAAACAAATAAGAAAATGTTAAATGATGCAATGATGATGTATGCAAATGATATGCAAGGGTTTGTGATCAAGCTGGATCTGATTAACTGCCTTGATATAGGTCCATGTATGTTCAAGAAATCCCGATGGAGGTTCATAAGCCCAGTAACCAATGTGGGGGACTCAAATAAAGAGTCACATGTCCAGGGTTAAAATCACAAGAACTGTCCCAAAATGGAGTACTCTTAATCAAAACAAAGTAACAGGGTATGCTGAGGTCAAGGGTACCTGCAAACCTGTAAACAGCCCAACCCCCTCACAGGTGGTGTTCTAAAACAAGGATCCTCAGACTTGGATCACTTATGAGAAGTGTAAACACTTCTAACCCGGAGGTACAGTGTTTACAATAACCATAAAAGATCCTCCTCTAATTCACCTCAGTTTCTGAAGGTCAATACTAAAGGTCATCCAGACTTAGCAGGCTTCCCAGATAGCCCTAGCACTACAGGAAATCTGTAGCACAGAGTTCTCAAGAAGAAACCCATATCTGAACCGTGTTTCATATTCCCGCACCAGACCGAAATGGAATGGGAAAGAACATGAACAACTCTAGCCTAGGTGTCACTCAGGTCCCAGGTATAGGACCTTAACTCTCAATAGAACCCCACCCACCAAAGCAACAAAACCAGATCCAGCCAGAACAGTATGACAGTATGATATATGTAAAGCTGTAAAGAAAGCGATAAACAAAACTGTACATAAAGCAATAACATAAATACATAAACACACATAACACCCCAGTAAACACAAATCAAACAAGCGCTAGGAGGAACCCACAAAAAGAACCAGAAGCCCTGGTTACAGTATAAGGGTCCCCAGCAGAGTCGCCAAGCTGTCGCTCCCAATAAATGAGACTGGCTCAAATACGGTACAGACGCGAACGGTCGGCGAAAGGATGAAATGAAAAGAGTCGCCAGCTAGGCATTTTTATCCCGAAGGAAAGGTAATGCTGCATAAACCTAGAAAGATATGGATAAGACGGTTGCGAACCAGAGAGACTGAGAAAGGGGGTTGATTACAACCTGGGAAGGTATTAGCACCCAGATTGTCCGCCGTACTCGACGGGATCCACGCTTAGAAGATTTGTGTTTTAAAGGGGTAGTGTCTGTGCAGACTGTGTATCAAAGAGCTGGAAAAAAGATGTACAGGTGTCTGTGTGAAAGAAGTGTGAAGTGTAGTATGTACAGTGTCAGTGTAAGGACAAGAGTGAAATGCTCATGATAATGAGGCTAAGAAAATAATACTGAAAGAGGGGGAATATACAGAGACTTTTGTTCGATAACTGTTAAGTTATGCCTACGTATCCTCTCGTGCAATGAGGAAGTCAGAACACCGTAGTTCGACCCAAAGAGACTGAAAAGCAAATTGACTTGTGAACTGCTTACTTGTCTATGCTCAAGTGTAAGACCTGTCTGGCTCAGGTGCTAACTGTCTTGCATTAGACGGAAGAAGCGAGTTCTCGTTTACGAGTGAGTGTGATGAGAAAAGAATCCCGGAGGAGACGATTATTGTTTGTTTTTGAGTTTTTAGTCTTTTATTGCTTTTGAAAGTTTGTCATAAGTTAATGAGCTTAAGCCTAAACCAATGGATTTAGTAAACTCATCACATCTTCCCTCTGATTAGGGGTAATGAGAATGCCTTAAGTGTGAAGTCAGCTTCTCACACTTAATTACCATGGTGTAGGATTAAGATCATTAACCTACTTGTATTTATTTAGATGTTTTTGTTGTTTTTGTTTAGTGTTGAGTAATGAGATTAAGCCATAATCAGATATTAAACAGACTCATTACACCATCCCAATAGAAGGATAATAGATGAGAATGTTTAAGCTGAGGAAAGCTCCTCAACTTAATCCATGATTAGGGATTAACTTCATGACAAAACAAAGCCTTTATTAAATGGATTTTAATTAATGGTAAGATGAAGAAATGATTTTTATGGTTTGTAAGACAACTTGAGGGGGACTTGTCCATTAACACTAGGGTTAGTCCTTCTTAACCAATTAAGGAAGAATTAGAACCCTAATGCAAGGCCCAAGTTACAAGCTTGATGTCTTGATGATTATTAGATGAATTGATTAAAGGATTTAAACACATTAAGGGTTTAACACTTAGGATTAAAGTTATACACTCCATCCTAATAGAAGGATGCAGGCATAAGCCTAATCACAAAGCCTTAAAGCCTTCAGGGTTTAGTCCTTGATTATAAGGTGAGAAGAGAAGACTCAATGAGACACAAAGGTAAAATCTAAATGGGGGGACTAATCAAAACCCTAATCATTGTCATGCTTGGTTGTTCCTAAGGATTGTGAGGTTTACAAGAGAGATCTTCAGAGGAACCACCAGGAAGCAGATGAAAGGAGCAAAGAGAAGCAAAGTAACTTGCTTCATTTAAGAAGACAAGTCACTTGGAGAAAGAAAGTAAGAAGAAGAAGAAAGAGCAAGCTCAATCTCAAACACAAGACAAAATGCAGCAATGATTCATAAGAGAGATGAAAAGAAATTGTGAGAAGTGAAGGCAAATTCACTTCTCAGAGTAACTTACCACCTGAAAAGTTAGTGAAAGGAATGCTATGCAATGCAAAATGAGATGGAATGGCATGATGCAAACCAAAACCAGAAGCATAAGTATGATGCTCATGATGCTATGAGATGATACAAACATGAAACAAGGCATGGGGATGATCATACAAACATATGGGTGCAAATGAAGCATGCTTAGAACCATGGACATACATGAAAAGTTATGAAATGCAAATGACATACAAAATGGCAAATGAAAGATGCAATGATCAAACATGCTTCTAATATGTCTTAAGATGTCTAATGAATTAAATGGATGCACAAAATGTTATGGCAAGTCATGGTATGCAAGCAAATGCAAGATGAATGCAAAAGAAAGCCCAAATTAGGGTTTATGATACAAAAACCAAAACCAGAAGCAAACATCAAGATAAAAAATTGAAAATGCACTCAAGGGAACCCTAAGCCTATACAAACTCACTGCCCAAAGGAGGGGACCCAATTCTTGACCTAGTGAAAGTTATGAATTTCTTAAGATTTCTAGGGTTTCAAGGTACCTTGTTAAGAAAAATGTCAAACAAATAGGAAATGCAAAATCAAATCATGCCAATTTAATCCTATAAACTTCATGGTATGCAAGATGCAATGCAAAAAGAATCAAATTCCAACTCTTAAAGACTAGGCAGAAATGAATTTTCAAAGATTGGATCAAAATAATGCCTTGAAATGAAATTAATTCCATGAAAAATTGTCAAAAGACATCAAGATCAAAAAAGAAATTTGGTTTGAGGGTTGGACAATGTTTCTAAATGATTTTAAAGGTTTCATGAATTTTTTGGTGATTTTTAAATACCTAAAAGTATTTTTAATTAATTAATTCTCATTAATTAATTAAAAATAAACTTTTAAATGATTTAAAAATAATTTTTAATGCAAAAAATAAAAATAAAAATGTTTTTGGTTCCTGAAAATTAATAAAAGGTTGTATAAAAATTTTCAGAATTTTTGAAAATGTTTTGCTTTTTTTAATTAAATGAAGAAAACAAATGAATTTAAATGCAAATAAAATGAAATTAAACTGAAAAAAGGAAAAGTCAACATAATCAATGGCCAGCATTCAAACTCACACGCGCGGGAGTGGACTTGGCGCGCATCTGGACGACCAATATTCAAATTCACGCAATTAAGACTAAACCCTAATTAATTAACCCTAATGACTTTCAGATGACCGGAACAGTGTTCCGGTCATCTTCTCCGGCCAACCCCTTCCCTGAATCCCTCAAAACGCCATGAAACTTCACCAAAAGCTCCAGAAACAATCAATGACCAACAACAAAACATAATCCAGCAACAAATTCCATTTATTTCAACTCAAAATCAAGATACGAATCAAACATCAAAAACTGCCAAAATTTCAGAAACACAATACAACCTCATTTCTCAATCTTTTTCAAAAGTAAAAGGCTCAGTGAACTCAGGGAAGCATGCTTTATCATTTAGAAACAAGAAATAAAGGTTCTGGAAAAATGAAATTCCATGGCTACCTGAATCGAAGCTTTGATTTCTGGCACTTTCTGGCTGGTTTCTTGCTTCCAATCACCTCCAATGGACCTCCTGAGAAGCTTTCAATGCTTGTTTGAAGTTTACAATGGTTGGTTTGAAAGATAGCTTAAGTTCTGCTCAAAGGGGGAGAGAAATCGTATCTTGGTTTCTGGGAGTTTCAGGCTATGGTGATGGGTGGTTTGTGACCAGTGAAGTATGCTGAGTTGATTTGTGAAGTTGGTTTGTGTGTTTGCAACTTGTGGAGAGTGTTTCGAAAGCTTTTGCAAAATGGGGTCAAAATGAGAGAGTTGTGTTCTTGGTGTTTTCAGGCTTGTGTCTCGTGTGAAATGTCTTGCTTTTGGTTTGTATAAACAAATGGGATTGGTCAGATGAGTTAATGTGTGCTGCTGTGATTGGTATGGCTCAAGTTGCCAAAATGTCAAGTTTGTGTAAGAGAGGCATGGGCTACTAGCTAGCCAAGGACAAATGGGGTGTCCTGCGCAGCAAGATGTGTGGAGAGCCCTAGGATTGTTTGTGAAGTCAGCAAGCAAGTGGATTCATACTTGAGTGAGTTTTTGCAACTTGCTTCACTTTTGTTTCTTTTGAGAATTCTTGCTCCATAAGTCATGAAAATGAGTGATCCCTTGGCCCATTCTGAATTTTAGATGTCATATGATCATGTTTTGAAGAAATGATATACATTTGAGGCCTTTAGAACACTTGATTAAACCATTTTGCAAAATGTCTCTTTGGTAGAAAACTTCAAATTTTGTGATTTTAGCCAACTTTGACAAGCCATAACTTTTGATCCAAAATGAATTAGGTCATGTTCTTGTACTTTTTGAAAAGGGAATGATCCATTCTACAACTTTCATGACCAAAGTTTTTCCATTTGAAGCATTTTTGAATCAAAAAACAAGGGTTGAAAAAGTTTCCCAAAATGGCAATCTTCATTAAAGTCAACTTTCCCAAAAAGTCAACTTTGCAAATGACTTGAGATTCTTCAATTTTTTGAACTTCCAACATCTTCCATGATCAAATAAAGATCATACACAATCAAAATGATGAAGAACACCCTTTGGTTGGGTCATTGGGGGCCTCAGATGCCCTGATTTTACACTGGCTTGCTTAGAAAGTCAACCCTTGATCAGATGACTTCCCTATTGAATTTCTTCATGAAAATTGATATGCATGATCCCTATACCATATAGAGACCAATAGAAACAATAATGACCAAAAAAATTGGAGTTATGGCCTTTGAAACCAAAACCCTAATTCTAGGTCATCTGTGCAGTCAAACCTGGCTCTACTTCCATGCCATTCTCAGTTCTTGTGATTCTTTGACATTCTTGACTTTGAGTGGATATAATATGATGCTTGAACACACATGGACCCCTTTTAAGTGATTGATGACCTTTGGAGTGGCTCAAGAAGCTCTTGGATTGCTCAGATCACAAACCCTAGATGCAGATGACTTAGAACCAGTGCAGTGAATCAAAAATGTAATATGAGATGCTGTGATTGAACTTATGCATATGAAAAGATCACAAGCCATGGTGTGGAGGGGTGAGGGCAAATTTGGGGTGTTTACACAGGGTATCTTCTTCATAAAAGAAAAGCATAAAAAAACACTTCTTCATTTGTAAATAACCAAAAAAACTTAATAAGTAAACAAGTTAGTGAGCTTAGGCCCTAATCTTTGGGTTCAAGTTTTGGGGATCTTCTCCTTACTTGAGCATGCTTGTTCTATTATTCCATCTTGGAATGTAGTGACAAGTGCACATTCTATGGAAAAGAGCTTGAGTTCACTTCCTTGTGACACACTCATAGAAGCTTCATAAAAAACACAAACAAACAATAAGCGTCTTTCCTTCGGGAATTCTTTTCTCACCTCATTCGCTCTGTACGCGAACTTGCTCCTACTTGTCATTTTTCAAGACGGTTATGCACTCGTCGTCCGAGTCTTCAACACCTGAGCAATGGCATAGGCAGTTCAAGCCTTAATTCACAAGCAATTTCCTTTTAGTACCCCTAGTTAGGGGAACTACGACGTCTCTGATCCTCATTATCCTGATGAGGTACGTAGGCAGCGGGGTAGGGCCTGTTCGAGCACAATCTTTATTTTCCCTACATTTTTTCTCTTTGTTCTCTTATTCAGTTCTTTTCTGGTTCCAGTATCTTTTCATTTTCATTTCTCTGTTTTAGCTTTCATACCCTCACCCTTTAAAACATTTTCTTTTGCAAGCGTGGATCCCGTCGGGTACGTCGGACGATCTGGGTGCTAATACCTTCCCAGGTCGTAACCGACTCCCGAACTCGGTCTCTTTGGTTCGTAGGACCTGTGTCCTTCCTCTTTCTTTTCTTCTGGTTTGTGCAGCATTACCATTCCCTTTCTTCGGGATAAAAATGCCTGGCTGGCGACTCTATTCTTTTTCCGCGCCACTTTTGTGTTTGTACCAGGATGGAAATCCGGGGAGCGACAGTGCGGAGAAAGGGATTAGGGACACTTGAGCTTTCTCCCTTATCTAGGCTTCGAATTCAGGGAACATCTGGTTGTATCTTTTGCCCAAACGTTCTATACCCTTTCTTTTGATGAGTTTCCAAGCTTCCGCAGCCTCTCGAACCAAGGGAAGATTATCTTTCACGGGAAAATAGAAAGTTTGAACTAGCTCCGATTCTTTGGGAATGGCCTTGAGCGCATATCCCCATTGTCTTCTCAGAAGGATGGGGTTGTAATTGATGCCCCCAACTACTCCTAAGGGCGAAACATTGGGATACCCTCCGCAGCTGGAAATGAGATCCTTCCCTTTTAGCCTTAATGTGAACCATCTAATATTCTTGGCTGACAACATACTTAGCTTTTGCGTCCAAACAACCTTAGGATTCGCGAAAGCTTCAGTAATGGGGAGATGCCTCATGAACCATCTGTAGAAGAGAGGGGCACAACACTTGACCAAGCCACCCCGTCTTTTCTCGTTCTTGTAATGCACTGAATAATAGAAATCATCCAGGAGGGTGGGCACCAGATTCTTGAGTACAAACAAATGAATGACGTTCATGTCCACAAACTTCTCCATATCAGCAAACAAGATAATCCCGTAGATGGACAAGGCCAGGATGGCACAAACTGAATCCCACCGATTCACTGCGGCAAGTTCCACAGCTTTTCTAACCAGAAAATCTAGAGAGAAACCCAGCACCCCTACTTTGGTAGCAGTCAGATTGTCAGACACTTCAGATGAGCTCAAATAAAGAGCTTTGGCAATGTCATAATGAGTTGGTATTGTCATCTTGGATTTGAAAGGAATCTGATCTTGGATTGGCACTCCCAGAATCTCAACATACTCTTCAAGTAGAGGGCCCAACTGAAAGTCATGAAAGGTGAAGCACCTAAGCTGGGGGTCATGGTACTGCAACAAAGTATGAATGACGCTCCTTTGAGAACTATCCAGGTCAATTATCAAATCCAAAATACTGCCATATTTCTTCTTGAAGTATCTCAGCTGACTCGGGGTAATAAGAGACACCATCTGGTTGATCAAATCCATTTTGGTATCGAAGAATTTGTAGTGCACAGTCCTTTTTCTGACGTCTTCCATTATGAAGTAGTAATACGACCTCAAAATTTGCCCTCTTTTCTTTTTACCACTAACTGGCTTATCGCTTCGCATTCATCTGCATTTCTCACTAGGTCATTAACATCATAATCACACATTTGCATTGAATTCATAAGGCATGGGATCAAAAACTCTCTTGTGACTCGAGTTTTCCTATTCCTAGGTGATTTATTTTACCATCGCATTGAGACAAAGGTTAAGCCCATACCATCATGGAATATTCATATTCAAGGGATCATCAGGCTCCAGAATTTTCCTTGTTTAGAGAATTATTCGAAAATGTCGGATCAGGAGATTGGTGTAAGTTAAGAGTCGGTTTCTCCGTTTTCTCGTAAGATCGAGGTGTCGTTCTTTTGGTGTATGGATTGATTTGGGATCTCATGGCAAAAATATATTGGTATTCTTAGTGCAAGAATTGGATTCAAATCAAAGGAGGAGTTGCACAACTATGGTTGATTTGGATGATGTCGATCAAGTTTAAGCTCAAGTTTTCAATAGCCCTTTCCATATTGTTTAATTCAAAATCATATTTCAAAACCCCCCTTTGTTCTGACCTAAGCCCATTATCCAAACTTAATCTAATTCCAAACCATAAGCTTTGTTTCATTAATCCATTTTAACTTCATTATCCAAATTTCAATATCAATTGTAAATTTCAAGCCATCATTATACCTGAACCACTTTTTCCAGATTCCTCTTTTTTAATTCCACTTTTGTTTTCAATCGTACCAATGTTAGCTTTTTTTTAGACCATTTCTCAATATAATTACATTACCTATTTTCAAAGTAAAAATTCATTATATAACAAAAATTCAGAATTCAGTTTGAAATTTTTTATTCATTACAAAATCAGTTGGGATCAAAAACTGATATAACAGTTCCATAACTGGTAATAACAGCATAACAGAAACAGTTAAGAAAAATTCAGCTGATATACATAACCGAAAACAGTGAACATTTCTTCATCAAGCCTCTTCACAAAAACAGAGCCCAATCTTCAAACTCAAAAAAAACTCTCCACACTCCTAAACTCTTCATCCCCAATCCTCACTCTCTTAACAGAATCCTCTTCTCCACCATCTTCATCAAGCATCTAAAACTCAAGAACAACCAACCTCGATCCGAATCCTCAATCATTCATCATTGCTCTTCTTCAAACTCGCTTCAATGATAACCTGCAGAAAAGATCCAAGATGCATCATTTTCATCAAGAGCACGTATCCCTCACCATCAATCATCATCTCCAAGGCATCGATCTTCATCCCGCTCTTCACCAACTTCAAACCGCGTCACCATCTTCATCTGAATCATCATCAAACCCTGCAAACTCTTTCAATCTTCAACATCTGAATCCTCTCTTCATCAATCGTCTTCACCATGCTCACCTTCACCAACTCAACTTATTCAATCATCAACAACATCATTTCGAAACTCAAATCATCAACAAACCGAATCCTCATCAACCTGCAAGAACGCATCAACAATCCAAGAACCTACAGTGATGGTTCATATCAGTACATAGATTCAACTTTCATACTCACCATCTGTCTGCAACTTCGAAAACCTTCAAACCTGCAATCATCAAGGACACCAATCATCAATAGAGATCCGTAGTGAGAAGAAGAAGAAGATTTAAGAAAAACCTGCAACGATTCAAATTTGTGCATCGAAGAATAATCAACAACAAACTCAAATCCATACCTGAAGAGCTTTAAATCAAGATTCGTGGAAGGTAATTTGGCTTAGTCGTTGTTGACGAGGGTATGACGTGGTTGGTTGTTCTTCCGCCACCGCCAGCGTGAGGTCACGACACGCGAGAGATCTTTTTCGCAAGGGGTCCGTTAAGCGTTGTTAAGGTGATGACGACGATAGACGGGGGATGGAGATACAAATCCGGAATGGCGAGAAGAGAGAACGGAAGCAAGCACCGACAACACGATCTTGAAAGATGTACTGTTGTTGATGGCGCAAGAAGAAGGCCGATGAGACAGATTCGTGTTGAAGGAGATGATGAGAAGCATTGATGAAGGCGTCATTGCTGGTGCCTGGAGGCGATGAGAGAGATTAAACCGGCGGCGGTGATAATAGAAGGGAAAAGCTACACGTTTGAAGAACCTAGGTTGAGAGAGAAGGGCGTCGTTGGGAAGAAGAAGAATCGGCGTTGTGGAGAAGAAGAGGACGTTTTTTCCTTTTTATCTGATAAAGCGTATTTAGGGTTTCATTCCCAAATCCGATTTGGGCTCACCAATTGTTCAACCATGGATTTCTATTGCACCCTATATTTCCATCATGTGCCTCTCCCTATAAGAAATGGGCTCAGGCTCCATTGAAATGCTCCTCATTTCCCCCAATTTCATCTTCGCACCCCTCATGCGAATGGGTATTGGGCTTAGAGCCCATGGGAATGGCTATCTACACCATCTGTTTCACGCTTATACCCCCTCCTGCGGACTACACCATTGAATTGGGCCTACCTGTCATGGATTGCTATTGGCACCCTTCAAATCGCTCACTAACCCCCTCCTGCGGGTTTCTTCAGGATTTGGGCCCAGCCCTTGGGTGTTATTATTGAGCACTCTGGATTTCTTTTACACCTCTTGTCTTTATTATTATTTTTATTCTTTTAAATGTCATTAGAAGATTAGTGATAGTTAGGTGTTAATTGTGATTAATTATTGTGTTAATTATGTTTTGATAATTAGCATATTATTTAATGGCTTGACAATTTTAGTTAGAATTTTTTGCACTAATTTTAATTATGGTTTAGTGTTAATTTGGATAAAAGTTCATAAGTTTGTTTTGATCGATATCGGATCGATTTCAATTATGGCAAAGCTCAACAAAGTGATTATGGAAGATGAGCATTTATTTTGCTCATAGGAGATTTCAAGACCTTGCTTAAGGTTTTTTCGAATTTTTTTACGTGAAGAATCGGTACTTCGATCAAGTAAGTGATTTTGAGCTTTTTCGACTTTTATGCACCATTTTAGTCGTATGCGGCTTAGGACCATATAACTTAGGGTGCATATTGAGCCCTCCCACCTGAGGCATTGGATTTATTTGTGATATATATTGATATGTGTCGATTTCGGAGTTTAGGGATTAGGTTACGGATTAGAGAATTCGATTCCTTTCACTTTCCCTTAAAATCCACTTTTTTGACTGTTTCGTCGCAATTATTAAAAATAGTTTTAAGTGAGATAAAATTCTAGAAATATTCATGAGTAATCCTTATCCTTTTAATTAATTTGTCATATTTTTTGTTTCCAGATTTGGGTGGTTTTAATAATTAATTTGGATTTTAGATCATAAGCTGTCCCAAAAAGGGGTGTTTTGGCATAAGGGACCGAAATCGTTTTTCCCCATAGGTGTGAAACCTATTTTTTGTGTGTGATTAATCACTGTAATTTGTGACATTTTGATGCCCCTTAGGCATTTTTTTTCATAATTTTAGATGCCCTTTTTGATCCACTTTGTGGAGTTGTTTTTGGTGATCATGTTTTGTTACCTTGCTAGTCAAGGAATTGTTTTGGCACTTTGGTGCATAATTTTGTAGAATCCTTTTTTACCATGTAATATAATCACTATATTATTCCAGGGACTTAATTTCATAATTTTTAAAGGCTTTTTTCTATTTTTCCATGTCACCTAGATCCTAGGTTGATTCATGTGTTTATGTGTCGCATAACCTAAGTGTTAAGAAGGCATTCATGCCATTTTCTTGAAGGGATTTTTGGTAGCTTTTAGGATTTAATTATAAGTCATTTGTATGTATTTAATTCCATTCATAGGTCATTTTTTTAACCATACTCATTTGGTTTGTTTTAGTGTTTCAAAGTGCATACTTATGTGAACTAGTTTAACTTAAACGGGTTGCTAATCTCTTCTCATGTTTAATTTGATTTATATGGGAATAATTAATGCCTATTCATGCATTCTAATTGAATCTCATACCTTTTCTTCTACTGACCCATAATCATTTCATTCATATTCACATGTTATTCTTCCTTAGTTTGCATCATTTGCGATCTTATGCGATGTTTGTTCCATTTCATCTCACATCTTCTTCTCATTGCTCCATATGCCTAATCCATTGAGTCCATGATTGTATATTCACTCATCCATCTTCATAAGCATTCACTACTGACTTTGATGTTCATTTCATGTATTAATTCATGCTTGTAAGCCATACGCATTCATACTTCATCCATAAACCCTAACTTGCATTTAGGTGAACCTAGGTGAACTTTTTGTACATAGTTTGACATAGTTTGATCTTGTGAGATATCCTAGCATACTTAGGGACCTATATCATGTAGCTACTGACTTTATAAGTCATGTAACCTTTAGGTACCTTCACCTTTATATTTAGGTCTTATTTTGAACCCTAGCTCCATTCTAGGACGTTTATGGTACTTAATCGCTTTCATGCTTTGATTTTACTTTCAATATGCATTGTCATGCTAACTTTTGTTTTGTAGGGGGGAATATTGAGGTAAGCATTACTTCATTCCCATCTCTTATGCATTTTAATTGTGTTTGCCTTAACACCTTGTGCTTTGCTCTTAGGATTTCCCTTTCTTTAGAGACAACTTAACTTCCTTAGGAAGTAAGTTAGTTTCTAAGCTCTCTTTTCTTATTTTATTTTTCTTTCTTAGGATTAGAATACCTCATTAACCATAGGATCTCCCTTTTGTATATGATAACTAACTTAGGGTTTTGTATTAGTCCCCCTTAGTTTATCCTTTTTTTCAACTTGAGTCATTCTTTCTCATATCAAAAAGAAAAGCAATAAAACACTTAATAAAAACCGAACAATCTTGTACGACACGAGACTTTGTTGCGGAGTGTTTATACGCGTCCTGTTTCGGGGCGAGGTGTAAATACTCACCGCGATGGATAGGTCTTAGTATGAGAATGTTCACAAACAAATTCAAAATACTTCTCTTAAAAGACCAAAAACAAATAACAAGCGACTATCCTGTGGGAACTTCTCTTCTCATCTCATTCACTCACAACGCGAACTTGCGATGACTTGTCACACATGCAAGACGGTAAACGCACTCGTACCAGACGAGCCTGCAACACCTGAGCATAGACATACGCAGTTCCAGCATAAAAAACACAAACAAATAGTTCCCTCCTTAGTTGGGCGAACTACGTCGACTCTGATCCTCATTATCCCGATGAGGTACGTAGGCAGCGGGGTAGGGCCCGTTCGAGCACAATCTTTATTTTCCCTACATTTCCCCCTTTCTCATTTCTCATTTCCATTCTAGTTAGCGGTTTTATTCAGCAACATTCTTATTTCTCACCCTTTGAAACAAAACAAGCAAGCGTGGATCCCGTCGGGTACGGCGGACGGTCTGGGGTGCTAATACCTTCCCAGGTCGTAACCGACTCCCGAACTCAGATCTTTGGTTCGCAGGACCTTGTCCTTTCCTTCTTCCTCAGGTTTGTGCAACATTACCTTTCCCATTCATTCGGGATAAAAATGTCTGGCTGGCGACTCTAACCTTTCCGTGCCACTTTCGCGTTTGTACTAGGATGAAAATCCCGGGAGCGACAACTGGCGACTCTGCTGGGGAAAACCTGATTCTTCTGGTTTCCCTTGTAGAGTCAATCCTAGCGCCTGTTTGGTTTTGTTTCTTTGGGTGTTTATCTATTTGATGTTGTGTGCTTTAGTTTAGCTTTACTGTTTGTATTTACAGTTCTTTATAGCTTTACTTTACCGCATTTATTTACCGCTTTCAGTATTTTATTTTCCATGCATCATATTATATTGGACTGTCTGGCTGTGCCGGCTTGAGTGCACTATAGGATTAGCGTGGACACGTTGTGCTCGCATGGTTACATGATGAGTGGTGATGTGTTCCACACCCAGATTGCGACTGTCTCGGGACTATTCTGTGTGGGGATTCTTCTCCACTTCAGGGTACAACCTTGATAGTTATGTGCATCTGGTGACCGATCATTGAGAACCTTAGTGGAAACAACCCTCTCCAGTGATGACAGTGGCAGACCATATTTGTTGGCAAACCCACTCGCATCCGAGGGCCCACTGGGAACTCGTATAGGATGGCCTGGTTCTCTCATAGGAATCCAGTCAAGGCAAACTGTTCGTATGACGGTAGTATTGTACCCTTCAGGATGAATGTACTATTGTTTCTCGATTCAGTGCTTGAAGCTGGGGACCGATGAGGGATGCTTGTTTCCTTGGACTCAGTTGAGGCCTCCCTGAGTAGTACATAATGCCAAACTGATTCCCTGATTTGGTCATGAGCCATTTCTCGGAAATGGTGAACGTATTATTGCTATTCGGCTTTGAGAGTCCGTGATGTTGACCCGAGTAGCACACCCGTGAGATTGGGAGGGGTTTACAGGTTTGCAAGAACCCTAAGCTTCAACATACCCACTTTGCCAATATTGTTCAGTGTTATTTGGTTCTTTGATTCAGAGATCCGGGATTTCTATTCAGAGAAATTGTTATTGTAATTACCATTGTAACCTTGATATTGGAATTGTTATTATGACTCTCCTCAGAAACTTGGCTCGTGGTTCAACTTCAACACCATCAGTGAATATTCTATTATGTGATCCAGTTCTACAGTTATTGGGTTCTCAGTTATGGGGTTCTATACAAAGATGGTGCTACTATTATGGTTCTATTCAGGCACTCGACTCATTGCTCAACATCGGCACCAATATCAGACCATTGATCACATGCCTGTTGCATACATGACATCATATCATTTCTGCACACATGTCCAGTTATTTCCGAGGACCACATATCTGAATCATGTTGTTGGATTTTTCTGTGTCAAAACTTGAATCAAAGCAGTTAGATTCCTCAGAAATAATTGAACATGGCATTTGCATACATCCTTACGTTCTTGACAGGTGTTCAGAGACAGATTCTTTTCCTGACTCGATTTCTCATCAGAATGGACAACTTGAATCATAGTCATCAAGGTATATATTTGAAGCAACTCCGGGCGGAGGTGAGCAAAGGAAGACCCAACTGGGGCCATTCAGGGCAGAGGTACAAGTTTTATTTCAGAATTAGAAACTGCTGAAAGAGGAAGTCAACCAGATGAAGACTCAGAAGAGCCGGTTATAGAAATCCTGAATGCAATGTCAAGGAAACGAAGCTATTTTCATCCCTATTGAGGGGAACTACGCTGCTCTGATTCTCCATTGGTCAATGGAGATACGTAGGCAGGAGATCACCTGAGATCTTTCCGAGCAACCTTATTTATCAACTTCATTTATCAACCTCTTCCCTCCAGACGTCTTTTATCGGCATCCAATTTCAGCTTCCCAAGAGAGTCCAGCGGGCAGAGCATAAGGGTAAAGGCCAAAACCACTTGAGAAGAAGTTTGATCATATTCTGATGACGTACGTGCAATAAGTTTCCTCATTTACGCAAATTCGGAGTGGTGGAGCTAATTGTATCAGGATCATCTCCAACAAAGCTTCCTTTGGAGTTTCAATGCCAAGCATAATTACCATTCTGGGGCATCTGGCCTTTTAATTGAAGATTGCAAGTCTTTCAGAGGCAAAAGTGAAGACGAGGTCCCGAATTTGATCGACTCAAAGGTCATCGTACCAGAAAGTATGCTCACATATTGAAGTCTCCTCATCAAATGGGCCTCCCAATTTGCAAAGGTGTCTTCAGAAGCAATAAGTCCAGACGGAGTCAAGTCTCCTCAATGACGGCAATGTTCAGCTTCTTTACTGCATTTCCATTTATAGTTTATATTGTTTGTTTAAACATTTGTATGCATGCATGAAACTTATTTGTTTTTGAATGATAACCATAATAAAATGCACATGTTTTTCTTGAAGTAGTCCATTCGTATTCACTCATGATTTTATGTATGTGCATTGCAATACCAACTGTTGTGCTTAAACTCTATCAGGGAGGATGACGAAATGAAAACGCAAAAATCTCTAACTGTGTGCTTTTGAGAAAGACCCTGTTGACGATGTACAAGCATTGTTTCAAATCCTAAACACAGGAGATATAAGGGACATAGACCCTCGCCAACCCATTTGAGCCTTGAAGTAGGAGTTTATTTTAGCATGAAAAAACCCTTGCATTTAACCCAGGGGCAGGGTAGGCGTCAGTTAGTTTGACCGAGCATTCAAATTTCAAAAAGGAGTGTGAATCTGAGGATCCATTACCTTTCGTTGTACCAAGTCAAGAGGTCCAAAGACCAGAAACTACAATGGTTATCTGTAACACGGTGGGAGAACTGACTTTAGTTATGTTGCGGATAGCAAGAGTCGCCACCGACTTTTATTTTATCCAAAAGGAAAGGGTATAAAAGAACAGGAAAGACCTTAAGAGATATTTTTGGGTCCGTGGGGTAGGTTATGTAAAGGGAAGGTGTTAGCACCCTTTACATCCATGGTTATCCATGGGCTCTTAGTTACTTAGCTCACTTTTGAATTGTTTTTTTTTTTTTGTAGTGTGTGAATAGGAAAATTTTCAGAATAGTTAATAATGATCCATGTACGGATGCGTAAAAACTTGTTTTTGAAAATTTGTTTGAAATTGTGAAGAGTTTGAAAAGTTTGAATAGTGAGCAAGTACATAAGAGGAACCTACCCTAAAGTTTTAAGTCTTTCTTGTTCTTTATCCTTTGATTGGTAAGACTATCCCTACTATTAAGGAGTAGGTAGTCATCACCTTGGATGTAAGGGACATAAAAGGGACATTCTGTTTTTATGAAGGCAACTGTGGGGTGTAATAAGCATATAGGAGGGACTATCATCATTATTCGAAGGGACTTGATTCGTAAAGGCAACCATGAGGGACTTGATGATTTTTTCTTTTTAAAGGGACTTGCTTTATACACCCCACTTGACCTTATGGTTTAGGCAACTTGAGGGATAACCTTAGAAAGTGAGACGGCGATTAAAAATCGACTTACGTGTGTGAGTGTTCAATATTAATTATCTTTGATTAAAATGCTCTAATTTTATTTTTAATAGAATACATATTTTTGCACTCCCTAAATTACTAACCATAGCAATAATTAAATAATTAAAATATTACAAAATTTACATCCGAGAAACAATTACAACATAATTATAAAAATAATAAATAGCAAAAAAATATAAATATATAGCAAAATAAATATAATAAGCAAAAATAAATAAGTAACTAAAATAGGGGTTAGTGATAAATATAATTAAAAAAAAAATAAGGTTAGTGAGAATAAAATAATAATAATAATAATTAGAAAAATAAACAAGGTTAGAGAAATAATAATAAAAATATAAGATAATAGTAAACAAAAAATAATAAATAATAGTATAGTTAGTAACAATAATTAAAGTAAATAGAAATAAATAGAAAAAATATTATAATGACATGATTAGAATAATAAGCACAAAGTTTAATTTTAATATATAATAAGAAAAAAATTTTAAACATAGTATAATTATAAGTTTCAATTATTACAAAATTTTAATTATTTCTAAATATATCAACAATTATTAAAAAATATTTACACATTATATGAGGAAAATAAATTTTAAGTATCGTATTCACAAAATTAATCATATTTATAAAATTTACAAGAATCATATTAAATAAATAAATATACATAATAATTACATTAAGAATTAGAAAATAAAATTATTTAGAAAAAATAGAATTAAGTTTTATTTTAGAAAATATTTTTTAGGGTTTTTTCTAATTTATAATATACAAAGACTAATTAAATGGTACTTATATACATTTTATAAATATATAATAATAACAATCATTTTTTTTTTAGAATCTTAGAACAAAACATATATACTTTATAATTTAGAAGAAAACAATATTTGCATTTTTATAATTTAAAAAAACATATCATAATATAGGAAATAGTAAACATAAAAGAAAATAAGAAAAAAAATCAAAAAAAACTGGACCTGGGATTTGAACCCAGGTCCCTAACCTGGATAATGAAGAGAGTGACCAACTGAGCTGCGCACCATCAATGCAACAACAATGAATCTCCCTTAGTTTTGTGCCTTAAGCTTGAAAAATCTGGAAAATAAAAGGAATAAAAAGGCCTGGGGTGGGAATCGTACCCAGGACCTTTTGGTGACATGCATGCATACGTTACCGCCTGGCTGGGAGAGCCTACCTGATGCTAAATCAACAACAAATAATAATATAATGTAACTGCTATTTGTGTGGAAAAATAAGAAAAAAAGGATGGCACCACCAGGTATCGAACACAAGCCATCAAGGTACAAACAGACGCCACTTTCCACTGGGACAAGCTGCGTGCTTGTGAGAATTGTCCAACACTCGTTCCTTTTGTTTCATGCGTTCTATCGTCTTCAATTTCGTCCAATCGCACACTGCCACACAGTCATCTTCAACCTCCAGCCATGCGAAATTTCCTGCGAATTCTGCTATACAATTTCCTGCGAAAATTTTTGTAACAAAACCTACGATTCTCATATGATACAAAATACACACAATTAATCCATAATTTTTATGGGGAATTAAAGCCCAGGTCTTATAGAATTCAAAAATCCCTTTGAAAGCCTCTGATGGTCCACGAATCGATTGATCCCAAATTCAAAGTTAAAACCCTAATAATGGCATTCCCTCGAATAAGCCATGAAACTTCAATCAAAACGTCCAGAATCATTCTAAGCATCATAATAAACACATATTAGTCATCAAAAACAATTCATAATGCTTATGTAAGTGGATTCGAAAAATTAAAATTTAAGACAAAAGTGGTTTCGGGATCCATGGTTTTATGATGTTTTTGATGCATATGATCATTCAAACATGCTCAAGCAACCTCAAAGAAGTTGTCTCAACCTTAAAAACCTTTGTTGGATGGCTGAAATTGAAAAATCGAATTTTAGTTTTTGTGAGAAATTTGAAACTTGAATATGATGTTTGGCTGCTGGAATTCGTGTCCGAGGGTTATGCTTATGCTAAGTACTTATATGTGAGTGAATTAGGTTAAGAAAATTCATTGGTTGTGTGGAGATTTGATCCAAAAAAGATTGAAAAAGATTGAACTTTGAATTTCAAATATTTGCTCATGAAAGCTTACTATCTTTGGATAAATCACATGATTTCTTTATCTTTCAACTTCAATCAATATTGATGAGATTCTAGAAGCTCAATCTTCCTCCAAAAATAGATTTTCATATTTTATATTTATTTAAAATGATTTTTATGAATTAAATCAAAAATAAATAAAAATAAAATAATGAAAATTCTGAATTTTGGTCATTTGGGTCGTGCATGATGATATGATGTGGATTGGATCACAATTTAGCAAGCCCATTTGGAAGGAATTGGTTCTAGACCCCCATTTTCAATATAAACCATCACAAAATTTCTCAACTTTGCAAGGGCACATCTCCCTCATTTTTAAAGATATGAGGGTGTTCTTGGACATTTTGGAAAGCTTGAAGAGTCCTCTAAACAACCCCATTGGTTTCAGGTCCATATCATTTACCAATCTCAAGTTATGCCCTTTTGAAGTTGTTGACTTTTTGTTGACTTTTGAAATGACCTATAATGTCTTAGCTCATATCTTCCAAATGAAGCATTTTTGGGATTAACTTGCAACATCAAAGTTGTAGAGAATTCAATTTCCTTCAAAATGAGCTTTGGATGGAGACTTGGTGATGAAGTATGTGAAAGTTATGGCTGGTCAAAGTTCAGTTGACTTTTACTGAGGAAACCCTAATTTAGAAACTCCTGATTATTGATGATCTGGAATCTCCTTGATGAATCATGATCAACCCTTGATCAAATGATGAATTTTACTTCATATACTTGATGTTGGCAAAAAATCATGAAGTTTGACTTTGGTTTGACCACAGTTGACCTCAGTTTGACTTTTTAACTGCACTGACTGATTTTGACTTATCTGATCATCTGACTGAGCAAACTTTTGAGAAAAGTATTGAAACTTGTCATGGGGATTCTTATACACATATAAGATGTTATGAAGCTCACTTGAGGTATTGGAAGTCCATTTAGCCTGATTAAAGTCAAAACCCTAGTTTTGGATGCACTGTTTAGGAGGTGCATTGTCTGAGGGAATTATCAACTCTTCTGACCAATTGTGAACTTTGTGAACCTTGTGAACCATCATAAAATGTCTTGTGAAACTCATGGGAGGTATTGTAAAGCTTGTGAACCTTGTGAACCTCATAAAGTGACTTTGTCAACCATGAACCTCAGGAAAGCTTTGTAATCATTGTGAATCTTGTGAACCTTGTGAACCTTCAAGAAGTAACTTGTGGACTTCATGAACCTCATGAAAGGTCTTGTAAATGTTGAGAAGCTTGTGAACCTTGTGAACCTTCATAAAGTAACTTGTAGACTTCATGAACCTCATGAAAGGTTATATAAGCATTGAGAAACTTGTGAACCTTGTGAACCTTCTTAGCACACAAAGTCTTGTATTGTGAGGGCAAATTTTGGGGTGCAACAGCTGCCCCTGTTCAATTTTCTGAAACCTGAGGGGTTAGATTGGTATATTTGCCAGTCGTGACCTGGAAGGTTGAAGGGGATTGAACACAAAAGCCCAAAAATTTGCACTCACCAGTGCATTAGAGTGATATGATTGAGTGGGCTTAAAGATGCCACTAGGGGAAAATTCTTCAGATATATTTCTTGGAAGATAAAGCAGTCCAAAATATGGAGGTATAATGAAAGTTGTCAGGAGTCTGGAGCAGTCCTGAGGTATTGATGATATGCTTTCAGGAGACTGGAGTAATCCTGATGTAACAGCATGTCTTCAGGGGGGATAAAGCAATCTTGACATATGAGAAGCTATCAGGAGGCTGGAGCAGTCCTGAGGTAACAATATAATTTCAAGAGGATAGAGCAATCTTGAGAGATTGATGATATGCTTTCAGGAGACTGGAATAATCCTGATGTAACAGCATGTCTTCAGGAGGATAGCGCAATCAATAATGATAACCCTAAAGCAGTCTTGAAGTAATAATATGATTTCAGGAGGATAGAGCAATTAATAATGATAACCCTAAAGCAGTCTTGAAGTAATAATATGATTTCAAGAGGATAGAGGAATCAATAATGATAACTCTAAAGCAGTCTTGAAGTAATGAGAAGTTGTCAGGAGGATAAAGCAACCCTGAGGTAATAGTATGATTTCAGGAGGATATAGCAATCCTGAATATGAAAGTATAATAATAACTGTCAGGAGGCTGGAGCATTCCTGAGGCAATGATATGATTGCAGGAGGATAGAGCAATCCTGATAATTGTAAGTCTGTTTGTTGGATAATTAACCTGAAAACAAGGTAGCATTCTGTATAATAATATTAGTTTATGCTTTATGTATGCATGTATAATATGATGCACCTAAGTAAATGTATTATGTATCTATGGATATGTATGTTATGGTATGATGTAAATGATGTATGTATGATATGATACTGCCGGAAGCGTCTGGATATCCTCGTATAACAACTGCTGGCCAGGGAAAATAAATCCCGATTCGTTGTTTGAAGAATATATTATACATAACCTTCCATCTGCTGGGGATAACAGGGTATAGATAACCTCCCGTATGCTGGGGATAGCAAGGTATATATAACCTCCTGTATGCTGGGGATAGCAAGGTATATATAACCTCCCGTCTGCTGGGGATAGTAGGATAGATATCACCTCCGTCTTCGTTCGTCGTACCCTTATTGGAAAGTAAATTCTCGTATATCCGTATGAGGATAAAAGAGATGGATATAAATTCCAGGGGAGATGAGACTTTGTGAAGATGGATTCGTCCTACTGAGAGTTTGTAACTGTCTTGTAAAGGTGAACCGGCGAAGCTTCGTTGAAATCCTCCCCTCGTTCGTCCTTAGTAAATACTTTTACTGCATTTTCATGCATTTCTGGTAAACATCAATCATATTAAGCATTCATGCCTTTTTGGTAAACATTAATCGTATTCAAAAGCATACATACATTCAAACACAACCAATGGACGTTTCGCTTATGTAAATAGGGTAAAAGTAAATCTGGATTCAAAAGATGGAATTTATTTATATCAAAAAGTGACCCATACACGGGTAAGTTTGTACAAGGAGACATAAACCCTAGTAAGAGGATTTTGTCATGAAGTTTTTTTTTTTACAAAACAAAGAAAATCAGCTATGTGGGAAACAATCCTATTGAGTTTCAATTCTACTATTGCCATTATCTTCAAGTATCTCATCTTCTGCTGTTGAGACGGAAACGATTGGATTGAGCTTTGTCTGTTCGAGCTTGAGTAAGTGGTACAACTGATTGCAGTTTCATAAGTGATCCAAACGAGACATAGTCATACGCTTTAATCCCTAACTTTTGCCTGGATTGCCCTTTCAGGTTTTCAATCCACCGGGATACCCTTTTTTGCCCAAGCCGCCTTTTCAGGTTTTCGACTTGCCGGGTGTACATCTTTTTATATATATCCCTAATTTTTGCCCAAACCCTTTTGGTTTGCCGGGATGCCCTTATTTTTGCCTAGGCCTGTCAACCTAGCGGGTCTCTTTTTATGCGTAGTATTTTTTAACTATGTCTGCGTTTACAGGCTGTGGGAAGTCTTCACCATCCATTGTAGTGAGTATCATGGCACCTCCTGAGAACACTGTCTTGACTACAAATGGTCCCTCATATGTTGGAGTCCACTTGCCCCTAGGATCACCCTGTGGTAATATGATACGCTTGATTACTAAGTCACCAGCCTGATATACCTTTGGCTTAACCCTCTTGTTAAAAGCTTTGATCATACGTTTCTGGTACATCTGGCCATGACAAACTGCTGCTAACCTCTTCTCATCAATCAAATTTATCTGGTCAAGTCGAGTCTGAATCCACTCATCTTCCTTCAATCCTGCATCCTTCATAATTCTCAAGGAAGGAATCTGAACTTCAATGGGTAGAACTGCTTCCATACCATAGACCAAGGAGAATGGGGTTTCCCCTGTTGAAGTACGTATTGTAGTACGATAACCATGAAGAGCAAATGGTAACATCTCATGCCAATCCTTGTAAGTAACAGTCATCTTCTGTACGATCTTCTTAATGTTCTTATTAGCAGCTTCAACTGCCCCATTCATCTTCGGACGATACGGAGAAGAGTTATGATGCTTAATCTTGAACTGCGTGCAGAGATCAGTAATCATAGTGTTGTTCAAATTAGAGCCATTGTCAGTGATAATCTTCTCAGGGATGCCATACCTACATATGAGATTGTTCTTAATGAATCGAGCCACAACATTCTTGGTAACAGATGCAAACGAAGCTGTCTCCACCCACTTCGTGAAGTAATCAATAGCAACCAGGATAAAACGATGTCCATTAGAAGCAGTAGGCTTGATCTCACCAATCATATCAATGCCCCACATGGCAAAGGGCCAAGGAGCAGTCAACACATTCAATGGTGATGGAGGTACATGGACTTTATCAGCATAAATTTGACATTTGTGACAAATTCTGGAGTGTTGATAGCAATCAGCTTCCATGGTAGACCAATAGTAACCTGCTCTCAATATCTTCTTTGCCATAGTATGACCACTAGAATGGGTGCCAAAAATCCCATCATGCATATCTTCCATGATCTCAATTGCTTCCTTCTTATCCACACAACGAAGCATAGTTGAATCATGATTGCGCTTGTACAAAATCCCATTACTTAAGAAAACTTAGCAGAAAACCTTCTCAGAAACTTCTTATCTTTGACAGATGCCCCTTCAGGGAACTCCTGAGTTTCAAGATATCTTTTCACTTCATAGAACCAAGGCTTCTCTTCTGCCCCTTCAGTGTCAATCTCATTGCAGTATGCAGGCTTTTCAAATCTATCAATAGTAATCTTGGGAGCTTCATCATCCCAGCTGATCTCAAACATAGATGCCATGGTGGCCAATGCATCTGCTAACTGATTCTCTCTTCGTGGAATGTGCTCAAAGGTAATTTCTTTGAAATGTGGGATCAAAGACAACACATGCTCTCTGTAAGGAATGAGGTTATCATGCTTGGTGTCCCAATCTCCTTTAATCTGACTAATTACCAGGGCTGAATCTCCATACACATCAAGGAACTGAATCTTCATATCAATAGCAGCTTTAATACCCAGGATACATGCCTCATACTCAGCCATGTTATTGGTACAATGGAAACAAAGTCTGGCAGTAATCGGGGTATGACAACCTTCAGGGGAACTAATCACAACACCAACACCATTACCAAGTGCATTAGAGGCACCATCAAAAACCATAGTCCATCGGGATCCTTGTTCAGGTCCGTCATATTGTCCAGGTTCTTTGGTAATAATCATGATGTCTTCATCAGGGAACTCAAAATTCATTGACTGGTAATCGTCCACTGCTTGATGAGCCAAATGATCAGCAACAACACTTCCTTTAATGGCCTTCTGAGTAGTATACTGTATATCATATTCCGTCAAGATCATTTGCCATCTTGCAATTCTTCCGGAGAGAGCAGGTTTCTCAAATATGTACTTGATTGGATCCATCTTCGAAATCAATAAGGTAGTATGAGTCAACATATATTGTCTTAGTCGGCGAGCAGACCATGCCAAAGCGCAGCAAGTTTTCTCGAGCAGTGAGTATCTTGTTTCACAGTCGGTAAACTTTTTGCTAAGGTAGTATATTGCCTGCTCTTTTCGACCAGACTCGTCATGTTGCCCCAACACACACCCCATTGAGTTGTCTAGCACTGTTAAGTACATAATCAAGGGTCTTCCATCAACTGGTGGCATCAAAATTGGTGGTTCTAGCAAATATCTCTTGATTTCATCAAAGGCAGTCTGGCACTCATCATTCCATTCCATCACCTGATCTTTCTTCAATAACTTGAAGATTGGATCACAGATGGCAGTTAATTGGGAAATAAATCTTGCAATGTAGTTCAATCGTCCCAAGAAACCTCTAACCTCCTTCTCAGTACGGGGAGCTGGCATCTCTCGTATAGCTTTTACTTTTGCAGGATCCACTTCAATACCTTTTCCACTGACAATGAAACCCAGGAGTTTTCCAGATCTAACTCCAAAAGTACACTTGTTTGGGTTCAACCTCAACTTGTATTTCTTCAACCTCTCAAACAACTTGTGCAGATGATCAAGATGTTGCTCTTCATTCTGAGATCTGGCTATCATATCATCCACATATACCTCTATTTCATGATGAATCATATCATGAAACAAAGCCACCATAGCACGCTGATATGTTGCCCCTGCATTCTTTAAACCAAATGGCATTACCTTATAGCAAAAGGTGCCCCACTGTGTCACAAATGTTGTCTTCTCCATATCTTCAGGTGCCATCTTGATCTGATTGTAACCAGAGAAACCATCCATAAAAGAGAATACCTTATGCTGAGCAGTGTTGTCTACCAGAATATCAATATGAGGAAGTGGAAAGTCATCTTTAGGGCTAGCTTTGTTCAAATCTCTGTAGTCTACACACATACGTACCTTACCATCTTTCTTAGGAACCGGTACCACATTTGCAACCCACTGAGGATAAGAAGTCACTGCTAAGAACCCTGCATTGAACTGTTTCATTACCTCTGCCTTGATCTTTTCTGACATTTCAGGACGCATACGACGAACCTTCTGCTTCTTCGGACGACAATCTTCTTTCACTGGCAAACGGTGAACCACAATGTCTGTATCCAACCCTGGCATATCTTCATAAGACCAAGTAAAGATCTCCACATAGTCACGTAACATCTGAATCAACCTGCTCTTGACACTGTCCTCTAAATCAGCCCCTATCTTGACCTCTTTTCTGTTTTCTTCAGTTCCCAGATTCACAACTTCGACTGGCTCTTCATGTGGCTGTATAGCTTTCTCTTCTTGTTGTAACAACCTAGCAAGCTCTACAGGTATTTCACAATCGTCCTCATTTCCGTCTTCAGTTTGATAGATCGGATTCTCGAAATTATAATTGGCAATAGTAGAACTGTTATCAACAGGATCCAGAGTGGATGAGGATCTGCATTTTAGTGATGTGGGTGTGTGTAAGAACACATAGCTGATAAAACAAAAATAAAAGAAAAGAAAGACAAGGAACACAATATTTACGAAAACGAAACGTCCACTGATTTTATTGAATGAAGTATGCAAATGAAATGACAGCCCGTAACAAGCATACCATTGTGCCCCGGGTAAGGCACATGGCTTGAAAGTTTTATTGTTCAAGAAATTTAAAATATAACAACACAGTAATAGTATTTACTCCTGACTAAAGGAGATAGGGATAACATCTTCAGCTTTCCAATTATTGAGTCCAGCACCCACAGTAGGAAAAATCCATGCATCCAAGTTGTAGTCTTCATCTTGATCTCCCACAGCATTAATCTGGTCCTTCACAACCCCTTGACTAGTGATACGGGCGGCACGGGCACGACGAACAGCCTTCTGGGACTCTGCAGTGAAACCCAAACCAAACTTATCAGACTTGTATGGAATATCAGGAAGCTGACCCCAAATAGTACAACCACCTTCATCCACCACAGCTCTAGCATCATTGAGGGAAGCCATTGCCATTGTTGGAGGCTTTCTGGTGACCACAGGAACTTTCTTTGCAACAGGAGGAGCTACATAATCATTAACAACCCAGGGAACCACTTCAAACGTCTGACACGGAGTTTCAATGTATTCACCTTCCATTTCCAGATACTTGAAAGTATTCACATGGCTGACAAAGTATTCTTCTTCTCCATAGACAGTAACAACCTTTCCATCCACCGGATATCTCAACTTTTGGTGCAATGTAGAGGTTACAGCACCTGCCCCATGGATCCAGGGACGACCAAGCAGACAAGAGTACGAAGGGCGAATATCCATCACAAAAAATGTAGCAGTAAACACCTGAGAGCCAACTTTGATTGGAAGATCAATTTCCCCATGCACTACTCTTCTAGAACCATCAAAAGCCTTTACCACAATATTACTGGGCTTCAGCACAGCATCTTCAGGACTCAGCTTATTCAGGACTTCCTTAGGCAACACATTCAAAGAGGAACCATTGTCTATCAGCACATGTGACAGGGTGGTGCCCCTGCATTCAATTGAGATATGCAAGGCCCTGTTATGATCCCTCTTGGCAGGGGTCAAGTCAGCATCAGAAAATCCTAACCCATTGTCATAGGTCAGGTGGGCAACACAGTTCTCAAATTGGTCAACAGAAATTGCACTGGGTACATGAGCGGTCTTCAGAAACTTGATCAAGGACTTGGCATGGGCCTCTGAACACAGCAACAAGGACAACATAGAGATCTTTGAGGGAGTATGCCCCAGTTGATCCACAATGTCATAATCACTCTTGCGAATGATTTTCAATACTTCTTCCATCTGCTTAGAGAGGTCATCAACAACTGGCACATCAGTAGATACAGGCTCAATAACAGGACCTTTGCCCCGAGCATCAGTGGTGGAAGTAGCAGCAGGAGTAACTGCATTCTTGGAAGTATCTGAAGGAGAGAAGACTCTTCCACTACGAGTGATCTTGCTAGATCCAGCAATATTGTCAATGTCAACAGGCACATCAGCTACAGGCTCTTGCTTAACACCATGGATGTAAACATCAGACCCATAATGCCAAGGCACAGCTTTATCAGATGTGTATGGGATAGGACCAGGAGTAGTAATGACCACAGGAGCTATTCTGGCTTCAGCAACAACTTTTACGGGACCTTCAGTAGTAATTTTGATTGGACCCTGATGAGTGATTTTAATGGGACCCTTTGAAGTGATTCTTATTGGTACTTTGTCAACCATGTCAACCTCTTCAATCTTCCTACCCTGAGTTAGATGATCCACCATACTTTCTACAGACGACGGAGTCCTCTCAAACACTATAGTATACTTATCCATGAGACGTTGAATTCCATCTCTCAATATGAAGCAACTATCCGGCTTATAAGTACAATACAAACAATCTTCACGACAACCTGGAAAGATCCCAGCTTGTACTAACCTCTTTTTGATAACAGACAGTGGTGTGGTCAACTCCATAACTGAATAGACATGTAGATCTTCCTCAATGGCATTGACAGTCTTCTCGTGATTTGGCATTGGAGCAGTAATCACATTGGGAGTACCTGGAGGATCAAACTCAATTTCTCCAGCATCAATCATATCCTGAATTTTATTCTTCAAGACCCAGCAATTATTAGTATCATGTCCCTGACAGTTTGAATGGTATGCACACCTTGCATTGGGATTGTACCTGGGAGAGGTAACATTGGGATTCTGAGGAGCCTCTTTCAAAGTAATAAGTTCAGCCTTCAACAAATGTTGCAATGCCTGAGCCATTGACATGTTGATCTTCGTGAACTGTCTTCTAGCCCTCTGTTGGTTGCCCTGTGGCTGTTCTGTTGTTGCAGGAGTTGGATTTGAAATATGCACTGCACTAACAGACTGATGCCTTCTGTTATGATCAGGTTGACCATAAACAACATTGGATTCTTTCTTCCCTGTGGGAGGCTTCTTTGTAGCACCTGATGAAGAAGTACCCACTTGGATCTTACCATTCTTTATACCATTCTCTACTCGCTCTCCTGTCATGATCAACTCAGTGAAGCCAGATGATGAGCTTCCAATGAGATGACTGTAAAACGGACCATTCAGCGTGCACATGAACATATCAACCAATTCCCTGTCAGTCAAAGGGGGTTGAACTCTTCCAGCTAAATCTCTCCACTTCTGAGCATACTCTTTAAAACTTTCTTTGGCACCCATAGACATGCTCTGAAGCTGCATGCGAGTGGGGGCTAAGTCAGCATTGTATTGATACTGCTTATAGAAAGCTTCAGCAAGATCATTCCAGTCTCTGATGTTGGCACTCTCCAACTGATAATACCATTCCAGCTGAGCTCCAGATAAGCTCTCTTGAAAGAAATGGATCCACAACTTTTTATCAGCAGTGTGGGGTTGAATTCTTCTGACATAAGACCTCAGATGCAGCTTGGGACAAGAGACCCCATCATAAACAAAAAACGTAGGAACCTTGAAACCAATGGGTATGACTACCCCAGATATCAAACTTAAATCCTCAAAATCCAGCCCAGATGACTTCTGTAACTCCATGGCATCCATCCTATCCACCAGCATCTTGAATTTGTCTTCATTAGGCTCATGGTAGTAATTAGCCTCAGAATCAGAGTCCCCCATTGTATGGTGGAGACTGCCTACCTCTTGCTCAAATTCCTAAGATTCATAGTCTTCAGCTGGTTCCTTGGTCTTGGCAAGACCTTTGAACCTTCTTCCCATGTTGATCAAACCAGCAGACCTTCTAGTCTTCTTAGTCTTCTTGGCCAGCAGTGCCTTCAATTCATCCTGCCCTTTGGACAGGTTCAAGATCAGCTCTTGGAACTGTGCATTTTGTGCCTGGAGATCCTTAACTGATTGTTCAAGAGCCATTGCTGAAATAAACAGCGAGAAGATGAGAAACCTGTGCACAATTATAAACCTGTGATGCAATGAAATGATATGTGAATGCATATGTAATGTTTTCAAGGACCGCAGGATTTAAATTTGCTTAAACAATCACGAAGGTAAACTTTTATTAGTAATAACTTTGTTTTGCCTTTTAGGCTTACAAAAAATGAAATAAAATAAGTACAAAAGATGGGGTTTTAAGTCTCCCATGGACGTTTCCTCTTTGTATTGAGGTATGAGTTGAGGTTTCGTTCCTCGTGAAGTTGCTTTGTTAGTTCCAGGATTCTTGCTTGGCTTGCTTTGTAATGAGCCTCGAAAGTATCCCTTTGCTCCTTCAGTTGGATCCATGATCTCTGCAAGTCTTCCATATCAGTAGGCATGTCTGGGTGAAGGATGGTATAAGCTGTGTCTCCTTCAGCAACAGGTTCCATGGTAACTGGTAGGACGGCAGGATATGGCATCATGAGAGTCTGAGCGCGAGATCGCACCCATCTGAGATAAGCTTCCATAGGAATAGTATACTTAGGCTCCAGTGTCTTGCTGTCAACCCTGTTTACCTTTCCCCAAGCTCGTATGAATCTCTGACGGTGACCATGAAGATCGTTGTCATAGTCAAACACAATGCCCTGAATCAACATGTCATGTGGACCATCGCTCCGAGCATAACCAAACTGTCGTAAAGCTAGAGAGGGGTTGTAGGTGATGCCTCCTCTTATGCCTAGTAGTGGCACATTAGGAAACTCCCCACAACGGTCAATGATGGTGACATTCTCCATAGATCTGGAGCACCAATGGATATCTGAATGCGAGAGTGACATGATCCTCTTGGACCACCTGAACCCTTGCTCATTCTTCATTACTGAGCGAGGAAGGTGAGAAATAAACCACCTAGATAGCAAAGGTATGCAACACATCAAAGTTCCTCTTGCCTTTGTAGTACGGGTGTGAAGAGAATGTAGGATGTCTCCAAGCAATGTAGGCACTGGATTGTGACTCAGGAAAATGTTGATGGCATGAACATCTATGAACTGATCTGGATTGGGGAACAATACTAAGCCATATATCAGCAAGGCTAAGATCTCCTCAAAAGCATCATAGCTCATGGCCTTCAAGAACATTTGAGCCTTATCCATTAGCACCTTGGCAAGAATACCCTTGACTCCGCTTCTCGTCTCTAGAACAATGTCAGACTTCTTCAGATGTAGAGCTGCAGCAATAATCTCTGGTTTGAGGTCTTTCTCCAAGCCTGTGAAGGGTTTTTGATCAAGAACAGGTATACCCAGAAGTTTAGAGAACTCTTCCATTGTAGGAACCAGCTGATAATCAGGGAATGTAAAGCAATGGTGCTTAGGGTCAAAGAACTGAAACAAAACACTCATCATGTCTTCATTGAACCCTGAAGTAACTAGATCCAATAGGTGACCATGTCTCTTGATGAACTGGGAGTGATCAGACACTTGGGAAACCAACTCTTTAAGCTTGGGAGGTATCCCCACAAAGTTGATCCTGATGGTGTTTCTACGAACAGAAGCCATGACCTACAACAAAGAACAAAGATAAATCCCTTGGTCCTTGAAATGGTTAGTGAAAATGCTGTGCTTATGATGCATGATGATGTCATGATGTTATGCTCAATCACAAACATGTGGCACACACAAACAAGTCACACCATAGCCCTAGGTTTAAAGGCTTGCATGAGGTTTAAGGTAAGTACCCTCCCCTGAAGTTAGATGGTTCATCCTGTCCTAAAAAAGTAACCATGTTCTAAGGTATCTCAATATCATTGATCCTTCACAAGGGTGGTTGATCAGAAGGCAACTTACTTGCCAACCAAAACCCTCCAAGTTTAGAATCTCAATGAGCGTAGTATCGAGTGTCAACCAACTTCAGTCTGCACCAAAGCCGGTTACCTCACTACTTTCTAAAGGCCAAGATGAGTTAACTAGGCTTCTAAAAGTTAGTTAGTGCATTGACAACATATGGCAGCCTCATATTATCCTCAACTTGACTTAAGGAACATAAGCACCAACCAAGAAGTCGCACTAACTATGGCCACCAGATCAACCGTATCGATATACGTCGTACAGTTTCCTTGGTCTATTGCCATTTACCTAAGGTACACTAGATCCGGGTTAGGACCTTTCACACATAAGAGCACCCCAACAAGATAATATAAAGCAAACAAGGAAAACAATTTTAAAGTGATTTAATTCCTAAGGGTACCCCTCTTTAATTAAATCCCCAGCAGAGTCGCCAGTTTTGTAACACGGTGGGAGAACTGACTTTAGTTATGTTGCGGATAGCAAGAGTCGCCACCGACTTTTATTTTATCCAAAAGGAAAGGGTATAAAAGAACAGGAAAGACCTTAAGAGATATTTTTGGGTCCGGGGGGTAGGTTATGTAAAGGGAAGGTGTTAGCACCCTTTACATCCATGGTTATCCATGGGCTCTTAGTTACTTAGCTCACTTTTGAATTGTTTTTTTTTTTTTGTAGTGTGTGAATAGGAAAATTTTCAGAATAGTTAATAATGATCCATGTACGGATGCGTAAAAACTTGTTTTTGAAAATTTGTTTGAAATTGTGAAGAGTTTGAAAAGTTTGAATAGTGAGCAAGTACATAAGAGGAACCTACCCTAAAGTTTTAAGTCTTTCTTGTTCTTTATCCTTTGATTGGTAAGACTATCCCTACTATTAAGGAGTAGGTAGTCATCACCTTGGATGTAAGGGACATAAAAGGGACATTCTGTTTTTATGAAGGCAACTGTGGGGTGTAATAAGCATATAGGAGGGACTATCATCATTATTCGAAGGGACTTGATTCGTAAAGGCAACCATGAGGGACTTGATGATTTTTTCTTTTTAAAGGGACTTGCTTTATACACCCCACTTGACCTTATGGTTTAGGCAACTTGAGGGATAACCTTAGAAAGTGAGACGGCGATTAAAAATCGACTTACGTGTGTGAGTGTTCAATATTAATTATCTTTGATTAAAATGCTCTAATTTTATTTTTAATAGAATACATATTTTTGCACTCCCTAAATTACTAACCATAGCAATAATTAAATAATTAAAATATTACAAAATTTACATCCGAGAAACAATTACAACATAATTATAAAAATAATAAATAGCAAAAAAATATAAATATATAGCAAAATAAATATAATAAGCAAAAATAAATAAGTAGCTAAAATAGGGGTTAGTGATAAATATAATTAAAAAAAAAATAAGGTTAGTGAGAATAAAATAATAATAATAATAATTAGAAAAATAAACAAGGTTAGAGAAATAATAATAAAAATATAAGATAATAGTAAACAAAAAATAATAAATAATAGTATAGTTAGTAACAATAATTAAAGTAAATAGAAATAAATAGAAAAAATATTATAATGACATGATTAGAATAATAAGCACAAAGTTTAATTTTAATATATAATAAGAAAAAAAATTTTAAACATAGTATAATTATAAGTTTCAATTATTACAAAATTTTAATTATTTCTAAATATATCAACAATTATTAAAAAATATTTACACATTATATGAGGAAAATAAATTTTAAGTATCATATTCACAAAATTAATCATATTTATAAAATTTACAAGAATCATATTAAATAAATAAATATACATAATAATTACATTAAGAATTAGAAAATAAAATTATTTAGAAAAAATAGAATTAAGTTTAATTTTAGAAAATATTTTTTAGGGTTTTTTCTAATTTATAATATACAAAGACTAATTAAATGGTACTTATATACATTTTATAAATATATAATAATAACAATCATTTTTTTTTAGAATCTTAGAACAAAACATATATACTTTATAATTTAGAAGAAAACAATATTTGCATTTTTATAATTTAAAAAAACATATCATAATATAGGAAATAGTAAACATAAAAGAAAATAAGAAAAAAAATCAAAAAAAACTGGACCTGGGATTTGAACCCAGGTCCCTAACCTGGATAATGAAGAGAGTGACCAACTGAGCTGCGCACCATCAATGCAACAACAATGAATCTCCCTTAGTTTTGTGCCTTAAGCTTGAAAAATCTGGAAAATAAAAGGAATAAAAAGGCCTGGGGTGGGAATCGTACCCAGGACCTTTTGGTGACATGCATGCATACGTTACCGCCTGGTTGGGAGAGCCTACCTGATGCTAAATCAACAACAAATAATAATATAATGTAACTGCTATTTGTGTGGAAAAATAAGAAAAAAAGGATGGCACCACCAGGTATCGAACACAAGCCATCAAGGTACAAACAGACGCCACTTTCCACTGGGACAAGCTGCGTGCTTGTGAGAATTGTCCAACACTCGTTCCTTTTGTTTCATGCGTTCTATCGTCTTCAATTTCGTCCAATCGCACACTGCCACACAGTCATCTTCAACCTCCAACCATGCGAAATTTCCTGCGAATTCTGCTATACAATTTCCTGCGAAAATTTTTGTAACAAAACCTACGATTCTCATATGATACAAAATACACACAATTAATCCATAATTTTTATGGGGAATTAAAGCCCAGGTCTTATAGAATTCAAAAATCCCTTTGAAAGCCTCTGATGGTCCACGAATCGATTGATCCCAAATTCAAAGTTAAAACCCTAATAATGGCATTCCCTCGAATAAGCCATGAAACTTCAATCAAAACGTCCAGAATCATTCTAAGCATCATAATAAACACATATTAGTCATCAAAAACAATTCATAATGCTTATGTAAGTGGATTCGAAAAATTAAAATTTAAGACAAAAGTGGTTTCGGGATCCATGGTTTTATGATGTTTTTGATGCATATGATCATTCAAACATGCTCAAGCAACCTCAAAGAAGCTGTCTCAACCTTAAAAACCTTTGTTGGATGGCTGAAATTGAAAAATCGAATTTTAGTTTTTGTGAGAAATTTGAAACTTGAATATGATGTTTGGCTGCTGGAATTCGTGTCCGAGGGTTATGCTTATGCTAAGTACTTATATGTGAGTGAATTAGGTTAAGAAAATTCATTGGTTGTGTGGAGATTTGATCCAAAAAAGATTGAAAAAGATTGAACTTTGAATTTCAAATATTTGCTCATGAAAGCTTACTATCTTTGGATAAATCACATGATTTCTTTCTCTTTCAACTTCAATCAATATTGATGAGATTCTAGAAGCTCAATCTTCCTCCAAAAATAGATTTTCATATTTTATATTTATTTAAAATGATTTTTATGAATTAAATCAAAAATAAATAAAAATAAAATAATGAAAATTCTGAATTTTGGTCATTTGGGTCGTGCATGATGATATGATGTGGATTGGATCACAATTTAGCAAGCCCATTTGGAAGGAATTGGTTCTAGACCCCCATTTTCAATATAAACCATCACAAAATTTCTCAACTTTGCAAGGGCACATCTCCCTCATTTTTAAAGATATGAGGGTGTTCTTGGACATTTTGGAAAGCTTGAAGAGTCCTCTAAACAACCCCATTGGTTTCAGGTCCATATCATTTACCAATCTCAAGTTATGCCCTTTTGAAGTTGTTGACTTTTTGTTGACTTTTGAAATGACCTATAATGTCTTAGCTCATATCTTCCAAATGAAGCATTTTTGGGCTTAACTTGCAACATCAAAGTTGTATAGAATTCAATTTCCTTCAAAATGAGCTTTGGATGGAGACTTGGTGATGAAGTATGTGAAAGTTATGGCTGGTCAAAGTTCAGTTGACTTTTACTGAGGAAACCCTAATTTAGAAACTCCTGATTATTGATGATCTGGAATCTCCTTGATGAATCATGATCAACCCTTGATCAAATGATGAATTTTACTTCATATACTTGATGTTGGCAAAAAATCATGAAGTTTGACTTTGGTTTGACCACAGTTGACCTCAGTTTGACTTTTTAACTGCACTGACTGATTTTGACTTATCTGATCATCTGACTGAGCAAACTTTTGAGAAAAGTCTTGAAACTTGTCATGGGGATTCTTATACACATATAAGATGTTATGAAGCTCACTTGAGGTATTGGAAGTCCATTTAGCCTGATTAAAGTCAAAACCCTAGTTTTGGATGCACTGTTTAGGAGGTGCATTGTCTGAGGGAATTATCAACTCTTCTGACCAATTGTGAACTTTGTGAACCTTGTGAACCATCATAAAATGTCTTGTGAAACTCATGGGAGGTATTGTAAAGCTTGTGAACCTTGTGAACCTCATAAAGTGACTTTGTCAACCATGAACCTCAGGAAAGCTTTGTAATCATTGTGAATCTTGTGAACCTTGTGAACCTTCAAGAAGTAACTTGTGGACTTCATGAACCTCATGAAAGGTCTTGTAAATGTTGAGAAGCTTGTGAACCTTGTGAACCTTCATAAAGTAACTTGTAGACTTCATGAACCTCATGAAAGGTTATATAAGCATTGAGAAACTTGTGAACCTTGTGAACCTTCTTAGCACACAAAGTCTTGTATTGTGAGGGCAAATTTTGGGGTGCAACATTATCCCAATCAAGAGTCCAAAGACTGGAAACCGCATTGGTTATTACTCACCAACCAAGAAGTGAGACAATCATGACCCTTTCAAAGCAATCAAGACAACCAGTGTCACACGATTTGTTCGAAAAGAAAGGATTTGAAAAAAAAAAGAAATAAAAAAGCCCGCTAAGTCGAAACTTGAAAACAAGCGACTTAGGCAAAAGTTAGGGCATCCCGCTGGACTCCATAATCAAAGATTCACAAGAATCAGTCCAGGCAAAAGTTAGGGATAAGCAAAATAATGCAAAAGCAAAAAACTAAAAGGATTACACAAGAAAGATCCTTGAACAAGAACAAAGTCGTGTGATACAGACACGAAAGACGAAGGGGTGACTGACTCCAAACAACTTGATTGGTGCTTAAACCGTTAGTGTAATTGGTTCCTTAACCATCACAAAATCCTTTTTGAGAAGTGAGCGCTTGTGAAAGCTAGTTGAACATAGGAATGGAGAACATCACGAAGATGGGTGGGCACAAATAAACTTCGAGCCTGTATCCTTTGCTTTTTATAACCGTAAACCAGGCCACGATACAACGCTTAAAAGTCCTAACTGAAACATGGTTATTTTTGAGAGCGTACTACCGCGAGACCGCGTTCCTGACTCCTATGAGTGGTGTTGAAAGATATTTGTTGGTGTTGCATGTGCATGCTTTCTATTATTCAAAAAATATTAATGTCGTATCTTAACCAGTGATTCGCTCACAAAGGTTTGCGACATCTTTTTACAATAAAACTTCAAGATTAACATGTGTGTTACATTAGAATTTTCATTCTTAAAATAAACATTTCCTGCTTGCATACATCTGGTTGACATCATAAAAGTTCACATACGAAACTTCAGTCCAGAAGCTTAATCTTGCCAAAGTTGAGAAGTCTGAAACTTCCGAAGGACCAGCATATGAAGATGCACTTTTCTAAGAAATTCCATTGAGTAGGGACTTTCCCAACAGTCGTGGTAAGAGCCAACTAATCTGGTGAAATCATGGCGAGCAATCTCTTCAAAGTTCAGCCAAGCTTCGACAATCACTTCGAGATACAAATCTCTCAAAGAGCCATCAGGCGGAGGCATTATTCAAATTTCAACCAAACTGGGGCAATCACTTCGAGATCAAATCTCTCATGAGTCTGATGCATGCATTCAAATTTTAGCCAAACTGGGGCAATTACTTCGAGATCCAATCTCTCAAAGAACAGTCGGTCTGGGTGTTTTCTTCAAATCACGGTCAGTCAGAGGTGATCACTTCAAGGCTCGTCCTGGGGCAGGCCACCCCAAGAGCATGAGAAGTACTCTCTCCCGAAGACGGTAAGTCAGAAGCACCTATCCAAGGTTCAAAATACGGGGGAAGAATATCTCACAGTGATATGAAGTTCTTCATGAATCCTTGCGAGACAATTTCTTTCACAGACCATGCAGTCTAGGGCAGTTATTTCGAGATCCAACGAATCTCTCCAAGAGTTTGAAGACACTGAGGCATTTCGTATGTCATGTTTTCTGTAAAATCCTCTTGAGACATTTTCTTCCGATGGACCTTAGTCGGAGGCGAGTTGAAAATTTCAGAGAACCATTATTCAATCATGGTTAGTTGGTGATCTATCAACCCAGAGGTTGGAAGCAAAGCCATTGTCAGCACAGTACTTCAAGAGTTATTTCATCAGCAAGCTTCATTGATCAAAATTACTTAGCAAGTCTCATTAGACAATTCCTTCTCCAGTAGTGCGGCAAATGGAAGGTTACTTCTTGAGCAAAAAGATATCATCGTCTCTCATCCCCAGCATGAGACGCCTTACATCTCTCATTCCCAACATGAGAGGATTTATATCTTATCCCCAGCAAGTGGCAACTTGAGATCTTATCTTCAGCGGGAAGCTTTATCATTGACATTATCTATCATCCCCAGCCAAGTGGGAAGTGAAATTTCTCCCATCAGGGTAGCAGAAGATAGGTGTCCTCCCTAAGCAAAAGTTTCCCTTCAGACAGGGGCAATTTTCAGCAGTATAATGAGTGTTTTGCCTCCCCAACAGTTACCTCCTCAGCAATATCATGCCTTTGGTTCCCAGCCAAGTCATGAGGTCCTCACTTCCCCACCAGAGTACAAGAAGAGTCCATCTCCAGCAGGGCTTGGCACTCCAATCTCATAGTCCAATTTATTTTTGGCAATGGCGACTGTTCAGAGCCGGTGTATCATTGACAACCTTCCCCGCAGAGTTATCTCCTTATCAGGGTGGATTAGATCAATGCAGTGATCATCAGTTCCTCCCCAATCAAGCCATCTGAGATACTTGCAGTCTCCTTATCAGGAGATCTCTTTGCATTTGCATAATCATCATTACATTTGCATCCTCCAAAGCGTAGCATTTCCATCATCATGGAGCATTACGCCATTAATCCAAACATATGCATACCAGCATGGGCTAGTTTTGAGGTTTTACGAATATCTTCTCAACCCGAAGTACTCCGCACAGAGGTTACCAATATCATTTTCAGACATCCTTGTCTTTTCAAGTCAATGTTTGTCACTCATTCTGCGTCTTGTTTGGTACAGCAGTCGCGTCGCAGGTTCCCATTTTGTACAACAGTCCTATTTGCTTGGGCTCTCGTTTATGTACAACGATCCCGTTCCATCTTGTCCTATTTTCTTTGTGTTTGGTTACGGCCTGCGGCTGGTATACCTTTACGTCTCCATTCGAGGATGGTTTCATGTTAGATCCGAGGATCTTTTGATTTGTCATTCGAGGATGGCATTTCTTATTGTTGTGGCTATTATTCGAGGATAGTAGTTCACTTTTTGAGCTTATTGAACGAGGTCAGTTTGTCTCTTTTGCAAAGTCTGTCTGAGGTTAGCTTTGTGTTGGTTATCAGTCGAGGCTGGTATACCTTTGCGTCTCCATTCGAGGATGGTTTCGTGTTAGATCCGAAGATCTTTTGGATTGTCATTCGAGGATGGCATTATTTTCTTCAAGTCCTTCCGAGGTTGGTCTTGTCGTTGTGTGGCTATTATTCGAGGATAATAGTTCACTTTTTCGAGCTTATTGATCGAGGTAAGTTTGTCTCTTTTGCAAAGTCAGTCTGAGGTCAGCTTTGTGTTTGGTTATCAGTCGAGGCTGGTATACCTTTGCGTCTCCATTCGAGGATGGTTTCGTGTTAGATCCGAGGATCTTTTGATTTGTCATTCGAGGATGGCATTTCTTGTTGTTGTGGCTATTATTCGAGGATAGTAGTTCACTTTTTGAGCTTATTGATCGAGGTCAATTTGTCTCTTTTGCAAAGTCTGTCTGAGGTCAGCTTTGTGTTGGTTATCAGTCGAGGCTGGTATACCTTTGCGTCTCCATTCGAGGATGGTTTCGTGTTAGATCCGAGGATCTTTTTTATTTGTCATTCGAGGATGGCATTTCTTTTCTTCAAGTCCTTCCGAGGTTGGTCTTGTTGTTGTGGCTATTATTCGAGGATAGTAGTTCACTTTTTGAGCTTATTGATTGAGGTTAGTTTGTCTCTTTTGCAAAGTCTGTCTGAGGTCAGCTTTGTGTTGGTTATCAGTCGAGGCTGGTATACCTTTGCGTCTCCATTCGAGGATGGTTTCGTGTTAGATCCGAGGATCTTTTTGATTTGTCATTCAAGGATGGCATTCTTTTCTTCAAGTCCTTCTGCGGTTGGTCTTGTTTTTGTTTTGTGTGGCTATTATTCGAGGATAGTAGTTCACTTTTCGAGCTTATTGATTGAGGTCAGTTTGTCTCTTTTGCAAAGTCTGTCTGAGGTCAGCTTTGTGTTGGTTATCAGTCGAGGCTAGTATACCTTTACGTCTCCATTTGAGGATGGATTCGTGTTAGATCCGAAGATCTTTTGGATTGTCATTCGAGGATGGCATTCTTTTCTTCAAGTCCTTCCGAGGTTGGTCTTGTCGTTGTGTGGCTATTATTCGAGGATAATAGTTCACTTTTTCGAGCTTATTGATCGAGGTCAGTTTGTCTCTTTTGCAAAGTCTGTCTGAGGTCAGCTTTGTGTTTGGTTATCAGTCGAGGCTGGTATACCTTTGCGTCTCCATTCGAGGATGGTTTCGTGTTAGATCCGAGGAACTTTTGATTTGTCATTCGAGGATGGCATTTCTTGTTGTTGTGGCTATTATTCGAGGATAGTAGTTCACTTTTTGAGCTTATTGATCGAGGTTAGTTTGTCTCTTTTGCAAAGTCTGTCTGAGGTCAGCTTTGTGTTGGTTATCAGTCGAGGCTGGTATACCTTTGCGTCTCCATTCGAGGATGGTTTCGTGTTAGATCCGAGGATCTTTTTGATTTGTCATTCGAGGATGGCATTTCTTTTCTTCAAGTCCTTCCGAGGTTGGTCTTGTTGTTGTGGCTATTATTCGAGGATAGTAGCTCACTTTTTGAGCTTATTGATTGAGGTCAGTTTGTCTCTTTTGCAAAGTCTGTCTGAGGTCAGCTTTGTGTTGGTTATCAGTCGAGGCTGGTATACCTTTGCGTTTCCATTCGAGGATGGTTTCGTGTTAGATCCGAGGATCTTTTTGATTTGTCATTCGAGGATGGCATTTCTTTTCTTCAAGTCCTTCCGAGGTTGGTCTTGTTGTTGTGGCTATTATTCGAGGATAGTAGCTCACTTTTTGAGCTTATTGATTAAGGTCCGTTTGTCTCTTTTGCAAAGTCTGTCTGAGGTCAGCTTTGTGTTGGTTATCAGTCGAGGCTGGTATACCTTTGCGTCTCCATTCGAGGATGGTTTCGTGTTAGATCCGAGGATCTTTTTGATTTGTCATTCGAGGATGGCATTCTTTTCTTCAAGTCCTTCTGCGGTTGGTCTTGTTTTTGTTTTGTGTAGCTATTATTCGAGGATAGTATTTCACTTTTTGATCTTATTGATTGAGGTCAGTTTGTCTCTTTTGCAAAGTCTGTCTGAGGTCAGCTTTGTGTTTGGTTATCAGTCGAGGCTGGTATACCTTTGCGTCTCCATTCGAGGATGGTTTCATGTTAGATCCGAGGATTTTTTGAATTGTCATTCGAGGATGTCATTCTTTTCTTCAAGTCCTTCTGTGGTTGGTCTTGTTTTTGTTTTGTGTGGCTATTATTTGAGGATAGTAGTTCACTTTTCGAGCTTATTGATTAAGGTCAGTTTGTCTCTTTTGCAAAGTCTGTCTGAGGTCAGCTTTGTGTTTGGTTATCAGTCGAGGCTGGTATACCTTTGCGTCTCCATTCGAGGATGGTTTCGTGTTAGATCCGAGGATCTTTTGAATTGTCATTCGAGGATGTCATTCTTTTCTTCAAGTCCTTCTGCGGTTGGTCTTGTTTTTGTTTTGTGTGGCTATTATTCGAGGATAGTAGTTCAGTTTTTGAGCTTATTGATCGAGGTCAGTTTGTCTCTTTTGCAAAGTCTGTCTGAGGTCAGTGTTTGTTGTTGATGGTTATCGCCTGCGGCCGGTATACCATCGTGTTTCTATTCGAGGAAGGTTAGTATTGGATCCGAGGATCCCGTGTGAGTTGTCATTCGAGGATGGCATTCTTCCTAGCATATTTCCGCCTGGTTCTATTTTCGTTACCTATTCAGAGGTCAAAACCAAAAAATATATAAATAAATAAATGGGCAGATGGCATTTCTGTTGCCCTCAGTGTGCAAATTTTCAGGTTTTATTCGAGTATTCAATCACTCCATACCTTGAACGTCTAAAAGCCGTTGCAATTATCCGTTCAGGTCTGCAGTTGATTGAATAGGGGCAGCTGTAATACCTCAAAATTTGCCCTCTTTTCTTTTTACCACTAACTGGCTTATCGCTTCGCATTCATCTGCATTTCTCACTAGGTCATTAACATCATAATCACGCATTTGCATTGAATTCATAAGGCATGGGATCAAAAACTCTCTTGTGACTCGAGTTTTCCTATTCCTAGGTGATTTATTTTACCATCGCATTGAGACAAAGGTTAAGCCCATACCATCATGGAATATTCATATTCAAGGGATCATCAGGCTCCAGAATTTTCCTTGTTTAGAGAATTATTCGAAAATGTCGGATCAGGAGATTGGTGTAAGTTAAGAGTCGGTTTCTCCGTTTTCTCGTAAGATCGAGGTGTCGTTCTTTTGGTGTATGGATTGATTTGGGATCTCATGGCAAAAATATATTGGTATTCTTAGTGCAAGAATTGGATTCAAATCAAAGGCGGAGTTGCACAACTATGGTTGATTTGGATGATGTCGATCAAGTTTAAGCTCAAGTTTTCAATAGCCCTTTCCATATTGTTTAATTCAAAATCATATTTCAAAACCCCTCTTTGTTCTGACCTAAGCCCATTATCCAAACTTAATCTAATTCCAAACCATAAGCTTTGTTTCATTAATCCATTTTAACTTCATTATCCAAATTTCAATATCAATTGTAAATTTCAAGCCATCATTATACCTGAACCACTTTTTCCAGATTCCTCTTTTTTAATTCCACTTTTGTTTTCAATCGTACCAATGTTAGCTTTTTTTTAGACCATTTCTCAATATAATTACATTACCTATTTTCAAAGTAAAAATTCATTATATAAAAAAAATCCAGAATTCAGTTTGAAATTTTTGATTCATTACAAAATCAGTTGGGATCAAAAACTGATATAACAGTTCCATAACTGGTAATAACAGCATAACAGAAACAGTTAAGAAAAATTCAGCTGATATACATAACCGAAAACAGTGAACATTTCTTCATCAAGCCTCTTCACAAAAATAGAGCCCAATCTTCAAACTCAAAAAAAACTCTCCACACTCCTAAACTCTTCATCCCCAATCCTCACTCTCTTAACAGAATCCTCTTCTCCACCATCTTCATCAAGCATCTAAAACTCAAGAACAGCCAACCTCGATCCGAATCCTCAATCATTCATCATTGCGCTTCTTCAAACTCGCTTCAATGATAACCTACAGAAAAGATCCAAGATGCATCATTTTCATCAAGAGCACGTATCCCTCACCATCAATCATCATCTCCAAGGCATCGATCTTCATCCCGCTCTTCACCAACTTCAAACCGCGTCACCATCTTCATCTGAATCATCATCAAACCCTGCAAACTCTTTCAATCTTCAACATCTGAATCCTCTCTTCATCAATCGTCTTCACCATGCTCACCTTCACCAACTCAACTTATTCAATCATCAACAACATCAACTCAAATCATCAACAAACCGAATCCTCATCAACCTTCAAGAACGCATCAACAATCCAAGAACCTACAGTGATGGTTCATATCAGTACATAGATTCAACTTTCATACTCACCATCTGTCTGCAACTTTGAAAACCTTCAAACCTGCAATCATCAAGGACACCAATCATCAATAGAGATCCGTAGTGAGAAGAAGAAGAAGATTTAAGAAAAACCTGCAACGATTCAAATTTGTGCATCGAAGAATAATCAACAACAAACTCAAATCCATACCTGAAGAGCTTTAAATCAAGATTCGTGGAAGGTAATTTGGCGGAGTCGTTGTTGACGAGGGTATGACGTGGTTGGTTGTTCTTCCGCCACCGCCAGCGTGAGGTCACGACACGCGAGAGATCTTTTTCGCAAGGGGTCCGTTAAGCGTTGTTAAGGTGATGACGACGATAGACAGAGGATGGAGATACAAATCCGGAATGGCGAGAAGAGAGAACGGAAGCAAGCACCGGCAACACGATCTTGAAAGATGTACTGTTGTTGATGGCGCAAGAAGAAGGCCGATGAGACAGATTCGTGTTGAAGGAGATGATGAGAAGCATGGATGAAGGCGTCATTGCTGGTGCCTGGAGGCGATGAGAGAGATTAAACCGGCGGCGGTGATAATAGAAGGGGAAAGCTACACGTTTGAAGAACCTAGGTTGAGAGAGAAGGGCGTCGTTGGGAAGAAGAAGAATCGGCGTTGTGGAGAAAAAGAGGACGTTTTTTCCTTTTTATCTGATAAAGCGTATTTAGGGTTTCATTCCCAAATCCGATTTGGGCTCACCAATTGTTCAACCATGGATTTCTATTGCACCCTATATTTCCATCATGTGCCTCTCCCTACAAGAAATGGGCTCAGGCGCCATTGAAATGCTCCTCATTTCCCCCAATTTCATCTTCGCACCCCTCATGCGAATGGGTATTGGGCTTAGAGCCCATGGGAATGGCTATCTACACCATCTGTTTCACGCTTACACCCCCTCCTGCGGACTACACCATTGAATTGGGCCTACCTGTCATGGATTGCTATTGGCACCCTTCAAATCGCTCACTAACCCCCTCCTGCGGGTTTCTTCAGGATTTGGGCCCAGCCCTTGGGTTTTATTATTGAGCACTCTGGATTTCTTTTACACCTCTTGTCTCTATTATTATTTTTATTCTTTTAAATGTCATTAGAAGATTAGTGATAGTGAGGTGTTAATTGTGATTAATTATTGTGTTAATTATGTTTTGATAATTAGCATATTATTTAATGGCTTGACAATTTTAGTTAGAATTTTTTGCACTAATTTTAATTATGATTTAGTGTTAATTTGGATAAAAGTTCATAAGTTTGTTTTGATCGATATCGGATCGATTTCAATTATGGCAAAGCTCAACAAAGTGATTATGGAAGATGAGCATTTATTTTGCTCATAGGAGATTTCAAGACCTTGCTTAAGGTTTTTTCGGATTTTTTTACGTGAAGAATCGGTACTTCGATCAAGTAAGTGATTTCGAGCTTTTTCGACTTTTATGCACCATTTTAGTCGTATGCGGCTTAGGACCATATAACTTAGGGTGCATATTGAGACCTCCCTGTAACATGGTGGGAGAACTGACTTTAGTTATGTTGCGGATAGCAAGAGTCGCCACCGACTTTTATTTTATCCAAAGGAGATGCATAAAAGAACAGGAAAGACCTTTTAAAAGATTTTTGGGTCCGGGGGGTAGGTTATGCAAAGGGAAGGTGTTAGCACCCTTTACATCCATGGTTATCCATGGGCTCTTAGTTACTTAGCTCACTTTGAATTGTTTTTGAAAATGTGAAGTGTGTGAATAGGAATTTTCATAAGAGTTTGATAATGATCCATGTACGGATGCGTAAAAAACTTGTGTTTGAAAATTGTTTGAAATTTGTGAAGTGTTTGAAAATTTTTTAAGTAGTGAGCAAGTAACTATGAGGAACCTACCCTAAAGTTTAAGTCTTTCTGTTCTTTATCCTTTAAATGGTAAGACTATCCCTATTATTAAGGAATAGGTAGTCATTACCTTGGATGTGTGGGACATATGAGGGACATCTGTTTTAATGAAGGCAACTGTAGGGTGTATTAAGCATTTTGGAGGGACTGTCATCATTATTCGAAAGGGACAAGATCATATTGAAAGGCAACCATTAAGGGACTTGATCTTTGATTATTTAAGGGACCAGATGACTTTTCTTTTAAAGGGACTTTGCTTTATACACCCCATTTGACCTTATGATTAGGCAACATTGAGAGGTATCCCTAGAAAGTGAGATGGCGATTAAAAATCGACTTACGTGTGTGAGTGTTCAATTTAATATTTATCTTATAATTTAAATGACCTAAATTCAATTTTTAAAATATAATACATGTTTACACTCCCTATTTTACTAACCATGGCATAAAAAAAAATTAAATATTACAAAAAAATTACACCAAGGAGCATTTACATAATAATAATAAGCAATTAAAAAATAAATAGCAAGAATAAATAAATAAACAAAATATAAATAATAAGTAAATAAGCAATAATAATTATAATAGGGGTTAGTAATAATAATTAAAAATAAATAAGGTTAGTGAAATAATAATAATAAGCATAACTTAAAAATAAATGGATTAGTAATAAGCATGATTAATAATAATAATAAACAAAATAGGATTTTAATGGCTTAATAGAAAAATAAGAACAATTATATTAATTAATCAAAAAATTTAAAATTATAAACAAATTAAATAAATTATGAACATATTATAAGAAATTATTAAGTTTGCAAATTTTTAGAAATTATTTATATATAATTGATTATAAACAATGATAGGATATTTATATATTAACATGGAATTAATTATAATTTAATAAAATATATACATAATAATTATATTTACAAAAAGTAGAAATTTAAAATCATAAGAGAAGATTAGGTTTTTTAATTGTTTAGAAAATAATATATTAGGGTTTATTTTATAATTAGGGTTTAATTTACAATAATAATTCATTTAACTAAATAATACATATATACATTTTATAATTTAAATATATAATAATAAAAACTAATTTTAGAGTTTAGAAAATATTTTTTAGTATTTAGAAAATATAATATATACATTTTATAATTTAGAAATTATTTTAATATAATATAGAAAATAATAAGAAAATATAAGAAAAGAAAATAAGAAAAATAAGAAATCAAAAAAACAGGACCTGGGATTTGAACCCAGGTCCCTAACCTGGATAATGAAGAGGCTTGCCAACTGGGCTGCGTGCTAGTGGTGCAAGAAGAATGAACTCAAGTTTGTTTTGTTCTTTAAACCTGGAAAATCATAAAATAATGAAAAAACCAAAAGGCCTGGGGATGGAGTCGAACCCAGGACCTCTTAAGCACGCAAACATACACATGACCATCCCAGCTAGGTGAGCAAATCTGATATTGTGATGGCAACAACGCATAATATATAATACTTCATAATTAACCTGAAAAAAAAGAAAAAAAAATGCACAAAGCCAGGTTTCGAACCAGTGACCTCACGCAGTACACAAACTAGCCTTACCACTGAGACAAGCATTCGCTTGTGAAATATAAACAGGATTAATTCATTATATTTTAAAATAGAAATTCAAATTGAATTTTGGCGCCAGCATAACTTCATCTTCTTCCTTGGATTCGCAGGTTTTCCTGCGAAATTATCTGGGAAAATACCTGCGAATTTTCCTGCATTTTAAACCTGCGATTTTCAAACTACCATCAAACAGCAACATTTTATCAAATTAGAGACATCTTTGAATCTCTTACAACCTGCACAATCCAATTATTCCCATAGAATTCATTTATATTGCGTGAATCGAATAACCCTATTTTGGAGTTCTAAACCCTAAACATGGCATGTCACGGATTTCTCATGGTTTCTTTGATTTCTTTGCCCAGAAACATTCTACACATCATCACAAACATCATTAACCAAACAAAATTCATTGAAAAGCAATAAATTAGTGAAACCGAAAAAATTATATTCAAGAACAACCAAGCTTCGGGTTATGCATTATGGAGTGTATGGGATGCATATGAGTATTGGTTTTCACTCAATGGAGGTCAGGGATCATAGCTATGTGCTTCAAATACCTTCAAATGTCCTGGAAGTTCAAAACCGAATGTGAGTTGTGGAGAGATTTTTTGGCTTATGGAACTTACTCTTGGGAGGCAGAGAATTCGTGGTTTGTGATTGTAATGAGTTAAGTACTTATAGGAGAATGAATTTAGGTTAAAAAATTAAGTCATTGTGTGGAAAATTTGATATGAAAAGATTCAAAATGATCATGCCTTAAAAATCAAATATTCTTGTATGAACACTTGCTATTTTTGGCTAATCCTCATGATTTTCTTTCCACTTCAATTCTAATCAAATTTATGATTTTCTAGAAGCTTGATCCAATTCAAAACTTACATTTTCATATTTTATTTTTATTTAAAATGATTTTTAATGAATTAAATCAAAATAAATAAAAATAAAATAATAAAAAATCTTATTTTTAATGGTTTGGGTCGTGCATGAAGTTATTGTATGGATTGGGTCATCATTTGGCAAGCCCATTTGGAAGAAATTAGTTTTAGACCTCCATTTTCATTATAAACCAACCCAAAATTTCCCAACTTTGCAAGGGCACATATCCTTCAATTTTAACGCTATGAGGGTGTTCTTGGACATTTTGGAAAGCTTGAAGAGTCCTCTAACCAACTCCACTGGTTTCATGTCCATATCATTTACCAATCTCAAGTTATGCCCTTTTGAAGTTGTTGACTTTTTGTTGACTTTCAAAAGGACCTATAATGTCTTAGCTCATACCTTCCAAATGAAGCATTTTTGGGCTTGGCTTGTGAGACACCAAGTTGTAGAGAATCCAATTTACTTCAAAATGAGCTTTGGATGGAGACTTGGTGATGAAGCATGTGAAAGTTATGGCTGGTCAAAGTTCAGTTGACTTTTACTAAGAAAACCCTAATTTAGAAACTCCTGATTCCTGATGATCTGGAATCTCCTTGATGAATCATGATCAACCCTTGATCAAATGATGAATTTTACCTCATATACTTGATGTTGGCAAAAAATCATGAAGTTTGACTTTGGTTTGACCACAATTGACCTCAGTTTGACTTTTTAACTTCTTTGACTGATTTTGACTTATCTGATCATTTGACTGAGCAAACTTTTGAGAAAAGTCTTGAAACTTGTCATGGGGGTTCTTACACACATATAAGATGCTATGAAGCTCACTTGAAGTCTTGGAAGTTCATTTAGCCTGATTAAAGTCAAAACCCTAGTTTTGGATGCACTGTTTAGGAGGTGCATTGTCTGAGGGAATTGTCAACTCTTCTGACCAATTGTGAACTTTGTGAACCTTGTGAACCATCATAAAATGTCTTGTGAACCTCATGGGAAGCATTGTGAACCTTGTGAACCTCATAAAGTGACTTGTAGACTTCATGAACCTCATGGAAGGTTTTGAAAGCATTGTGAATCTTGTGAACCTTGTGAACCTCATAAAGTGACTTGTAGACTTCATGAACCTCATGAAAGGTCTTGAAAGCATTGTGAACCCTGTGAACCTTGTGAACCTTCATGAAGTGACTTGTAGACTTCATGAACCTAATGAAAGGTCTTGAAAGCATTGGGAAGCTTGTGAACCTTGTGAACCTTCTTAGCACACAAAGTCTTGTATTGTGAGGGCAAATTTTGGGGTGCAACACTCCCACCTGAGGCATTGGATTTATTTGTGATATATATTGATATGTGTCGATTTCGGAGTTTAGGGATTAGGTTACGGATTAGAGAATTCGATTCCTTTCACTTTCCCTTAAAATCCACTTTTTTGCCCGTATCGTCGCAATTATTAAAAATAGTTTTAAGTGAGATAAAATTCTAGAAAAATTCATGAGTAATTCATATCCTCTTAATTAATTTTTCATATTTTTTGTTTCCAGATTTGGGTGGTTTTAATAATTAATTTGGATTTTAGATCATAAGTTGTCCCAAAAAGGGGTGTTTTGGCATAAGGGACCGAAATCGTTTTTTCCCCATAGGTGTGAAACCTATTTTTTGTGTGTGATTAATCACTGTAATTTGTGACATTTTTATGCCCCTTAGGCATTTTTTTTCATAATTTTAGATGCCCTTTTTGATCCACTTTGTGGAGTTGTTTTTAGTGATCATGTTTTGTTACCTTGCTAGTCAAGGAATTGTTTTGGCACTTTGGTGCATAATTTTGTAAAATCCTTTTGGACCATGTAAGATAATCACTATATTATTCTATGGACTTAATTTCATAATTTTTAAAGGCTTTTTTCTATTTTTCCATGTCACCTAGATCCTAGGTTGATTCATGTGTTTATGTGTCGCATAACCTAAGTGTTAAAAAGGCATTCATGCCATTTTCTTGAAGGGATTTTTGGTAGCTTTTAGGATTTAATTATAAGTCATTTTTATGTCTTTAATTCCATTCATAGGTAATTTTTTTAACCATACTCATTTGGTTTGTTTTAGTGTTTCAAAGTGCATACTTATGTGAACTAGTTTAACTTAAACGGGTTGCTAATCTCTTCTCATGTTTAATTTGATTTATGTGGGAATAATTAATGCCTATTCATGCATTCTAATTGAATCTCATACCTTGTATGCTACTGACCCATAATCATTTCATTCATATTCACATGCTATTCTTCCTTAGTTTGCATCATTTGCGATCTTATGCGATGTTTGTTCCATTTCACCTCACATCTTCTTCTCATTGCTCCATATGCCTAATCCATTGAATCCATGATTGTATATTCACTCATCCATCTTCATAAGCATTAACTACTGACTTTGATGTTCATTTCATGTATTAATTCATGCTTGTAAGCCATACGCATTCATACTTCATCCATAAACCCTAAATTGCATTTAGGTGAACCTAGGTGAACTTTTTGTACATAGTTTGACATAGTTTGATCTTGTGAGATATCCTAGCATACTTAGGGACCTATATCATGTAGCTACTGACTTTATAAGTCATGTAACCTTTAGGTACCTTCACCTTTATATTTAGGTCTTATTTTGAACCCTAGCTCCATTCTAGGACGTTTATGGTACTTAATCGCTTTCATGCTTTGATTTTACTTTCAATATGCATTGTCATGCTAACTTTTGTTTTGTAGGGGGGAAGATTGAGGTAAGCATTACTTCATTCCCATCTCTTATGCATTTTAATTGTGTTTGCCTTAGCACCTTGTGCTTTGCTCTTAGGATTTCCCTTTCTTTAGAGACAACTTAACTTCCTTAGGAAGTAAGTTAGTTTATAAGCTCTCTTTTCTTCTTTTCTTTTTCTTTCTTAGGATTAGAATACCTCATTAACCATAGGATCTCCCTTTTGTATATGATAACTAACTTAGGGTTGTGTCTTAGTCCCCCTTATTTTATCCTTTTTTTCAACTTGAGTCATTCTTTCTCATATCAAAAAGAAAAGCAATAAAACACTTAATAAAAACCGAACAATCTTGTACGACACGAGACTTTGTTGCGGAGTGTTTATACGCGTCCTGTTTCGGGGCGAGGTGTAAATACTCACCGCGATGGATAGGTCTTAGTATGAGAATGTTCACACAAAAATTCAAAATACTTCTCTTAAAAGACCAAAAACAAATAACAAGCGACTATCCTGCGGGAACTTCTATTCTCATCTCATTCACTCACAACGCGAACTTGCGACGACTTGTCACACATGCAAGACGGTAAACGCACTCGTATCAGACGAGCCTGCAACACCTGAGCATAGACATACGCAGTTCCAGCATAAAAAACACAAACAAATAGTTCCCGCCTTAGTTAGGCGAACTACGTCGACTCTGATCCTCATTATCCTGATGAGGTACGTAGGCAGCGGGGTAGGGCCCATTCGAGCACAATCTTTATTTTCCCTACATTTCCCCCTTTCTCATTTCTCATTTCCATTCCAGTTAGCGGTTTTATTCAGCAGCATTCTTATTTCTCACCCTTTGAAACAAAACAAGCAAGCGAGGATCCCGTCGGGTACGGCGGACGGTCTGGGATGCTAATACCTTCCCAGGTCGTAACCGACTCCCGAACTAAGATCTTTGGTTCGCAGGACCTTGTCCTTTCCTTCTTCCTCTGGTTTGTGCAACATTACCTTTCCCATTCATTCGGGATAAAAATGTCTGGCTGACGACTCTAACCTTTCCGCGCCACTTTCGCGTTTGTACTAGGATGAAAGAAGTCCAAAGTATGAAGGTATAATGATAGCCTTCAGGAGGATAAAGCAGTCCTGAAGTAATGATGATAGCTGTCAGGAGGATGGAGCAGTCCTGAGGTATTGATGTGCTTTCAGGAGGATAAAGCAGTCCTGATGAGATAATAAGCTTTCAGGAGGATGAAGTAGTCCTGATGTAGTGATATGTTTTCAAGAGGATGAAGCAGTCTTGAGAGGTTGATAGTATGCTTTCAGGAGGATGAAGCGATCCTGAGGTAATGATGATAGTTGTCAGGAGGATGGAGCAGTCCTGAGGTAATAATGTGATTTCAGGAGGATAAAGCAATCTTGAGGTATAAGAAGCTATCAGGAGGATAAAGCAATCCTGAGGTAATAAGTTTTCAGGAGGATGAAGTAGTCCTGATGTAGTGATATGTTTTCAAGAGGATGAAGCAGTCTTGAGAGGTTGATAGTATGCTTTCAGGAGGATGAAGCGATCCTGAGGTAATGATGATAGCTGTCAGGAGGATGGAGCAGTCCTGAGGTAATAATGTGATTTCAGGAGGATAAAGCAATCCTGAGGTATAAGAAGCTGTCAGGAGGATAAAGCAATCCTGAGGTAATAAGTTTTCAGGAGGATAAAGCAGTCCTGAGGTAATAATATGATTTCAGGAGGATAAAGCAATCCTGAGGTATTGATAATATGCTTTCAGGAGGATGAAGCAGTCCTGAGAGATTGATAATAGGCTTTCAGGAGGATGAAGCAATCCTGATGTAATGATGATAACTTTCAGGAGGATGAAGTAATCCTGAGATATTGATAATATGCTTTCAGGAGGATGAAGCAATCCTGAGGTATAAGAAGCTGTCAGGAGGATAAAGCAATCCTGAGGTAATAATAAGCTGTCAGGAGGATGAAGCAGTCCTGCTGTAGTAATATGTTTTCAAGAGGATGAAGCAGTCTTGAGAGATAATAAGTTTTCAGGAGGATAAAGCAATCCTGATGTATAATGCTTTCAGGAGGATAAAGCAGTCCTGATGGGTTAACAAGCTTTCAGGAGGATGAAGCAGTCCTGACGCAGTGATATGTTTTCAAGAGGATGAAGCAGTCTTGAGAGGTTTATAATATGCTTTCAGGAGGATGAAGCAATCCTGAGGTAATGATGATAGCTGTCAGGAGGATAAAGCAGCCCTGAGGTAATAAGGTGATTTCGGGAGGATAAAACAATCCTGAGGTATAAAAAGCTGTCAGGAGGATAAAGCAATCCTGAGGTAATAATAAGCTGTCAGGAGGATGAAGCAGTCCTGCTGTAGTAATATGTTTTCAAGAGGATGAAACAGTCTTGAGAGATAATAAGTTTTCAGGAGGATAAAGCAGTCCTGATGTATAATGCTTTCAGGAGGATAAAGCAGTCCTGATGTACTAGAAGTTTTCAGGAGGATGAAGCAGTCCTGATGGATGATATGCTTTCAGGAGGATAAAGCAATCCTGAGGGATGATAACTTTCAGGAGGATAAAGCACTCCTAATAATCATAAGTCCGTTTGCTGGATAATTAACCTGAAAACAAGGTAGCATTCTGTATGATAATATTAGTTCATGCATTATGTATGCATGTATGTTATGATGCACCTGAGTAATGTATTATGTATCTATGGATATGTATGTTATGGTATGATGTAAATGATGTATGTATGATATGACACTGCCGGAGGCGTCTGGATATCTTCGTATAACAACTGCTGGCCAGGGAAAATAAATCCCGATTCGTTGTTGAAGAATATGAGGAACTCGTTCCCGTCTTGCTTGATAGTATATTATACATAACCTTCCGTATGCTGGGGATAGCAAGGTATATATAACCTCCCGTCTGCTGGTGATAGCAAGGTATACATAACCTTCGTCTTCGTTTGATAGTAGGGCAGATATAACCTCCCGTCTTCGTTCGTCGTACACTTATTGGAAAGTGAATTCCCGTATATCCGTATGAGGATAAAAGAGATGGATATAAATTCCAGGGGAGATGAGACTTTATGAAGATGGATTCGTTCTACTGAGGGTTTGTAGCTGTTTTGTAGAGATGAACCGGCGAAGCTTCGTTGAAATCCTTCCCTCGTCCGTCCTTAGTAAATACTATTACTGCATTTTTATGCATTTCTGGTAAACATCAATCATATTCAAAAGCATATATACATTCAAACACAACCAATGGACGTTTCGCTTATGTAAATAGGGTAAAAGTAAATCTGAATTCAGAGGGAAAAGTAAAGCTGAAACTGAAAACAGAATCGTTTCAACTTCGAAAGTGTATAACCAATTGGATTTGGAGCTCCTGGAATCCTTAACTTTCCTGAATACCTTCCCAGAAATCCTCATAGCTGGATCTGAAGACATGATACTGACACCATCTGATACTACTGGCATAGACAATTAATTTCCATCATGGTTTCAGCTGAGAATCCAATATCAAGGTAATACAATGAGAGGAATGTGTCTTCAAATTGTGATGGACCATATACACTCCGGCTTACTGGATTTGAAAAGAAAGCATATCCCCTTGGTTGAGGATGAATTTTCCCAAAAGGGAAGTATCTGAATGTAGTTACCTCAAGAGAAATAAGCAGAATGTTTCACAATAATATGCCCCTGACATCATGAAATTCACATATATGAGGAGAGCTGCCCCTGGCTATTAAGCACTGTTGGATCTGGAACTGATTGCCCCAAATGATTTGAACAGTAACTTGGTATGCCCCCTTGATTAGGAAACAATGACCATGCCCCTGGTGTTATGAATTCTGTAATGTTACCCTCGGTAATTTAGACAGATGTGGAGATCTGCCCCTGGATACTTAAACGTAACTGCATCCTGTCCTGATTGCCCCACATGGGCTATGCAGTATCATGGCTTGCCCCCTTGATTGGGAGATAATGACTATGCCCCTTTGTATACATGGATTTTGATCTAGGAAGCAACTTTGTTTATCGGAAGGACTTTGGTTCATTGAACATTCGTCCTGTAAGTTTCTTCATTTATCAAACACTCAGGTATATGCAAACAAATATATTCAAAAATGCAATGCTTATGTCTGTCTTGAAGTTTTTGAAAAAGAGTTATTTTAGAAAAACAGTTTTTTTGTGAAAACTGTGATATTAACTCAAGTTTTATAATAAGCCCTAAAGGAGTCAGGATACCTTTTTGTAACAGTACGCTTTCAAACTAACCATGCTTCAGTTAGGACTTTTAAAGGGTTATAACGTGGCCTGGTTCATGGTTTAAGAAACAAAGGATAAAGGCTCAAATTTTATTTGTACCCAACCCAATCTTCATGATGTTCTTCAGTCCTATACTCAGTTAACTTATGCATTGAGGCTCAAAGGAGTTTGGAATCGTAACACTGACATTTGTGATGGTTCAGAAACCCAAAATTTATTTGAACATTCAGTCATCTTTCTTTGTTGAGGATTCATAGTGACCTCTTTTTTATTTTGACTTTGTTATCCCTTCTTTTTGCCTGAACTGTTTATTTCAAAGTTACAGTCAGCGGGATGTCTTAATTTTTTTACTAAGTCTCCTTCATAGGTTGTGACTTAGTGGGTTTTTCTTCTGTTGGATATTGACTGTCAGGTTTAATGATTACAGAGAACCATCCTTAGTTGTGTACAACACAGATAATTGGCATATTTGAGTTAACCGAGTAACTACCCTGCCCCGGGTTATGAATAAGGGTTTTAATTTGTGCGAGAATAAAAACTCCTACTTCATAGGCTCAAAAGGGTTGACTAGGGATTAACTTCCTTATATCTCCACTGTTTAGGAATTGAAACAATGCCTGTACATCGTCAGCATAGTCTGTTCAAAAGCATACTGCATAAGATTATGGTATTGTTTTCGTCATCCTCCCTCTACAGGCTTATAGCTTTATCAGGAGTTAAATATCACAAGATAGAAATAAGAAGCATAATTCGAAATATAGTGGAACGAATGGATTAATTCAAGACAAACATATGCAATGCATTAATGAAAACAAAATTTTAACATAATAGTAAGTGTTCAAACAAATAAAAGAAATTACAAATGAAAATTCAAATGTTGTCCCATCCAGTTGGCTGAATGTCTTCAATTGCAATCTGTGAACTTTGAGGAGCAGTATACTTCACCATGAAATCAAATTTACCACTTGGATGTCCCAGGGTGCCCCATATCTCAACAGGCATAGGTATTCTTCCTTTCTTGTTACTTTGGGCTACTTGTCTTGCAGCTTCGGTGTTTGATGGATGATAGTAAAATTCAACTTGACCTTCTGGAGTAACCTCTAGGATTCCTTCGTCAATCAGATCTTGAATCTTCTTATTCAATGCCCAACAGTTATTAGTATCATGTCCAGGACTGTTGGAGTGATACTTACACCTTGCCTTGGGATTATAGCGAGGAGAAGAGACGTTAGGATTTTTAGGAGAATTTTCCAAGGAAATTAGTTTCATCTCCAACAAGCATTGCAGAACTTGTGACATTGGAGTGCTGAACTTGATGAACTGCCTTCTATATTTCTTGTGTTGAGGTGGATTAGCCTTATCAGGTCTTTCTTCTTCAACTGAAGAACAATCAATGGCAACTTGTTTCTTACCTTCTTTTATCCTCATCCTCCTTTCAACCAAATCAGCTTGTTTTAACAGAGGTTGAATGACAATTAGATCCCTGACTCTATCACTTTGAAGTTTGTGGGCCAAGGTTCTCAGCTCTTCTTGCCCCTAAGCTAAACTTCGGATAAGAGCCACCTGGCCATTCATCTGGATCCTCATTTCTGTTATCTCAGCTTGCAATTGTTCCAACTGACCATCCTTGTTGTCCTCAGGACTCTTCTTCTTAGCCAGCAGTGTCTTCAATTCATCCTGCCCCTTGGTCAGGTTCAGGATCAGCTCTTGGAACTGTGCATTTTGTGCCTGGAGATCCTTAACTGATTGTTCAAGAGCCATTGCTGAAATAAACAGCGAGATGATGAGAAACCTGTGCACAATTATAAACCTGTGATGCAATGAAATGATATGTGAATGCATATGCAATGTTTTCAAGGACCGCTGGATTTAAATTTGCTTAAACAAACAAGAAGGTAAACTTTTATTAGTAATAAATTTGTTTTGCCTTTTAGGCTTACAAAAAATGAAATGAAATAAGTACAAAAGATGGGGTTTTAAGTCTCCCATGGACGTTTCCTCTTTGTATTGAGGTATGAGTTGAGGTTCCGTTCTTCATGAAGTTGCTTGGTTAGTTCTAGGACTCTTTCTTGGCTTGCTTTGTAATGAGCCTCGAAAGTATCCCTTTGCTCCTTCAGTTGGATCCATGATCTCTGCAAGTCTTCCATATCAGTAGGCATGTCTGGGTGAAGGATGGTATAAGCTGTGTCTCCTTCAGCAACAGGTTCCATGGTAACTGGTAGGATGGCAGGATATGGCATCATGAGAGTCTGAGCATGAGATCGTACCCATCTGAGATAAGCTTCCATAGGAATAGTGTACTTAGGCTCCAGTGTCTTGCTGTCAACCCTGTTTACTTTTCCCCAGGCTCGTATGAATCTCTGACGGTACCCTTGAAGATCGTTGTCGTAATCAAACACAATGCCCTGAATCAACATGTCATGTGGACCATCACTTCGAGCGTAACCAAACTGTCGTAAAGCTAGAGAGGGGTTGTAGGTGATGCCTCCTCTTATGCCTAGAAGTGGCACATTAGGAAACTCCCCACAACGGTCAATGATGGTGACATTCTCCATAGATCTGGAGCACCAATGGATATCTGAGTGAGAAAGTGACATGATCCTCTTGGACCATCTGAACCCTTGCTCATTCTTCATTATTGAGCGAGGAAGGTGAGAAATAAACCACCTAGAAAGCAAAGGCACGCAGCACATCAAAGTTCCTCTTGCCCTTGTAGTACGAGTATGGAGAGAATGTAAGATGTCTCCAAGCAATGTAGGCACTGGATTGTGACTCAGGAATATGTTGATGGCATGAACGTCTATGAACTGATCTGGATTGGGGAACAATACTAAGCCATATATCAGCAAGGCTAAGATCTCCTCAAAAGCATCATAGCTCATGGCCCTCAAGAACACCTGAGCTTTCTCTATCAACACCTTGGCAAGAATACCCTTAACTCCGCTTCTCGTTTCTAGAACAATGTCAGACTTCTTCAGATGTAGAGCTGCAGCAATAACCTCAGGTTTAGGCTCCTTTTCCAAACCTGTGAAGGGTCTTTGATCAAGAATAGGTATACCCAGAAGTTTAGAGAACTCCTTCATTGTAGGGACCAGCTGATTGTCAGGGAATGTAAAGCAATGGTGCTTAGGGTCAAAGAACTGAAATAGGACACTCATCATGTCTTCATTGAACCCTGAAGTGACTAGATCCAATAGGTGACCATGTCTCTTGATAAACTGGGAATGATCAGACACTTGAGAAACCAACTCTTTAAGCTTAGCAGGTATGCCCACAAAATTGATCCTGATGGTGTTTCTACGAGCAGAAGCCATGACCTGCAACAAAGAACAAAGATAAATCCTTTGGTCCTTGAAATGGTTAGTGAAAATGCTATGCTTATGATGCATGATGATGTTATGATGTTATGCTCAATCACAAACATGTGGCACACACAAACAAGTCACACCATAGCCCTAGGTTTAAAGGCTTGCATGAGGTTCAAAGGTAAGTACCCTCCCCTGAAGTTAGTTGGTTCATCCTGTCCTACAAAAGTAACCAGGTTCTAAGGGATCTCAATATCATTGATCCTTCACAAGGGTGGTTGTTCAAAAGGCAACTTACTTGCCAACCAAAACCCTCCAAGTTTAGAATCTCAATGAGCGTAGTATCGAGTGTCAACCAACTTCAGTCTGCACCAAAGCCGGTTACCTCACTACTTTCTAAAGGCCAAGATGGGATAACTAGGGTTCTAAAAGTTAGTTAGTGCATTGACAACATATGGCAGCCTCATATTATCCTCAACTTGACTTAAGGAACATAAGCACCAACCAAGAAGTCACACTAACTATGGCTACCAGATCAACCATATCGATATACGTCGTACAGTTTCCTTGGTCTATTGCCATTTACCTAAGGTACACTAGATCCGGGTTAGGACCTTTCACACATAAGAGCACCCCAACAAGATAAGTATAAAGCAAACAAAGCAAACAAGTTTAAAATGATCTAATTCCTAAGGGTACCCCTCTTTAATATTAAATCCCCAGTAGAGTCGCCAGTTCTGTAACACGGTGGGAGAACTGACTTTAGTTATGTTGCGGATAGCAAGAGTCGCCACCGACTTTTATTTTATCCAAAGGAAAGGCATAAAAGAACAGGAAAGACCTTTTAAAAGATTTTTGGGTCCGGGGGGTAGGTTATGCAAAGGGAAGGTGTTAGCACCCTTTACATCTATGGTTATCCATGGGCTCTTAGTTACTTAGCTCACTTTGAATTGTTTTTGAAAATGTGAAGTGTGTGAATAGGAATTTTCATAAGAGTTTGATAATGATCCATGTACGGATGCGTAAAAAACTTGTGTTTGAAAATTGTTTGAAATTTGTGAAGTGTTCGAAAAAATTTTAAGTAGTGAGCAAGTAACTATGAGGAACCTACCCTAAAGTTTAAGTCTTTCTGTTCTTTATCCTTTAAATGGTAAGACTATCCCTATTATTAAGGAATAGGTAGTCATTACCTTGGATGTGTGGGACATATGAGGGACATCTGTTTTAATGAAGGCAACTGTAGGCTGTATTAAGCATTTTGGAGGGACTGTCATCATTATTCGAAAGGGACAAGATCATATTGAAAGGCAACCATTAAGGGACTTGATCTTTGATTATTTAAGGGACCAGATGACTTTTCTTTTAAAGGGACTTTGCTTTATACACCCCACTTGACCTTATGATTAGGCAACATTGAGAGGTAGCCCTAGAAAGTGAGATGGCGATTAAAAATCGACTTACGTGTGTGAGTGTTCAATTTAATATTTATCTTATAATTTAAATGACCTAAATTCAATTTTTAAAATATAATACATGTTTAAACTCCCTATTTTACTAACCATGGCATAAAAAAAATTAAATATTACAAAAAAATTACACCAAGGAGCATTTACATAATAATAATAAGCAATTAAAAAAATAAATAGCAAGAATAAATAAATAAACAAAATATAAATAATAAGTAAATAAGCAATAATAATTATAATAGGGGTTAGTAATAATAATTAAAAATAAATAAGGTTAGTGAAATAATAATAATAAGCATAACTTAAAAATAAATGGATTAGTAATAAGCATGATTAATAATAATAATAATAAACAAAATAGGATTTTAATGGCTTAATAGAAAAATAAGAACAATTATATTAATTAATCAAAAAATTTAAAATTATAAACAAATTAAATAAATTATGAACATATTATAAGAAATTATTAAGTTTGCAAATTTTTAGAAATTATTTATATATAATTGATTATAAACAATGATAGGATATTTATATATTAACATGGAATTAATTATAATTTAATAAAATATATACATAATAATTATATTTACAAAAATTAGAAATTTAAAATCATAAGAGAAGATTAGGTTTTTTAATTGTTTAGAAAATAATATATTAGGGTTTATTTTATAATTAGGGTTTAATTTACAATAATAATTCATTTAACTAAATAATACATATATACATTTTATAATTTAAATATATAATAATAAAAACTAATTTTAGAGTTTAGAAAATATTTTTTAGTATTTAGAAAATATAATATATACATTTTATAATTTAGAAATTATTTTAATATAATATAGAAAATAATAAGAAAATATAAGAAAAGAAAATAAGAAAAATAAGAAATCAAAAAAACAGGACCTGGGATTTGAACCCAGGTCCCTAACCTGGATAATGAAGAGGCTTGCCAACTGGGCTGCGTGCTAGTGGTGCAAGAAGAATGAACTCAAGTTTGTTTTGTTCTTTAAACCTGGAAAATCATAAAATAATGAAAAAACCAAAAGGCCTGGGGGTGGAGTCGAACCCAGGACCTCTTAAGCACGCAAACATACACATGACCATCCCAGCTAGGTGAGCAAATCTGATATTGTGATGGCAACAACGCATAATATATAATACTTCATAATTAACCTGAAAAAAAAGAAAAAAAATGCACAAAGCCAGGTTTCGAACCAGTGACCTCACGCAGTACACAAACTAGCCTTACCACTGAGACAAGCATTCGCTTGTGAAATATAAACAGGATTAATTCATTATATTTTAAAATAGAAATTCAAATTGAATTTTGGCGCCAGCATAACTTCATCTTCTTCCTTGGATTCGCAGGTTTTCCTGCGAAATTATCTGGGAAAATACCTGCGAATTTTCCTGCATTTTAAACCTGCGATTTTCAAACTACCATCAAACAGCAACATTTTATCAAATTAGAGACATCTTTGAATCTCTTACAACCTGCACAATCCAATTATGCCCATAGAATTCATTTATATTGCGTGAATCGAATAACCCTATTTTGGAGTTCTAAACCCTAAACATGGCATGTCACGGATTTCTCATGGTTTCTTTGATTTCTTTGCCCGGAAACATTCTACACATCATCACAAACATCATTAACCAAACAAAATTCATTGAAAAGCAATAAATTAGTGAAACCGAAAAAATTATATTCAAGAACAACCAAGCTTCGGGTTATGCATTATGGAGTGTATGGGATGCATATGAGTATTGGTTTTCACTCAATGGAGGTCAGGGATCATAGCTATGTGCTTCAAATACCTTCAAATGTCCTGGAAGTTCAAAACCGAATGTGAGTTGTGGAGAGATTTTTTGGCTTATGGAACTTACTCTTGGGAGGCAGAGAATTCGTGGTTTGTGATTGTAATGAGTTAAGTACTTATAGGAGAATGAATTTAGGTTAAAAAATTAAGTCATTGTGTGGAAAATTTGATATGAAAAGATTCAAAATGATCATGCCTTAAAAATCAAATATTCTTGTATGAACACTTGCTATTTTTGGCTAATCCTCATGATTTTCTTTCCACTTCAATTCTAATCAAATTTATGATTTTCTAGAAGCTTGATCCAATTCAAATCTTACATTTTCATATTTTATTTTTATTTAAAATGATTTTTAATGAATTAAATCAAAATAAATAAAAATAAAATAATAAAAAATCTGATTTTTAATGGTTTGGGTCGTGCATGAAGTTATTGTATGGATTGGGTCATCATTTGGCAAGCCCATTTGGAAGAAATTAGTTTTAGACCTCCATTTTCATCATAAACCAACCCAAAATTTCCCAACTTTGCAAGGGCACATATCCTTCAATTTTAATGCTATGAGGGTGTTCTTGGACATTTTGGAAAGCTTGAAGAGACCTCTAACCAACGCCACTGGTTTCATGTCCATATCATTTACCAATCTCAAGTTATGCCCTTTTGAAGTTGTTGACTTTTTGTTGACTTTCAAAAGGACCTATAATGTCTTAGCTCATACCTTCCAAATGAAGCATTTTTGGGCTTGGCTTGTGAGACACCAAGTTGTAGAGAATCCAATTTCCTTCAAAATGAGCTTTGGATGGAGACTTGGTGATGAAGCATGTGAAAGTTATGGCTGGTCAAAGTTCAGTTGACTTTTACTGAGAAAACCCTAATTTAGAAACTCCTGATTCCTGATGATCTGGAATCTCCTTGATGAATCATGATCAACCCTTGATCAAATGATGAATTTTACCTCATATACTTGATGTTGGCAAAAAATCATGAAGTTTGACTTTGGTTTGACCACAGTTGACCTCAGTTTGACTTTTTAACTACTTTGACTGATTTTGACTTATCTGATCATTTGACTGAGCAAACTTTTGAGAAAAGTCTTGAAACTTGTCATGGGGGTTCTTACACACATATAAGATGCTATGAAGCTCACTTGAAGTCTTGGAAGTTCATTTATCCTGATTAAAGTCAAAACCCTAGTTTTGGATGCACTGTTTAGGAGGTGCATTGTCTGAGGGAATTGTCAACTCTTCTGACCAATTGTGAACTTTGTGAACCTTGTGAACCATCATAAAATGTCTTGTGAACCTCATGGGAAGCATTGTGAACCTTGTGAACCTCATAAAGTGACTTGTAGACTTCATGAACCTCATGGAAGGTTTTGAAAGCATTGTGAATCTTGTGAACCTTGTGAACCTCATAAAGTGACTTGTAGACTTCATGAACCTCATGAAAGGTCTTGAAAGCATTGTGAACCCTGTGAACCTTGTGAACCTTCATGAAGTGACTTGTAGACTTCATGAACCTAATGAAAGGTCTTGAAAGCATTGGGAAGCTTGTGAACCTTGTGAACCTTCTTAGCACACAAAGTCTTGTATTGTGAGGGCAAATTTTGGGGTGCAACACTCCCACCTGAGGCATTGGATTTATTTGTGATATATATTGATATGTGTCGATTTCGGAGTTTAGGGATTAGGTTACGGATTAGAGAATTCGATTCCTTTCACTTTCCCTTAAAATCCACTTTTTTGCCCGTATCGTCGCAATTATTAAAAATAGTTTTAAGTGAGATAAAATTCTAGAAAAATTCATGAGTAATTATTATCCTCTTAATTAATTTGTCATATTTTTTGTTTCCAGATTTGGGTGGTTTTAATAATTAATTTGGATTTTAGATCATAAGCTGTCCCCAAAAGGGGTGTTTTGGCATAAGGGACCGAAATCGTTTTTTCCCCATAGGTGTGAAACATATTTTTTGTGTGTGATTAATCACTGTAATTTGTGACATTTTTATGCCCCTTAGGCATTTTTTTTCATAATTTTAGATGCCCTTTTTGATCCACTTTGTGGAGTTGTTTTTAGTGATCATGTTTTGTTACCTTGCTAGTCAAGGAATTGTTTTGGCACTTTGGTGCATAATTTTGTAGAATCATTTTGGACCATGTAATATAATCACTATATTATTCTATGGACTTAATTTCATAATTTTTAAAGGCTTTTTTCTATTTTTCCATGTCACCTAGATCCTAGGTTGATTCATGTGTTTATGTGTCGCATAACCTAAGTGTTAAAAAGGCATTCATGCCATTTTCTTGAAGGGATTTTTGGTAGCTTTTAGGATTTAATTATAAGTCATTTTTATGTCTTTAATTCCATTCATAGTTCATTTTTTTAACCATACTCATTTGGTTTGTTTTAGTGTTTCAAAGTGCATACTTATGTGAACTAGTTTAACTTAAACGGGTTGCTAATCTCTTCTCATGTTTAATTTGATTTATGTGGGAATAATTAATGCCTATTCATGCATTCTAATTGAATCTCATACCTTGTATGCTACTTACCCATAATCATTTCATTCATATTCACATGCTATTCTTCCTTAGTTTGCATCATTTGCGATCTTATGCGATGTTTGTTCCATTTCACCTCACATCTTCTTCTCATTGCTCCATATGCCTAATCCATTGAATCCATGATTGTATATTCACTCATCCATCTTCATAAGCATTCACTACTGACTTTGATGTTCATTTCATGTATTAATTCATGCTTGTAAGCCATACGCATTCATACTTCATCCATAAACCCTAACTTGCATTTAGGTGAACCTAGGTGAACTTTTTGTACATAGTTTGACATAGTTTGATCTTGTGAGATATCCTAGCATACTTAGGGACCTATATCATGTAGATACTGACTTTATAAGTCATGTAACCTTTAGGTACCTTCACCTTTATATTTAGGTCTTATTTTGAACCCTAGCTCCATTCTAGGACGTTTATGGTACTTAATCGCTTTCATGCTTTGATTTTACTTTCAATATGCATTGTCATGCTAACTTTTGTTTTGTAGGGGGGAAGATTGAGGTAAGAATTACTTCATTCCCATCTCTTATGCATTTTAATTGTGTTTGCCTTAGCACCTTGTGCTTTACTCTTAGGATTTCCCTTTCTTTAGAGACAACTTAACTTCCTTAGGAAGTAAGTTAGTTTCTAAGCTCTCTTTTCTTCTTTTCTTTTTCTTTCTTAGGATTAGAATACCTCATTAACCATAGGATCTCCCTTTTGTATATGATAACTAACTTAGGGTTGTGTCTTAGTCCCCCTTATTTTATCCTTTTTTTCAACTTGAGTCATTCTTTCTCATATCAAAAAGAAAAGCAATAAAACACTTAATAAAAACCGAACAATCTTGTACGACACGAGACTTTGTTGCGGAGTGTTTATACGCGTCCTGTTTCGGGGAGAGGTGTAAATACTCACCGCGATGGATAGGTCTTAGTATGAGAATGTTCACAAAAAAATTCAAAATACTTCTCTTAAAAGACCAAAAACAAATAACAAGCGACTATCCTGCGGGAACTTCTATTCTCATCTCATTCACTCACAACGCGGACTTGCGACGACTTGTCACACATGCAAGACGGTAAACGCACTCGTACCAGACGAGCCTGCAACACCTGAGCATAGACATACGCAGTTCCAGCATAAAAAACACAAACAAATAGTTCCCGCCTTAGTTAGGCGAACTACGTCGACTCTGATCCTCATTATCCTGATGAGGTACGTAGGCAGCGGGGTAGGGCCCATTCGAGCACAATCTTTATTTTCCCTACATTTCCCCCTTTCTCATTTCTCATTTCCATTCCAGTTAGCGGTTTTATTCAGCAGCATTCTTATTTCTCACCGTTTGAAACAAAACAAGCAAGCGAGGATCCCGTCGGGTACGGCGGACGGTCTGGGATGCTAATACCTTCCCAGGTCGTAACCGACTCCCGAACTAAGATCTTTGGTTCGCAGGACCTTGTCCTTTCCTTCTTCCTCTGGTTTGTGCAACATTACCTTTCCCATTCATTCGGGATAAAAATGTCTGGCTGACGACTCTAACCTTTCCGCGCCACTTTCGCGTTTGTACTAGGATGAAAATCCCGGGAGCGACAACAGTAATTCCCATCCCACAGAAAAAATGGAAACCAGCACAGTCCAGACAGTCCAGTATATATGATGCATGTGAAAATAATTACTGAAAGCAGTAAATAAATATTGTAAAGCTATAAAGTAAAACTGTAAATGAAAACAGTAAATAAACACACAACAACACACGCATAAACACCCAAAGAAACAAAAGAAAACAGGCGCTAGGATTGAATCTCAAGGGGAAACTAGAGATTCTGGGTTCGGTCCCCAACAGGGTCGCCAGCTGTCGCTCCTGGGATTTTCATCCTGGTACAAACGCGAAAGTGGCGCGGAAAAGGTAGAGTCGCTAGCCAGGAATTTTTATCCCGAATGAATGGGAAAGGTAATGCTGCACAAACCTAAGAGAAAAGGTAAGGACAAGGTCCTGCTAACCAAAGAACTGGGTTCGGGAGTTGGTTACAACCTGGGAAGGTATTAGCACCCCAGACCATCCGTCGTACCCGACGGGATCCACGCTTGTTTGTTTGTTTCAAAGGGTGAGAAATAAGATGCTGCTGAACAAAAGAACTGCTAACTGGAACTGGAACTGAAATGAGAAAGGAAACTAGAAAAAGAGAATGAAAAGAAAAGGGGGGGGGGAATGTAGGGAAAATAAAGAATGTGCTCGAACGGGACCTACCCCGCTGCCTACGTACCTCATCAGGAATATGAGGATCAGAGTCGACGTAGTTCGCCTAACTAAGGCGGGAACTTGGTTGTGTTTTTTATGCGCTAGAACTGCTTATGTTTATGCTCAGGTGTTGCAGGCTTGCCTTGAACGAATGCATTTATCATCTTGCAAATGAGACAAGTCGTCGCAAGTTCGTTTTGAGAGTGAGTGAGAGAGAGAGAAGATTTCCCGTAGGAAAAGACGAGTGTTGTTTGTTGTTTTGTCTTTTAGAGAAGTATTTTCTATTTATTGTTTGTGAACCTTATCATACTAAGACTTGTTCATCATGGTAGATGACTTACACCTTGCTCCGAAACAGGACGTGTATAAGTAACCCACAGCAAAGTCTCATGTCGTATGAGAAGCTCAACCTTTATTATATGTTTTATTGTTTTTCTTTGTGAGATGAGAAAGAATGACTCAAGTTGCAAAAGGACAAAACTAGGGGGACTAAGACACAACTCTAAATTCACGCTCTATCACTACATGAAGTTTAAGACACAATGCATTGCAAACACACAATGAAACAAAAGCATTTTCACTTTCAGAACAACGTTAACCGGTTAACGCTATAGGTTAACCGGTTAACACCTTCAATTTTTTAAATCCATAGGCGTTTGTAACGTGTTAATTGGTTAACCAAATGTGTTAACCGGTTAACACTGAACAGAATGGTGAAAAAAGTGTATAAATAAGCAATTATGGTCATGAACCTACTTCTAAGAACCCCTAACACATACATGAACATGTTAACTCGAATTTTATACTTAAAGGATGTTTTCTAACACCTATTAGGACCTAGATTAAGCTACAAATCTAGTTTCTAACAACAAAAATACGCAAATCGCAATCAAAACGTAATTGAACGATAAAACGCAAACACAATCAATGAACATGCAAAGAATTCCGTTATGGCGAGATGAAGAGAATAAGTTAAAGAAAAAAGCAGTTTTAAATCACCAACCTACGAAGCAGAGGATTTCTTCGGTGAATGTTGCGGTATAGATCGAAGTGCAAGCGAAGAAGAAAACCGGAGATTCCACGAATGCAAAATAAATGTGATTCGATCTTGATGAACACTTGCGCAACCACTTCCAACGAGCTCAAAATCACTCCAAAAATAACATTGCTTCTTCAAATAAGCCCCACAATTGATGATTGATGAAGGTTTAGCTTCAAGTTCTTCAAATTCCAATGAAGAATTTGAAGAACTTCGATGAAGAAGCTTTGAGAAATTAGGTGTAAGAGTGGGAGAATTGAGAGAGAAATGAGAGATTGAAGATGAAAATGGTGAGAATGAGGTTGGGAAATTTTTGCTTTGGAATGATTTGAGATTATATAGAGTGTAGGTTTGGAGATAGGTCTAGGTTGGGAGATTGCTTGGGCATTAGGTTAAGTTTGGACTTAGGTTAGGAGGTAGTTGGAGTTAGTTGGAGTTCTAGAATATTCCTTGGAATATGCTAGAAGAGTCTAGAAGATGGTAGAAAACTCCAAGGTAAATTGAAATGTGAAGGGAGTGTGATGAAGTGTGAAAAATGTAAAGGAAAAGGAAATGGAGGGAATTGGAACTAAACTAATTTTTGAAGCATTTATTCAAAATTCGCGCCCGTTAACCGGTTAACCATATGCGTTAACCGGTTAACGGAAGGAAAATTTGGATTCTTCACTTCTTTGGTGGGTTAACATGGAAATGGCGTGGATTATTTATGTGCATCATTTTTCTTCCTTCGAGCTCCCAAGATTGACAAGCCTTGTCCGATCACATACCTCATGCATATACAAATGATCATGATTTATTTATTATTTATTATTATTATTATTATTATTGGATGAGATGTGATGCTTGCGGAATGATGAAGCATAAACCACTTGAGGTTGGCAATAAATTAAGAGGACAAATTTTAGGGTATTACAGCCTTATTAATAATACTCCTTTGGTTGCCATTATTGATACGGGTGCAACACTCTCGTTTATTTCTGTTGATTGTGTGAAGAGATTAGGAATTGTTCCATCTACTCTAGAACAAAGAATGACTATTGATACTCCTTCTATTGGTTATTTGGCTACATCGTTAGTATGTCTGAAGTGCCCGATTAGTATTTTTGATAGGGATTTCTATGTGGATTTAATTTGTTTGCCGCTTGGTAGTATGGATGTTATTCTGGGGATGAACTGGTTGGAAATCAACCGGGTCTATAATGATTGCTATAGGAAAAAGTTGTTGTTTCTTACTCCTAAAAAGAGGAAGCGTTGGCTAATTCGTTATCTACAAAAGAGTTGAGGACCTTATTGGAAGAAGAGGCGATGATGTTTGCATTATTTGTGTTGTTGTCTGTTGATAGTAAAGTATCGATTATGGAATTTCCAGTTGTGAATGAGTTTCTGAAAGTATTTCCTGATGATATTACAGAATTACCTTTGACGAGAGAAGTTGAGTTTACCATTGATCTTATTCCTGGTACGAGGCCTATCTCTATGGCGACGTACAGAATGTTTGCTTCAGAATTAGCCAAGTTGAAGACTCAGATTGGTGAATTGCTTGATAAGAAGTTTATTAGACCAAATGTGTCGCCGTGGGGAGCTCCAGTGTTGTTGGTGAAGAAGAAAGATGGTAGTATGCGTCTATGCATCGATTACCGTCAGCTAAACAAGGTGACCATTAATAATAAGTATTTTCTTCCAAGGATTGATGATTTAATGGATCAGCTAGTTGGTGCTCGTGTTTTCAGTAAGATCGATCTGAGGTCAGGTTACCATCAAATATGAGTGAAAGAAGGTGATATTCAAAAGACTGTGTTTAGAACTCGTTATGGACATTATGAATATGTTGTGATGTCGTTTGGAGTGTCTAATGTGCCAGGTGTATTAATAGAGTATATGAATCTATTTTCCATTCTTATTTGGATCAGTTTATTGTAATATTTATTGATGATATACTTATTTATTCTAAGAGTGAAGATGATCATAAGGAACATTGTAACACCCCAAATTCGATTATGAGTATTTGTTGCTTATTTGAGGATATATGAATGAATTGACAATTGGTGATTATGTGACCCGATGCATGGTGGTGAAATTATTTTAATAATATTAATAATAGGAATAATTATGTAGTATTATTCGAATTATTGGTTATTATTGAAAATAATAGAAGTAGAAGTATGAATGTTATGTTGGTTATTTTGGAGTATAAGAATATTTTATATAATAAGGATAAATAGTGTTTTATTATACTATTTTATTATTATTATTGAAAATATATTAAAGAAAAGGATAAGGTGGTCCTTTTGTGAAAATTATGAGGGTAAAGTGGGAAAAGACATAACTAGGATAGATTTGATCAAAAGGGATTATACGATCAAAATGCTCATTTTATCGTGTTTGGTGAAGTGCTCTGAAGAAGGAGGGAGAAAGAGGAAGCTCAAAGTCAGGAGGTTGTGAAGAACCCCAGAGAAGAGAGTCAAACAAAGAAATTCTCCAAGGTATGGGGAGTTTTCATAATCTATTGTAATTATATAGGAATTGGTGTATGAGTAGATGAAATTTGTATGAGTTTTGTGAAGTTTGGAGATTTTGATTTAGGTTGAGTTCATGAGTAAAATTAAGATGAATTGGAGTGATTAAAACATGTTAGGATCATATAATTGATTGTGTAAATTATTGTCTTGATGTTAGCGTGTTTGATTAATGCATTGGAATGGTTTTGGGGTGATTTAATATGAAACCCGTAGTGAAATTTTTGGGTTTTTGAGCTTCTGCAACATGGTTAATTGATTAACCAAATGGTTAACCAATTAACCAATGAAAAATAGTGTTTTACGTGAAATTTAGACTGGTTAACCGGTTAACCAAATGGTTAACCGATTAACACTGAGTCAGTTTTGGAAAAATATTTAAAAACCTGTATCTTTTGAACCGTAAGTCTGTTTTGGTCCTCGTTTGAAGCGTTGGAAAGCTATGACAATGTACTATCCATTGGTAGAGGAAAATATTAATTTTGAAGTGGAGAATATTTATTTATTTTATGGGATTTAACACTGTAAGTATGGGAGAAAATATTTTAATTCCAAACTTTAAAAATTCATAACTTTCAAACCGTGAGTCCGATTTGCATTCCGTTTGAAGCGTCGGAAAGAGTATAAAATGAACTTTACTTTGATGGATAAAAATGAGGGAAGTGAGATAATTTTCTGAACTGAGTTTTTATAAAAACGGATAGAATTATCTTATAATTTTACCGGGTTTGGGTTGAGTCTTGATGATGAGTTGAAGTGGTTAATGAACTGGAGTTTTAGTGCATTATCTTGGGGTTGTTGATGAATGAGGGTCATAGGCGTACTGTCATGAGGATAAATCTTATAAACATGATTCTAGAATAAATTGATGATTGGTTAGTATGGATTAAAAGGAGTTGTTTGCTTTGTTGTTAAAAAAATTGGTTTTATGATTATAAACATGATGTTATTGTGAATTGGCATTTTGTTGTTGTTGATGAGGGGAGTTATTTGGTTGTCTCGTATCGAATAAGTTATAATGTTGTATGATTGATAAAGAATTATGGTTGATGTGTTGTCGTGATGAAATACATGATTTTATGATGATTAATTGTTGAACATGAAATGATTGGTTATGTCTTGATAAGTTGAGATAATTAATGAAATAAGGTTTTGGTGTGTTTTTATGATGAAAATTATATGATTATTTGGATTTTGAACTGTTAGATATGAAATGGATGACGCGCATTTGATTTCTCGATGAATTTTTACGATGTAATGCATCATTGCATTTCATGACATTCACGATGGGGCTTCGGCCTATTTTGTAGCTTCAATCTCATTGTGTGGATTGAAGTGTCTTGATGATTACGGTGTGCTCCTTTGTAGAGGGTTGATGGTCATGTATCCATATCACGATGAAATTGGTACCACATGCATATTACATATCAGGATGGTTAGAATTGCATACTCTGGATGAATTCATGATTGTGTTGTTGCTGAATTTTATTATTGATGATGTGGTGATATGATGTTATAATTTATTTATATTCCATATTCTTGTATGTTTATGATATATTATGATTACTCACCCTGCCTGCTTGGAAATATTGCCTCCTATGTGGGTAACTTGCAGATGAGAAAGAGTAGCCTTGCGCTACAAGAGGAGTTTTCGGAGTCTCGAAGCGTACCTTAGTTTTTCTTTAGAAGTGGTTTGGTGTCAATGTGTCCTGCTCTGTGTCATGTAACACCGGGATGGGTTTTTGAGATATTATTTGATTTCAGTTATATTTTTAATTGAGAATAATTTCTTATTTTATGATGTTGAAGTCTTGATGAAGAATATTTTATTTATGAAATTGAGATTAATGATTTGAATTATGAAGTTTAAATTCCGCTGCAAAAAGCTTATATGTTATTCATGATGTTGATTAACCCGTACTATGGGACATGACACTGTATGTTTGATTTTATGGTGAAATGTGATACCCTTCTTGTTGATTACTCTGATATTATTTTAAATATTTGGTTTTGGGGTAGAAGGGTGTTACAAACATTTGAGATTTGCTTTGCAGGTGTTGAAAGATAACAAGTTGTTTGCTAAGTTATCAAAGTGTGAATTTTGGCTTGATAATGTAAGTTTCCTGGGTCATATTATTTCTGGTGATGGTATACCAGTGGATCCTTCTAAGGTGAGAAATGTGTTGCAATGGGAACCTCTGAAGACTGTGACAGAGATTCAAAGTTTTCTTGGTTTAGCAGGTTGTTATAGAAGATTTATTCAGGAATTTTCTAATTTGGCGTTACCGTTGACTCAGTTGACTAGGAAGAGTCGAGCGTTTATTTGGGATGCAGCGTGTGAAGAAAGTTTTGAAGAATTAAAGAAGAAGTTGACTACGAAACCAATGTTAATTTTACCAAGTCCTGGTGAACCTTTTGTTGTTTATTGTGATGCGTCCAAGATGGGACTAGGTGGTGTATTAATGCAAGATGGTAAGGTAGTAGCTTATGCTTCTAGGCAATTGAGAGTACATGAGAGGAATTACCCTACTCATGATCTTGAATTAGTTGCGGTGGTTTTTGTGTTGAAGATTTGGAGGCATTACTTATACGGGTCAAGATTTGAAGTGTTCAGTGACCATAAAAGTTTGAAATATTTATTTGATCAGAAAGAGATAAATATGAGGCAAATAAGATGGTTAGAATTTTTGAAGGATTATGATTTTAATTTGAGTTATCATCCGGGTAAGGCTAATGTTGTAGCAGATGCTTTGAGTCGCAAGACAGTTCATATGTCAGCATTGATGGTGAAGGAATTGGAATTAATTGAACAGTTTAGAGATTTGAGTATGGTTTGCGAGATGACATCTGAGAGTGTTAGACTTGGAATGTTGAAAGTGAATAATGATTTCTTGGATATTAATAAAGAAAATCATAGGCTTGATGTGAAGTTAGTAGACTTGATGCCTTTAGGAGACAATGATCCTGAAAGTGATTTCCAGGTGAATAATGTTGGTGTATTGAGGTTTCGAGGTAGAATTTGTATGTCGGACAATGTTGATCTAAAGAAAGCGATTTTAGAGGAGAGTCGTCGTAGTAGCTTAAGTATTCATCTAGGAGATACGAAGATGTATCAGGACTTAAAAAAAGTTATTTTGGTGGTTTGGTATGAAGAGGGATATTGCACAATTTGTGTATGCTTGTTTGGTGTGTTAGAAATCGAAGGTGGAGTATCAGAAACCTTTAGGATTGATGCAACCATTGGAAATTCCAGAATGGAAGTGGGATAGTATTGCGATGAATTTTGTTACTAGTTTTCCGAATATGGCGAGAGGATTTGATGCCATTTGGGTGGTTGTGGATAGACTTACAAAATCTGCACACTTTATTCCTATTAATATGATTTTTCCATTGACGAAGTTGGCTGAGATTTACATAAGGATAATTGTGAAACTACATGGTGTTCTATCAAGTATAGTGTCGGATAGAGATCCAAGATTTACGTATGAATTTCGGAAAAGTTTGCAAGAGGCTTTGGGTTCAAAGTTGAAATTGAGTTCGGCTTATCATCCGCAAACGGATGGTCAGATAGAGAGGACTATTCAGACTTTGGAAGAATTGTTGAGAACTTATGTGTTGGAACAAGGTGGTGCATGGGATACTCATTTGCCATTGATTGAGTTCACGTACAATAATAGTTACCATTCTAGTATTGGAATGGCACCGTTTGAAGCTTTGTATGGTTGAAGGTGTAGAACGCCTTTATGTTGGTATGGAACTGGTGAAAATGTGGTGCTTGGACCTGAAATTGTACAACAGACAACTAAGGCAATTCAGATGATCCGTGAAAAGATGAAAGCGTCTCAGAGTAGACAGAAAAGTTATCATGATAAGCGGAGAAAATAATTAGAATTTACTGAAGGTGATCATGTATTTATGAGGGTCAATCCCATGACAGGTGTTGGTCGTGCCTTGAAATCAAAGAAGTTGAATCCTAAGTTTATTGGACCATATCAGATTTTGCAGAGAGTTGGTACTGTTGCGTACATAATGGAATTGCCTTCAGAGCTTTCGAATTTGCATAATGTGTTTCATGTGTCGCAACTTCGGAAGTATGTGTCTGACCCATCTCATGTTATTCAGAGGGATGAGGTGCAGGTTAGAAAGAATCTTACTGTGGAAGCGATGCCGATATGAATTGAGGATCGCAAGATGAAGCAACTCAGAGGTAAAGAGATTCCACTGGTGAGAGTAGATTGGGGTGGAGCTTCTGGTGGGAGTGTAACCTGGGAGCTAGAAAGCAGGATGCGAGAGTCGTATCCGAAACTTTTCTCATCAGGTACATTTTCAAGGACGAAAATATTCTAAGTGGGGGAGAGTTGTAACACCCCATTTTTAATATTTAATTGTTGGATAATTTTGTTGTTATGTTGGCCTTAGTTAAGGCATGTGTCTTATTATTGTTGGTGTTGTGTCCTAGTGAGACGGGTATAATCAAGTGCGATTAGTAATAGAGATGGTGCGAATAGTCATAAGACTAATTACTTATTATTATTATTATTGTTATTATTATTATTGTTCTTTTATAAAAACCAATACTTGAAATAATAAAATTATTATTATTATTATTATTATTATTATTATTATTATTATTATTCACTGGATTAAGGGGCGGTTTAGTAAAAGATTAGTAGAGGGTTAATATTTAATTAGTCAAAAACATAAAAATAGAGATTAGGTTAATCGTGAAATTTTGGTGAGAAGAACAAAGGAGGCTAGGAAGAAGAACACATCTAGGGCGCCCAAATCATTCAAATTCGCAGGATTTTTCACTTTAATTTGAGGTAAGGGGAGAGAACGATTTAAATTCAGGTGATTTAACATGATGGGTAGTTGGGGGTATCCTTCCCTCTTAGGGATTTTTGTTATTCATGATGTTTATGATGAATCTGTGAATTGTATGATGTTTGCGCGAAATTGTGTATATGATGATGATTCGTTGATATATTGTTGTTGTTGTTCTGATGAATCCATGAAATATGATGAATATTGTTGTTGTTGATGAACTGAGTAGATTGTAGATCTAGAACAAAAATTAATCGGAATATAGTAACATAGAGGAAAGATAGATGAATATTGGAGAGTAAAACTTGTGTATAAATGATTTTAGGACAGGTATGAACCATGGGATCGAGTGGAATGAGGTATAGATATGAAATTATGTAGAAAACCCAGAAAAAGCACTTATTCTGCCCATACGCGTATGGACTAGGCCAATACACGTATGGAGGGCTGGGGACTGGACCAATACGCGTATGAGGGCATTGATACGCGTATTGGGGGGCATATGGGGGCGTATAGGCCATGCCAATACGCGTATGGCCAGGCTAATACGCGTATGGCCAGTGTGAGGTGCAAAATCACGCGGGTTTGCAAACTCTCCCCGATTTCGCTTGCATAGCTGATTTCTTTGGTGTGAGGTATTGAAAAGAATACTAAGATATGTTTAATCGGGATTTAACTTTGAGGATGAAATAATGTTGGAATCTAGGTGGATTAATTTAGTCGGGAATCGATTAAATCGCATGAGGTAAAAATTGGTGATTATTGATGGAAAATTCGTTGTGTTTGATCGAATGGATCGTGTAGATGTATAATATGGTGAATTATACATGATGTATGCTTTTTCATTGTCATGCATACATTTTTCGTTTATTGTTGGGATGATCGGCCGGATGGGCGAATACAATCATCTGTACTCCATTATGGAGAGTGTTGGGGATAATCATTGTCGGATGGGTGTATGTGATTATCTGTGTTCGATTGAATGAACAAAACCTGGTACCACATGCATTGTGTTGTGTTGAGTCACATTGCATATATTGTTGATTGTTGCTTCATAATTATTGTTGTATTTGTATTGTGGATTATTGTTGAATAATGATGTGATTATTGTTGTTTGTGTGAGAAACTACCATGCATATGTTATATGCGCCGTTTATATTTGAATTTGTTTCTCACCCCTTTGTTGTTGATGTTGTGTTTGTGCTTCTTTAGAAGTACAGATAATCAGGTACTTAGAGTGCATGGAGTCGTGTTGCTGTGTTCGAGTCTTATGATGCTCTGATACGTAACACGGGACGGGGATTTTATGTTGTTATTTTATTTCCATTACGCGTCTGTTTTTATGGAATTAAACGTATTGAGGATATTTTGTTGAAACTGGCTTAATTCCTTGGTTGATTTAAAACGATTATTATTCCGCTGCTTTATTGAAAAACATTTTTGTTGGCTTGTATTGTTGAGACATGGAATTCCACTTTTGAATAACTCTGAGTTTTGATATAAAATGTTAATTTTATTTATTTGGGAAAATGGGGTGTTACAATATCCACCTCGACGACCTCTTGGTTGAATCGCTCAATGTAAGAGCGCAACATTTCATTTTTTCCCTGAATGATGGCCTTAAGCGTAGCCTTTTAGGGTGGCGTCGAGAGGCTGTGAAAAGCCTCGTGAATGCTGACTACAAGCTTCTCCAAGAGATGATTGATTCGGGGGCCAGGCTTTTGTACCATGCCATGGCTCCCTTTCTGAGGGTCGTGGAGAACAACCTGGATTTGACATTTCCCCCCGATGTCATTGCGTTAGTTTATCATGGCATTGATGTTGTCGACATGATTGTTAGAGTCAGTAGTCTCGTCCTACGTCGTAAGGTTGGGAGGCTTCTCCATGCCCGTCGGGAGTTGGGTCTCCATGATGGCCCGAAAATTGGACAGCGAGGGTCATCTTTGTCGCTCCTTAGGGGTGAGTAGTCCTCGCTCCTGGGACTTTGGCCTCGGCGGGGGGACACCCTCGACTGGCTGTTGGACTATTCAGGGCGTCCTCTGGCTTTGTTCTTCTTAGCCTCCGGGGAGCGTCGTACTCGGCGAGGAGTGGAACGCCCGCACATTTTGGTGGCTTTCGACTGAGTCCTCTCTAGTTGAGGTCCACACCTACGCCCACGAGGTGAGGGAATACGTGATCGGCGTGGCCTCCGCCGAGGAGACTCAGCACAACGCTTTGTCTCTAGTGCAATGATTATCTCTTGCTGTTGAATTAGCATGAGGTTCGTCTAGTTGAGCGCGTTGGCCATGGCTATAATCGTGGCATCTCCTTCGATCGGTATCGGAATGGGCTGGAAGGTAGCCGCGAGTTGAGGTTGGGGAGCGTCGTTGGCCTCTAGCTCAGGGGACGGACTGGAAGGTTGTCCGTCCCGTGCGTCAGACTCATGGACGACGTGGTGGTCTTCGGCCCCACTAGTGGTGTAGTCGATGAGGCCTTGGACGTGGTTGTCACTGTGTTCATTGGTCATGTTGGATGGTTGAAAGAGACAGGGTGAAGGTTTGGTCCTTCGTTTTGAAAGACAGTGAGAACTTTTATGTTCCTGCAGATGGCACCACTGATCTGACCTGATCAGGAGGAACCTTCCAGTGATGAACAACTACGGTGGTAAACGGGGGGGTGTACCTGCAAGGTACTCCGATGTCAAAGTGAGAAAGGGTTATGGAGTACAAGTACATAAAGTAATAAAGAAGTAGAATATCTGATCCTCTAGTGAGAGAAGGTATTTATAATATGCCCCAGCGTTGGGCCAAGATTCTTCTCATGGGATGGTTTAGCTAAGCCCAAGAAAGAATTGCCAAGGATTGTGTAGGAGGAGATAAAACCTAACACATGGTTTTGCCCTTGGTCCAACTGTCCCTTGAAATCAGGAGATAATAACGAATAGTGGAGGAGATGGGCACGTGGGAAGACGCTCTCCCTACGCCCGTATGTATTGGGCCATGGGTCGTGCTCGACGAACTGTGCCTCTGCTCGACACATACTGCGCAGGCCCAGTCTAGAACATTATTTAAAAAATATATTGTGTTGTTTATTTTTTATATTATATCTTATTTAATTTAAATATTTTTTAATTATTGAATTGAATTTTAATTATTATATTATATTTTTTTAATTTTTGTTTGAATTAGTTTAATTTATTGTATTGTAATTTTTTAATTTGTTCAAATTATTTTTATATGAATGTTGAAATGAAATGTATTAAATTTATAACTGATTTTTTTGAAATATTTATTTTATTAATTTGTGAATATATAGATATATTTATTAAAATTAGTTTTATATTATTAATTTTTTTTATAAATAATTTGACCGTAAATTTAATCGGTTGAATCAGTTAAACTTTTAAACTAAAAATTTCACGTATTTGATTTTGTTGGTCAGATTTTTAAAATATTGGATGGTACAATCTACCATAATGATTATTTAAATTGATATTACCATTATTAGTGTTTGTGTTCAATACTTCTTTTTGTCTATACAATGAATATGATAGATTTTGTTGTCATTATTGTTAGAACTTTACTACTAGTACTTATATAGTTATAGATACTTCTTTTGTTGTCATTAATAGTACTTTCTGTCAGATTTTTAGGCATATATACTCAAATAAAGTTGATAATATAATTAATATATATAGGTCGTGTATCATTATTATTACTCTTTCTGTTATTTTTTACACGTTGCTTTTAAATATTTACACATACAAAAAATACTCAATAAATTTAGTTATGTTTAATATTATTTAAATCCATCTATTTTTCTTTTTCTATGTAATAAATAATTAAGATTTTTTTTTATTTAACAAATTTACTATCTCTGATATGTTTGGAACAACATTCGGGTCTCTATCCTCTCACTTCAAGATGCTTTTTACCGTGAAAATTTAAAATATTTTATCTAGAATCATGCTCTTATTCAAATTATTAATTTTGAAATCTTTTTTAATAATTTGTCTTATAGTCTTTTAAGGTCTTTCTCTTTCTTCATCTGATCTATTCTCCTTACGACAGAGTCTACATGTCTTATCTCTACATGTTCAAATCACCTAAGTCTACTTTTCATCATCTTCTCTATAATATGCGCTACTCCAATATTCTCTATAATAATTTCATTTCTGATTTTATCTTGTCGAGTCTTACCATACACTCACTGTAACATCCTCATCTCCGCTACCCCTACTTTGTTCTCGTGTTGGTTCTTAGCCGTCCAACAATCTATTTCATACAAAATCGTAGGTTTTATCGCAGTCCGATAAAACTTTTCATTTAGCTTAAGTGGTACCTTATTTGCGTCACATAAAACACCTGATAACTTTCTCTATTTTATCCATCCAACTTGAATTCGATGATTTACATCTACATCTATTTCCCTAACATTCTTTATTACAAACTCAAGATATTTAAACTTGTGATTCGAAGGATAATAATTTATTAAAATTATAAAATGATTTATAATTTAACATATATATTAAAATTTATAATAAAAAATAATCGAATCGATTGATAAGAAATTATCTTACATAATAAAAAAACATGGAAATAGAAAAAATTATTATAAATATGACATGCTGAGTCTAGAAGATACCCGAAGCTATAAGTGCATTAATGAGGCACATGTAAGCAACAAAAGAAAGATCTATTTTTGTTGATAAGATCAACCAACTTATCCACATATTAAATCGTTATCCATAATAATAATTCCCAGCTGTTATCTTCCAACATAATAAATACATATCGTTAGCACTCGTATTACGATATTTTTTCTAAAAATATACAATAAGAAAGAAAAACTATTATGAAAAATATTATTTAATCCAAAAAAATTATTAATTTTAAAGTAAGAAAAATATATTTTTAATTATATTTAAAATATAAATATATTTTTTTATACATACAAATATTTGGATCAATATTTTTTCGTATGTAAATATTAATTTTGTTTTGACATTATTTATTACAATATTTATACAATCATCTAATTGTAGATTTAAAATTCAGCTTTCTGATTCAATTTTACTTTCTTGGGATTTACTCAACTTTTACACATACTCATTAATGATGTGACAATGTTAATGTTGATTCATGTCAGACTTATTAAATATTTTAATGAAAATTATTTATATTTTATTTTACATGACAATTTTAATTAATATAAAACATTTTGATAAAATATATAATTAATATAAAATGGAGAGAAAACGTCATCTTCTTCCTCCTTCAAACCTGTAAATCCAAAAACCCTAGAAATGAAATCAACACAAAAGCAACAAATCCTTAAGTATTTCATTTTATTCTTCCTCTCGAGCACATCTCTTAAGCTAGTGGCTTTGTACAACAACAAAATGTCATTTTATACAGAGCCCTGAAACAACAACAAAACCATACGCAGTTAGAGAATCAAGTGGTGTGGTTCGAAGGAGAAGAAGATAAATATCGTAGATCTGGAATTGAAAAATCTCTTCTTCCTTTTCTCTTTTTCTGTTTCGTTTGTGTGTGTGTGTGTGAAGTTTATGAAGAAGATAATCGATTTGGGGGTTAGGGTTCAAGTTTTATTTTGATTCGCAGATCTGGAATTGAAAAATCAAACAATATTTACATATCTATCATGAACTCATCTATTAAGAACTCTTTACAGATTTGGGGGCTAGGGTTAAAGTTCTATTTTGATTTTTAGTTGTTCTTAATTGTTGATTTTTCTGGAATTGAATTATTGCTTCTTCTATTTTTCTGAAATTGAATTATTGCTTCATCCAGTTAAAGTTTTCTTTTGCTGATTTTCCTTAATTATTTCATGAACACAAAAAGAATTCTTGGAAGTCATTGTTATTTGCTGCTTATGTTGGTATAATTGAAAAATGAATGCAATTTGAGATTGAGATTGAGAAAGAGTGGTGTGACTGAGTTTTTGTTGGAGAGAGAGAGAGGTGGTAAGTGAGAGGAATGGAAAACAGAGAAGATGAAGAAATACAATTTTCTTTTCATTTTGTTTGATTTAGTTTTGATTATGAACTTTTAATAGGTTTTGATCTCGATTAATAAGAGTCTTAATGACTCATTTGAATGTTGGATTTTTTATTTGATTTTATAGGATTTGATATTTAAATTAGATGATTTTTATTTTGATCTCTCTAATTTTTTAATTTAAGAGGTTTAAATTGAAATATAAAATGTGTTTAATAACTTACTAATTGAAAATAAATAATTTCATTTAAAAAATTAATAAATATGACTTGGCATTGGTGTACCAATGTCACATCATTAACGAGCATGTTAAGTGTGTAAAATTGGATGGGGACAATGAAAATCCGTAGAGCAACATAGTTCAAGACCAAAATATTGGTTTTTTAAAATGGGATGAATGACAAAAAAAATTAAAAATCACCAAATTAGGAGGATCAAAAATTTATTTAAGACTTAATTGTATGAATATCAACTAATAACATAGTATTTATAATTATTGTTTTAATTGTATAAATAAATATTAGTAATATAAATAAATTTATTTTACCTATGTTTGGATTCATATATTATTTTAAATATATTTACTTTTAATTTCTTTAATTATACAAAAAATTTAATAACTTGTGCACACTTAAAACCTATTCATATGCTCATCAATAAAAGAATATATCAGTCAAAAAGCTTTATCCTTGTTTTTATTTTACTTGCTTTGGTTGCAAAAATGTCCTGAATTTTCGATAAAGAACATTGCATTTAAACAAATTGGCTTTATGAACGACATGTGAAGGGAAAAAATTTAAAATCACTTTGAATTTCGGGTGACATGGGATGATTGACTCATACTATGCAATTCTCCCAGGCATATGTGTATACTTTGTTGTTGCAGGTTTTGCAGTCAACAAGAAGGTGTTATCAACCAACATTCCCTAAGCAGAGTGTAACGCCCCGATTCGATTATTTCCTAATTTTGTGGAGTCTTTTATTTTATTTGTATGATAATTGTTTTATTTGTGAAATTATCATGATGATATGATATGTCGAGGAATTAATGTGATATGTCGGTGTGATATGTGATTGTACCATTTTGTGAATTTTCAGGTAAAATTGGATAAGAGGGTATTTTAGATATTTACTAATTAGTGATAAGTTAGAATTAGATGGAATTATATTGTTGTGAGAAAAAAAATGATATTTGGTGGAGAAAATAGTTAGTAAGAGAAAGAATAGAAAATAGAGAGAAAAAAGTATAAGTAAGGAGAAAGAGAAAGAAAAGAAAATAGAAAGAGAAAGAGAAGAAAGAAAGGAAGAGAAGAGAAAAGAGAAGAGAAAAAGAGGAAAAGCTAGGTTTTGATCAAGATTGCTCTGCGTAGACAAAATAATCGGGTAAGGGTGATAAGCATTGTTATCTTAATATTGTGTATGATTATGTATGTGTTTGATTGGTTGAGTTTTGGTTTTGATGGAAGTTTAAGAGAAGATGAATAGTTAGGGTTTTAGAGAAAATGTGAGAAATTGGTAGATTAATCGGTTAGAAATCGTTATAATCAAAGTATGATGTTAGATATATGCTTTAGATCATGTTTATGGGAGTATTTTGGATATTTGGGGTGTTTGGAGTTGACTGTTCGCAGCTGCGAAATTCTGGAATTCGTAGTGGTCGCTCAACGAGCTATCCCTCGCTCAGCGAAAGTTCCAGGATTTTCCTCGCTCAGCGAGCGAGAGGGCGCTCAACGAGCCTGTAGGTTTTTGAGAAATATGTGTTTTATTTCGTAGCTTTAGTTTCGGGTATCCGATTTTAGTGTTCCTTATATCGATTCGAAGCTAGAAACGCGTAGAAACTAATGAAGCAAAGAAATGAAATGTTTAGCCGACTTTCACCTGACTTTTCTGATAAAACGTAAATGAAATAATTATGGAAATATGGGTTGATGTGATGTTGTGGTCGTTTGGAAAATGAATACATTGTTTGAATTGAATGTCAATGCATGCTAATTGAATGAGATGAATGCATAATTATGTTGTGAATAACATATGCACTTTCAAGAATGTTGTGTGTCATTTTGCATGTAAAGCATAATGTATGCATTCTTATGTTGTGGGATTCTCTGTGAATCCATTGTAGCATCGTGTGCTCATGTGCAGTGTGAGCGATGACTACAACAAGATCGTGTGCCCATGTGGGGTGTGAGCGATCGGATTGTGTGCCCGTGTGGGGTGTGAGCAATCCAGAAACATCGTGTGCCCGTATGGGGTGTGAGCGATGGGTGATTTATTCACATTGATTGTGTGCCCGTGTGGGGTGTGAGCAATCCATAAACATTATGTACCCATGTGGGGTGTGAGCAATGGGGAACATCGTGTGCCCGACGGGGAGTTACTTTAGGTAACAAGCGATGATTCCATTTGGTTCCTGAGTGAACCTGCTGAAATGTTGAGTCGGTACCGCATTGCATCTGCATAGAGTCGTGTGTCGGTCTCTATGAGTTGCATTTTATCATTTTAATTATGATATGCAGAAATAAACATGAATGTGCATATGTTTATTTGGAGTATTATGGAGATGATAGTATGTGTGATGAAACATACTTGTTTGTACATATGCATGTTCGATATGTGTATATGTATGTGATTTGTACATTTGTAATGTATATGTGTGATTAAACATAGCTAGACGTATATTTATGCGGAATGAATAGAGTTGAGGAATAAACATAAATAATGTAAGTTTATGTGAATTAGTGAATTGGTGCATGATGAACATGCTTGATTTGTGTATGTACACGTTGCGATGTGTATAGGTGATGAGGTATGAATTATGGTGAGAATATGTTTTATGTGCATTTTATATGTTGAGATATATAATTATATGCAATGTTATTATGATAATGTTTCTCACCCTTCTGCTGTTTTATGATGCTCTACGAGGCATTGCAGAGTAGGTTGTTGGATGGTATTTTTGTGAAGCTCGTCTTCATTTTTTGGTCGGTCGGCTCTGATATGTAGCACCGGGTAACTAGGGTTGGCTTGATGCCTTTTTGTGAATGCATTTGTATATGTATTTTTATGATAGATGTTTTATGTAAACATGGCATTATTTTGGTGATTCAAACTTGTGGATATATTTATGATAAGTATATAAGTTTGAAATTGTTATGTGGTTTTCGCTGTTATTTGAATTAAATGAATACGGGTGTAAGGATGAAATCCTTGTGTGTGCAAGTTACCTCGTTTGTTGCATATCTTTATTAAGCAGGTGTTGTATGATTTTAATTTCAAATATAATGTGGCATTGCTCTTTTATACCATGTTTCAAATATACTCTGATGAAATTTCTAATATGTGTCTAAATGATTTAATTGCTTATTTGGGGTATAGAAAGGGGGTGTTACATTAAGTGGTATCAGAGCCAGTGTTCGAGTTTGTTGTGTCTATCTTGATGTTGTTATGATTGAACTTTTGTTTAATCTTGTTGTTGTCTTTGAGAACAATCAGAATATGGCTGGCAGAAACGATAATGTTATGGCTGCTGCTTTGGAAGCAATGGCTAGGGCGGTGCAGGGAGCGCCGAATGTGAATGCTAATGATGAGTTCATAAAGAATCAACCGCCGGTCTTCAGAGGAAGATTTGATCCTGATGGTGCTCAGTATTGGTTGAAAGAGATTGAAAGAATCTTCAGAGTCATGGACTGTGCTGAAGAGAGTAAGGTGAGGCTTGGTTCTCACATGCTGAAGGAAGAAGTCGATGATTGGTGGGTCGGTAGAAGTCAAGCTCTTGAGGAGGATGATGAAGAGATAACTTGGGAAGTTTTCTGTACTGAGTTCTTAGGGAAGTACTACCCTGAGAGTGCGAAGGGAAAGAAGGATATGGAATTCTTTGAGCTGAAGCAAGGTAGTATGTCAGTGGTTGACTATATTGCTAAGTTTGTGGAATTGGTTCAGTTTCATCCTCATTATGTTGCTGCTACTGCTGAGTTTTCTAAGTGCATTAAGTATGAGAATGGCTTGCGTCCTGAGATTAAGCAAGTTGTGGGATATCATAGAATTAGAAGGTTTTCAGATTTGACTGAATGTTGTAGAATCTTTGAAGAAGATAGCAGAGCTTGTTCTACACATTACAAGAGTGTGAATGAGAGGAAGGGTAAGCAACAAGATAGGAGTGGACCTTATGTGACACCCACTGGTAAGGGAAAACATAGGGGAAACTTTGATAGGAGATCTGGTGGAGGGAGTTTTGGTCCCGTTAAGTGTTACAAGTGTGGCGATTTAGGCCACAAGGTTTTTGAGTGTGAGAAGAATATTTTGAAATGTTCAAACTGTGGAGGTCTTGGACATGCCACTACCGAGTGTAGGAGGAACATTGTGAAGTGCTTCAATTGTGGGGAAGTTGGTCACATTAGTACTAAGTGTACTAAGCCGAAGCAAGCTCAGGCGGGCGGAAAGGTGTTTGCATTAGTAGGGAAGGACACTACTAGTGTAGACCGTTTGATTAAAGGTACATGCTTTATTAATAACACGCCTTTAGTTACTATTATTGATATAGGAGCGACTCATTCGTTCATTTCTCTTGAGTGCGCTAAGCGTTTAAATTTGTTTATGTCTTCTTGGGGTGGTGAGATGGTTATTGAGACTCCTGCTTCAAGGTCGGTAACTACTTCTTTGGTGTGTGTAAATTGTTCTTTGACCATGTATGGTAAAGATTTTGTTATGGATTTAGTTTGTTTGCCGTTGGAAGGTTTGGACGTGATCTTGGGTATGAAGTGGTTTCAATTTAATCGAGTCCATATAGATTGTTATCATAAGTTAGTAAGGTTTCCTTCTTTGGGTGATGAAGAAGAGAGTTTCCTATCCACGAAAGAGTTGAAGAAACTTTTAGTGGACAAAGTTCAATTGTTTGGTTTGTTTGCATCGTGATCAGTGGAAAGCGAAGTGGAGATAAGTAGGTTTCCAGTGGTGTGTGATTTTCTAGAAGTGTTTCCGGAAGATATTAAGGATGTACCTCCGGAAATAGAAGTTGAGTTTTCTATTGATCTAGTTCCGGGTACTAGACCGATTTCGATGGCACCGTATCGTATGTCAGCTTCAGAGTTGGTAGAATTGAAGAAGCAGTTGAATGACTTGTTGGATAAGAGGTTTGTTAGGCCGAGTGTTTCTCCTTGGGATGCACCTATATTGTTGGTAAAGAAGAAGGATGGAAGTATGCGGTTATGTATTGATTATCGACAGTTGAACAAGGTGACAATTAAAAACAAGTATTTTCTTCTGAGGATCGATGATTTGATGGACCAATTGGTTGGTGCGCGTGTTTTTAGTAAGATTGATTTGAGATCAGGATATCACCAGATTCGTGTGAAAGAGAAGGATATTCAAAAGACGGATTTTAGGGCACGGTATGGTCATTACGAGTATTCTATGATGCCATTCGGAGTTTCTAATGCGCCAGGTGTGTTTATGGAATACATGAATCGTATTTTTCATGAATAGTTGGATCGTTTTGTAGTTGTGTTCATCGACGACATTTTGATTTATTCTAAGTCTCAAGAAGAGCATGAAGAGCATTTAAGGATTGTGTTACAGATTTTGAAAGAGAAGCAATTGTATGCTAAGTTGTCAAAGTGCGCGTTTTGGTTGTCAAAGGTACGTTTTCTTGGGCATGTTATTTCTGATGGTGGTATTAGTGTTGATCCATCCAAGATTGATGCGGTAATGCAATGGAAAGTTCCTAGATCAGTTACGGAGATTCGAAGCTTTTTAGGCTTGGCGGGTTATTATCTGAGGCTTATTGAAGGATTTTCAAAGTTGACACTTCCTTTAAAGCATTTCACTTGTAAAGGAAAAGCTTTCATTTGGGATATTCATTGCGAAGAAAGTTTTATGGAACTTAAGAGAAGGTTAACAACGGCTCCGATCTTGATTTTGCCGAATCCGACGGAACCATTTGTGGTGTTTTGTGATGCTTCATTGTTTGGGTTAGGTGGTGTTTTGATGCAAGATGGAAAAGTTGTAGCTTATACTTCAAGACAATTGAGGGTGCATGAAAAGAATTATCCTACGCATGATTTGGAATTAGCGGATGTGGTTTTTGCTCTAAAAATTTGGAGGCATTATCTTTATGGTGTAAGGTTCGAAGTTTTTAGTGATCACAAAAGTTTGAAGTATTTATTCGATCAAAAGGAATTGAACATGAGACAAATAGATGGTTAGAACTTTTGAAGGATTATGATTTTGGTCTGAATTACCATCCGGGTAAGGCGAATGTGGTGGCCGATGCCTTAAGTCGTAAGTTGTTACATATGTCCGCATTGATGATAAGGGAATGGGAACTTTTGGAGAATTTTAGAGACTTGAGTTTGGTTTGCGAGATGACGCCGAGAAGCATGAGACTTGGTATGCTACGTGTTACGAATTATTTTCTGGCAACCGTTTGTGAAAAGCAAAAGTTGGATTTGAAATTTGTTGATTTGATGATGAATGAGAATGAGGATTTCAAGGTTGATAATTTTGGAGTTTTGAGATTCCGTGGTCGCATTTGTATTCCTGATGATGAGGAGTTGAAAAAGATGATATTGGAAGAGGGACACCGGAGTAATTTAAGTATACATCTGGGAGCGAATAAGATGTACTAAGATTTGAAGAGGATTTTTTGGTGGTCCGGATTGAAGAGAGATGTAGCTCATTTTGTGTATGCGTGTTTGACTTGTCAGAAGTCTAAGGTGGAACATCAGAAGCCTAGTGGTTTGATGCAACCGTTGGATATTCCAGAATGGAAATGGGATAGTATATCGATTGATTTTGTTACGGGTTTTCCGAATACGCAAAGAGGTCATAATGCTATTTGGGTAATTGTGGATAGGCTTACTAAATCTGCTCACTTTATTCTGATTGATATTAGTTATTCTTTGGAGTAGCTAGCCGAGATTTATGTTTCTGTGATTGTGAAGTTGCATGGAGTTCCTAAGAGTATTGTATCGGATAGAGATCCTAGATTTACATCGAGGTTTTGTGAAAGTTTGCAAAAGGCGTTGGGTTCTAAGCTAAGATTGAGTTCGGCTTACCATCCGCAAACGGACGGTCAAACCGAGAGGATAATTCAATCGTTGGAGGATTTGTTGCGTGCTTGTGTGCTAAAGCAAGGTGGTGTTTGGGATAGTTATTTAGCATTGATTGAATTCACTTATAATAATAGTTTTCATTCGAGTATTGGTATGGCACCATTTGAGGCTTTGTATGGTCGGAGATGTCGAACACCTTTGTATTGGCATGAAACCAGAGAGAGAACGGTAGTTGGACCGGAGATGGTGCAACAAACGACAGAAAAAGTAAAGTTTATTCGGGGGAAAATGAGATCTTCTCAAAGTAGACAAAAGAGTTATCATGACAAGAGAAGTAAGGATCTTGAGTTTCAGGAAGGTGACCATGTGTTTTTGAGAGTTACACCAGTTACGAGTGTGGGTCGTACCTTAAAGTCGAAGAAGTTGACTTCTCGTTTTATTGGGCCGTATCAGATTACTGCACGGGTGGATGTTGTGGCTTATCGTGTGGTGTTGCCTCCTAATCTTTCAAATTTGCATGATGTGTTCCATGTTTCGCAACTTTGGAAGTATGTTCCGGATCCGTCACATGTTATTCTCATGGACGACGTGGAAGTAAGAGATAACCTTACAGTGGAAGCTTTGCCGGTTAGGATTTTGGATCGTGAAATCAAGAAGCTAAGAGGCAAAGATATTGCGCTTGTGAAAGTGGCGTGGGGAGGCGCTACGGAAGGAAATATGACTTGGGAATTGGAGAGTAGGATGCGCGAGTCGTATCCGGAGTTGTTTGGATTAGGTAATATTTTCGAGGACGAAAATTTCTAAAGTGGGGGAGAGTTGTAACGCCCTGATTCGATTATTTCCCAATTTTGTGGATTCTTTTATTTTATTTGTATGATAATTGTTTTATTTGTGAAATTATCATGATGATATGATATGTTGAGGAATTAATGTGATATGTCGGTGTGATATGTGATTGTACCATTTTGTGAATTTTCGGGTAAAATTGGATAAAAGGGTATTTTAAATATTTACTAATTAGTGATAAGTTAGAATTATATGGAATTATATTGTTGTGAGAAAAAAATGATATTTGGTGGAGAAAATAGTTAGTAAGAGAAAGAATAGAAAATAGAGAGAAAGGAGTATAAGTTAGGAGAAAGAGAAAGAAAAGAAAATAGAAAGAAAAAGAGAAGAAAGAAAGGAAGAGAAGAGAAAAGAGAAGAGAAAAAGAGGAAAAGCTAGGTTTTGATCAAGATTGCTCCGCGTAGACGAAATAATCGGGTAAGGGTAATAAGCATTGTTATCTTAATATTGTGTATGATTATGTATGTGTTTGATTGGTTGAGTTTTGGTTTTGATGGAAGTTTAAGAGAAGATGAATAGTTAGGGTTTTAGAGAAAATGTGAGAAATTGGTAGATTAATCGGTTAGAAATCGTTATAATCGAAGTATGATGTTAGATATATGATTTAGATCATGTTTATGGAAGTATTTTGGAGATTTGGGGTGTTTGGAGTTGATTGTTCGCAGCTGAGAAATTCTGGAATTCGCAGTGGTCGCTCAGCGAGCTATCCCTCGCTCAGCGAAAGTTCCAAGATTTTCCTCGCTCAGCGAGCCTGTAGGTTTTTGATAAATATGTGTTTTATTCCGTAGCTTTAGTTTCGGGTATCCGTTTTTAGTGTTCCTTAAATCGATTCGAAGCTAGAAACGTGTAGAAACTAATGATGCAAAGAAATGAAATGTTTAGCCAACTTTCACCCGACTTTTCCGATAAAACGTAAATGAAATAATTATGGAAATGTGGGTTGATGTGATATTGTAGTTGTTTGGCAAATGAATACATTGTTTGAATTGAATGTCAATGTATGTTAATTGAATGAGATGAATGCATAATTATGTTGTGAATAACGTATGCACTTTCAAGAATGTTGTGTGTCATTTTGCATGTAAAGCATAATGTATGCATTCTTGTGCTGTGGGATTCTTTGTGAATCCGTTGTAGCATCGTGTGCTCATGTGGAGTGTGAGTGATGACTACAACAAGATCGTGTGCCCATGTGGGGTGTGAGCGATCGGATTGTGTACCCGTGTGAGGTGTGAGCAATTCAGAAACATCGGGTGCTCGTGTGGGGTGTGAGCAATGGGTGATTTATTCACATTGATTGTGTGCCTGTGTGGGGTGTGAGAAATCGGATTGTGTGCCCGTGTGGGGTGTGAGCAATCCATAAACATTGTGTGCCCATGTGGGGTGTGAGCAATGGGGAACATCGTGTGCCCGACGGGGAGTTACTTTAGGTAACAAGTGATGATTCCATTTGGTTCTTGAGTGAACGTGCTGAAATGTTGAGTCGGTACCGCATTGCATCTGCATAGAGTCGTGTGTAGGTCTCTATGAGTTGCATTTTATCATTTAAATTATGATATGCAGAAGTAAACATGAATGTGCATATGTTTATTTGGAGTATTATGGAGATGATAGTATGTGTGATGAAACATACTTGTTTGTACATATGCATGTTTGATATGTGTATATGTATGTGATTTATACATTTATAATGTATATGTGTGATTAAACATAGCTAGACGTATGTTTATACGAAATTAATAGAGTTGAGGAATAAACATAAATAATGTAAGTTTATGTGAATTAGTAAATTGGTGCATGATGAACATGCTTGATTTGTGTATGTACACGTTGCGATGTGTATAGGTGATGAGGTATGAATTGTGGTGAGAATATGTTTTATGTGCATTTTATATGTTGAGATACATAATTATATGCAATGTTATTATGATAATGTTTCTCACCCTTCTGATGTTTTATGATGCTCTACGAGGCATTGCAGAGTAGGTTGCTGGATGTTATTTTTGTGAAGCTCGTCTTCATCTTTTGGTCGGTCGGCTCTGATATGTAGCACCAGGTAGCTAGGGTTGGCTTGATGCCTTTTTGTGAATGCATTTGTATATGTATTTTTATGATAGATGTTTTATGTAAACATGGCATTATTTTGGTGATTCAAACTTGTGGATATATTTATGATAAGTATATAAGTTTGAAATTTTTATGTGGTTTCCGCTGTTATTTGAATTAAATAAATACGGGTGTAAGAATGAAATCCTTGTGTGTGCAAGTTACCCCGTTTTTTGCATATCTTTATTGAGCAGGTGTTGTATGCTTTAATTTCAAATATAATGTGGCATTGATCTTTTATACCATGTTTCAAATATACTCTGATGAAATTTCTAATATGTGTCTAAATGATTTAATTGCTTATTTGGGGTATAGAAAGGGGGTGTTACATAGATTGTTTCTCCCCTAGCGAGAGAGGCCTTACAATTCTTATCTCCAGCAGAGAAGGGTGATGCCCAACATCCTCAGTAGAGTTAAAGTGGAATCTTCCCCAGCACAGTTAGAGAAGGTAGTGTTCCCAGCTGAACTTCGAGATCAGTTGAACAGTTCTCTTCCCCAAGCAGAGTCTTCAACCCCTGCAAGCAGCTGAATGCATTGTCTCCCCATAAAGTTAGAATGGTAAGAATTCTCTCCCCTGTTAGGTCTTGGCAGATTGTTTCCCCAGCCGAGTTGGAAGTTTGTCATTTCCCCGCAGAGTTGTGTGATTGGGATTCAGTCCAATGATTGAAATATTCCCCAAGAGGTCGCCAATTTATTTTTGGCAGACATGACAGATCAATACAGTGCATGCCCAGATGTAGTTTTGTTCTTATCTCTCCCCAGCAGATGGTTATCTCCATCCAGGGTTTTCGAGATTGATTCAGTGTTCATTTTTTATTCCCCAGCAAAAGGTGGTTATTGACAGAAGGTGTGATCTCATTTCCTCAGCACAATGTCTCCCAAGACATTTTCATCTTCAACGGAGTTCTAGCAAGAATTTCCCCCTGCAAGAATAGATATTTGTCCAGCCCAGTGGATAGATCTTTGAAGAGGTACGGATTCCAAGTCGTAGTCAAGACAACGTACAGGTTCTAGAAGGGGATCAAGACAGTGCAAAAGGCGATATCCTGGTGTTAAGTTTTACTATTAAGGTTTAAGTTTTGAATCAAGATGGTGCGTGCCCAGATGCAGATTCAAAGACGATAAGAATCAAGACAGTGCATGTCCAGATGTAGGTTCTTAATTCAGGAGCTGAGATAGTGCGTGCCTAGACGCAGATTCCTAGCTCAAAATCAAGACAACATACTGTTATATGGATTCTGACAGTGATCCAGCCCAGTGGATCTTTTATTTGTGCATGCCTAGATGCAGATTTCAAGTTCAAAATCAAGACAGCGTATGGTTATACAAATTTTGAAGATCAGAATCAAGACAGTGCATGCCTAGATGCAGATTCTGAAAGAGGATCAAGACAGTGCATGCCTAGATGCAAATCCTGACAATGGGTTATATTGTCGAAATAGTACAAAAAATCAAGACAGCGCATTGTTACGTGGATTTTCGTAATTGCAAATTTTTACCGTATACCTGACCTTAGGTTATACGAAGAGAATCAAGACAGTGCAATGCCTAGATGCAGATTCTAATCAAGATCAAGACAGCGTATTTGTTAATATGGGTCTTGAAGTCGTGCACGTCTATCACACAGACTGAAGTGTACCAAGTCCACATTCGCTGTGGCAGGCCAGTAGTCTCCTGGCGTCTTACAAAAGACATTTTCTCGTTTTCAGTTGTTACTTTTGGTTACCTTTATCATCAGGCAGTTGTTTTCCTTGGTTGAGTTTATTTCCCTTTTCTTCTCTAGCAGAGTGCAAATTTCAGGGTCTTTTTCGTATTCAACCACAGTTCATATCGAACGGCCGACAACCGTTGCTTTTGTCATTTTCAGATTACCAGATGTCTGAATAGGGGCAGCTCTAACACCCAAAAATTTTCCCTTTTATTTTAATATCATATAGCATAACATATTTCATATATGTTCAAACATTCTTGCATAGAAAGATGAGGCATAACATCCATGGTTACTTGCATAAGGCATGTGATCAGTCATCCAACAATTTGAGAATCTTCAAAGCCAAGCCAAGATCAAAGTGATATTGCAAGAAGCTCACAATGTATCCTCACATCTTATACAAGCTCAAAGTCATCCTCAAAGTCCTAGAAGGGTGAAGTATCGTTAGAAGTTCAGCAGTGCAACTTTCTCCTATACATACAACTCCTAATTAGGGCTTTGCTCCAAATCAAGGTTTTCTCATAGCTTTGACCAATTTTTATGTTCAAAGGCTCTCATATGATATATAAGGCCTATGAATGAAGTTTGATGAAAAAACTCATTGAGGAAGTCAGTTATTTGATCAATTACTTGTAAATGAAGAAAGAGGTCAACTGAGCAAATGAAAAGTTAACCAATGGATCTCAAGGCCTCCAATCATGATTTTCAAGTCAAAGGACCTTATTAAGGGCAAAGAATGTCTTTAGTGATCTCAAGAATCAAGAATCAAGAGTTTGGAAAGAAGTTGCCAAAATTAGAAAGTGACTTGTAATGGAAGTTTCTATTTTTTGATATTGTTGCCCTAATTTTCAATTGATTCTTACATGATCAAGATGGCTCCAAATGGATTTTTCTTGAACATGAAACTTGTAAGGCATTTTTTCCCCTTTCCAAAAAGTCCAAGAACATGATCATAGCCTTTATGGTTTGAAAGTTATGGCCAAAGCAAGTTGGTGCATTTTAGGGTTTTTACCTTATTTTTCAAGTTTCTACCAAATGCAAAAACCTTCATATCTCATTTCTAAGGAATGACATGGACTAAAACTGATCATAGTACCCAAATACAAGCCATGGCAAGTGATTTTATGCAAATAATCCAAGGATCCCGTGGATTACAAGGTGGATATTTCTCAAAGTGCATTTTTGCAACTTCATTCAAAAAGCTTGATCCAAGGGATGTAAAGTTGTAAGATGGATCCAAGGGTGATTAAGGCAGGAATCAGAATATGCACATGGGAGGGGAGTTGCACGCACAAATCACTCACTAACAATTTTCATGCACAATTGCAATTTGAGTGGAATAACACATTCCTTGCACACACTCACTCCAAAACCCTAGTCAGTGTAAAAAGGGCACCATATATAAGAGAACATATCAATTTCACAGCCTCAGCCTCTCTCCTTTCTTAGATCCAAAACTTCTTGCACTCTTGTACTTCTCTTCAAATTTCCTTATACAAGCACACATTGCTTCATTGCTCTACATATTCTTCATCCTCAAGTCACAAGGATCTTGATTCAACCATCAAGTGAGGCTGAAATTGATGATTCCTTGAGGTGCAATTCAGAGCAAGAGCATTCAGATTCTTATATTCAAGCCATTTAAAGCTCCATCTTGCATTTATTTTGCAAGAGGAGGTCAAAACAAGTGGATCTGCAACTTTGGAAGGATTTCTTTGTCTTATTTCAAGCAGTTCGGATCCAGGTACTGTAACGCCCCGATTCGATTATTTCCCTTTTTTGTTGAGTCTTTTATTTAAATTGAGTGATAATTTTTTTAATTATGAAATTGGTGCGTTTATGTGATATGTTGATGTGTTATATTATTTTACCGTTTTGAGAATTTTCGGGTAAAATTAGATTGGAGGGTATTTTAGACATTTGCTAATTAATGTTAAGTTAGAAAATTATGTAGAATTATATTTTGTGAGAAAATGATATTTGGAAGAAATAGAAAATAGAATTAGAAAGAAAAGATATAAGAGTAGGAAAGAGAAGAGAAAGAGAGAAAAGAAAAGAAATAGAAAGGAAAGAAAAGGAGAAGAAGAGAAAAGAGGAGAAAAAGGGAAAAGCTTGGAAATTCTTCAAGATAGCTCCTAGGAATCGAAACAATAGGGTAAGGGTGTAAAATATTGTTATCTTATCATTGTGTATGATTATGTATGTGTTAGATTGATTGAGTTTTTGTTTTGGAGAAGTTTAGAGAATGTTAGGTTTTAGGGTTTTGATGAGAATCTTAGAAATTGGTAGATTAATCGGTTGAAACTTGATATAATCAAAGTATGATAGTTAATACATGTTAATGATCATGTTTGTGGAGGTTTGGTGGGGTTTTGGAGCCCTTTAGGTTGACTGTTGCGTAACTGAACTGCTGTTGAAATCGCAGTTCTCGCTCAGCGAGCTTTCCAGAACATTCTTCGCTCAGCGAGCATGCTCCTCGCTCAGCGAGACCTGGAAGTGGGAAATTTGTGTTTTAATTCATAACTTTTGATCCGAGTATCTGTTTTAAGCGTTCCATATATCGATTCGAAGCTAAAAACATGTAGAAACTAATGATGCTAAAAGATGTAATTTTAGCCGACTTTTACCCAATTTTTCTGATAAAAATTAATTATGTTAGTTAAGGAATTGTGGGATTGATTGTGATATGGTGGATGTTTGGCAAATAAATGAATTTCGTGAAGTGAATATGAATGCATGTTGATAGTGAAAGAATTCGTTGTCGTTTGGCGTAATTGATGCGAATGTGTATAGGTTGTTTGTGATTGTATGAGATGAATGCATAATTATATTATGAATATGTGTTCATTTTCAAGAATGTTGTGGGTCATTTTGCATGTGAAGTATAATGTATGCATTCTTGTGTTGTGGGATTCTATGTGAATCCGTTGTAACATTGTGTGCCCATGTGGGGTGTGAGCGATGATTACAACACGATTGTGTGCTTGTGTGGGGTGTGAGCAATCAGATTGTGTGCCCGTGTGGGGTGTGTGAAATCCATAAACATTGTGTTCCCATGTGGGGTGTGAGTAATGGGTGATTTAATCACAAATAATTGTGTGCCCGTGTGGGGTGTGAGCAATCAGATTGTGTGCCCGTGTGGGGTGTGAGCAATCCATAAACATTGTGTGCCCATGTGTGGTGTGAGCAATAGGTGAACATTGTATGCCTGGCGGGGAGTTACTTTAGGTAACGAGCGATGGTTCCAATAAGTTCCTGAGTGAACTTGAAATGATTGAGTCGGTATCGCATTGCATTTGCATAGAGTCGTGAGTCGGTCTCTATGATTTGCATTTATGATCTATAATTGAAAATTGGTGAATAAACATGAATAATGTATGTTTATACGGAGTAATAGAAATTGGTGAATAAACATGAATGTATATGTTTATGTAGAATCATGTGAAATGGTGAAATTGTGCATGATGAATATGCTTGGTTTGTATATATACATTGTGATGTATATGTGTGATGGGGGATGAATTGTGGTGAGAATATGTATATGTATATTTTTATGTTAAGATATATAATTATATGCATTGTTATTATGATAATATTTCTCACCATTCTGTTGTTTTATGATGCTCTATGAGGCATTGCAGAGTAGGTTTGCTGGAGGCCTTTTGTGAAGCGTGTCTTTATTCTTTTGGTCGGTCGGCTCTGATATGTAGTACCGGGTAGCTAGGATCAGCTTGATGCCTTTTTGTGATGCATTTGTATATGTATCTTGGTGATGAATGTTTATGTAAACATTGGTGAATCAAACTTGATTATATATATATGTATGATTCCCTTGTGTGCTTTGTGATCTCTTTGCTTCCCTGATCATTATGATGTTTTTACTTTTGAAAATGCTTGAGTATTGAGGTTGTATGATTGATTTAAAGTTTTGATGTGAAATTTTATCTTCTTCGATCTGTGCTTTGTGTTGTTTCTTTGTTGATTCTAAGACTGGATTTGAGTTCACCATGTTGAAACGATTTGATTTGGAGTGTTTTATCAATTTTTGTTGAGTTTTGTTCATAGTTTGAATTTTCCGGTGCCGGAGCCCAAGCTCTGGTCACCGGATTCTGGATTTTGTTTGATTCCGATGAGCCAAGGTTTGGAGGAAGGAGACACAATCTTAGCCCTTCATATTTTTGATCTGACGCATGAAACAATGTTAGTGCATTAAAATCATACACTCCCTCTCACGTGTTTTATGTTTCATAAATGGTGTATGTGTATGTGTGCCTTGCTCTGTTAGCGTATGCGTGAGTTTTGAACCATTGGATTGTGTTGAATTGCTTTTCTGTTAGCCCAGTCTGATTCTAACATGTTTTCATTGTTTTTCTGACCCCCTCCCTTTGTTTTGATTTTTATTTTCTTATTTGTTAATTGTTTCCTTTTTATTTTGTAAAAATAGTTAGAGACATTGAAAAATCTTGATAAAAATCATGAAGACTTCTTTTAATTTTCTTTAATTTGTCATGTTTTTAGTTTTCATTTTATTATTATTTTTCTTGGCTGAATTAATTGTGAGATTTATTTCTCTTATTTTGATTTCTTTTATGCATTCTTTGACTTTGTGAATTTCTATTTTGAATTCCATGAAGTGTATGAACCTGATTCTTTTTTATGTGTATTCTTGACATGTTGAAGTATGTTTGAGATTTTTACCATATTTTTTAGGACTTGTTTGGTTAAGTTTTGATGTGTTGCTTTGCGAAGAAGTTTGTGAAACCCTAATTGATCTTTGAACATTTATTTGATGTGGTTTGCTTCTGATTTTTGCCACGTGATCTTGGTATGTTGTTTATACATGATTAAAGTGTCTTGTTGCTTAATTGTGGAATTTTTAAAAGACATGATCTCAATTTGTTTGAATTTTGTGATTAACATGCACTAATTTGATGTTTATATGATCAATGCTTGATTGTTTGATTAGGAGGGCACTTGTGCCACCTCTTAGGGTTTATTTTTAGGGTTCTTAACATGTTGACATGCCTCTGGTCTTTGTGAGGAAGTTTTATCTTGGCTTGTTTAATGTTACTTGTCCCTTAAGTTTCACATGCACATGTATGTTTCACAACACTTCTAACTTCCCCATGCTTCTCCTATTTGATCTTGTATCAGTTTGTGTACTTCAAATGATGGTTGTATTTTGTTCTTAGGCCTCTCTTTAACATGTATTGGTTCTGGTTTTGTTGACTTTGGTTCATATGTAACTTGTTTGATGCTTCTAATGTCATGTATTCTTCTCCTTTCTTCTTTGGTGCTTCACTTGTTAGTTTTGGAACTTCTCCCACTTCAATTTGATTAACTTTTCATGACTAAATTTAGAGGTCACCTTTGACCATTAGGTTCTGAACTTGGTGCTTTGATTTTCTTAGAAGTTGTTTCTTACCAATCTTATACTTGTTTGAACTCCTTTCTTCATTTGTGAATATTTCTAACCTTTGCAGGGGTTTTTGGTAAGTGATGTGTGTGGGAGGGCATCCCACATACAACTTCTTCCCTTATCTTGTTTTAACTTCTTATACTTATCTTTGAGATGAGCTTAGGCCATCAATTGTTCCACTTCTATTCATCCCCTTTAGAGATCAACTTAATTTCTTCAAGAGAAGTAAGTTGATTCTCTTTACTTCTTCTTCTTCTTCTTCTCATTTCTTCTTCTTCTTTCCTTATCTTCTTTAGGATAGTTGAAGAAATCACCATACTGCTGTTTGAAGAAATCCAAATGACCTGGGGTAATGAGAGACACCATCTGCTTAAGCAAGTCCACCTTGGTATCAAAAAACTTGTAGAAAATATTCTTCTTTCTGACGTCTTCCATTCTGAAGCAAAGATATGACCAGGAACCGGGAATAATGCAAACCCTGAGAATAAAAGAAACACAAATGATTAATGATGATATAATGCTTATGCAAGGCAAGGCATGTGATCAGTGAAGTGTCTGTGATGTGCCAATCATATAATCAGGTGTCGGTGCAAGGTCCCAAAATCCAGATATCACAATAAGCATCCCTCTGATCCGAGATCCATAACTTAAGAACAGAAATCCAGATCACAAAACTGAACCAAAGGCAAAACGGGTATGCTGAAGGTACCAGGGTTCCTGCAAACCTGTAAACCCCTCCCAATCTCACGGGTATGCTACTCGGGTCAACTTCACGGACTCTCAAAGCCGAATAGCAATAATACGTTCACCATCTCCGAGAAATGGCTCATGACCAAATCAGGGAATCGGTTTGGTATTATGTACTACGCAGGGAGGTCTCAGTTGAGTCCGGAAAAACAAGCATCCCTCACAAGTTTCCAGCTTCAAGCACTGAATCGAGAAACAATAGTACATTCATCCCGAAGGGTACAATACTATCGTCATACGAACAGTTTGCTTTAACTGAATTCCTATGAGAGAACCAGGCCATCTTATGCGAGTTCCCAATGGACCCTCGGATGCGAGTGGGTTTGCCAACAAATGTGGTCTGCCACTGTCATCACTGGAGAGGGGTGTTCCCATTAAGGTCCTCGAAGATCGGTCACCAGATGCACATAACTATCAAGGTCGTACCCTGAAGTGAGGTAATCCCCACACAGAATAGTTCCAAGACGGTCGCAATCTGGGTGTGGAACACATCGCCACCCATCATGGTGAGATACCATAAGAGTACAATGTCTGTCCACGCTAATCCTATGGTGCACTCAAGCCGGGTATTTGGCTTATCTCACAGTAACTCCCAACCCACAGAAAAAATGAAAACCAGCACAGCCAGACAGTCCAGTATAATATGATGTATGGAAAATAAAATACTGAAAGCGGTAAATAAATGCAATAAAGTAAAGCTGTAAAGTAAAACTGTAAATAAAACAGTAAAGCTAAACTAAAGCACTCAGCAACAAACAAACACCCAAAGAAGCAAAACCAAACAGGCGCTAGGATTGACTCTACAAGGGAAACCAGAGATTCTGGGTTCGATCCCCAGCAGAGTCGCCAGCTGTCGCTCCCGGGATTTTCATCCTAGTACAAACGCGAAAGTGGCGCGGAAAGGTAGAGTCGCCAGCCAGACATTTTTATCCCGAATGAATGGGAAAGGTAATGTTGCACAAACCTAAGGAAGAAGGAAATGACAAGGCCTTGCGAACCAAAGATCTGAGTTCGGGAGTCGGTTACGACCTGGGAAGGTATTAGCACCCCAGATCGTCCGTCGTACCCGACGGGATCCACGCTTGCTTGTTTGTTTCAAAGGGTGAGAAATAAGAATGCTGCTGAATAAAACCGCTAACTGGAATGGAAATGAGAAATGAACTGAAATAAGAACATGAGAATGGAAAGAAAAGGGGAAATGTAGGGAAAATAAAGAATGTGCTCGAACGGGCCCTACCCCGCTGCCTACGTACCTCATCGGGATAATGAGGATCAGAGTCGACGTAGTTCGCCTAACCTAGGCGGGAACTATTTGTTTGTGTTTTTTATGTTGGAACTGCGTATGTCTATGCTCAGGTATTGCAGGCTCGTCTGGTACGAGTGCGTTTACCGTCTTGCATGTGTGACAAGTCGTCGCGAGTTCGCGTTGTGAGTGAATGAGATGAGAAGAGAAGTTCCCGCAGGATAGTCGCTTATTGCGTTTTTTGTCTTTTAAGAGTTTTGTTTTGAATTTTGTGTTTGTGAACTGTCTTGTACTAAGACCTATCCATCACGGGAAGTATTTACACCTCGCCCCGAAACAGGACGCGTATAAACACTCCGCAACAAAGTCTCGTGTCGTACAAGATTGTTCGGTTTTTATTAAGTGTTTTATTGCTTTTCTTTTTTGAGATGAGAAAGAATGACTCAAGTTGATAAAGGACAAAATCTAAGGGACTAAGACTCAATCCTAATTTTGTTGTTTATTTACAAGTGATCCTATGGTTTGTGAAGTTTTCTATTCCTAATGAGAAACTAGAAACTATTAGAATTCAACTTACTTCTTAATGAAGTTAAGTTGATTCTAAAAACAATGGGGAAACCTATACAAGTTATAAAATCAAGTGATAAGGCAAAACAATGAAATTGAATTAAGAAATAAACTTCTAAACAAAACCATTAAAGGCATGAACTAAAAAAATAGTCCTATTTTTATTTATTCTAGTTCTAATGAAAAGGGAACTTTAAGCCTAAGTTCTAAACTAAGTCAAGCCTAATATTCATTCTAAAAAATCAAATTTTAACTAACCTAAGTCTAAATTAAATTCTAATACTAAATCTAATCTAGGCTATTATTTTTTATTGAACTTTATTTACATGACTTAAACTAATGGGAATTATACAAAACTAAGCCTAAAAACTAATATTCTAAAAAATATTAAAACTTCTGGAAAAAATATGAAAATTAAACTATAGGGACCTAATACTATCTATAATATTGTACTAAGAGGAATCCTAAAAAATCATATTTTTTCTATGCCTAAAAATTATTTGTTTTCAGCTAAGAATTAACCACTAATTTCCAAGGATTACACCACTAAAACCTAAGATAAAAGGTCCTAAAAAATCCATAAAAAATACCCTAAGTACTACTATGAGTCCTCTAATTACAATAAAAAGAATGGCTCAAAAATCCTACTGGAAGCTACCAAAATAAAATGAACAAAATTCAAGCACAATTAAAGGAAATTCAATGAAGCTAATTAAAAGAAAATTCAAAATTAAATCGAAAATAATGCCAAATTCAGAAAATAAAAATGTCAAAAATTTCTAATCGGAATTAAAAAGCTAATTAATTTTTTATGGAATTTTTCTAATCTTTTTACTATTTTTATGGGATTATTTCTAAACTATGATAAAACAAAATTAAATTCTAAAAAAACTAATGAAAAGGGGGTGAATTAAGTATATTTATTTAGTTATTTTTTCTACGGGCTTAAAAGAGGGAGGTGTGGACAGTAAAAAACCTAGGGCCCATTTCGCAGGAAATTGAGGGAGGTGAGAAGAGCAATTTTTTTCCATGTCTTTTCTATATGGGCCTGACGCAGGGGGTTTGAATAGCAAACTACAAAGCCCATTCTTTGTCTTCCACCCATTAAGATTTATTCTTAAAACAAAACGTGATTACTGCTGTTAATGAAAATTAAATACTGGTTAATGGTATTAACTAACGAATTATTCTTAAGATTTACATTTAATTTATTAAAACAAAATATTAAACCTTAAATACATGAAATCAAAAAATAAAAAGAGGAACTAGATCAAAACCCTAATTTCATTCGGCGGCCATCCTCTTCCTCTTTCCATCTTCACGCCGCAGCCATGACTTTTCCCTCTTCTTCTTCTTCAAGCTAGCCGCCATCACCATCTTCTTTCTCTAAACAAACACCAACCTCCTTCTAAGCCTAGACCTCCATCTCTCTTTCTTCTTCCTTCGAGCTCATCATCCTCGCACCTTCTTCCTTGCTCGTCACCCCCATCCACCGTCATCAACCACCCTCAACCTCTATTCCCTGACAATATTATCCTCTTCCAATCAAACCTAAACTGCACTCCTTCTTAAATCCGAAAATGGCACAAACCAATTCTTCTCTCAAACGCCACTATAAACAATATCCGAAAACGAAACCCTAGCGGTGAAACACACCCTATTCAACGTCAACAATACTTTAGCCTAAGCCTAAATACACGTCGGTCTTCAAAACTCACTCAAGAATATCGGCCAAAACCGCAAATACGACTACAACCTTCACCGTAAAACAATTCGAAATCGTACCTTGTAACCTGAAGCTACGTCGACGACTTCACCGAAGAAGAATGGTGCTCTCAGTGTCTCGATGGCGCTGCGAGCTTAACGAAGACCAATAAAAGAGGATGCGATAGAGCCGCTTTTGCTGCTTCAGCGGCGACGCGCCTGATGGCAATCTCAATTGGTGACGGAAGATGCTTTGAAGATGACTTTGAATGATGCAGGGTTGTGTTCAGGTATTCGCTTCGAATTCATTTCTCATTCCTCTTTTCTTTTTCTTGTTTCTAATTCAGTTATTGCGATTGATGAATTCTCGAAATCCCGTTTCAGTTTGCTTACCAGATTCTCGTGAATATGGTGTGAGATAAAAGAATTCAAAGTGAATCAAAGTTTGCGAAGAGAAACCCTGAATCAAAGTGCAGTAGTGAGGGGATTGGAAGAGAGAAGAAATGGTGAAGAAGAGACTGGATAAAGGGTTCTGAAAATTGTGGAAGAAGATTGAGAAGGATGATGCAGTGGTTTTGAGAAGCAAAGAGATTGGAGGAGAAGAAGAAACAAATGGGAGAAAAATTGTGTAGAAGAAAATGAGAAGAGAGGATGAAGTTCTGATTTATAGAGTTGGATTCAGAGATTGATCTAGAAGATTCTTCAGGTAAACTCAGTTTGTTAGAATTCAGTTAGTTCTGTTAGAACTTTCTGTTAGCAGTTTGTTAGTTTTTTTGGTATGAGCTGCTATAAACTCAATTAATAATCCCTTGTGATTCTGTTATGAGTTTGTGATTTCTGTTTTGAGTTTCTGTTATGATCGGTTAACCGAAATTCTGTTAGAGTTACAATCCCCTGTTTTTTCATCTTTGTAGTGCTCACTAACTCTAGTTTTCTTTGTTGCTGCAGATAGAGGATGGTGATTGAAAGTTGTAGAAGGTCCAAGATAGCTTAAAGGGTAGAAAGGATCTGAAGTCAAGATTAAAGAAGTTTCTCTTGTGAATCTCATGACTGTCTGACCTTATTATTGCCTTAGACCTCAAGGGTTCTACACTGCTGTGAACAGCTTTTGATTTTGGATTTTCTTCTTCCTCATCCTCATTGAAAGAATAAGCCGCATCTCTTAAAGATTTGGAGCTCATTGAAGTCACAACATCTCCCTTGTCTTTGTTGATGGTCACTGTGTTGGCAAGTAAGAGAGAAGACCTTGTTCATAAACTTATTGCAAATTATGAAATCCAATTGACACACTGAACTCCATGCCTTCTTTAACTATATGGTCATTCTTAGCGTTAATATTCAAACTTGACTCATGAAACTCAATGCCAATTCCTGTCCCAGCAGACTTTTGTCAAACAGGAAACCATGTCAGGGGAATCCTTTTCCACAACAGAAACCGCAGTTTGAATAGGGTCTGCATCAATCAAGAAGGTCCTTTGAAGAGAACTTTTTATGGAGTTTCTGCAAATTCTTTGAGGATTGATGAAGGTTTGTAACTATTGATTTTCTGATTCAGCCTCTCTTCTTTAGTTGAATTTTCCTTCTTCTGAAATTGCAATGAGCTTGTATTAATTGTGGTCGGGTCTATTGCAGGATAAAAAAAGTTGTGAAGGTTGAAGGTAGATGCAAGTCGCTGAGCGCATAAGTGATGATGAAGTTTTGTGGAGGTGGTAGAGATTCAAGAGAGCTTTGTTTACTGTTATTCTGTCATAAATTTTTTTGATAATTAAAAATATTCTTGGCATTTGTAACTAGAGCTTTGGTTGAAACTTCCTATTAAATTTTCCTGAATTTTCCTATGTAACAGTTGCGGTTTTTCGGCCCTTTTATGTAACTCTTTTTTTTCGTTTCTCTTGTCAATCATGTTATTAATACTCTTAGCTGTATGATTTTGCTGAATTTGCATTCACTTTATAGTCATCCAAGTGTTGTACTTCTCCAACTTACTCCATCCCAAATGATAACCATCTTGGATTTTTGTTAATTTTATTGGATTGGACATAGGATTGACTCACATATAAATTACTTAGCTAACATACAATCATGACACCCCATTAAACTTGCAAATCATATAGAAGGAAATTATGGCATCTCACTAAAAGAAGGAGAATGGTTAATGGATAGTGGGCCTAAAAAAGGGTATGGATTTGAAATGGGCTTAAAAACAATGGAATAGAATTCAAAAGGATATTAATTGGAAATGACAGATATTAGAAATGGATCTTATTGGACATGGACTCGAACTTTAAGATGACTAATTGGAAATTAGTTTAGTGATTTGGATACTAAGATGAAAACAAAAGAAACTGACCTCCTATTATTTTTGTGGAAATTTGTGATGATTCTAAAACGAAATTTCCATTGAGTTTAAATGGTGTAAAAAATGAACAAAAGAGAGAAACTAGGACTTTGAGAGACGGTTCAAAACAGATTACGGACAAAAAGATAAATGGAAAAAAGAATAAAAGAAACAAAAGATGAATTAATGGAAACGTAAAAAATATTGGAAATTGAAGAAATGAAAGCAGAATGGAATGGCCGTGGAATGGAATAATCGGGGATGGCTTATAACAATGAGAACAAAGCAATGAATGGATATGAAGTCTCGATTTTAGCCCAAAACCTATTTTGAATTCTTTCCACAAGTCTATAAACACAACCAACTTCTGAGCCACTGAATATTTTCCGTATCAGTCACAACTCCTTGAATTGTCTGAAACATGCCATGACCATTCAAATCCAGATGAATCATTGATAAACTGTCGATTCGAGCCAAACTTCCCACCAAACATTGCTCAATAAACTGATAAATTTCAACATACGGCAGGCTGAACATTGTCCAAGAAACAGACCCATGGCCCAACTAATCTTGCAATTACAATAATCTTCTGACCGTTTGACCAAAGTTAGGTCAAGCTCCTATATGGATCGAAACATAACCGAACAACCGCATTTGAAGTGGGATCAGCATCCAGTGAGTGATCTCTATCATTTCCATCCCTGACAGATACAGGTAGGGTATAAAATCCTAATCCAGTATGGCCTCAATCACATGCCTTATGAAACAATGAAATGCATGATTATAATGAACTGACAAAAAAATGCAGATGAATGCGAAAAGATACGCCAGTAGAGGGAATAAATATGAGGGCAAATTTTGAGGTATTACAGCTGCCCCTATTCAATCAACTGCAGACCTGAACGAATAATTGCAACGGCTTTTATACGTTCAAGGTGTGAAGTGATTGAATACTCGAATAAAACCTGAAAATTTGCACACTGAGGGTAATGGAAATGCCATCTGCCCATTTATTTATTTATGTATTTTTTGATTTGACCTCTGAATAGGTAGCGGAAATATAACCAGGTGGGAATATGCTGGGAAGAATGCCATCCTCGAATGACAACTCAAAAGATCCTCGGATCTAGCACGAAACCATCCTCGAATGGAGACGCAAAGGTATACCAGCCAAACACAAAAAGAAAATAGGACAAGATGGAACGGGATCATTGTACTTAAATGATAACCCGAGACGCGGCCGCTGTACTGAAACGGAGACGCGAAAAATGAGACTGTTGTACTGAAACAAGACTCAAAGACAAGACCATTGTACTCAAATGGATACTCGAAAGGAACGGGATCGTTGTACTTAAACGAGCCCAAGACGCAACCGTTGTACTAAAACGGAGACACGAAAAAAATTGAGACTGTTGTACTGAAACAAGACTCAAAGACGAGACCATTGTACTTAAATGGATACTCGAAAGGAACGGGATCTTTGTACTTAAACGAGCCCAAGACGCAACCGTTGTACTAAAATGGAGACACGAAAAAAATTGAGACTGTTGTACTGAAACAAGACTCAAAGACGAGACCATTAAACTTAAATGGATACTCGAAAGGAACGGGATCGTTGTACTTAAACGAGCCCAAGACGCAACCGTTGTACTAAAACGGAGACGCGAAAAAATTGAGACTATTGTACTGAAACAAGACTCAAAGATGAGACCATTGTACTTAAATGGAGACTCGGAATGAATGGGATCATTGTACTTAAATGATAGCCCAAGACGCGACCGTTGTACTAAAACGGAGACGCGAAAAGATGAGACTGTTGTACTGAAACAATACTCAAAGACGAGACCATTGTACTTAAATGGAGACTCGGAATGAATGGGATCATTGTACTTAAATGATAGACCAAGACGCGACCGTTGTACTGAAACGGAGACGCGAAAAGATGAGACTGTTGTACTGAAACAATACTCAAAGACGAGACCATTGTACTTAAATGGATACTCGAAATGAATGGGATCATTGTACTTAAATGATAGCCCAAGACGCGACCGTTGTACTGAAACGGAGACGCGAAAAGATGAGACTGTTGTACTGAAACAATACTCAAAGACGAGACCATTGTACTTAAATGGATACTCGGAATTGAAATTCTGTGATCAGGTATGAGATGTCCTAAGAGATGTCCCAACACTTAATAGGACATTTGACAAATTTAACCAAAACTTAAACAGCAAGAAAAGTAAACAACACAGAAGTTTGTTAACCCAGTTCAGTGTATAACCACACCTACATCTGGAGGCTACCAAGCCAGGAGGAAATCCACTATTAGTAATATTAATTCTAGACTTAAACCACCCTGTTTAATCTATCACTTAATACTTACCCAATGCAATTTCTACCTAAGACTCACTTAGATAAGAGTACCCTACTCACTCCCCCTCAATCACCCAGTGATCAAGTTTACAAGTTTACTGAAATTGAAGACATCCTTCAAACAAAACAGCTTGATCTTACTTAACAGTTTCAATCAAGTCACAAATGCACTTTTGCTTAAAAGCTCATAAAGTGGTACATAAAAACAACCTGCTATTAAAACACTAGACACCCTATTTAGTCTTCTGAAATTCGTCCTCAATTCTATGAGTTTCTGTTGTTTAAATAGGTATCTGAATTTTGGGCTTTCTGTAGAATGATCCAGCCCTACTGTGCAGCAACTGTCACCTTGAATTTAGGGTTTGTTACCTCCTATATTCTAGGTGCATTAGGTCTTCTGTTTTAATCTGAATCTTCAATTTAAAACTCCCTACAGATGCGCCTTGTTCTGTTTTTATCCAGCATTAATTAATCCCAGATAGTTCTCCTTAAATATCTCTGATCTGTTAATCAATAATTAATTCTGGTAGCAGGTCTGAGATGTCTCAACATCTGTTGGGACATCCTGAAAAACTGAACTTAATTTATTCACACAATGTCCCAACATCTGATGAGACATCCTGAAATAAATTCACATACTCTGTTTGATAATGTCCCAACATCTGATAGGACATTCTGAACTGAATTTAGCATTTCTTGTTTGGTCAAAAATTCTGCCAATTCTTAAACATCTACAAACTCCCCCTTTGGCTAATTTTTGGCTAACATCTTTCCTGGTTTTCAGAGTGCAGCAGAAGTTCTTTTTATCAGAGTATATCATTACTTTTCTGTTGATTTTTATTTGAGATTACTCCCCCTCAAACAAATATGTGTCCAGTCTTGTTTCAACAGAAATACACACTGATTCAGTTCAGACAGAAACAAACAGATTTCATTCAAAATAACCAGCAGTATAAATTTGTTGTTGTTCTCCCCCTTGGTAGGCATAAAATTAGGGGCCAAAGAAATATTATCCAGAATTACAAATCATTGCTGTCATTACAAATGCCTCACATACAAAGATCACTCAGATTCATCACTCTCAGTAGCTTCCTCCACTTCAGTGTCTTCATCTTTATCAGCTTCACTTTCAGCTTCACTGTCTTCACCAGATGCAGCATTCTGATCTTCTTCACTTTCCAACATTTGAATGATTTCCTCCAGCTTCTTCTTTCTAGCTTCAAGCTCTTTGCATGTGCACTTTAGCTCAGCAATTAATTCTTCCTTGGAGATAGAAGACTTAGCAGTTGAGGGACCAGCAGATGTCCCAGAAGGTGCTTCAACATCTGCAGCATGATGACTGAGGAATAACTTGTAGTGAAAAGCCAGGGGGCTCTCTCTCTTGCATGCAGTATCCTTGTCAGTTAAAATCCCAGGATATTGATTGAGTACAATACCACACAACAATGATGGAAAGGCTATTGGTAGCTTGGTTGCAGAGGAGCTGGCATGCTTCATGGTTTGATCAAAGATAAAAGCTCCAAAGTCCAGCTTGGTTTGAGTCCCCACAGCATAGATGAATCTGGCCAGACCAGTTGAGATTGATGAAGTGTGGTTGGTAGGCACCCAATTAGAAGTACCAATCCTGTTCAGCATGGCATACTTTCTGGTAAGCATGCTTACAGATAGCTTTCCCTTCACAGGCCATGCCTTGACCTGGTCAGCAGTTATCACCTTACAGACTTGATTATCTGTCTTGCCTAGCTCATTTGGTCCATCTGTTTCTCTTCCTAGATACTGATTTATGATTTGGGGAGAAAACTCCACACATCTACCTCTAACATAAACTTTTCTAAACTCAGAGGACTTACCATTTGAGCAATCCTCCTGAAGATTCACAATGAACTCTTTGACAAGAAGTTCATAGCAGGGAGAGAACTCTGAGACTGTCTTGAATAGTCCTGCAGCAGAGATTAGGTCAATGAGTTATGTGCACTCAAGTGCATTGCTGCTTAGTTCTCTTTCCAAAGCAACCCTTCTTTGGTACACATATTTCCATCTGTTGACACTGGAGACATGATGGAAGGATATGTTGTCCAAGGGAGCTTCTGGAACAACAGTTGAAGCTCTAGCTGGTGCTGGTTTCTTCTTGGGAGGAGATGTTGGGACATCTGATCCAACATCTGAATCTGATGGTGTTGCAGCTTTTCTCTTCTGGGTTTGAACCTTGCTCCATGGTTTTGCTGGACCAAAAGTGGCTTTAGCCTTGCCTTTCTTTGGACTAGCCTTCTTCTTCTCAGGAATGACAGGTTCATCTTGCATCTTTCCTTTCCTGGACCTTAGCCTTTTGGCTATGCTGGGTTTGACAGATGCTATGATTTCTGCATCAGAGTCCTGCTCCAGATTGACTACTGGAGGGGATTGAGCAGTCTCCTCATCAGCTTGTTGATCAGCAGAAATTTGATCTTCATTTGATTCTTTAGCCTGTTCCACAGAAACTTCTTTATCACTTTCACTTGAGGTTTTATCCTCAGTTTGTTCAACATCAGATGAGTTCTTTTTCTTATCTTCAGATGTTCCAACATCTGTTGGGACATCTTGTTCTGCAGCAGTGTCCTCTATACCTTGAGTTGGTTCTTCTTGAGGTGCAGGAATAATGTTCAAAGGAACAGAGATCCCTCTCACCACCCTTTGTTCAGAAAACACTTGGTTGACAATCTCCTTGATGGAATCATCAACATATTTGGAGTATTTAGCATGAGAGGGAATGTCTTTAGCTTTGCTTCTGATTTGATCTTTACCTCTTTTTGGTGTTCTTGCCTTTTTAGTGTGAGAGGCGCTTCCCCTGAGCTCGTCTAATGGTGTTGATTGCATTGGTACCACAGAAATAGGAGTGGCATGAACCACGTCTTCCTGGTTGAGAACTTCATCAGTAGTTTTAAGGTTTTGAGACATTGTTGAAGAAGATGAATGTGCAGCTTTAGGGTTTATGATTTCTGAAGGATTACTAGTTAATGTGATTCGCTTGTGATGGTGTGATGAGACTCTTGATAGCTGCTTATAAGGAATTACTAAATAAGTAGCCGTTACAGTCCAAATGATTAGGAATGAAATTCCCAAGGATCTAGTCCAGACTAGCTTTGCCATCTGGAACTTATGCCATGCAATGTCATATGACATGTTGGCACATCTCATTAACTGCTAGATATCACATAAACAGATTCCAAGTTTTCCCCTTAAGTTCTCAAATTGTGTAGCATCCAATGCCTTGGTAAAGATATCAGCTAACTGCAGATCTGTAGCTACATGCTCCAATGAAATCACCTTTTCTTCTACAAGATCTCTGATGAAATGATGTCTGATATCAATATGCTTTGTCCTGCTGTGTTGGATAGGATTTTTAGATATGTTGATTGCACTTAAGTTGTCACAGTACAATGTCATGACATCCTGTGGGACATTGTATTCAGTGAGCATCTGCTTCATCCAAACCAACTGAGAACAACTGCTACCTGCTGCTATGTACTCAGCTTCAGCTGTAGATAAAGATACACAATTCTGCTTCTTACTGAACCAAGAAATCAGATTGTTTCCTAGAAAGAAGCATCCTCCTGAAGTGCTTTTTCTGTCATCAGCACTTCCTGCCCAATCAGCATCACAGAAGCCAGTGAGAATAGGTTTGCAACCATGAAAGTACATTATGCCATAGTCACAAGTACCATTAACATATTTAAGAATTCTCTTGACTTGATTGAGATGACTGACTTTTGGATCAGCTTGATATCTTGCACAAACTCCTACTGCAAATGCAATGTCTGGTCTGCTAGCAGTCAAGTATAACAAGCTTCCAATCATGCTTCTATATAAACTTTGATCTACATTCTCACCCTTCTCATCTTTAGTCAGCTTTAAATGTGTAGGAGCAGGAGTTCTTTTATGAGAAGCATTTTCCATTCCAAATTTCTTCACTATGTTCTTGGAGTACTTGCTTTGTGAGATGAACATTGAGTCTTCCATTTGCTTAACTTGCAGACCAAGAAAATAGGTTAATTCACCTACTAGACTCATTTCAAATTCAGCTTCCATCTGCTTGACAAAATGTTTGACCATCTTATCAGACATCCCACCAAACACAATGTCATCAACATATATTTGTGCAATCATGACATTTCCTTCTTCATCTTTAACAAACAGGGTTTTATCAATCCCACCTTTTCTGTATCCTTGCTTGATAAGAAATGTGGTAAGTCTTTCATACCATGCCCTTGGAGCTTGCTTCAGACCATAAAGTGCTTTCTTGAGTTTGTATACATGATTTGGACAGCTTGGATCAACAAATCCTTTAGGCTGTTCTACATATACCTCTTCATTAAGATAACCATTAAGAAAGGCACTTTTCACATCCATTTGAAATAGCTTGAACTTTAAGATACAAGCAATTCCCAACAGTAGTCTTATTGATTCAAGCCTTTCTACTGGTGCAAAGGTTTCATCAAAGTCTACCCCTTCAATTTGAGTGTATCCTTGAGCCACAAGTCTAGCTTTGTTCTTTGTAACAATTCATTGTTCATTTGACTTGTTCTTATACACCCATTTTGTACCAATCACATTTATGTCATCAGGTCTAGGTACAAGATTCCACACTTCATTCCTTGTGAATTGACCTAATTCCTCTTGCATAGCACAAATCCAGTATTCATCAGTGAGAGCTTCCTTGACATTTTTAGGTTCTATTTTGGAAACAAAACAAGAACCTGAAATCACTTCTCTTGATCTAGTGCTCACTCCTCTGTTGAGATCACCAATTATCAAATCTTTGGGATGTTCCTTCTGTATTCTGATGGAGGGAGGTTTGTTTGAATCTTCTGACCTTGTATCATTTTGAGTGAAGTTATATTGATCATTCTTTTCTTCAGCTTCAATCTTGATATCAGCAGATGTTCCAACATCTTCTGGGACATCTGTAGAAACATCATCAATTACCACATTTATGGACTCCATGATAACCTTTGTTCTGTAATTAAATACTCTATATGCTCTGCTGTTTATAGAGTATCCAAGGAAAATCCCTTCATCACTTTTAGGATCCATTTTTCTCCTTTGCTCCCTATCTGCCAGAATATAGCATTTACTTCCAAACACATGAAAGTACTTCACAGTGGGTTTTCTGCCCTTCCAGACTTCATATATTGTGGACAGGGTTCCTTTTCTCAAGGTAACTCTGTTATGGATGTAGCAGGCAGTGTTCATAGCTTCAGCCCAGAAATACAGAGGTAACTTTTTAGCATGGATCATAGCTCTTGCTGATTCTTGAATAGTTCTATTCTTTCTTTCAACAATCCCATTCTGTTGAGGAGTGATAGGTGAATAATACTCATGATTGATTCCTTCTGAAGAGCAGAAATCTAAGAACTTTTGATTCTCAAATTCTTTTCCATGATCACTTCTTATTCTGATCACACAGCTGGATTTTTCCCTTTGCAATCTTTGACATAATTCTTTGAATACATCAAATACATCTGACTTTTCTTTGATGAAGTTTATCCATGTATATCTTGAAAAATCATCAACCACAACATAGGCATACCTTTTACCACCAAGACTTTCAACTTGCATAGGTCCCATAAGATCCATATGTAGAAGTTCCAAAACTTTGGAAGTTGTCAGATGTTGGAGCTTTGGATGGGACATCTTGGTTTGTTTGCCTATTTGACATTCACCACATATCTTGCCATCATCAATCTTCAGTTTAGGAATACCTCTTACAGCATCCATAGATATGATCTTCTTTATGCCTCTGAAATGAAGATGACCTAGTCTTTGATGCCACAGTTTCACTTCTTCTTCCTTAGCTAGAGAGCAGGTTGAAGTGAGACTGAGATTTTGGGATTCCCACATGTAACAGTTGTCTTTAGATCTGGCTCCTTTCATGACAACCTCTTGTTCTTTGTTAGTCACTATGCATTCAGATTTGGTAAAGTTTACACTGTATCCTTGATCACATAGTTGACTTATGCTGATCAGATTAGCAGTTAAACCTTTAACAAGCAGCACATCATCTAATCTTGGAACATCTTGACAATCCAAGGTTCCAACTCCCTTGATCTCTCCTTTAGCTCCATCTCCAAAGGTAACATACCTGGATGAATGTGGCTTTAAGTTTACTAGCAAATTCTTCAATCCAGTCATGTGTCTTGAGCATCCACTGTCAAAGTACCAGTCTTCTTTAGTTGATACTTTCAATGATGTATGTGCTATGTATGCAGTACTTTTCTTTGACCAGATGAGTTGAGATTTCTTTTGATGCCTCTGCTCTGAGTGTTGTTCAGCTGATCTCCAAGCTTGATTGTTGATCTTGTTCTTGTGTATGTGGCTTTGATCAGTCTGAATGTCAGCTTTTGGTCTCCAAACTTTCTTGATTACTTCTGTCTTTTGCTTAGGATATTGCTGACTTTTATGCAGCACTTTCTTGGTACCTACTACTTTCTGCTTGGAAGGTTGCTGACACATCTGATTTGGATATCCATGTAGCTTATAACAGTGAGGTTTGATATGCCCAAATCTTCCACAGTGATGACATCTCCATCTTTGATATTTTTTCTTCATTTTGTTCTTTCCAGAATGTTGAGACATCTGTTGGAACATTATGTTTGTCTTTGTGTTCTGATGTTGGAGCATCTGTTGGGACATCTTGTTTGACTGTGTAGTTTTTGAAGTAGTTCTGCTAGAGCTTGCTTCATCTCTGTCATATCCCAGTCCACTTTTGTCCCCTGAATGTTTATTATTGCTGAGAATAACATCCAGTGTGTTTGAGCTGCTGTTCAACATTCTAACAGATTTGGACATATGTTCCAATTTAGAGTTGAGAAGGCTTACTTCACTTTTTAAGGTTTCAATGATCTCCTGATCATTTGCTTTGTCATCTTCTAAAGTCTCATTCTGCTTCTTTAGCTTTATAACATCACTGCATATTTCAGAGCTTCTTTTGTATAGATCTTTGAATGCTTGCTCAAGTTCTTCATAAGTAAGTTCTCCACAACTGGAATCACTATCATATTCACACAGTCCAGCTAGAGCAGTAATATGCTTAGCTGATTCTTCTTCTGACTCTCCTGAGTCTTCATCTGACCAGGTCACAGAGAGTCCTTTCTTTTGCCTCTTTAAGTAGGTAGGACATTCAAACTTGATGTGTCCATATCCTTCACATTCATGGCATTTGACTCCTTTATCTTGACTGGTCTTTTCAGCAAACTTTGACTTTCTGTTAGCATCATATGGTCTCCTGTTCTCAGAGTTTGTGTTTCTTCCACTGGATTTGGATTGGCCTTCCATTCCTCTGAGAATCTGTTTGAATTGTCTTCCAAGCAAGGCAAGGTTTTCTGATAAGCTTTTGTCATTTGCTGATTCATCATCTTCTTCTTCATCTGTATTTGACACCAAGGCTATGCTTTTGTTCTTTTTAGCATGTGTGTCATTCATTCCCATTTCAAAAGTTTGAAGGGAACCAATTAGTTCTTCAGCTTTCATGGAGCATATGTCTTGTGCTTCTTCTATTGCTGTGACTTTCATGTCAAATCTTTTTGGCAAAGATCTGAGAATCTTCCTTACAAGCTTTTCATCAGTCATCTTTTCTCCCAAGGCTCCAGAAGTATTGGCTATATCCAAGATGTTCAAGTAGAACTCATGAATTGATTCATCTTCCTTCATTCTTAAGTTCTCAAACTTGGTGGTGAGAAGTTGAAGTCTTGACATTTTTACTTTTGATGTTCCTTCATGAGTTGTCTTGAGGGTATCCCACACATCTTTGGCCAGCTCACAATGATGCACTAGTCTGAAAATATTTCTATCAATGCCATTGAATAAAGCATTTAGGGCTTTTGAGTTGCCTAGTTCTGAATCTTCTTCCTCTTTACTCCATTCTTCTTCAGGTTTCAGAACTATTGATCCATCTTTGGTGTCTTGAACAGGATGTTTCCATCCAACATTTACTGCTCTCCATGCCCTGTTGTCAAGAGACTTTAAGAATGCAATCATTCTTGGCTTCCAGTAGTCATAATTAGAACCATCCAGTATAGGTGGTCTATTTACTGACCCTATATCTCTGTCCATGTTACAGAATTTGTTTTCCCTAGATCTCACCCAGTATAAACAGGCAGGGTGCCTGCTCTGATGCCAATTGAAATTCTGTGATCAGGTATGAGATGTCCTAAGAGATGTCCCAACACTTAATAGGACATTTGACAAATTTAACCAAAACTTAAACAGCAAGAAAAGTAAACAACACAGAAGTTTGTTAACCCAGTTCAGTGTATAACCACACCTACATCTGGAGGCTACCAAGCCAGGAGGAAATCCACTATTAGTAATATTAATTCTAGACTTAAACCACCCTGTTTAATCTATCACTTAATACTTACCCAATGCAATTTCTACCTAAGACTCACTTAGATAAGAGTACCCTACTCACTCCCCCTCAATCACCCAGTGATCAAGTTTACAAGTTTACTGAAATTGAAGACATCCTTCAAACAAAACAGCTTGATCTTACTTAACAGTTTCAATCAAGTCACAAATGCACTTTTGCTTAAAAGCTCATAAAGTGGTACATAAAAACAACCTGCTATTAAAACACTAGACACCCTATTTAGTCTTCTGAAATTCGTCCTCAATTCTATGAGTTTCTGTTGTTTAAATAGGTATCTGAATTTTGGGCTTTCTGTAGAATGATCCAGCCCTACTGTGCAGCAACTGTCACCTTGAATTTAGGGTTTGTTACCTCCTATATTCTAGGTGCATTAGGTCTTCTGTTTTAATCTGAATCTTCAATTTAAAACTCCCTACAGATGCGCCTTGTTCTGTTTTTATCCAGCATTAATTAATCCCAGATAGTTCTCCTTAAATATCTCTGATCTGTTAATCAATAATTAATTCTGGTAGCAGGTCTGAGATGTCTCAACATCTGTTGGGACATCCTGAAAAACTGAACTTAATTTATTCACACAATGTCCCAACATCTGATGAGACATCCTGAAATAAATTCACATACTCTGTTTGATAATGTCCCAACATCTGATAGGACATTCTGAACTGAATTTAGCATTTCTTGTTTGGTCAAAAATTCTGCCAATTCTTAAACATCTACAGGAATGAATGGGATCATTGTACTTAAATGATAGCCCAAGACGCGACCGTTGTACTGAAACGGAGACGCGAAAAGATGAGATTGTTGTACTGAAACAATACTCAAAGACGAGACCATTGTACTTAAATGGAGACTCGGAAGGAATGGGATCGTTGTACTTAAACGAGAGCCCAAGACACGACCGTTGTACTGAAACGGAGATGCGAAAAATGAGACTGTTGTACTGAAACAAGACTCAAAGACGAGACCATTGTACTTAAATGGATACTCGAAAGGAATGGGATCATTGTACTTAAACGAGAGCCCAAAACGTGACCGTTGTACTGAAACGGAGACGCGAGAAAATGAGACTGTTGTACTGAAACAATACTCAACTGGGGATAACAACAAGACTTGGTAAAAGTAACCACTCTAGGGGATGAAGTTGCATTCTGTGGGCAACAATTCAATCTGATTGGAGATGTAACGGGTCTTATACCTCAAAACTGGCCCATGCTGGCATGCATATGTTTGAATTTATGGCGTAATGCTCCATGACGATGGAAATGCTACGCTTTGGAGGATGCAAATGTAATGATGATTACTGGACGCAAATGCAAATGCAAAGGGGTCTCCCGATGAGGAGATAATAGATATCCCAGATGGCTTGACTGGGGAGGAACTGATGATCACTGCATTGATCTGGTTAATCCTTGTGAGGAGTAGACAACTCTGCGGGGAAAGCTGTTAATAATTCACTGGCTCTGAATAGCCGCCACTGCCAAAAATAAATTGGACTTTGAGATTGGAGCGCCAAGACCCTGCTGGAGGTGGACCCTTCTTGAACTCTGGTGGGGAAGTAAGGACCCCCTGGCTTGGCTGGGAACCAAAGGCATGACATTGCTGAGGAAGCACCTGTTGGGGAGGAAAGAACTCCTTGTACTGCTGAGAATTGCCCCTGTCTGAAAGGAGACTTCTGCTCGGGGACAACACCCACCCTCTGCTATCTTGCTGGGTGAAATTTCACCTTTCACATGGCTGGGGATGATTGGAAACACCCTGGGAGATACTTGTTTCTGTTCAAACAAAAGGGAATGCCCATCCTGGACAATAATCTTTGGCTCTGTTAGCAACACCAGTACCTGTACCTGCACGAACACAATCGATAATACCTGCAACATAGAGAATTAGTTTGGGACCTGCTTGCCCCCAGGCTCATAACATGAATCATTATCTAGGTATCTCAACACCCTTTCAGAGTTATGTTAAATGTTTCTATTCCCCTACACAAGTTAGAAAGCATTCAAATGTTCATAACACAATGCAAGTTGCCATTTACTGGACGTTTTCACAATCAATCAATGCTAGATGAAAAAGTAAAAACAAAGAAGCAAAATAGTCAATTGACTGAAGTTGAATTCTTATTGATTTGGAAAGGTGGCCCTGAATAGGCAATACAAAGGAAGCAGTTCCCTGGAATGAGGGAACAACTAAAAAGAAAAACAAACTATCCTATTGGCAATGTGAGAAGTGAATCTCATCAAGTCTCAACCCAGTTATGACTCGTATGTCTTCAAGACGCTCCGCTCGCTCTGCCTCTTGAGAAAAAGTAAGTGAACTGATTTTTGACCCTTAGGATAGCCTCAACTGTAGGTAGGTCGTGGATCTCGCAGATCGCAGTCGTTCGTGTTAATCCCTCTTTTGCGTGGATCGCCCTTTCAGGTTTTCAATCCACCGGGATACCCTTTTTTGCCTGAGTTGTCCGATGTGGCTTTTCAACTCAGCGGGTGTACATTTTTTTTCAAGATTTCCCTAACTTTTGCCCGAGCCTTTTATTCTGTTTTTGGCTCGCCGGGATGCCCATTTTTGCCTGGATCTTTATTCTGTTTTTATCCAGCGGGTCCTTTTTACACGAAGTATTTTCTTACTGCATCTGCGTTGACAGGGGATGGAAAGTCTTCTCCGTCCATGGTTGTCAGCATTAAGGCTCCGCCTGAGAAAACCTTTTTAACCACGAACGGTCCTTCATAGTTGGGTGTCCACTTGCCCCTGTGATCGTTGAGAGGAGGAAGAATCCTTTTCAGCACTAAGTCTCCTGGTGTGTACCTCTGTGGTCGCACCTTCTTGTCAAAAGCTTGCTTCATTCGTCGCTGATATAACTGTCCATGGCATACAGCTGCTAGACGCTTCTCTTCAATGAGGCTCAATTGATTATATCTGGATCGGAGCCATTCAGCTTCATCTAGCTTGATGTCCATCATCAACCTCAATGAGGGGATTTCCACTTCGATTGGTAAGACTACTTCCATACCATACACCAATGAGAATGGAGTTGCCCCAGTTGAAGTGCGTACTGATGTTCTGTACCCATGCAAGGCGAATGGTAACATCTCGTGCCAATATTTGTATGTCACAACCATCTTTTGCACAATCTTTTTGATGTTTTTATTTGCCGCCTCGACGACGCCATTCATCTTCGGACGATATGGAGAAGAGTTGTGGTGTTCTATTTTGAAGTCTTGACACAAGTGTTGCACCCCAAAATTTGCCCTCACAATACAAGACTTTGTGTTCTAAGAAGGTTCACAAGGTTCACAAGATTCACAATGCTTTATAAGACCTTTCATGAGGTTCATGAAGTCTACAAGTCACTTCATGAAGGTTCACAAGGTTCACAGGCTTCCCAATGCTTTCAAGACCTTTCATGAGGTTCATGAAGTCTACAAGTCACTTTATGAAGTTAACAAAGTTCACAAGGTTCACAAGACCTCCCATGAGGATCACAAGACATTTTATGATGGTTCACAAGGTTCACAAAGTTCACAATTGGTCAGAAGAGTTGACAAGTCCCTCAGGCAATGCACCTCCTAAGTAGTGTATCCAAAACTAGGGTTTTGACTTTAATCAGGCTAAATGGACTTCCAAGACTTCAAGTGAGCTTCATAACATCTTATATGTGTGTAAGAACCCCCATGACAAGTTTCAAGACTTTTCTCAAAAGTTTGCTCAGTCAAATGATCAGATAAGTCAAAATCAGTCAAAGCAGTTAAAAAGTCAAACTGAGGTCAACTGTGGTCAAACCAAAGTCAAACTTCATGATTTTTTGCCAACATCAAGTATATGAAGTAAAATTCATCATTTTATCAAGGGTTGATCATGATTCATCAAGGAGATTTCAGATCATCAAGAATCAGGAGTTTCTAAATTAGGGTTTCCTTAGTAAAAGTCAACTGAACTTTGACCAGCCATAACTTTCACATACTTCATCACCAAGTCTCCATCAAAAGCTCATTTTTAAGGAAATTGAATTCTCTACAACTTTGTGTCTGACAAGCCAAGCCCAAAAATGCTTCATTTGGAAGTTATGAGCTAAGACATTATAGGTCCTTTTGAAAGTCAACAAAAAGTCAACAACTTCAAAAGGGCATAACTTGAGATTGGTAAATGATATGGACATGAAACCAGTGGGGTTGTTTATAGGACTCTTTAAGCTTTCCAAAATGTCCAAGATCACCCTCATAGCATTAAAATTGAAGGATATGTGCCCTTGCAAAGTTGGGAAATTTTGGGTTAGTTTATGATGAAAATGGAGGTCTAAAACCAATTTCTTCCAAATGGGCTTGCCAAATGATGACCCAATCCATACAATAACTTCATGCACGACCCAAACCATTAAAAATCAGATTTTTTATTATTTTATTTTTATTTATTTTGATTTAATTCATTAAAAATCATTTTAAATAAAAATAAAATATGAAAATGTAAGATTTGATTTGGATCAAGCTTCTAGAAAATCATAAATTTGATTTGAATTGAAGAGGAAAGAAATCATGAGGATTAGCCAAAAATAGCAAGTGTTCATACATGAATATTTGATTTTTAAGGCATGATCATTTTGAATCTTTTCATATCAAATTCTCCACACAATGACTTGATTTTTCTGACCTAATTCATTCACCTATAAGTACTTAACACATTACCCTAACAAGCCACGAATTTTGACTGCCCCAAGTGTAAGTTTGCATCTCACAAAAAACCTCTCAAAACTCACATTCGGATTCATTGATACAAGGTGTTTGAAGGTAATCTAAAGACATAGCAATGTTCCTTGGGCATCCATGAAGCAATACCAATGCTTATTTGCATCTAAAACCTCTCCATTCGCATAATCCGATTCAAATCATTCTTCACATTTTAATTTTTCGATTCTGGTTATTGAATGGTTTTTAATGAATTTTGATTGATCAATCTTGTTTGTGTGATAGTATAGATGCTTTCTGGACAAAAAAATTGGAGCTTCGTGACCTAAATCACAAACGGCCATTGTTAGGGTTTCACCTTTGAATTTAGGGTTTTATGATTTACTGAATTTAAATGAATTTGAATGACATAATGTGATTGTATGGACTGTGAGGATCATGTTTCATTGATCAATTTGTAGAAATTGTACTGTCTTGCTATTATTTGAAATTTGCAGGTTTGTGTCCGCAGGAAAATTCGCAGGTATTTCCCTAGGTAATTTCGCAGGAAAACCTGCGAATTCAATGAAGAAGATGAAGCTGGTTTGCGCGCGTCCTGGAAATTCAAATTTATTTTAAATATTTTATGTTTTGTTGTTGGTTTATTATCACAAGCCAACGTTTGTCCCAGTGGTAAGGCTAGCGTGCGTATTGTCAAAGGAGCTGTGTTCGAATCCTGGCTGTGACAAAATTTTTGAACTTTTCCCTTTTATTTACTAAATATAATATATTATCAAATGTTGTTGGTTTAATATCAGGTTCGCTCATCTAGCTTGGTTGGTAGTATGCCTGTGCGTTTACTTGAAAGGTCCTGGGTTCGATCCTCCCCCAGGCCTTTTGCTTCTTATTATTTTTCTGATTTTCCAGGTTTCAAAGAACAAAACCAATTGAAACCCATTCTCTATCACACATGCGTGGCTGGCCTAGTGGTGTGTTTTGGTGCTGGTAGGCAGAACGTCCTGGGTTCAAATCCCAGCCAGGTAAGTTCCATCTTTTTGCTTCTTTTTTCTATTTTGTCTTGTTTATTTAATTTTGTTTAATTATTATTATTAATAAATCATATATAAATATATAATTAAATAACTCTATAATAATATATATATTCAATATTTTCCCAAATTCTAAAAAATTTATTTTCTAAATTCAAATATTAGTTTTTATTATAAAATATATATATTATTTAGTTAAATAAATTATTATTGTAAATCAAACTCTAATTTTATAAACCCTAGTTTATCTTTTCTAAATTATTAAAAACCTAATTTTATTTTTTCTAATTTTTTGTAAATATAATATTTAATATAATTAAATTTTGTAAATATAATTATTATATATATATTTTATTTAATTAAATTATAATTAATGCCATGTTAATATATAAATATTCTAATTGTTTATAATTAAATGTATATGTAAATAATTTCTAAAATTGCCAATTTAATAATTTCTCATAATATGTTCATAATTTATGTAATTTGTTTATAATTTTAAATTTTTATGATTAATTAATATAATTGTTCTTATTTTTCTATTAAGCCATTAAAATTCTATTTTGTTTATTATTATTACTAATCATGTTTATTACTAATCCATTTATTTTTTAATTATGTTTATTATTATTATTTCACTAAACTTATTTATTTTTTAATTATTATTATTACTAACCCCTATTATAATTATTCTTGCTTATTTATTTATTATTTATATTTTTGCTTATTTATTTATTTTGCTATTTATTATTAATTGCTTATTATTATTATGTAAATGCTCCTGGATGTAATTTTTTTGTAAATATTTAAATTATTTAATTTTCATGCTATGGTTAGTAAAATAGGGAGTGTAAACATGTATTATATTTAAAAATTGAATTTAGATCATTTAAATTATAAGATAAATATAAAATTAAACACTCACACACGTAAGTCGATTTTTAATCGCCATCTCACTTTCTAGGGTTGCCTCTCAATGTTGCCTATTCAAAAAGGTCAAGTGGGGTGTATAAAGCAAAGTCCCTTAAAAGTAAAGTCATCAAGTCCCTCAATGGTTGCCTTTCAATATGATCTTGTCCCTTTCGAATAATGATGACAGTCCCTCCTAATTGCTTAATACACCCTACAGTTGCCTTCATTAAACAGATGTCCCTCACTTGTCCCTCACATCCAAGGTAATGACTACCTATTCCTTAATAATAGGGATAGTCTTACCACTTAAAGGATTCAAGAACAGAAAGACTTAAACTTTAGGGTAGGTTCCTCATAGTTACTTGCTCACTATTCAAAAATTTCTCAAACACTTCACAATTTTAAACAATTTTCAAACACAAGTTTTTTACGCATCCGTACATGGATCATTATTAAACTCTTATGAAAATTTCTATTCACACACTTCACATTTTCAAAAACAATTCAAAGTGAGCTAAGTAACTAAGAGCCCATGGATAACCATGGATGTAAAGGGTGCTAACACCTTCCCTTTACATAACCTACCCCCCGGACCCAAAAATCTTTTAAAAAGGTCTTTCCTGTTCTTTTATGCCTTTCCTTTGGATAAAATAAAAGTCGGTGGCGACTCTTGCTATCCGCAACATAACTAAAGTCAGTTCTCCCACCGTGTTACAACAAGTCAGCCATCATCTTGTTGTTGAGATTAGAACCATTATCAGTAATGATTCTTTCAGGGACTCCATACCGGCATATGATGTCCCGCTTAATAAATCGAGCGACCACTTGTTTAGTGACATTGGTGTAGGATGTCGCTTCAACCCACTTCGTGAAATAATCAATAGCGACTAGGATGAAGCGATGACCATTAGAAGCTGTTGGCTCAATATTTCCAATCATATTGATGCCCCACATAGCGAACGGCCATGGTGAAGACATGACACTCAACGGATTCGGAGGCACATGGACCTTGTCGGCATAAATTTGACACTTATGGCATTTGCGGGAGTATTTACAACAATCAGATTCCATAGTAATCCAATAGTATCTCGATCTCAATAATTTCTTGGCCATGGCATGTCCTCCAGCATGGGTACCAAAGGAGCCTTCGTGAACCTCCTGCATTAACAGGTCTACCTCGTGTCTGTCCACACATCTGAGCAGCACCATGTCAAAGTTCCGTTTGTACAACACACCATCTTGATTCAAGAAGAAACCTCCTGCCAGTCTTCAAAGGGTCTTCTTATCCTTACTAGATGCCCCAGTCGGGTATTCTTGAGCCTTCAGGAATTGTTTGATGTCGTGGTACCAAGGCTTGTTATCTTCACCATCACCAACTGCAAAGACATAAGCGGGTCTTTCAAGCCGGGAGATCGAAATTCGAGGCACGAAATTCTCTCGACAAACTTTAATCATGGACGACAAAGTTGCGAGAGCATCGGCGAACTGGTTTTCATCTCTAGGAACATAGCTCAGCTTGACTTTAGTAAAGGAAGTTAACAGCCTCCTGACATAATCTCTGTAAGGAATCAAACGAGCTTGATGAACTAGCCATTTGCCATTGACTTGATTTACCACCAAAGCAGAATCTCCGAAAATCTCAAGGTTCTTGACTCGCAAGTCTATTGCCTCTTCGATCCCCATGATACAAGCTTCATACTCTGCCTCATTGTTAGTGCACTCGAAGGTCAACCGAGCGGTTAGAGGTGTGTGGACTCCTTCTGGTGAGGTAATAACAGCACCTACTCCACTCCCATTCATGTTTACAGCCCGGTCAAACATCAACTTCCATTTGGATTCGGGGTCGGGCCCCTCCTCCGGAAGTGGTTCTTCGTAGTCTTTAGACTTGAGGAACATGATGTCCTCATCCGGAAACTCAAACCTCATGGGTTGATAATCATCGATCGGCTGCTGAGCCAAGTATTCTGACAACACACTCCCCTTGATAGCTTTTTGTGAAGTGTACTGTATGTCATACTCCGTGAGTATCATCTGCCAACGGGCCACTCTTCCAGTCAAAGCCGGCTTCTCAAAGATATATTTCACAGGATCCATCTTGGAAATTAAGAGGGTAGTGTGAGTCAGCATGTACTGTCTTAGTCGGCGAGCAGCCCATGCCAAAGCGCAGCAAGTTTTCTCGAGTAGTGAGTATCGTGTCTCACAATCGGTAAACTTTTTGCTAAGGTAATAAATGGCGTGCTCTTTTCGACCAGACTCGTCCTACTGACCCAACACACATCCCATCGATCCTTCAAGCACAGTAAGATACATAATCAAAGGTCTCCCTGGCATTGGAGGCATAAGAATTGGCGGTTCTAACAAGTATTCTTTGATTCGGTCAAAAGCCTGCTGGCAGTCTTCGTTCCATTTAATGGCTTGATTCTTCCTCAGAAGCTTAAAGATGGGCTCGCATATGGCCGTTAGGTGAGAAATAAACCGTGCAATGTAGTTTAGTCTCCCCAAGAAACCACGCACTTGCTTTTCAGTCTTCGGCTCAGGCATTTCTTGGATAGCTTTCACCTTGGCCGGATCAACCTCAATTCCTCGTTCACTAACAATGAAGCCGAGTAACTTGCCAGAACGAACCCCGAAGGTACACTTATTCGGATTCAACCTCAGTCTGAACTTCCGAAGCCTGTCAAACAATTTTGCTAGGTTAACCAAGTGTTCTTCCTCTGTTTGGGATTTTGCTATCATGTCATCAACATAAACCTCAATTTCATGATGGATCATGTCGTGAAACAACGTCACCATTGCCCTTTGATAGGTAGCTCCTGCATTCTTTAAACCAAATGGCATGACCTTGTAACAAAAAGTGCCCCAAGGAGTGATGAAAGTTGTCTTTTCCATGTCCTCGGGAGCCATCTTGATCTGATTATAGCCTGAGAATCCGTCCATGAAAGAGAACACGGAAAACTGAGCAGTATTATCGACAAGTACATCTATGTGAGGTAGAGGGAAATCGTCTTTGGGGCTAGCCCTATTCAAATCCCTGTAGTCCACACACATCCTGACTTTGCCATCTTTCTTGGGAACCAGCACAATGTTAGCAACCCACGGAGGATAACTGGTCACGGCCAAGAAGCCAGCATCAAACTGTTTTTGCACTTCTTCTTTTATTTTAATTGCCATGTCTGGATGCGTGCGCCTCAACTTCTGCTTTACCGGAGGACAATCTGCTCTGAGAGGTAGCTTGTGTACCACAATGTCAGTATCTAAACCAGGCATATCTTGGTAGGACCATGCGAAGACGTCAACGTATTCTCGAAGCATAGCCATCAAACGAGTCTTGACAGATTCTTCTAATGCAGCTCCGATCTTGACTTCTTTCTTGTCTTCTTCAGTACCCAGGTTTATTACTTCGACATCTTCTTCGTGCGGCTGAATCATCTTCTCCTCCTGTTTAAGCAGTCTGGCCAATTCTTCGGGTAAATCGCAATCCTCTTCACCTTCCTCATCGGCTTGATAAATTGGATTGTCGAAGTCATACTCAGCCATAACAGGGTCTTCATTGATAAGATCCGGTGACAAGCACCTGCATGAATGATGATTCATGCAAGGCTTTAGCAACAACTTGAGAAAATGAGAAACATTGCCATTTTAAAACTTTTCTTTCTTTTTGAAAAACAAAGTAAAAAATGAAAGACAGAGAACAACATGAATGAATGTGAAACGTCAATTTTATTTATGATTGTGTTAATGAACAAATGAACCCTTACAAAGAGCCACTATGCCTCGGGCAAGACATAGTGCTTTAATACAGGAAAAATAGAAACAAAACATTATTACTCTTCGAAAGAGGTGACCGAAATAAGCCTTTCCGATGTCCAGTTACTAAGCTGAGTTCCTGGAGCAGCAGGCCTGATCCATTCATCTAGGTCACAATCACTATCGACAATGTCATCCTGCACAACACTGATGTTTTCGTAGTCTACTACTCCCGCACTTGTGAAAGTAACCGGGCTCTGACAACCTTTAGCACTTGTTTCAGACGAAGATCTTCCAGGGTGATAGCCAATCCCGAACATGTCTTTCTTCTCTGGCACTTCTACCGGACTGCCCCAGCCTTCTCGTATTCCAGATTCCACCAATTCAAGCGCTTGTTTATAGGAGGCTATGGAAACCACCTTCTTCGGTTCTTCAGGAGAAGTTACTACTGCGGAGGCTTGCTCAGACTTCAAGGGCTCAAAAGCTTGACATGGGGTCTCAACTATTTCGCCATCCATCTCCACATATTTGAATGAGGCGAGATGACTAACGAAAATATCTTCTTCCCCACTGACAGTCACAATTTGACCCTCCCATACAAACTTTAGCTTCTGATGGAGTGTAGACGACACCGCACCTGCCGAATGTATCCAAGGTCTTCCGAGTAAACAACTATACGCAGGTTGGATATCCATCACGTAAAACGTGGTATTGAAGACTTGTGGACCTACCTTGATAGGCAACTCCACCTCTCCAAACACCGATCTTCTCGACCCGTCAAATGCTCGAACTACTAGATCACTGGGCTTTAGAACCACTCCATCATAGTCCAACTTCATCAGTGCTTTCTTGGGCAAGACGTTCAAAGATGATCAGGTATCTACCAACACGTGGGAGAGTACTGCACCTTTACATTCCAGAGAGATATGCAATGCCCGATTGTGAGCACGCCCATCAGAAGTCAAATCCAAGTCTGTGAAACCCAATCCATGACTGGCATTGACGCTGGACACAACCGTTTCTAACTGATTTACAGAAATATCCTGAGGCACGTATGCCTTGTTCAGAATATTTAGGAGAGCTTTTCTGTGAGAGTCAGAACACATGAGCAAGGACAAGATGGAGATCTTCGACGGCGTCTGCTGCAAATGGTCTACGATCTTGTAGTCACTTTTCTTGATGATCCTCAGGAATTCTTCAGCTTCTTTATCAAAGGTGAGGTCTGGATCAGTTGATGGAGTTGGATCATTGACAACTACTGGTTGCTTCCCTCTGGCTCTAGCTTGGGCTTCGACAGTATCTCTGGGTGGTATCACATTGTTCCTCAGTGTTTCAGGCGCAAACAACCTTCCACTTCGAGTAAAGCCCCCCACTCCAACATTTTCTACTTGAGCTGGGGTTATACTAGTCGCGGCCAACTCTTGCTTCTGGCCGTTACAGTACACTTCGCCACCATAATTCCAAGGAACAGCTCTGTCACTTTGGTACATTATGGGTCCAGCAGTGGTAATAGTTATTGGTGTCGCTCGGGCCCGTGAAGGAACTTGGGATGGATCATAAAAGATAGTTACTGTGGATACTTCACTTTCTTTTACAATCTTGTCAAATTGCAGCACTCCTTCGTCAATCATGCCTTGGATTCCGGCCTTCAATCGTTTACAACCGTTGGTAGCTTCAGTACATTCTGAACAATCCTCCTCGCACCCAGGGAAGATACCTTTCTTCAACAAGCAAACCTTGATAGCAACCAATGAAGTCTGCAAGTCATCTACATCATCCACCAAATTCAAGTTCTCCCCTTCACCAATTGCACCAACCGTGCCCCTGTGAGGAGGCATGGGATTTTGCAGCACATTAGGAGAGGGAGCGAAATTGATCGCTTTAGAATCCAACAAGTCCTGGACAACATGTTTCAATGCTTTACAATTCTCAGTACTATGGCCGGGAGCTCCAGAATGAAACTCGCATCTAGCATTTAAGTCATAACCCTTAGGAATTTGGCCTGGCTTCGGAGGCTGCAAGGTCCGGAGCTGAATCATTTGAAGCTGCAGGAGATTCTTCAAAAGTTGGGAGTAAGACATTGGTGGAGCTTCAATATGTCTATCCTTCGACCTCTGAGAGTAGTATGGACGAGGGGCTCTTGGCTGATACCCCTGTGAGCGCTGCGGCTGTGGAGGCTGGACCTGCTGTTGGACGGGCGGAGTTGAAATAGTGACAGGGGCCACTTGTTGATAATATCCTTGGTGAATCATTCCCCTCTGTGCGTATACTGCACCTGTTTCTCCTTCCGTCCTTTTCACAAAGGGTTTCTTGATACCAGACACCGAAGCGCTTCCATTCTGAATTTTCCCTTGTTTGAGCCAGCTTTCAATTCTCTCTCCAGTCAAAATAATGTCCGAGAAACCACTTGAGGAACAACCAGCCAATCTTTCCATGAAATGCCCTGGGAGGGTATTCAGGAAAAGATCGACCATCTCTCTCTCCAATAAAGGTGGTTGCACTCGGGCGGCTACCTCACGCCACCTCTGTGCATAGTCTTTGAAGCTCTCCGAGCTCCTCTGTGTCAGGCTCTGAAGCTGAGTACGGCTAGGTGCCATGTCAATGTTTTATTTATATTGTCTGAGGAAGGTCTCTCCCAAATCCTTCCAGCTTCTAATAGAGCTCCTCTCCAGCTTCATGTACCACTCCAAGGACCCTCCAGAAAGGCTATCCTGGAAATAGTACATCCAGAGTTTCTCGTCCCGCGTGTGGGCCGCAATCTTCCTGTAGAAGGCCTGTAGGTGAGTTTTCGGGCAAGAGCTGCCGTTGTATTTATCAAATGCTGGTGGCCTGAACTTGTGTGGAATGACCACCCCAGGTACTAAACCCATATCTGACACGTCAATCCCCAAAGTGTCTTTGCACTCAAGGGCCTTGACCTTCTCCGCAAGCACCAAGAAGTCATTGAGATTTCCATCACCGCCGAAACCCATATCGTTATTGAAGTACTGGAATTGGTCTTCCTGCATGTCGTGCACAGGAACATACGTAGCCATAGCTGGATCTGGAACATGAGGTCCACCTGAGCCGTTGTTAGTGTTGGGAGGACCCCCTAGTCCGCCGGAAGTGGTTGCCTGAGCATTAGTGTTAGGAGGAGTTAACCCTTGAATTGCATTTCTCAGCTCCTGCTGCCCCTGGGCCATCCCTTGCATCAGGGTCATAAATTCTGCCATCTTGGTACGGACTTCATTGAGTTCTGTCTGCATGGCGTCCATTGTTGTTCTTTGATTGCTGCGGGTCGCATACCGATGAGGGATATTTTGTCGTAGGTACCGGGTCTTGGCGGCTCTCGCAATCTTTGCCTGTTGAACACAGATAAATTAAACACCCCGAAGAAAAACCTGCAAAGACAAAGACAAAATGCAAATGATGTGTATGCAATGCAATGTGTTCCTTTTATTCCCGAGTATTTTCCTGTGTCCGGTCCTGGCATTAAGAAAATAATAATTGGGAAGAAGACCCAAGTAATATTCAAGTATAATGACTGCTGTGGAGAATCGGTGCTCATTACCCCGTGTCGGTGCAAATAACGAACAAGAAATCCAGAACAAATCAATCATATAAACTGGAGTTTGAAAATACAACGTCCCCGAAGGGTGCCAATCACAATAACAACAAAAGTACATCACATATAGGGAATCCCACAACAAGCCTGTGGGTAATCCAAGTACAATAACATGAAATTAAACCCTAGGGAACTCTATATCTTTCAATCTCCAGCTAAGGCGTTTGACGTTCTGGAACAGCTGAACTACATCTGGATGACCGGGCTCTTGGATGAGCTTCTGAATGAGGAGGTCCCTCGTATCAGAAGAAGTGTGTAACTCCTCGATCTGTTGTAGGAATGCTGCCTCATTCTCCTTGCTTTGACTCGACTCGGCCTTCGACCTTTTCACATCAGCTTTCAACTTCAAGTCCTCAATCTCCTTTTGAGCTTCCTTCAGTGCCTGCTGGCTTTCTGCTACGCGCTGGAGACGATCCTTCTCTTGATGATAAGCCTTCCTGAGAAGTTCCTTCTGCCCATCCAAAGATTCTTGAAGACTTTTGATTTCCTGCTTGTGCTTGGCGTCTAACTCCTTTTGTTTCTTCAAATTGTCATCCCATTTCTCCTGCCATAAGGTAACAGCTTCATTGGCTTCACTAAGATCTTTCTTCTCTCTTCGGCGCTGGGCAGTCTTGTGAGTCTCAGCTAAACCTTTCTTTCAGAAGTAGAGCTCTCTGTCTTCAAAGTCCTTCTGCTTAAGACAGACTATTTCCTCGGCTTGCACAACTCTATCTTCTAATCGACGGTTCTGGATCATCAGCTTTTGATAAGAATTAAGAGCCTCTTGATTTTCAACCCTAAGTTGCTTAACCAAGGCTTCTAACTTCTGATATTCCTCCAAAGGCACCGTAGTAGGTGGTGGTAATGGTGCAGAGAAAGGGATTAGAGTCACTTGGGCTTTTTCTCTTACCCACGCTTCAAACTCGGGAAACATTTGGTTATTGCTCCTGCCCAATCGATCTATACCCTTTTTAATAACCGTTTTCCAAGCACCTGCAGCCTCCCGCACCAATGGGAGATTATCCTTCATAGGAAAATAAAAAGTCTGACCCAACTCTGAATCCTTGGGAACATTCTTCAAAGCGTACCCTAATTGTCTTCTCAAGAGTATGGGGTTGTAGTTAATGCACCCAGCCACTCCTAAGAGAGGAACATTAGGATACTTTCCACAGCTGGAAATAAGCTCTTTCCCTTTTAACCTTAAAGTGAACCATCTGATGTCTTTGGCAGTCAACGTGTTGAGCTTCTGCGACCAGATTACTTTGGGATCCGTGAACACTCCAGCAATAGGGATGTGCCTCATAAACCAAGTGTAGAACAACTGAGCACAACATCTAAACAAACCGCCTCGTCTCTTCTCATTCCTATAATGCACCGAATAGTACAAGTCACCTAGGATAGTAGGTACCGGATTCTTCAACACAAACAAATGAATAGCATTTATGTCCACAAACTTGTCCATATCAGCAAACAAAACTATCCCGTACACCGATAATGCCAAGATAGCGCAAACTGAATCCCACTGCTTTTCCACGGCACACTCTTCAGCTTTTCTGACCAGAAACTCTAAGGGAAAACCAAGCACTCCGGCCTTGGTGGAAACCAGATTAGCAGATACTTCTGATGGGCTCAAATAAAGAGCCTTAGCAATGTCGGCGTGAGTCGGCCTTGTCATTTCTGAATTGAATGGAATCTGATCTTGGATCGGTAGTCTTAGAATCTCAACATACTCTTCTAGCAATGGACCTAGCTGGAAATCCGGAAATGTGAAACATCGGAGCCTAGGATCATAGTACTGTAGCAAAGTATGAATGGCACTCTTCTGCGAACTATCCAAGCTGAAAACCATATCCAAAATATCACCATACTGCTGTTTGAAGAAATCCAAATGACCTGGGGTAATGAGAGACACCATCTGCTTAAGCAAGTCCACCTTGGTATCAAAAAACTTGTAGAAAATATTCTTCTTTCTGACGTCTTCCATTCTGAAGCAAAGATATGACCAGGAACCGGGAATAATGCAAACCCTGAGAATAAAAGAAACACAAATGATTAATGATGATATAATGCTTATGCAAGGCAAGGCATGTGATCAGTGAAGTGTCTGTGATGTGCCAATCATATAATCAGGTGTCGGTGCAAGGTCCCAAAATCCAGATATCACAATAAGCATCCCTCTGATCCGGGATCCATAACTTAAGAACAGAAATCCAGATCACAAAACTGAACCAAAGGCAAAACGGGTATGCTGAAGGTACCAGGGTTCCTGCAAACCTGTAAACCCCTCCCAATCTCACGGGTATGCTACTCGGGTCAACTTCACGGACTCTCAAAGCCGAATAGCAATAATACGTTCACCATCTCCGAGAAATGGCTCATGACCAAATCAGGGAATCGGTTTGGTATTATGTACTACGCAGGGAGGTCTCAGTTGAGTCCGGAAAAACAAGCATCCCTCACAAGTTTCCAGCTTCAAGCACTGAATCGAGAAACAATAGTACATTCATCCCGAAGGGTACAATACTATCGTCATACGAACAGTTTGCTTTAACTGAATTCCTATGAGAGAACCAGGCCATCCTATGCGAGTTCCCAATGGACCCTCGGATGCGAGTGGGTTTGCCAACAAATGTGGTCTGCCACTGTCATCACTGGAGAGGGGTGTTCCCATTAAGGTCCTCGAAGATCGGTCACCAGATGCACATAACTATCAAGGTCGTACCCTGAAGTGAGGTAATCCCCACACAGAATAGTTCCAAGACGGTCGCAATCTGGGTGTGGAACACATCGCCACCCATCATGGTGAGATACCATAAGAGTACAATGTCTGTCCACGCTAATCCTATGGTGCACTCAAGCCGGGTATTTGGCTTATCTCACAGTAACTCCCAACCCACAGAAAAAATGAAAACCAGCACAGCCAGACAGTCCAGTATAATATGATGTATGGAAAATAAAATACTGAAAGCGGTAAATAAATGCAATAAAGTAAAGCTGTAAAGTAAAACTGTAAATAAAACAGTAAAGCTAAACTAAAGCACTCAGCAACAAACAAACACCCAAAGAAGCAAAACCAAACAGGCGCTAGGATTGACTCTACAAGGGAAACCAGAGATTCTGGGTTCGATCCCCAGCAGAGTCGCCAGCTGTCGCTCCCGGGATTTTCATCCTAGTACAAACGCGAAAGTGGCGCGGAAAGGTAGAGTCGCCAGCCAGACATTTTTATCCCGAATGAATGGGAAAGGTAATGTTGCACAAACCTAAGGAAGAAGGAAAGGACAAGGCCTTGCGAACCAAAGATCTGAGTTCGGGAGTCGGTTACGACCTGGGAAGGTATTAGCACCCCAGATCGTCCGTCGTACCCGACGGGATCCACGCTTGCTTGTTTGTTTCAAAGGGTGAGAAATAAGAATGCTGCTGAATAAAACCGCTAACTGGAATGGAAATGAGAAATGAACTGAAATAAGAACATGAGAATGGAAAGAAAAGGGGAAATGTATGGAAAATAAAGAATGTGCTCGAACGGGCCCTACCCCGCTGCCTACGTACCTCATCGGGATAATGAGGATCAGAGTCGACGTAGTTCGCCTAACCTAGGCGGGAACTATTTGTTTGTGTTTTTTATGTTGGAACTGCGTATGTCTATGCTCAGGTATTGCAGGCTCGTCTGGTACGAGTGCGTTTACCGTCTTGCATGTGTGACAAGTCGTCGCGAGTTCGCGTTGTGAGTGAATGAGATGAGAAGAGAAGTTCCCGCAGGATAGTCGCTTATTGCGTTTTTTGTCTTTTAAGAGTTTTGTTTTGAATTTTGTGTTTGTGAACTGTCTTGTACTAAGACCTATCCATCGCGGGAAGTATTTACACCTCGCCCCGAAACAGGACGCGTATAAACACTCCGCAACAAAGTCTCGTGTCGTACAAGATTGTTCGGTTTTTATTAAGTGTTTTATTGCTTTTCTTTTTTGAGATGAGAAAGAATGACTCAAGTTGATAAAGGACAAAATCTAAGGGACTAAGACTCAATCCTAATTTTGTTGTTTATTTACAAGTGATCCTATGGTTTGTGAAGTTTTCTATTCCTAATGAGAAACTAGAAACTATTAGAATTCAACTTACTTCTTAATGAAGTTAAGTTGATTCTAAAAACAATGGGGAAACCTATACAAGTTATAAAATCAAGTGATAAGGCAAAACAATGAAATTGAATTAAGAAATAAACTTCTAAACAAAACCATTAAAGGCATGAACTAAAAAAATAGTCCTATTTTTATTTATTCTAGTTCTAATGAAAAGGGAACTTTAAGCCTAAGTTCTAAACTAAGTCAAGCCTAATATTCATTCTAAAAAATCAAATTTTAACTAACCTAAGTCTAAATTAAATTCTAATACTAAATCTAATCTAGGCTATTATTTTTTATTGAACTTTATTTACATGACTTAAACTAATGAGAATTATACAAAACTAAGCCTAAAAACTAATATTCTAAAAAATATTAAAACTTCTGGAAAAAATATGAAAATTAAACTATAGGGACCTAATACTATCTATAATATTGTACTAAGAGGAATCCTAAAAAATCATATTTTTTCTATGCCTAAAAATTATTTGTTTTCAGCTAAGAATTAACCACTAATTTCCAAGGATTACACCACTAAAACCTAAGATAAAAGGTCCTAAAAAATCCATAAAAAATACCCTAAGTACTACTATGAGTCCTCTAATTACAATAAAAAGAATGGCTCAAAAATCCTACTGGAAGCTACCAAAATAAAATGAACAAAATTCAAGCACAATTAAAGGAAATTCAATGAAGCTAATTAAAAGAAAATTCAAAATTAAATCGAAAATAATGCCAAATTCAGAAAATAAAAATGTCAAAAATTTCTAATCGGAATTAAAAAGCTAATTAATTTTTTATGGAATTTTTCTAATCTTTTTACTATTTTTATGGGATTATTTCTAAACTATGATAAAACAAAATTAAATTCTAAAAAAACTAATGAAAAGGGGGTGAATTAAGTATATTTATTTAGTTATTTTTTCTACGGGCTTAAAAGAGGGAGGTGTGGACAGTAAAAAACCTAGGGCCCATTTCGCAGGAAATTGAGGGAGGTGAGAAGAGCAATTTTTTTCCATGTCTTTTCTATATGGGCCTGACGCAGGGGGTGTGAATAGCAAACTACAAAGCCCATTCTTTGTCTTCCACCCATTAAGATTTATTCTTAAAACAAAACGTGATTACTGCTGTTAATGAAAATTAAATACTGGTTAATGGTATTAACTAACGAATTATTCTTAAGATTTACATTTAATTTATTAAAACAAAATATTAAACCTTAAATACATGAAATCAAAAAATAAAAAGAGGAACTAGATCAAAACCCTAATTTCATTCGGCGGCCATCCTCTTCCTCTTTCCATCTTCACGCCGCAGCCATGACTTTTCCCTCTTCTTCTTCTTCAAGCTAGCCGCCATCACCATCTTCTTTCTCTAAACAAACACCAACCTCCTTCTAAGCCTAGACCTCCATCTCTCTTTCTTCTTCCTTCGAGCTCATCATCCTCGCACCTTCTTCCTTGCTCGTCACCCCCATCCACCGTCATCAACCACCCTCAACCTCTATTCCCTGACAATATTATCCTCTTCCAATCAAACCTAAACTGCACTCCTTCTTAAATCCGAAAATGGCACAAACCAATTCTTCTCTCAAACGCCACTATAAACAATATCCGAAAATGAAACCCTAGCGGTGAAACACACCCTATTCAACGTCAACAATACTTTAGCCTAAGCCTAAATACACGTCGGTCTTCAAAACTCACTCAAGAATATCGGCCAAAACCGCAAATACGACTACAACCTTCACCGTAAAACAATTCGAAATCGTACCTTGTAACCTGAAGCTACGTCGACGACTTCACCGAAGAAGAATGGTGCTCTCAGTGTCTCGATGGCGCTGCGAGCTTAACGAAGACCAATAAAAGAGGATGCGATAGAGCCGCTTTTGCTGCTTCAGCGGCGACGCGCCTGATGGCAATCTCAATTGGTGACGGAAGATGCTTTGAAGATGACTTTGAATGATGCAGGGTTGTGTTCAGGTATTCGCTTCGAATTCGTTTCTCATTCCTCTTTTCTTTTTCTTGTTTCTAATTCAGTTATTGCGATTGATGAATTCTCGAAATCCCGTTTCAGTTTGCTTACCAGATTCTCGTGAATATGGTGTGAGATAAAAGAATTCAAAGTGAATCAAAGTTTGCGAAGAGAAACCCTGAATCGAAGTGCAGTAGTGAGGGGATTGGAAGAGAGAAGAAATGGTGAAGAAGAGACTGGATAAAGGGTTCTGAAAATTGTGGAAGAAGATTGAGAAGGATGATGCAGTGGTTTTGAGAAGCAAAGAGATTGGAGGAGAAGAAGAAACAAATGGGAGAAAAATTGTGTAGAAGAAAAAATGAGAAGAGAGGATGAAGTTCTGATTTATAGAGTTGGATTCAGAGATTGATCTAGAAGATTCTTCAGGTAAACTCAGTTTGTTAGAATTCAGTAGTTCTGTTAGAACTTTCTGTTAGCAGTTTGTTAGTTTTTTTGGTATGAGCTGCTATAAACTCAATTAACAATCCCTTGTGATTCTGTTATGAGTTTGTGATTTCTGTTTTGAGTTTCTGTTATGATCGGTTAACCGAAATTCTGTTAGAGTTACAATCCCCTGTTTTTTCATCTTTGTAGTGCTCACTAACTCTAGTTTTCTTTGTTGCTGCAGATGAAGGATGGTGATTGAAAGTTGTAGAAGGTCCAAGATAGCTTAAAGGGTAGAAAGGATCTGAATTCAAGATTGAAGAAGTTTCTCTTGTGAATCTCATGACTGTCTGACCTTATTATTGCCTTAGACCTCAAGGGTTCTGCACTGCTGTGAACAACTTTTGATTTTGGATTTTCTTCTTCCTCATCCTCATTGAAAGAATAAGCCGCATCTCTTAAAGATTTGGAGCTCATTGAAGTCACAACATCTCCCTTGTCTTTGTTGATGGTCACTGTGTTGGCAAGTAAGAGAGAAGACCTTGTTCATAAACTTATTGCAAATTATGAAATCCAATTGACACACTGAACTCCATGCCTTCTTTAACTATATGGTCATTCTTAGCGTTAATATTCAAACTTGACTCATGAAACTCAATGCCAATTCCTGTCCCAGCAGACTTTTGTCAAACAGAAAACCATGTCAGGGGCATCCTTTTCCACAACAGAAACCGCAGTTTGAATAGGGTCTGCATCAATCAAGAAGGTCCTTTGAAGAGAACTTTTTATGGAGTTTCTGCAAATTCTTTGAGGATTGATGAAGGTTTGTAACTATTAATTTTCTGATTCATCCTCTCTTCTTTAGTTGAATTTTCCTTCTTCTGAAATTGCAATGAGCTTGTATTGATTGTGGTCGGGTCTATTGCAGGATAAAAAAAGTTGTGAAGGTTGAAGGTAGATGCAAGCCGCTGAGCGCATAAGTGATGATGAAGTTTTGTGGAGGTGGTAGAGATTCAAGAGAGCTTTGTTTACTGTTATTCTGTCATAAATTTTTTTGATAATTAAAAATATTCTTGGCATTTGTAACTAGAGCTTTGGTTGAAACTTCCTATTAAATTTTCCTGAATTTTCCTGTGTAACAGCTGCGGTTTTTCGGCCCTTTTATGTAACTCTTTTTTTTTCGTTTCTCTTGTCAATCATGTTATTAATACTCTTAGCTGTATGATTTTGCTGAATTTGCATTCACTTTATAGTCATCCAAGTGTTGTACTTCTCCAACTTACTCCATCCCAAATGATAACCATCTTGGATTTTTGTTAATTTTATTGGATTGGACATAGGATTGACTCACATATAAATTACTTAGCTAACATACAATCATGACACCCCATTAAACTTGCAAATCATATAGAAGGAAATTATGGCATCTCACTAAAAGAAGGAGAATGGTTAATGGATAGTGGGCCTAAAAAAGGGTATGGATTTGAAATGGGCTTAAAAACAATGGAATAGAATTCAAAAGGATATTAATTGGAAATGACAGATATTAGAAATGGATCTTATTGGACATGGACTCGAACTTTAAGATGACTAATTGGAAATTAGTTTAGTGATTTGGATACTAAGATGAAAACAAAAGAAACTGACCTCCTATTATTTTTGTGGAAATTTGTGATGATTCTAAAACGAAATTTCCATTGAGTTTAAATGGTGTAAAAAATGAACAAAAGAGAGAAACTAGGACTTTGAAAGACGGTTCAAAACAGATTACGGACAAAAAGATAAATGGAAAAAAGAATAAAAGAAACAAAAGATGAATTAATGGAAACGTAAAAAATATTGGAAATTGAAGAAATGAAAGCAGAATGGAATGGCCGTGGAATGGAATAATCGGGGATGGCTTATAACAATGAGAACAAAGCAATGAATGGATATGAAGTCTCGATTTTAGCCCAAAACCTATTTTGAATTCTTTCCACAAGTCTATAAACACAACCAACTTCTGAGCCACTGAATATTTTCCGTATCAGTCACAACTCCTTGAATTGTCTGAAACATGCCATGACCATTCAAATCCAGATGAATCATTGATAAACTGTCGATTCGAGTCAAACTTCCCACCAAACACTGCTCAATAAACTGATAAATTTCAACATACGGCAGGCTGAACATTGTCCAAGAAACAGACCCATGGCCCAACTAATCTTGCAATTACAATAATCTTCTGACCGTTTGACCAAAGTTAGGTCAAGCTCCTATATGGATCGAAACATAACCGAACAACCGCATTTGAAGTGGGATCAGCATCCAGTGAGTGATCTCTATCATTTCCATCCCTGATAGATACAGGTAGGGTATAAAATCCTAATCCAGTATGGCCTCAATCACATGCCTTATGAAACAATGAAATGCATGATTATAATGAACTGACAAAAAAATGCAGATGAATGCGAAAAGATACGCCAGTAGAGGGAATAAATATGAGGGCAAATTTTGAGGTATTACAAGTACAAGCTGTCCAGCATGATGTACATCATGATGTTCAAATCACAAAACACCTAATAAGTTCAACAAGTTAGTGAGCTTATGCCCTAGTCTATGGAAACAAGCTTTGGGGATCTTCTCCTTGTTTGGGTGTGCTTGTTCTATTATTCCATCTTGGAATGTAGTAGCAAGTGCACATTCCATGAAAAAGAGTTTGAGTTCACTTCCTTGTGCCACACTCATAAAAAACTTCTAAAAAGCCACAAACAAAGAATAAACGTCTCTCCTTCGGGACTTCTTTTCTCATCTCACTCACTCCCATCGTACGAACTTGCTCCTACTTGTCGCTTTGCAAGATAGTAACGCACTCGTGCCAGACGAGCCTGTAACACCTGAGCGTTGACATAAGAAGTTTAAGCTTTGAAAACACAAGCAATCTTTCCACCCCTAGTTAGGGGAACTACGACGACTCTGATCCTCATGTCCAAATGAGGTACGTAGGCAGCGGGGTAGGGCCCGTTCGAGCACTCTTTTATTTTCCCTGCATTTTCCCCTTTCTTTTCTTTTATCCAGATCCAGTCTCATTTCTTTTGCAGCAACTTCATTCTTTTACCCTTTGAAACAGTTTCTTTGCAAGCGTGGATCCCGTTGGGTACGACGGACGATCTGGGGTGCTAATACCTTCTCAGATCGTAACAGACTCCCGAACCCAATTCTTTGGTTCGCAAGACCTCGTCATTTCCTTTCTTTTCTTCGGTTTGTGCAGCATTATCATTCCTGTTCCTTCGGGATAAAAATGTCTGGCTGACGACTCCACCTTCTTCCGCGCCACTTTCGCGTTTGTACCATGATGGAAATCCAGGGAGCGACAATATCTTTAAATCATTTTAACACCTGAAAATAAATTATTTATGAAAATGAAAAGACGATGAAGAAGACAAATAGTGGTATGATAATAACAAGTAAATCAAATGAATGTAAATCAAAAGACCATAAACAAAGATAACATTACACAAAGTGGCGGCGGCGGATACGAGAAGAAGAAAGACAAAGTGGGAGACAGAGAGAGAAAAATGATTTAGGGTTACATTCTTTGTTGGGCCAACTCTTATAATAAGTAACTATATCAATATATAATAATAAAATATTAAATAGGTTTGGTCGGATTCGGTCACTGATGGATCCAATATTTTAATCTGAACCGAACCGAAAGAACCCAGTTAAAACCGAATAGATCACCCGCTTTAACCGTTGACCCGATCAAATCCAATCCGAAGTGTATATTTTGATTCGGTCCGGTCGGTTACTCACGGGTCAGTTTCTTATGTCCACCCCCTAACTACTAGTACATGTTTGGATGTGTCCAAAACTTTATCAACTCAAGAACTTCAACTAATTGTTTCATTATTTTTACATTTTATTGTATTGAAATGTTGTTTTCCACCCTAATTTCGTTTTTTCTAAAGTAAAATCCGAACACATAATAAGAAATTTATTACATTACTTTCTTTTTTATTTGGGTGAAAATTACACTTGTACCAATTCAAATTTACAGTTCCCCGGAACCGCGCTCTTCAAACCTGCAGATTTTAAAAGATACCAACAACTATAAATGCATTAAGAGGCTGAGACTCTGTCTTCATTAATGAGGGCACATATAAGCCACAACAAAAGGATCTATTTTTGTTGATTGATCAACCAACCGATCCACATTCCCCACCTTATCTATCCCTCTATTAAATTCATATCCATAATAATTCCCAAAAATGAGTAGTTATGTCTCAAACATAAAAGTACTAATAATGTGTGAAAGCGAAAACGTGACTAAATATCCATTATTACTTTCTTTTTTGTTTGTGTAAAAGTTATTTGCCATTTTTCACTTCATTTTTACACTTGTACCAATTCAAATCTACACTTCCTCAAAACCGCGCTCTTCAAATCCTCCAACTCCACATCACCGCCGCAGAGCACCACTCTTCCGATCCGTATGCCGTCGTTCACCACCTCATTCCTCACACTCCGCCACACACATCCTCCTCCCTTCAACACCTCACACACCGCCATCTCCTCCGGTTCCGACGGATTGTAAACGTAAACAAAATCACCAATACAAACCAATCCAATCGAATTCAACAACTCACTCCCACTCTCACCTCTTAGTTTCTCCACCATCTCTTTCGGCATCGCACACAATTCCACCATTTCAAACGCTAATTCCTTTCTCACTTCCCATATTTTCACTCCTTTCACGTTCTCCGCATCGCCTACTATTCCCACCGCGACCAAACGATCCCGCACTGTTCCAGTAACGCTGAAGAACACACTCTCCTCCCTTCGAAGATCGTAAGGTCCTTGCCACGTCATCGTTTTACAATCGAAGGAATACATAGTGCCGGAGTTTTTCTCGGTCACGTACATAAACTCACCGGTGACTGCAACAGAGAGCCATGTCGATGATGTGGTGTCCTTCATCATCTCAGGCATGGACTCGCACTGGATCCAATTGCGAGAATCTATATCGTACATTTCCACGGCTAAAGGATCGTCCTCAAAGTCACACACGCCACCAGCAACAACGATGCTGTTTCCAACCTGAGCAACAACCGGATCAACGCGCCAAACATGTGGTGGTGGCGCGTGGTTCCACTCGAGATGAAGTGAATCGACGGAGAAGGCGAACTCTGTAGGAGAGAGCGTGTAGAGGAGCGTGGAATGCGAAAACCGTAGTGCGGAGGTGTGGTTGATTTGTGGCGCGTGAATTTCGATCCATGTTAGGGAGCGTGGATCGTACGCATATGATTTGATCACGTGAGGAGCACGGGGGTTTTGAGTGTGAACCGTGAGCCACGGTTTCAAGGGATTGACGTGGCGGAGGGAGCTCGACACCGCGCTGTTCCAATGGTTTGACACGTGACTGGCTGGCAGCAAGTAAATGAGCGGCACGTGAGAGAGTATGGCTTCTAAGGTGTCACCATGGATGGGAGCTTCTAGTTCTTTTTCTTGAAATTTCTGGGAACCCATTTTGGACTGTGTAACTCTATGAGTAATGTGTCTTTCTTCGAGTAGAAGTAGAACATAAATTTTAAAGTAGAATGAGTGGTGAGGAGGAATGCATGCTTCTTAAGGGTTTTATATAGGAGTTGGGAAAAAAAGATCGGACCAATAGGAAAGACGGGGCATTGCTGAAAATGAAAGTTTATACCACGTGTACCATTAATTATTGTGCCCACAAATTTGGATAATTTTATGTTTTTATAAATGCATAGGTGTATTTTATTATACTCAAATTTTCTAATCACTACTATTTTATTTGAAAGGAAACAAAAAACTCTATTAAAGTTCATTCTAAGAGCATAAGATAAGAAATGCTACAGAATGATATCAAAATACATTCAGGACATGATGCAATAATTCAGGTCTAGATAAATTTAAACCAATGCATCTTATCCGATCAAAAACAAAGAAAACAACGGTTAAAACACAAGCTCCGAATCAAAGGATTAAAATAAATATAAAACTCCAAATACCCCCAACAAGTAGCTGCCTAAAAACAACTAACAATCCGTCAAATTGGAAGAGTTCTAGCTAGCTAAAAACACTCAACAACAGAGGAGTTTTATCAACCTCATCGACTAAACAAAACACACATCGAAACAACCATTGAGAAGACCTGCTAGGGTGCACTGCAACAATATTACTACACGACAAAACTGTGATCCAATCAATCCAGACTAATGAGATAGATGTCAACAAACAAAACATCCACCACACTAATAAAAGACCCAATAAAACACTACGACCGATAGTCTTCTGAGATTCAACTCTCAGACTGCAAGCCCTCATGACTCTGCATAAAATCGAACGACATATCAACAACAGTTAATTGACGTTATCCAAAAGACCGAGACACTTTCCAGGATGCGTAAACCATTGTGAAATGCTATTAGAAATTGAGCTTGATTTGAAACTAAGTCATTTCCATGATAGAACTTTTGCCTCTTCGACCATATTTACACCAGTAATTTTCTTATTCCAAAAAATATTTGCATTATCGACCTTCCATATTACCCACACACAAGCGAACCAAATCACCGATAACTTGAAAGACGTCCAACTCCCTCTGCCCAACAACCCTCCAAATTGCAATAAGTGTTGCTAACCATCAAAATGTATAGTAATGGAGACTTTAAGCATCTCCAAACACCTGCAAAAATTAGGCCTGCAAAAATTAGGCCTTCAAAAAATAGGTGAGATACAAACTATTTTCCACCACACTCTCCCAAACACCTATTCGCACCCTGATCAAACACTCCCCTTTTAACAAGATTATTTATAATGAGGACCCTGTTTTGGAACATTCTTCATACCAACCCCGACACTTTTGACGGAACCAGCTTATTCCACATATTGGACCAAGGGTAAACAAAATGATTTTGATGCTCTGTTATTAACCACTTGTAAGCCTCCTTTACATAATATCATTTGCCTCTGAATGATACCAACTACCTGAACCTAACCGGCTAATATCCTTCCACCACGTTGAAAATTCCCTACCCCCTGGATTTAAGCCTTCATTTGTCGAACCATATTTATTTACCAACGTCTTATACCACATATCTGATTAATCTGTTTTAACTTTCCAAACCCATTTTCCTAATAATGCTTCATTAAAAACCCTCAACTTCATCATACCCAATCCACCATCTTTATCTAAAGGCTTACACACATTATCCCAACTCACCTAATTGATTTTTTTCTCTTTCCCAACCCACCACCACAATTTTATTTTTAAAATATATTCTAAACTAGCAATAATACATGACGGGGTCATTAAATTTTATCTCTATTCTACTCATTCTTTCTCTTTTAAATCTTATACATTAATATAATAAACATTCTTTCCTTATATTCTATTAATTTCTCTTATGTTAAATATTCGAATATTATTATACACAATCTAGATGTGTGTTATATTTAAAAACACATTATAGTATTTATACAAGATAATATAGTATTTAAAAATGTATTATGTTTAAAATAATATAATTTTTAATTTCATTTATGATAAAGATTATGTAGTTATTTTTTTATTTTTTATCAACAAAAAACTCATTTAAGTTGGGTAGCCCGAAGTCCATCTAGGGTTAGGCTCTTATAGTAATTTTTAAGTCTATATTATAACAGAGCTTTTTTTGCCCAACCCTAAAAAATTCATACCTATTAGGATCGGCCCGTTTAGGATCGAATAACTCGTTTTGACAACTTTAGCTGGTATGATGTTTGTAAATGTGTATTTTGATTTTGAATCATTTCACATGCAAGAAGAATCACGGTGATATATGTATTTTGGAAAATCAATTCTATTATAAGTCTTAATGATAAAATAGTCTTGTAATATATGATGCATGTCTTTTCAGATAAAATGTCATCATGTTATCCATTTTGTTATTATTTTACCGAAAATGAATCTTCAACCCAATATTGCTCCAACATTAAAATCACTCCGGGTTTTTCAGATAAATTCTTCTAGTGTTCGAATTGGTCTAAATTAAGCAATTTATCATTTCATGCTTGAAACAGAAGATTTGGTTGTCATTATATAGGATACTTTTAAAATTGTTTAGAAAATTAATTAAAATAAAATGGATCGAGTCTAGAATCGTGAATTGTGTCATTTTCCTTAAAAGTATTTTAAACACTCTCTTATAATCTTAGAGTTGGAACGTAAGAATATCCATAATAATTCAACCTTCTAATTGAATCTGCACAAGTTTGGTGAAGATTCGAATGCATGGAAGAATGTATGTATTTATGTGAAGAGGATGCATAATTTTTTTAATCTGTTTTTTCTGAAACCGAAATGCTCAATTTATAGTTCAAACTGATGTTGTTTCATAAGGTTGTGACCGTTGATGAAACACAAACTTTCAACAACACTTTTACTAAATGTTGCAATGTTTCGCCTACAACAGTTTTCAATCGTTGCACTATTTCGCCTTCATAAACACTTTTACCAAGTGTTGCGCTGTTTCGTCTACAAGAACAATCTTCAAAGGTTGCATTGTTTGGCATTTTGCAACATTTCACAAATTGTTGCCAATTTTCGATTTTAAATCTAATACAACACTTTACAAGTGACTATTTTTAAATTCAAAATTAATCTTGACTTAAATATTTTCTTATCCTATTGGAACACTTCCATAAATCAATTAACTTATATGTATATGGCGTAATCTAACCTACGTTTATAGTTTTATTTATTCTTATTTTCTTTAATTATTTTATATTAGGATCAGTATCTCTATCCTCACCTCAGTTTAATATATATTTGTTTATAAGAGAAAGTTAGAAGTTTAGTGATATGTTTGGAGAATGTGATAATGTCTAGAAGACAAAGACATCTCTAAACATAATTTCAAGATAAGTTAATTTTTTCTATTGTGTTATGTAGATTGGATATAATTTTCTTCTTATATCTATATTATTTTCTTCAAAATGATGCTTCAAGGTTATTCACCCATCACTTATCAGTGATTATGGGTTTTGAGTCTATCAAAACAAATCTTATTGAAATTCTGGGATCAGGTGTGTGATGTCGAATGAGATGTTTAAACACTTGAAGACTTGAACAAAACTTAAAGTGCAGGAAAATTAAACAACACAGGAAATTGTTAACCCAGTTCAGTGTATAACCACACTTACATCTGGGGGCTACCAAGCCAGGAAGGAAATCCAATATAAGTAATATTAATTCTAGACTTAAACCACTCAGTTTAATCTTTCACTTAATATCTACCCAAGGCAATTTCTACCTAAGTCACAACTTAGATATGAGTACCAACTCACTCCCCCTCAATCACACAGTGATATGTTTACAAGTTTAATAAAATTGAAGTCATACTTCAAACAAAACAGCTTGATCTTACTTCACAGTTTCAATCAAGACACAAATACACTTTTGCTTAAAAGCTCATAAAGTGATACACATTAACAACCTGCTATTAAAACACAAACACCCTATTTAGTCTTCTTAATTTCGTACTCTATTCTGAGAGTTTCTGTTGCTTAAATAGGTGCTTGGATTTTGGGCTTTCTGTAGGTTATCCAATCCTGATACGCATGCTGCCATCACCTTGAATTAAGGTTTGTTACTTCCTTGATTCTAGGTGAGTCAGTTCTTCTAATTATACTGAACTCATATAACCAATCTCCCTACAGATGCGCCTTCTTCTGTTTTATTCATCCATAATTAATTCCAGATAACTTCCCTGAATTTACTCAGTTCTGTTAATCATTAATTAATTCTGGTAGCAGGTTTGAGATGTCACAACATCTGGTGTGACATCCTGAAAACTGAACTTACTTCATTAACTGATACAATGTCACAACATCTGGTGTGACATCCTGTAAACTGAGCTTACTTCATTAACTGATACAATGTCACAACATCTGGTGTGACATCCTGAATTAAGTTCATTTACTTATACTTTGTTTGATAATGTCACAACATCTGATGTGACATCTTGAACTAAGTTCAACACTTCTTTGTTGGTCAAAAATTCTGCCAATTCTAAACATCTACAAACTCCCCCTTTGGCTAATTTTTGGCTAACATAATCTTCTGGTTTATCAGAGTGCAGCGGAGATTCTTTTATCAGAGTACAACAGTTCTTTTTTGTTGAGTCATGTGTGAGTTTACTCCCCCTCAAATCTACATGTGTTATGACTTGTGTCAACAGAATTTTTTTTCATTAAAAACACAGTTTTAGTTTAGAAGCAAACAGAAGTCATTTTTCATTAATCAGTAAGCTGCATCATACATTGTTTTTGTTGTTCAGTTCTCTTCTCCCCCTTGTTAGACATAAATTGGGGTCAAATTCTACATTGACAGAGAGAATTACAAAATTACTAATTCAAAATACAATGCTGAAGCAGACATTACATATTCCTCACATACATGTTTCACTCAGAATCTTCATATTCAGTGTCTTCCTCTTCTTCAGTTTCCTCATCAGAATCAGCAGCCTTCTGAGCACTCTCTTCAATTTCCAGCCTTTGGATAATCTCCTCAAGCTTCTGCTTTCTGGCATCCAGTTCTTTGCAGGTGTTCTTCAGCTCAGCAATCAAAGCAGCTTTAGATATTGGAGACTTTGCCTTTGAAGTTCCAGCAGATGTCCCAGAGGGAGCTTCAACATCAGCTGCATGATGACTTAAGAACATCTTGTAGTGGAAGGCCAGAGGACTTTCTCTTTTGCAGATTGAGTCCTTCTCAGTGAGGATACCTGGATACTAGCTAAGAATTATTCCATACAGCAAAGAAGGGAAGATAATAGGCAGCTTTGTTGCAGATGTTCCAGCATGCTTCAATGTTTGATAAAAAATGTAAGACCCAAAGTCCAACTTTGTTTGGGTGCCTACAACATATATAAATCTGCTCAATCCAGTTGCTATTGAAGAAGTATGGTTGGTAGGGACCCAGTTTGCAGTGCCAATCCTATGAAGCATTGCATACTTCCTTGTTAGCAAGCTAACAGAAAGTTTGCCCTTGACTGGCCAAGCTTTGACTTGATTGGCAGTGATGACCTTGCAAACCTGGTTATCAGTCTTCCCCAGCTCATTAGGTCCATCAAATTATCTTCCTAGATAGTGGTTGATAACCCTAGGAGAGAATTCTACACATCTCCCTCTTACATACACCTTTCTAAATTCATCTGACTTACCATCAGCACAGTCCTCTTGAAGGTTGACAATAAATTCCTTGATTAGCAGCTCATAGCAAGGAGAAAAGTTTGACACTGTTTTGAATAAGCCAGCAGAAGAAATGAGATCAATTACCTCAGTGCACTCAAGTGCATTGCTACCCAGCTCTCTTTCAAGTGCTACCCTTCTTTGGTAGACAAATTTCCATCTGCTCACACTTGATACATGATGGAAAGAATTATTATCCAGAGGAGCTTCTGGAACAGCAGAAGTGGACCTTGAAGGAGCTGGTTTCTTCTTTGGTTGGGATGTTGGGACATCCTTTTCAACATCTGAATCTGGAGGGGTGACAACTTTCCTCTTTTGTGTATTCACCTTGCTCCATTGTTTGGTAGGACCAAAAGCAACTTTAGCTTTGTCCTTCTTTGGTGTAGGCTGCTTCTTCTCAGGAGTTGCATGTCCAGCAGTCTTCTTTTCTTTCCTAGTCCTAAGCCTTTTGGCTATGCTAGGGTCCACAGAAGCAATGATTTCTGTGTCAGAATCATGCTCTATGTCAACAACAGGAGGAGGTTGAGCAGTCTCCTCTTCAGCAGGGGGATCAACAGAGGCTTGATCATCAGTGGAGGCCTTGTGCTGGTCCTCAGATGTTTCATCATCATCAGAGGAGGAGACCTTGTGCTGGTCCTCAGATGTTTCAACATCTATTGGGATATCCTGTTGAGCAGGAGTGTCCTCTTCAGCTTGATTACTCTGATCTTCTTGTGGAGCTGGCATGGTGTTCAGAGGAATGGATATTCCACTCACAACTCTTTGCTCAAATAGAATCCTGTTCACAAGATCCTTGATTGAAGCATCCACATACTCAGAGGCTTTGGGAATGGTGTTTGAGGATGAAGGCATTCCTTTGACTTTGCTGAAAACAGGTTCCTTTGCCCTTCTCACAGTAGGGGTTCTTGGCTTTTGAGCAAGAGGAACACTTCCTCTGATTTCGTCTATTGGAGTTGAATCCATAGGTACCACAGAGATGGGGGTTGCATGCACCACATCTTCTTGGTTGAGGATTTCGTCAGAGAGGTTAGGGTTTTGAGACATTTTCGAATGTGTTGAAGGAAGAGGTTAAGATTGATTGAGTTTGATGAGCTCTGAAGGTCAGCTATAGCATGCAATTTTTTTTGAGAGAATGATGAGAAGATGAATAGCTGAGAGCAAGCTGGTATGTTTATAAGAGCCGTTACTTGGAGAATTTTTAGGAATGGAATACACAAAGTTCTTGATCATACTGGTGTTGCCATCTGGTGATCATGCCACACGATGTCATAGGACATGTTGGCACTTCTCCATAACTGCTATATTTCACATAAGAAGATTCCCAATTTGCCCATTAGGTTTTCAAATTGGGTAGCATCCAAAGCTTTAGTAAATATATCAGCCAATTGCAGATTTGTAGCTACATGTTCCAATGAGATCACTTTCTCTTCCACAAGATCTCTGATGAAATGATGCCTGATATCAATATGCTTGGTCCTGCTATGTTGGATAGGATTCTTTGATATGTTAATAGCACTTAAGTTGTCACAGTACAATGTCATGACATCTTGTGGGACATTATACTCTGTGAGCATTTGCTTCATCCAAACCAACTGTGAACAACTGCTACCAGTTGCAATATATTCAGCTTCAGCAGTGGATAAGGAAACACAATTTTTTTTCTTACTGAACCAAGAAATCAAATTGTTTCCTAGAAAGAAGCATCCTCCTGATGTGCTCTTTCTATCATCAGCACTTCCAGCCCAATCAGCATCACAGAAGCCAATGAGAATTGGTTCACATCCATGGGAGTACATTATGCCATAGTCACAAGTACCATTGACATATTTCAGAATTCTCTTAACCTGGTTTAGATGACTTACTTTTGGCTCAGCTTGATATCTTGCACATACACCTACTACAAAGGCTATGTCTGGTCTGCTAGCAGTCAGATATAATAAGCTTCCAATCATGCTTCTGTATATGCTTTGGTCCACCTTCTCACCCTTGTCATCCTTTGTCAGCTTTAAATGAGTGGGGGCAGGAGTTCTTTTATGACTTGCACTATCCATCCCAAACTTCTTCACAGTGTTCTTGGCATACTTGCTTTGGGATATGAACATTGAATCTTCCATCTTCTTGATTTGCAGTCCAAGAAAGTAGGTTAGTTCTCTTACTAGGCTCATCTCAAATTCAGATTCCATTTGAGTGACAAAATGTTTAACCATCTTGTCTGACATCCCACCAAAGACAATGTCATCAACATATATTTGAGCAATCATGACATTTCCTTCTTCATCCTTCACAAACAAGGTTTTGTCTATTCCACCTTTTCTGTATCCTTGTTTTGTGAGAAAAGTAGTCAACCTTTCATACCATGCTCTTGGGGCTTGCTTCAGTCCATAAAGAGCCTTCCTTAGTTTGTACACATGGTTTGGACAGCTTGGATCAACAAATCCCTTAGGCTGTTCTACATATACTTCTTCATTAAGATATCCATTTAGAAAGGCACTCTTCAAATCCATTTGAAATAACTTGAACTTCAGAATACAAGCAATTACCAAAAGTAGTCTGATTGATTCAAGCCTTGCTACTGGTGCAAAGGTTTCATCAAAGTCTACTCCTTCAATTTGTGTGTATCCTTGAGCCACAAGTCTAGCTTTGTTCTTTGTAACAACTCCCTACTCATTTGACGTGTTCTTATACACCCATTTAGTGCCAATCACATTTATGTCATCAGGTCTAGGAACAAGATCCCACACTTCATTCCTTGTGAACTGACCTAATTCTTCTTGCATAGCACAAATCCAGTACTCATCATTAAGAGCTTCCTTGATGTTTTTAGGTTCTATTTTTGAAACAAAACAAGAACCTGAAATCACCTCTCTTGATCTAGTGCTTACACCTCTGTTGGGATCACCAATTATTAAATCTTTGGGATGATCCTTCTGAATTCTGATGGAGGGAGGTTTGCTGGATGGTTCTGTCCTTGCTTCAGTTTGAGTGAAGTCAAGATGATCACTCTTTATTTCAGCTTCGGTATGACTGTCAGCAGATGTTCCAACATCATCTGTAACATCTGCAGGAGCATCATCAATTATCACTTTTATGGACTCCATGATAACCTTGGTTCTAGAGTTAAATACTCTATAGGCTCTGCTGTTTATAGAGTATCCAAGAAAAATCCCTTCATCACTTTTAGGATCCATTTTTCTTCTTTGCTCCCTATCAGCCAGAATATAGCAGTTACTTCCAAACACATGGAAGTACTTAACTGTGGGTTTTCTGCCCTTCCAGACTTCATAGATTATGGACAAGGTTCCTTTCCTTAGAGTGACTCTATTATGAATGTAACAAGCTGTGTTCATAGCTTCAGCCCAGAAGTACAATGGTAACTTTTTAGAATGAATCATAGCTCTTGCTGATTCTTGGATAGTTCTGTTCTTCCTCTCAACAATCCCATTCTGTTGAGGGGTAATAGGTGAAGAGTATTCATGATTGATTCCTTCTGAAGAACAGAAATCTGAGAATTTTTTATTCTCAAACTCCTTTCCATGGTCACTTCTTATTCTGACCACACAACTTGCTTTTTCTCTTTGTATTCTTTGGCATAATTCTTTGAATACATCAAATACATCAGACTTTTCTTTGATAAAATTTATCCATGTATACCTTGAAAAGTCATCAACCACCACATAGGCATACCTCTTACCACCAAGGCTCTCAACCTGCATAGGTCCCATAAGATCCATATGCAATAATTCCAAAACTTTGGAAGTTGTCAGATGTTGGAGCTTTGGATGGGACATCTTGGTTTGCTTTCCTATTTGACATTCACCACATATTTTGCCATCATCAATCTTCAGTTTAGGAATACCTCTCACAGCTTCCATAGATATGATTTTCTTTATACCTCTGAAATGAAGATGACCCAGTCTTTGGTGCCATAGTTTCACTTCTTCTTCTTTGGCTAAAGAGCAAGTTGAAGTGAGACTGAAATCTTGAGGTTCCCACATATAACATTTGTCTTTAGATCTGGCTCCTCTCATGACAACCTTCTGTTCTTTATTAGACACTATGCATTCAGTTTTGGTAAAGTTTACACTGTAACCTTGATCACATAATTGACTTATGCTGATCAAGTTAGCAGTCAATCCTTTTACCAGCAGCACATCATCTAGTCTTGGTACATCTGGACAGTCCAAGGTCCCAACTCCCTTGATTTCTCCTTTAGCTCCATCTCCAAAGGTTACATATCTGGATGAATATGATTTTAAGTCTACTAGCAGATTCTTCAATCCAGTCATGTGCCTTGAGCATCCACTGTCAAAGTACCAGTCTTCTTTAGCTGATACTCTTAGAGATGTATGAGCTATATATGCAACACCCTTCTTTGACCATTTGTCTTGAGGTTTCCTTTGATGCATCTGCCTTGTGTAATGTCCATTTTTAGAGCTCCAAGGTTGTTTGTTGAGCTTGTTCTTGGACATGTAGTTTTGATTAGCATGAAGACTAGCTTTAGGTACCCATACTTTCTTTATGATCTCTGTCTTCTGCTTAGAGGGTTGCTGATATCTTTGATTTTGATGTCCATGCAACACTTTCTTTGTAGCCTCTATCTTTTGCTTAGGGGGTTGCTGATACATCTGATTTGGATATCCATGCAACTTGTAGCAATGAGGTTTGATGTGACCAAACCTTCCACAATGATGACATCTCCATCTTTGATACTTCTTTTTCATCATGTTCTTTTCATGATGTTGAAACATCTGTTGGGACATTATGTTTGACTTTATGTTCTTTTCATGATGTTGGAGCAGTTGTTGGGACATCTTGTTTGACTTTATGGAATTTGAAGTAGTTTTGCTGGTGCTAGCCTTAATCTTTTGAACTTTGTTAAATCCCAGTCCAGTTCTATCCCCTGAATGCTTATTGTTGTTGAGAATCACATCCAGTGTGTTTGTGCTACTGTTCAGCATTCTAACAGATTTGGACATATGCTCCAACTTGGAGTTGAGAAGGCTTACTTCACTTTTCAAGGTGTCAATGATCTCTAGATCACCTGTTTTTTCAGCCTTTAGTGTCTCAATCTGCTTCTTCTGCTTTATACTCTCCATGCATATTTCAGTGCTCCTTTTAACCAGCATCTTGTATGATTCTTCTAGCTCTTCAAAAGTCAGCTCCTCATCACTGGATCCACTTTCAGAATCACATACTCCAACTAGAGCAGTGATGTGCTTTGCTGATTCTTCTTCTGAATCACATCCTGAGTCTTCATCAGACCAGGTCACAGAAAGACCTTTCTTCTGCTTCTTTAGATAAGTAGGGCATTCATTTCTGATGTGTCCATATCCTTCACATCCATGACATTTAATCCCTTTATCTTGATTGGTCTTTTCATCATAACTTGACCTTCTATTAGCATCATAAGGTCTTTTATTCTCAGAAGAGTTTGAGTATCTTCCACTTGGTCTGGCCTTGCCTTCCATCTTTCTGAGAATCTTGTTGAATTGTCTTCCAAGCATAGCAATGGTTTCTGATAAATTTTCTTCAGGTTCTGCTTCATTATTTTCTTCTTCTTTATTAGTATTTGACACCAAAGCTATGCTTTTATTCTTCTTTACAATTGTGTCATTCATTCCCATCTCAAATGTTTGAAGGGAACCAATGAGCTCTTCAACCTTCATAGTGCATATGTCTTGTGCTTCTTCTATTGCTGTGACCTTCATGTCAAATCTTTTTGGTAAAGATCTGAGAATCTTTCTTACCAGCTTTTCATCAGTCATCTTTTCTCTCAAAGCACCAGAAGTATTGACTATTTCCAAGATGTTCATGTAGAACTCATGAATTGTCTCATCTTCCTTCATTCTCAAGTTTTCAAACTTGGTGGTGAGAAGTTGAAGTCTTGACATCTTCACCTTTGATGTTCCTTCATGAGTTGTTTTGAGAGTGTCCCAAACATCTTTGGCCAGCTCACAGTGATGCACAAGTCTGAATATATTCCTATCAATGCCATTGAATAAAGCATTTAAGGCCTTGGAATTGCCAAGTGCTGAATCTTCTTCCTCCTTGCTCCATTCTTCTTCAGGTTTCAACACTTTTGCTCCATCTTTGTTGTCTTGGACATGATGCTCCCATCCTTTGTTGACTGCATTCCAGGCCCTATTGTCAAGTGATCTTAAGAATGCTACCATTCTTGGCTTCCAGTAGTCATAATTAGATCCATCCAATATAGGTGGTCTATTTACTGATCCTACATCTCTGTCCATGTTTCCAGAATTTGCAGTCCCTAGATCTCACCCAGTATAAACAGGCAGGGTGCCTGCTCTGATGCCAATTGAAATTATGGGATCAGGTGTGTGATGTCGAATGAGATGTTTAAACACTTGAAGACTTGAACAAAACTTAAAGTGCAGGAAAATTAAACAACACAAGAAATTGTTAACCCAGTTCAGTGTATAACCACACTTACATCTGGGGGCTACCAAGCCAGGAAGAAAATCCAATATTATTAATTCTAGACTTAAACCACTCAGTTTAATCTTTCACTTAATATCTACCCAAGGCAATTTCTACCTAAGTCACAACTTAGATATGAGTACCAACTCACTCCCCCTCAATCACACAGTGATATGTTTACAAGTTTAATAAAATTGAAGTCATACTTCAAACAAAACAGCTTGATCTTACTTCACATTTCAATCAAGACACAAATACACTTTTGCTTAAAAGCTCATAAAGTGATACACATTAACAACCTGCTATTAAAACACAAACACCCTATTTAGTCTTCTTAATTTCGTACTCTATTCTGAGAGTTTCTGTTGCTTAAATAGGTGCTTGGATTTTGGGCTTTCTGTAGATTATCCAATCCTGATACGCATGCTGCCATCACCTTGAATTAGGGTTTGTTACTTCCTTGATTCTAGGTGAGTCAGTTCTTCTAATTATACTGAACTCATATAACCAATCTCCCTACAGATGCGTCTTCTTCTGTTTTATTCATCCATAATTAATTCCAGATAACTTCCCTGAATTTACTCAGTTCTGTTAATCATTAATTAATTCTGGTAGCAGGTTTGAGATGTCACAACATCTGGTGTGACATCCTGAAAACTGAACTTACTTCATTAACTGATACAATGTCACAACATCTGGTGTGACATCCTGTAAACTGAACTTACTTCATTAACTGATACAATGTCACAACATCTGGTATGACATCCTGAATTAAGTTCATTTACTTATACTCTGTTTGATAATGTCACAACATCTGATGTGACATCCTGAACTAAGTTCAACACTTCTTTGTTGGTCAAAAATTCTGTCAATTCTAAACATCTACACTTATAATTTATAATTTTTTAATGATAAATCTGTATAATTGATCTTATCAGAATCAAAAAATTCTTTAGTGACCAATAACACGTCATGAACTTCAGTCGAACAGGAAAAAGAAAAAAAGAGTGTATCTGCAAAGCACTCTGATATTAAAGTCAGTTCAAAATGTAGAAGGTAAATACAAGATTAAGAATCAATTAGAATATTTGACCATTCTACAGAGAAGGATATTTATATGAACCCCAGCGTTGAGTCAAAGGTATCCATTATGGATTGGATCTTCAGGCCTATAATGGATGACTATTAGGATTCTCACGCGAGAGTAGGAACAACTAACACGTGGTCATCGTTCTGGATTAACTGCTCCACATTCTCAGGAAGTGGAAGACTTATCTGTTACGTATGACAAAATCTCTTCGCGAAACACGCGATATCAATTGACCACATGCCCTTGGTAGATGAGCATGGGGAGATGTTCTTCAATGACCCTATGGATTGAGCCATCATCCTAGGTCTTCCTCGATGCAAGTTGGATTGAACCGTATTCGACAGTGGACTAGTCCGAGATCCAATCCAGAACAATAATAAATTTTAAAATATAAAAAAAAATTGATCGGTTTAAATTAGAATTTTTTTTATTATAGTTGTCTTACATATTCTCTAATTAGTATTATTTAAAATAATAAAATATTTGATTAAACATTTTTCAATTAAAAATGTTATTTGGCATGCATGTTTTTTAAAATAATTGAATACGCAGCGGTCTTTTTCAAAATGTGTGAAGGAGTGGTCATCTATGAAACTAGAGAGTCGCAGCACAATGGGAACACTATGCAATGCTAACTTGAAAACTCTTCTAGAGACCACAGAATGTCACAAACACGCCGACCTTATGTATTCTGAGGTTTAAAATCAATTTTAATAGAAGTTTTTTTTTTTTTTTTTTTAATTATGTAAGAAAAATCAATTTTAGATATTTGTTACTAAGTCTAATAATTACATTTTCGGGAATAAATTGTTATGGATTAATTATACCTATGTTTATTAGAAGGCTAAAAAAATAGTTATAAAAGTTCATGAGAATGAAATAACCTTCATTAATTTATATATTTTCATGATTTTACTTTTACTCCATATGAAAGGTAAAAATATTCATTCCTGAAAATTTTATATAATTTTTAAAAAATTATGCATAACTATCAATATTTTTAGGGACGTCAAATTATATTTTAAAAAGTTTTAAGAAAATATATCTACGAATTAAACTTTATTATACTTTTATTCCCAAAAATTTATTTCAAAAAAACATGTATAAATCATTGAAACAAATACCCCTTACAAATTATGTAACATTTATCAAAGAGTTGAAAATATCTCCAATCCCTTAATATTCCAAGGGTTCATACCCTCCGCCTACCATCTCCATCAACTACTAACTAACTCGTGTTTCATACGAGATACGTTTATGGTGAAATATAGTTTTTGACGGGTATATATTTGTAGATTGTTAGAAAAATTGAAAGTTGAAAATATAATTTTTTATTAAGAATAATAGTAAATTTAATTTGAAATAGTAATAAATTTAGAAGATGAAATGTAAATAACAATACAAAAATAATATGATTAAAATTAAAAAATATTTAAATTTGGATTAGATAAATTATCGTTTTAGTTTTTTTTTTTTTACAAATAAGATATTATTTATAAGAGAGAATCCAATTTTTAAATATTTACTCAATCTTTTTTAATAAGTTCTCTTAATCTATTTTACATTAAAAAAATGATCGATAAATTTATATTATTCAATATTTGGATAATAGTAAAGTTGTTTCCGTTTATAACAATTGAATTTTTTTTCGTATATAAAAATATTTTAATCAACAATGGTATTTTATCTCGTATATAAATAATATATTTGTTTTTACAATATTTGATAAAATATTTGAATCATCGATGACGTTGTTACCGTATATAATAATATTTAAATCAAAATATCATTATTTTTTAAATATTTATAAGAATATTTGAATCAATAGTAAATTTGTTCTCGTTTATAATTATAGTATTTTCTCCCCTCTATATAAAATATTTTAATCAACAGTATATTTTTTCCAATATATAAATATTAATTTTATTTTGATACTATTTATAAAAATATTTGAATCAATAGTAAAGTTGTTTCCGTGTATAAAAATATATTATCAATAAGGGAGAATATGTTATAAGGGAGAATTCAATGGTCGATAAATTTCTATTATTCAGTATTTAGATAAGTAGTAAAGTTGATTCTGTTTATAACAATAGTATTTGTTTATGTATATAAAAATCTTTTAATCGACGATATATATTTTTCCTGTATATAAATATTATATATTATTTACATTATTTATAAATATATTTGAATCAATAGTAAAATTGTTCCTTATTATAATAATATTTAAATCAAAATATTATTTTTGTTTATATTTATAAAAATATTTGAATCAATAGTAAAATTGTTCTCTTTTATAACAATAATATTTTTCATATATAAAAACATTTTGATCAACAATATATCTTTTTTCGAACATAAATATTAATTTATTTTTCACACTATTTATAAAAAATAAAATTTAATCAAAAGTAAAATTATTCATGTATATAAAAATATATTTTAATCAAAATATTTATTTTTTGTTTTGGGTGAGATATGGTTTTGAACGCACATTTTTTTGTAAACTGTCATAAATATTAAAGTTGAAAATAGAAAAAACTTAACAATGATAGTAAATTTAATTTGAAATAGTAATACATGTAGAAGATGAAGATAAACAATAATATCAATAATAATATAATAAAAAACTATTAAAACATATATTTGATAAATTAATTGCTTAAGTTTTTTAAAACAAATAAAGACAATTATGTTATAAGAGATCATTCAATGGTCGATAAATTTATATTATTAAATATTTGGATCAGTAGTAAAGTTGATCTCGTTTATTACAATAATATTTGTTTTCGTATATAAAAATATTTTAATCAAAGATGTACTTTTTTCCCGTATATAAATTTTTTTTTAGTTTTGACATTATTTATAAATATATTTGAATCAATAGTAAAGTTGTTTTCATTTATAAAAATATTTAAATCGAAATATTATTTTTGTTTTGACATTATTTATAAATATATTTGAATCAATAGTAATGTTGTTCCCGTTTATAAAATATTTAAATCAAAATATTATTTTTGTTTTTACAATATTTTTAAAATATTTGAATCAATAGTAAATTTGTTTCCGCTTATAACAATAATATTTTTTCTCATATATAAAAATATTTTAATCAACAATGTATTTTTTTTCCGTATATAAATATTAATTTTGTTTTGACACTAATTATAGAATATTTGAATCAATAGTAATATTGTTTCTGTATATAAATTTTTTTGAATCAAAATGTTATTTTTGTTCTTACAATATTTATAAAAATATTTGAATCACTAGTAAAGTTGTTCCAGTTTATAACAATATTATTTTTTCTCTTATATAAAAATATTTTTATCAACAATAATTTTTTTTTTGTATATAAATATTAATTTTCTTTTGATACTATTTATAAAAATATTTGAATTGATAATAAAGTTGTTTCTGTTTTTTAAAATAATTGAATTAATAGTTTCATTTTTCGTGTTTCAAAGTATTTCCACAATATGAGAAAATATATTTCACTATGTAGGAGAACAAATACGAACAATAATAAATATAATATGTATTTATGTTAATTTTATTTTTTGGTAGGTGTATGTATTTTGTGAATTCTCAAAATAATTATTAAATGAATTATTGAGATTTAACATTAAAGGAAGACAAAATGAGTTTACGACCAAACTACTTCATTATAACAAAATATCAAATATTTCTAGGGGGATCCCTTATCTCCTTATCTTTTTATTTTATGTGCTGATATTTTTTCTAACATAATTAATATTGGTAAGGATCAAAACATGTTTAAAGGCATAAGAATTGCCAACAATGCACCATAAATAACACACCTGTTCTTTGTTGATGATAGCCTTATTTTCCGTCAAGCAGGTAAGAAGGCACCACAAATAACACACCTGTTCTTTGTTGATGATAGCCTTATTTTCCGTCAAGCAGGTAAGAAGGCACCACAAATAACACACCTGTTCTTTGTTGATGATAGCCTTATTTTCCGTCAAGCAGGTAAGAAGGAAGTAGAAAAGCTTAAAGAAATGATAAATTGGTTCTAGGACTGCTCGGGTCAGAGGATCAATAACATAAAATCTCAAATTATTTTCTCTAATGACACACCGCAAGAGAACCGTGACCATTTCCTTAATAGTCTCAACATCCCTGAAGCGACAATTATCACAAATTATTTGGGTCTTCCCACAAAGATTGGCAGATCTAAAGAAGAAAGCTTTAGGCACATTCTTGACATAATTATAGGAAGACTGAATATGTGGAACATCAAGCACATATCTAAAGCAGGGAAGATTATTTTGATTAAAGTTGTTGCTCAGGCTATTCCTACCTATGTGATGAGCTCTTTTCTCATCCCGAGTCAACTTCTCAAGAAGATGGAAAGGCTTATGGCTAGCTATTGGTGGAGAGACAAGCAAATGCATTGGATTAGGTGGGAGAAGTTGTGTAGGCACACAATTGATGAAGGGCTGGGTTTTAGAAAGATGAGAGAATTCAATGAAGCTATACTAGCTAAACAAGTCTGGAGATTACATACTCAACCTAATACTCTAGTGGCAAAGGTTTTGAAAGCAAAGTATTATGGCAAAGGTTTTGAAAGCAAAGTATTACCCAAAAGGGGAGATTCTCAAGGCAAAAGCGGGTAACCAAGCTAGCTACATGTGAAGAAGTATCATACATAGTGTTCAGATAATATCCAAGGGATCTTATTGGGTTTTGGGTAATGGCAAAAAAATAAACATATGGGCAGACAGATGGGTCCCCTATGATGGTAATTACAAGGTCATAACTCTTGCTCCTACTCAGACCAGAGCTTCTAGTGTGAATAACCTAATCAATTCTCAAGAGGGAGCCTGGGATAGAGGGAAGATAAAAGAGCAACTATGGGAGGTGGATGATCATAACATTACAAAAATCCCTATTACCAACTTGGAAGCAGATGATATGTTAAGCTGGGCTAACACAACTTCTGGTTATTACACTGAAATCAGTTTATAAACTTATGGAGCAAAGAAGTGAAATGGTGGAATGACACACAAACAATAACCCAGATCTCAAGATATCGAAGAAGATATGGGGTAGCAAAGTCCCCCCCCCCAAAAAAAAACAAACTCTCATGTGGAGGTTACTACAAAACATTTTGCCTATCAAGAGTAATTTGGCCAGCAGACATGTCAAAACTGATTTTCTTTGCCCTAGATGTAGAGAAGCTACATAAACTCTTAATCATTTCTTTATGTACTATGAATGGACTAGATGTGTTTGGATGTGTAACCCCTTCACTATAAACTTCAAGGAGTTTGAAAATACCACTATGAATTTTGATGATTGGTGCAAGAATTTTATCGGGAACAAGGACGAGGACCAGATTGCAATGTTAATTCAGACAGTAGATTGTATATGGTATAATCGCAACAAGAAGCTCCAAGACCTCCAGGACAATCATCCTCATGTAGTTGGGATTAGTATCAAGAACAACATGGATGCCTATTATCATACTCAAAATTATAGATAGAAAACTACTGGAAAGAGCCAACATCCGAAGGAGGCTAGCAGAAGAGTCACTACGATGGAGATAGTTAACAAGGAAACCAACCATAAGGTGTTGAAAGGGGATTTGACAGATCAAAATGGGGTGGTGTTTGTAACAGGAAGAACTATCAGATACAGAATGAAAATTTGCATACACATATGTCTTGTACTAAGGATAAAGGAAAGGCGAAGATGCAAGATATGAAGCCAAATCAAAAGGAGAAGTGTAAGGAGAAAGTTGGTATTATAATCAATGATATACCTGGCGAGAAGGGCAATAAATCTGGGCAGCTGGATTGCAGATCTAATCCTTGGCAGCAGAAGGAGAGGTACATGAAGCAAGTGAACCTGGGGAGCTCCTCAAAGGAAAAAGAAGACCAAATGAATCACTCTACAAGGGCGAAAAATCAAGATGCTTAGTTTAAGGAGTAGAAGAACAATACCTGGAGTTATGCTTCTGATACGTCGATGAAGGCTGATGGTTGGTGGGGCCTTGGAGTGGAAGTTATAAAGTCTAATGGAGAAGTCGCCTACAGAACCGCTGCCAAGATGACAGGCAATGACAAAGTGGATGCGACAGAAGCTGCGGCGATGCACTTTGCTATGCAGAAAGCTCTTGAAGACAAGAGGATTGATGTCATATTTGAATCTGATAACTTGAATCAGATCCATATAATGAACAATGAAGATAAAGAGATACTTAGGACTGAGATGGGTATGATATGTCGTGTTATGAGGATGAAGCAAAAAGAGTTCAAGCATGTGGGTTTCTACCATAGAAGCATAGATAGGAATGATGGGGCTCATGTGGCGGCTAGGGCTATAACGGAGGAGATGAAGAGTCATAGTAAAAGGATCATGAAAATCAATAGTTTTGATTAGGTCTTACGTTTGTGTTGGTGGGCTTCAGAGCCCATCACTCGTTCAAATAAAATAAAATCAAATTGAATCATAAAATAATTTTTTAAGAAAATATGAAATAATGACAAAATAAAAAAGACATGTACACATAAGAGACAAGTTGAACTAATTTTTTTAACAAAATAACAAAATATGAAATAATTTTTTAAGAAAAAATCAATGCCATAATAAAAGAGACATGCACACATAAGAGACATGTATATAATAAAAGAGACATCTACATAAAAAAATCGATGACATAATGACAAGTTGAATTATTTACATGCTGCAAATTGAAAATTTGGTTCTTATTTCAATGATGCATTTAAAAACTAAAGATTATTTTAATAATATTTTAGAAAACAACTTTTAAATATTTGTTCCACGCTTGTGTGTAGAATTGGACCAATTTGAGTTTTCAAATGTGAAATGGAAAATAAACTTTTGAGATAGTCATAATTTGAAAAACACATCTCCCAATTTTTGCCGTACACACATGGCAAGCATTACTGACATTTACTTTATATTTAGACAACACCTTTTTATTGTCTTTAAAACAAAAACTAATAAAATAATAAATAGTAAAATTTGAAACTGAAGCATTAAGCAACTTCCCATATCCAACACTTGTTTCTATTACCTAAAAAGGTGTCATTAGCATTAAAATCAAAGAAGTCAATTTACTGATAAGGATAATGTAGAAAATAAAAACAAATTAATATTTATATACATGTAGATGACGATAAACACAAATTAATATTTTTTATTTATAAAAATAAGACTATAAACATCGTATATTATTGTTGAAAAATTTAATTATTATAAGAAATATATATCTTCCTATTTAAATTAAGGGTAGATGATGATATATCTACCTATAGTGTATTTAATTTATTTTTGTATTAGATCAGTTTGATAAAAATTATGATAAACATTAAGATGAAGATTGATTTTTAACAAGTTAGAAGAAAATATTTATTTTTCGATATGTAAATGTTTATTGATAAATTATTTTTGTTGATCGATAAATAAAATTAAAAAAACAATTGTCATGAAACATTGTTTACAATTAGTGTCATATTAGAAAAATTTGAAATTCTATAAATAGTGCCATATTAAAAAAAATTGAAATTTAATTTCTCATTATTTATTGTCAATGATTATCTATCCATTCAAATTTTTACTCTATCATCAATGTTATATTAAAAATTTTAAGTTTAATTACTCACTATTATTATATATGAATATATCAATATATGATATCTTATTTTATAATATTGATGTAAAATTTACTATCATTTGTGATGGTACTGATATGCATAAACTACCTTATCAAACAAAACTTCAAATTTATACTGGTATGCATGAATTATCAGCATTGACACGATGTAACATATATATAAATAAATACTTTCATTAAAGATTAAATGAGGTTATTAGCCAAACAATATAAGATGAAACATATCATCAAAGGTTCTTGTTGACATTGAAAGATGAATATAATCTTATATATATTGGTTGATTAAAGGCCTAGAAAACAAAATAAACTACTACTAATGAAACTTAGATAACAAATATAGAACAATGAACCCGAATGATAAAAACGCAACCATTGTTGAGCTAAAGTAAAATGAGTTTTCTGCATTTAAAGAAAAATGGAAAAAATGAGTCAAAGCAAAATGATAAAAATGCAACCTTTACAGAGTTAAAATTGCATCACATAAAGTGAGAATGAAGCAAAACTTGTACAAATAGCATAACATAAACTATAATGAAGCAAAACTTGTACAAATAGTATAACATAAACTATAATGTTAACCAAAAACAATATCACATGAATAAAATAGAACACAATTCAAATAGAGATGAATCAAAATCCAAATCAAAATAATTTACCTTTTTTGGGGTTTCTTCGATCTTCATCAAAATCAAGAACAATTGATTGATTGTGGACTCTTATGTTCCAATAGTCACAAACTACTCCCATGAGGAATGAAGGCATAGTGGATCCGATGTGCATTTAGTTGTCTCATTAGTACCCTGAGAAAGATATAAAATAAACTAAATACTCTAATTCATTGTCTTTTTGTATTTCACAATGAACTACAACAATGATGTAGAATAGTAATAACATGGTTGTTCTAGCAGAACCTACACAAATTAATGAACCATATGAAAAAAATATAAAGTTAGACATTTCATTTCATTTAACAATCATTAATCATTTCAAATATCATACATCAAAAATTTCATTTGGTAACATTTCAACTATCCTACCAAAAACATTTCATATATGTCAGTACCTCAAAAAATACGATCTTCGCGATGGACGCGGAAAAACAAACAACAGAATCGTCACCTAATTCTTTTTATTTTAACTAAAGAAAAGGGAGATATATATAAAATCTAAACGGAAAGAACTCGGTCGTTGGAACCAGATTCTAAGTTAGGGAGTCGGTTATGCAAGATGATGATATTAACACCTCTTACGCCTGTTGTACTCAACGAGAACCTCTTAGTCTAGTTTGCGATCATGTTATAACTTATACTATTGTCTTCCTAATGGTAAATGATTCGTTATGGAAAATTGGTGATTTTGGTCCTAGGGTGCTCGACAAGGATTGAGATCCTCGTGCCTACGTATTCCCTCGTGCAATAGGAAAGTCAGAGCTCTGTAGTTCATGGTACTACATTTGGTTAGTTCATTTTAGAGGCTTCAACTACTCACGTGCGTGACAGATGCCTCACACATGAACAATTGAAGAAAGGCATCGGAGATTCAATATCATTCTCTTACACCATTGAAAAAATAGTGTTTAATAATCATTAAATGTCTTAATTTTGAATTAAGAAAAAAGGTTTATCGTTCGTTGATTTTTTTTAGAGGTGTCAACTGCTTACGTGCGAGACAGATGCCTCATACACAAATAGTTAAGGAAAGGTATCGGAGATCCGACAACTCTCTTTTACACCTTTGAGAAAAAGTGTGTTTAATAACGATTAAGTGTTTTGAAATTTGAAAGGCGCCAACTGCTCGTATACGAGACAAATGCCTCATATTCAAACAGTTAAGGAAAAACATAGAAGATTCCACACTTCTCTTTTACACCTGTAAGAAAAAAGTTTAGTACTCGATGTTGGATCGAGGTTTGGATTCACATATGAAAAGTTTTAAGTTTGGAATCGAAGAACCTAATGGACTAGGTTAAGGTCGATAGCGAGACACGATGCGTTCGACTTTGGAAGAGTTGGTTGTTACTTGATACGTGGATCAAGTGCTAGGAATGTCTTGATAAAACCAAGCAAAAAAACATCCACAAACTCACGCAATATCTCTGTCAACTTTCTCTTTACCCCTTCTTCTAAGGCAACCCTTATCTTGACTTCTTTTATCACATCCTCGGTGCCCAGATTAATCCACTGACTCCTCATGCGGTTGAATAACCTTCTCCTCTTGTTTCAACAATCTGTCTAACTCTTCAGGAAGTCCACAATCTTCCTCACCCTCGTCTTCGGCATGGTAGATCGGATTATCAAAGTCATAGGAAGCCATATCAGAATTGTTATCCAAAGAATCTGGTGACATTAATCTGCATGATTGATGGTTCATGCCTTATTTTAGAATGAGTGTGAAAAAAGAAAATAAAAAATAAACATTGCCATTTTATTTTGTTTAAAAGTGAAAGATAAAAATGAAAAACAGGGAGCAAAACATTTGAATGCAAAACGTCCTTTATTGATGATAAACATTAAAAATCATGAATGTCATACAATGGATCACTACGCCTTGGGCAGAATGTATGATTTAACATGCAACAAAAAAAAAAGAAAATTACTCCTCTCAAAGAGTAACTTGGATGAGCTTCTCGGAGGACCAGTTGCATAATTCTTTTTCGGGAACACATGGACGAATCCAGCTGTCCATGTCACAATCACTATCTCATTCTTCATCTTCCAACGCAAGAATCTGATTGTCACCCACAATGCCAACACTAGTAATTTTGATTGGACTCCGACGACCCTGAACTGGTGGTGGTGGTAGCGACACTGGCTTGTATCCAATTCCAAACTTATCCTTCTTCACCGGTACCTCAACAACCTTCCCCCATCCTTTCGTGTTTCCCAACTCCACAATGGTTTTTGCCTGCTTCAATGAAGTAATAGAAACTCTCGACTTCTTCTCTTCTGGAGGAGGAGTCTTTGTAAGATTAACAGTCTCGAAAGCTTGGCTTAGTGTTTAATATATCTCCCCTTCTACCTATACATACTTAAATAAAGACAAATAAATTACAAAAATGTCCTCCTTCCCACAAACCGTTACTACACTCCCATCCATTACATACTTAAGTTTTTGATGCAAAGTGGACGTTACCGCACCCGAGGCATGGATCCAAGGACGACCCAAGAGAAAACTATATGCCGGTTGGATGTCTATGACATAAAAAGTAGCATAAAAAACATTCGATCCTATCTTGATCGACAACTTAACCTCCCCAAACACTGATCTCTTTGACCCTTCAAAGGCTTTCACAATTAGATCACATGACCTTAACACCACCCCTTCAACATTAAGCTTACTCAAAGCTTTCTTAGGAAATACGTTCAATGATGAACTTGTATCCACTAAGACATGCGCCAAGACTTTGCCTTTGCATTCTATTGTGATATGCATAGCTTTGTTGTTCTTTCTTCCGTCGGGTGTCAGATCAAAGTCTGTGAAACCAAGACCATGTTTAGAACTTACATTAGACACTACCCCTTCTAGCTGGTTTATGGTAATCTCATGTGGTATGAAGGCATTGCTCATAATTTTTCAGGAGAGCATTCCTATGTGCCTCTAAACACAAAAGAAGTGATGGTATTGAAATCTTGGAATGTGTCTGATTGAGTTGATCCACTACTTTGTAATCGCTCTTTTTGATCAATCTCATTAATTCCTCCCCATCTTTAGAAAAAGATGCTTCGAGTGTCAGACTCTGCTCTACCTCATCTCCAGCCACCTATTTTCCCTTCGCCTTTGCCAAAGAATTTGTTTTACCATTTGGGGCTACATTAGGAGAAGCAAAAAGCCTACCACTTCTTGTAAAACCTCCAGCACCCACAATATTATCTACATCAGTATCCCCCACATAACTTTTTTCCATCTCCTACTTGAGACCATGATAGTACACTTCAGCACCATAGTGCCACGAGATTTCCTTGTCACTTTCATAAGGAACTGGGCCTAGAATAGTAATTTGAACAGGGGTCGGTGTTGCCTGCCTAGGGATTATGAAAATTCTGTATGGAATAGTGATTGTAGAAACACTATCCTTGTCTTTGGAAACATTATCAAATTGTAAACAACCTTCATTAATAAACTTTTGAACGCCATTTTGCAATCTTTCACACCCATTTACACAAATAGAACAATCCTCACACTCATGACCACAATTGGGAAATACTCCCCCTTTAAGCAACCTCTCCTTTACCGCTACCAGCGGTGTCTTCAACATATTGACGTCCATGATTAGATTCAGACACTCCTCCACAAAAGTAACATTTACCACTGAATTATTATGAGGTGGCATCGGGTTTGCAAGTACATTTGGAACAACAGCTGGTCCAAAGTCAATGGCTTTTGAATCCACTAGATCTTGAACTATGTGCTTAAAAGCTTTACAGGTCTCAATAACATGCTCGAGGGGCTCAGAAATGGAAAACACAATGCGTATTTACATTATAGTTGTATGGGATCTGTCCAGTTCTAGGAGGGGCCAATGTTTGCAACTGGATCAATTGTAGTTGTAGAAGATATTGCAGTAACTCAGCAGAAGGCATAGGCAGAGGATCAAAATTTCTGTCTCTTTTCTCTGGTTGCTAATAGTTTTGACGGGGAGCGTATTGCTGACGTTGTTGTTGTTGTTGTTTTGGACGTTGTTGACGTTGTTGTTGTTGTTGTTAATGTTGTTGTCGAGGCACTGTTGCTGGAATCGACATGACAACAACCTGATGATATTGAGAATGGTTTTGATACCCTCTACCTCCTTCATGATAAGATGACACATAACTAGTTTCAACTTCTCTCCTCTTCGGGGAATTCACAAATGGTTTCTTAGTACCAGAAGATGATCCAACATTTCCTTGTATCTTTCCCAACTTCATAAGGTTCTCTAATCTTTCCCCAGCAATGACTATGTCAACAAATCTGGTGGATGGGCAAGCAGTAAGTATTTCTAGCAATGGACCATGAAGAGTTCCCATATACATATCCGCCATCTCGCGGTCGTTTAAAGGGGGTTGAACCCTATCAGCTAATTCACGCCATCTCTGGGTATATTCTTTGAAGCTCTCATTTTTTTCTGCGCCAAGATGTGAAGTTGGATCCGATTTGGAGCCATATCAATGTTATACTGATATTTCTTAATGAACGCTTCAACAAGGTCTTTCCATCTCTTGATATGTGTACTTTCCAACTACATATACCATTCCAAAGATGCCACAACAAGGCTATCTTGAAAAAAGTACATCAACAATTTTTCACCATCTGTATAAGCGGTCATCTTCCGGGTGTAAGCTCGGATGTGGGTCTTGGGACAAGTGGCACCCCTGTATTTGTCTAACCCTGGCGCAGTAAACTTGTAAGGCACCTTTACTCCAGGAACCAATCCTAGATCAGCGATATTAACACCCAAATTGCATTGTCCTTCCACAACTCTAATCCGTTCCACCAACATACGATACTTTTCATCCTCGTCATCACCATTGAAAATTCCCATTTTAGTGTTACGCATAGAAAAATGGTCCTCTTGTCCATCCTCCAAATGAAGAGCATGAACAAAAACAGGATTACTAAAACCATTTCCCCCACCAGCTCCAGTACCACCAACACCATCTCCACAAATCCCACCACCATTTCCAGCACCACCAATACCACCACCGACTCCTCCAGCACCACCAATACCAGCTCTTCCAAGAACGCACACACCACCACCGTTTCTAGGACCACCAATACCACCACTGGCTCCTACAGAACCACCGGCACCACCAATTCCACCGATTCCACCTCCATCACCCGTAAGATCCTCATTTTCAGGCCTATGAACGATATTTCTGAGCTCTTCTTGCCCGTGCATCATGTTCTGCATGAGATCCATGAACCGTCCCATTTGAACCTTCATCTCAACCAATTCTGCTTGCATTTGTTCCATGACTCTCTGCTGGTTGGCCCTGGTTGAATATCTTAGAATGGTGGAGTTCTCAATCCTCTCTGAGAAAAAAAATAGTCATTAACATCTATTACGAAATGCATGAATGCATGCATGATTGCATTGTTTACTATGTGTATGTTTTTTATTTTCAAGGAATCATCCAAACCATTCATTTAGCCATTTAAAAACGTAAAGGATATAACGAACAATTGCGAAGCAAAAACAACATTCATTCATTCAATGAGTACTTTTTACAAAACCATAAGCTCAATATTCGATTACATCTCAAATGGAAAGTAAAAAATAATAGAAACAACATAAATCAATCTTTCTGAGCCTGTCACTCCTTCAAATCCTCTCTGAACCTCTTCAGCATGGTCTGACAAAGTTCATGGAAGTATCCCACAGCGGGGGAATCCCTGTTTTCTTCTTCTAATTCTCCTATCTCCATCGTGAGTCTATAAGGTAAAGCATCAACAAACTCGTTGCACCGATCAACCATCTCATTAAGCTTCATACGATACATGTCTATTTCCTTTGTTCGAATGCTCATATCCTGATTGTACCCCTTGAAGCAACCTTCCACCTCATTCCTTGTAGCTTCCCAAATGTTATAGTCATTGAGTAGAGCCTCATATTAGTTCTTCCAATGTTGAGCACTTCTTACAGCGTTCTCCGCTTCTTGGCACTTTGAATTTCAATTTTCTGTTGTAACCCTGGGGACTCTCGTAGCTTGAACTCTAAGCTCATATTCATGTTTTGAACTTGCTACTGCCTTGTTAAGAGCCATAATGAGTCTTTCAATTTCCCCTTCAAGCTCCTCCTTCACACTTTTTGTTCTCTTAGTAGCAAGCATGAACCATTTTTCATTATCCGCACTTCGTGAATAAAACCCTATTTAGATCCTTTTTAGGCGGTTTACTCGGCTATAAGTTTGATTCACACAACCCTTGACATTTTCTTTTTTCCTCTTTTCCTCATCCGCCCTTTTCTGAACAACTTCGAGTTAGGTAGTCTTCTGGGTGAAGTTGTGCTTCAAATCGTTCTTCTCATTAGTAACCTTCAAAAGATGATCAAACAATTGTTCGTTCTCCTTTTCCATCCTCTCTATCATGGCTTTAAGTTCATCAACTTCCTCAATTGGCACATGAGTAGGCATGGGCTCCGGAAGAGGATCAGACATCTTGATCTCGAAATGAATTTTGATTACCTTAACTCTCTCCCTTACCCATTGAAAATACGACACCTTGGTAATATTGTTCCTCCTTCCCAATTCAACTTTCCTTATCCGGTTAATGGTCTTCCAAGCTTGTGTAATCCCATGAATCAACTCAGGGTTTGCCTTACCCAACCCATACACTAGGAAAGCCTTCAACGCATTCTCTTCAAGTGGTCCAACCATGGGATACCTAAGTTGTCTGACAGATAGCATATGATTGGAGTTCACACAACCATGAGTTCTAATGAGAGGAATGTTGGGGAAGCCACCGCAACTAGATATGACATAATCATAGTCCTGGGAGTACCATGAAAAATCAACAGATCTGAGGGAGTCGAACCTTTCAGCCCAAGTATCACTAATTCAATCCACAAAAGGTCCCTTCGTCGGAAGACACATCTGTAACCACTGATACAAAAGAGGAGCACAACATGCAAGCAAACCACCTTTACCATGTCTCCAACTCAAGTAATAGTAAACATTAGCTAGTAAAGTTGGCCCGGGATTCCCAGTAAGGAAGATGTTGATCGCAGTGATATCTATGAATCCACTTTTTTCTTTGTTAGGAAAAAAATAGTCCCATATATAGCCATTTCTATAGCAGCATAACAAGCAATCATACTCTCCTCTTTCAACATAGCATCAACCCTTTCCAAAATGAATGAGAGGAGAAATCCCTTAACACCCCTCTTGGTCTTCCAATTAGCGGTGATATCTCTCTTTTGCATATGAAGAGCATTATCTATAACCTCATCCTTCAATGACGCGTCTACCCCAACAAATGGTAGCTTATTCTTCATAGGAATCCCTACCAAAACTTCAAACTCTTCTAGGGTTGGTGCTAACTGAAAGTCTTGAAATGTGAAGCATCTCAAAGGTGTATCATAGAACTGGACTAAGGTTGTGAGTACTTTAGGATCAATGTCTTGGTTCAAAATATGGAGAAATTTGTCGAAGTACGCTCCAAAGTTGATGCAATAAACAAAAGGCATCCAAGAAACTAAGCTTCATAAATTGGTCACATCTAACTTCTTGAATTTGTAAGTGTGAAAGCCTCGAACGTTTGGTCCCATGATTTATGAATTGCTGCTAGAATAATTATTAGATTCCCTAAAAACAAAGAAATGTAAATGTTATGATGATGCATATATGATTTCAATGCAAGGTATATCTGATCACAAACATCTGATTCTGATAATGGAGTCAAGCACGGGTATCTTTGATCAAAGGAACCCCATGGGTAGGTTCTAAAAGGTAGGTGCCCAGAAGCATAGATCCGTATCAAAGACATTATTGCCATGATAGAGATCCTTCATATGATAATATTTTTAAAATGACCGCTTCCAGGTGAGGTCTTCGTATGGGCCTACAAAGAAGATTCCTCATAGGCTTTTACTACACAACCACTGATCCCATGTTTTTGAAACAGGATTCTCAGACATCATCGATCGAGGTTGAATATATTACCGTTAGATAGTAATACATTCAATGAATCTAGTATGATTGTGACTTTCGTATTAACCCATTGAGTCACAAAGATCTCGTAAGTTAATACTACTAACCACTATAAATTGGTTTGAAGGTCCCTAGAGTCAGCAACTCATCTTGAAAACATTGTCCTATGATGAAGATTCATCACTTTCCAATATCTCCAAGAGAATCTACTCCGAGTGATGGTTTTCGCTTCGTCCAACGAGGAAGATTCCCCATAGTCCTCCACTACACAACCATCGATATTAAGCTTAGGTTTTTCTCAGGCTTTGGTAGTGATCCTACCTCACATAGTTCTAATGATCAAAGGATCCCCACAATGACAATAATAATATGGATGATAAAGATAAGCAAATAAATAAATAATGGAAAGCATGCAATCAAAACAAATAAGAGAAAGCACACAATCAAACAAGAAGACAAACAAACAAGGCTAACACACAAGCGAAAACTATCCTAAGTTAGGCTCGACTCTCTTATGCATAAAGCATTTCCCCAATAGAGTCGTCAGCTGCCGTACCTTGAAAAATACGTTGTTCGCCATGGATGCGGAAAAACAATAACAGAGTCGCCACCTAATTCTATTTATTCTAACTAAAGAAAAGGAAGATATAGATAAAACCTAAACGAAAAGGACTCGGTCATTGGAACCAGATTCTAAGTTCGGGAGTCGGTTACGCAAGAGGAAGGTATTAACACCTCTTACATCCATTGTACTCAATAGGAACCTCTTAGTCTAGTTTGTGATCAGGTGTTAGCTTATATTATTGTCTTCTTAAGGGTAAATTATTCGTTAGGGAAAATGGGTGGTTTTGGTCTTAGGGTGCTTGGCAAGGATTGAGATCCTCGTGCCTACGTATTCCTTCGCGCAATGGGAATGTCTGAGCCCCGTAGTTCATAGTACTACATTTGGTTAGTTCGTTTTAGAGGCGTCAACTTCTCACGTGCGTGACAGATTCCTCACACATGAACAATTGAAGAAAGGCATCGAAGATTCAATACCATTCTTTTACACCATTGAAAAAATAGTGTTTAATAATCATTAAATGTCTTAATTTTGAATTAAGAAAAAGGGTTTATCGTTCGATGGTTAGTTTTAAGAGGTGTCAACTACTCACGTGCGAGACAGATGCCTCATACACAAACAGTTGAGAAAAGGCATCGGAGACCCGACAACTGTCTTTTACACCTTTGAGAAAAAGTGTGTTTAATAACGATTAAGTGTTTTGAAATTTGAAAGGCGTCAACTTCTCGTATACAAGACAAATGCCTCATATTCAAACAGTTGAGGAGAAGCATAAAAGATTCCACACTTCTCTTTTACACCTTTAAGAAAAAATTTAGTACTCGTTGTTGGATCGAGGTTTGGATTCGCATATGAAAAGTTTTAAGTTTGGAATTGAAGAACCTAATGGACTAGGTTAAGGTTGATAGCGAAGCACGTTGCGCTCGACTTTGGAAGAGTTGGTTGTTACTTGATACGTGGATCAAGTGCTAAAGGTTAGCTGTGGAAAACAATAGTGATGCGTTAATTTGATTAGATTGAAAAGTTTGAGAAAGTGTGAAGTGTAAAATTGTCCAGATGGCGATTGTAGAACAATCAACTTACGTGTGTGTGTGTGTGTGTGTGTGTGAAGTGAAGTGTAAGAATTTACTTGGCGTTGGACCAAGAATTTTGCTTATCTTTGAAATAATTAGTCTTAGTGTGCGTTTGTATTTTACTTAGCAATTTATGGTCGAAATGAAAAAGTAAATCACACAAGTGTAACATAGCATATTATGAACATACGACTAAATCACAAGCAAGAAGGACCGAGCATACACAAACATTCATCGCACACATAAAATCAAACAATGGAGAAAGATCAATTAATCAAATTAAATAGAAATCTGTAATTAGATTAATTAACAAATTAATTAATCGAACTAAATAAAAATATTTAATATAATTAATCGATGAAAATGTTTTTAGATTTTTGGATATTCAAATAGAAATTAAATCTAAGGATAAGAAAGAAATCAAAACTTGAATAAAATTAATTAAGTGAATATTTTTTAAGTTTTTTGAATATTAAAAGAGAAAATTAATTAATTAAACAAAATAAAATTATTTAATAAAATTAATTAATTAATTAATTAATTATATTAAATAAAATTATTTAAAATAATTAATCAATAAAAGTTTTTTTTGATTTTTAAATAAGATAAAACAAAAAATAAAATAAAAGGAAAAAACATGCTAATGGGTTGGGTTTAATCAACAAACAGAAGGTGTATTAATCAGAAAAACGTAGGCCCAGTGCAGAGGGAGCCTAAGCGCTGGGAGGAGTCTACCATAGACTCAATCAAGCATTGTTGACTTGGACTGAAATCTCAAGACATTGGATCCGTAAAGGGTTAATCAACGACCTCCATCAACGGTGATAAATGAACCCACGTCGTATAACCACCTACACGAAATCCCTCCTTGAAACCTTATCCATTCAGATTCCTTGTTCAAAACAAATAGGAAGTTGTTGACACATGGATCAAGGGATAAATCATCGGATAATGAGAAAAAAACAGTAACATTATTCACTATTAAATGGCCTTCACACTACAATCAATGCCTATAATAATTAAATAAAACCAAGAGCCACCTCCAATAACCTTCAGCCCAAACGCCATTGGCTTACTAGAGAAGAATACACGTGGCTTTGATTGAAAAAACAAAATACATTAATCTCAAGAAACTCAACAACTATCCCATTAAAATATTTAGAAAAAACATTTAAGAAACATAAAGGTAGCCCAAGCCTTATTTGTTATCACTTCGATTCAACTCTGTTGTTTTTGAAACAAAAACAAAACCTCGTATCATAATCATCGCCTAACCAACACATCGCTAATCGCTCAAGCAAATCTCACACAAGAAAATAAAACCTAATCCTATATTCAGAAAAGAAACTCTGGTTCAATGTTCATCAACAGATCAACAAACTACATCACACAAATTCAAAATAAAGTTGATGCTTAACAACAACAACAAACAGTGAAACGAAAAGAGGAAGAAGAAAAATTTTATACCTGCTTTGAACGTTCTCAGAGGGGCGATTTCTCTCCAGGTACCTTTTTCTTCGACTCAAACTTCTCTTCGTGTCCGCGTCCGAACCTTCTTTTTCTTCTTCTTCTTCTTCTTCTTCTTCATCTTCTATTTCTTTGATTTTGTTATGAATTAGCGAGGTTTTAGCTCTAGATGGTTGAGCTTCAGTGTGAAGACTCATCAATCTAAAAGTGAGATGAGAGCTCTAGTGACGTTTAGGGTTTCTGAGATGATTACGGCAGAGTAGCAGTAGGGTTTTTTCGTGTGTATTTCGTGTGTCTGCTAGGGTTTTTGCGTCCCTCTTGTGTATGATATTGTTCTGCTTTTATAATGTTGAAGTATTTGGGTTCATTTCCTTGAATTTTTGTTGAAGAATCCTTATTTATGGTATTATGTTTATGTGTTTTCTGGTGTTCAAAAACTATTTTTGCCATAACCGTGAAATTTTCCCTGTTTCATTTTTATTTTATTTTGAATTTACTATATCCTTGCTTTTGTTTGTTTATGAATTTGACAGTAAAATATAAACTCTTGCATTGGCTTTACTGTGGTAATTTCATTGTTGTGATATACAGAGGTCAGTATGATTCTGGTTGCAATCTCTCTTTATCCATTTTGGTATATGCTTGTTGTTGTGGTTGAAACATTGGTATAGGGAATCATTGATGCCTGTGCATAGGTGTGAGGCAGACTTACAAAGTTTTGACATGTTGTGCATTGTAGGTTCATCTTCTTGGCAGGGGGATAATAACCGGGTTTGGCTAAAGGCATTGTGGGGTCATCTTTCAAGTGGTTGCATGAAGGCTTTTTTGTTGCAAAATAGATGGGCCATGTGAGCCTTAGCATGACTAGAATTAGTCTTGGAGTCCTATTCATTTTTTGGAAAATTGAACCTTATACCCCTACACTTTTCCCCCTTCCCCTACATAATTTCTAATATTCCAATTTTGTCCTTTCAATATATATTTAATTAATTTTAATTTTTACCGCGAAGTTAGATTAAAAAAATATTTTTTTTACGTTAGACGAGAAGAACCAGAAGTACCATGGGTAAGTTTTCTGGTGTAGAAGTTTTCAAGCCGGAAGTAGCCAAGATAGGTTATCCGGTTGACAAAAATCCTTCACCGAAAGTAACATGCTTGTGTTATTTGGTTTAGGATTTTCTTCCTCGGAAGTAGCTATCTTGGGTTTTCCGGTTCGTATTTTTTATTTATTTATTTTAATTTTGACAATTTGTTTAGGAGACGAATCTGCCTTTGATGATATGCGCGAAAGATGACACAAAAGTAGATACAACAGAGATATTCTCTACTACACAAAAATTTCCTACAGGAGAAGAGGCAACTCGATGGATCAGGGAAGAAAATTAAATAAATATTGAAAGGACAAAATTGAAATATTGAAAATTATGTAGGGGTAGGGGGACAAGTGTAGGGGTACAAGGTTCAATTTTCCATTTTGTGTTGTAACAAAAAAAAAAGTATGATGCACACGACCTTTTATTTTGTAAATGGACTGAAGGCTCTTGGAATGACATGGACTTGTAACGATTTATCACACCTCCATTTTGTTTAAATTGAATGTCTTGAGCTGAACTTGTAATGACTTAGCCTTATGAATGATAACAATCACTTCGAAACATCAATTAAATCCTGATCGCCTCTAAAGTATCTTTGTTTGAATTGAACAAAAAAAATGATATTCAAAACCAATTTGCAATATCTTTCACTTTTCATTATGAACAAATTTGGAATGAATTAACATCTTGAATTGGTCCCTGAGAAATAAGATCAACCATAAATTAATTTTGAACTTTAAATGGAATAATCTCTGAATCAATGAACCAATCTTGAATTCATCCTGAAATTAGCCGTTTGGAACATATTGAATCATATCTTCATTATAAAGATTCTCGACCAATGTCCTGAGAATAAACCTTTGGACCAGATGGCCAACTTGAGATCTCCTTAAACCAATGACATGAACATGAACCGCATAATCAGTATTTGCAAATTACTTGACATGTACCATCTGTCTTGATCTTTAATAGTTCTGTAGCTACTATTAAAATGGTTTAACAAATAAATGAGACGCTTAATTCACTTCATTGCTGATGATGGACCAAATACACAACGAGTAACCCTTGTGAATGAAACCCTTGAAGACCCCTGAATTAGGGAAATAAAACCTAAACGAGTGACAGGAACATAAGAAAATGATGTCATTGATTGCTGCATAGCCGAAACCTTGAATTCTCCCGATATCCACAAATAGGGTGTGAAACCCTAATTCCTCATATGGTAATGATCCCATGTCTCAGGAGCCCGATGCACATGAATGAATTCTAGTGTTAATGATCTAATGGATATGTGAATGAATGTGTAAAAAAGTCAGTTAAAGTTGGAGAACCAGTGGGCTAATTTTGGGGTGCAACAATAGCATAAACCACAACTCTTTGTTCTCTTTAAGTTCAAATATCATACCAGTTCAAATATCATACCAGAAACATTTCATTTAACAATCATTAAACATTTGAAATATCATACAACAAACTTTTCATACAACAAACACTAAACATTCGAGAAAATAAATAATGATAATGGAACCATGCAAAAGAATAAACCCAAAATATTGATGTTGGTGTCAGATCAGGAAACATCATATTCAAAGATGAGGTGAAATTCTTCAAAGATTAGCTTATGTTCAAGACCTTGAAGAATTAGTTTGAGAGAGAGAGAGAGAGATACGAAATAGATGTAGTGAGAGAGAAACAAAAGAAGATGGAGCGAGATAGAGAAAACAAAGACTATTTTTTTAAAGATTTTCTGTGTGAGAGAGAAAAGAAAGGGTTGTAAGAAGTGTCACATTTATTGCATTGGAAACTGGAAAAAGAAACCAAATTGAAATAAAACAATTATTTTGAAACCAATTTTTATACAATCCATTAAAGTAGTTAACAAATACAAAGGAATTTCTATAAAGTGTGTAACCATATCGTTAGAAAGAGTAGTTTGTTTAGAAAAAGTAAATTTTGGACACAAAATGCCCCTAAAACGATGACATGCCAGAAATATAGATTAGGGCAAAATTAAGTTTTTCAGAACAACAAATTTTCTTATATTATAGATTATCTCTTGTTTCTCATTCACCATTTTTACCTTTTCTTATAGTTTATTGACAATGTAATTAAACTTTAGTGAGAGTTTCTTGTGTTATAAGTGAATGAACGTAAAACACAAGGAAAGGGGGTTGAAATTGGGTTTTCAATAACTAATAAAAATGACTTTAAAAAACACTTTGATTTATCCCGGTTCGTTTGAACTCAAACTACATCCAGTCCACCTGCCAAGGTGATTTTGCCTCTATCAGCGAGGTCTTAATCCACTATTCAAATTTGAATACACACAAAGACCTAATGTCAATGTCTTCTTGAGTCTACTGACTTAAACTAGTCACTCGAGGAAAAATGAACGTATCTTTTACAAAGATAGACGAAGTAACTATAATGCTTCTAATAAGCTTTAATCACTAGGTGATTTGTTACAATATGTTTTAGAGCAGTATGAAAGAGTGTGAAGATATAACGTGAGAACCAGAGCTTCAAATCTTCAGCTTAAACCCTTTATATAGTTGCTTGAATAATGTAGTTGTTGGGAGCATCTAGAGCTTGATTTGGATATATGTTAATGCCATAAAATCCTTCCAAAATAAGAGATTCTTGTTCCCATCCTTTATTATGATTTTCTTTAAATAAACTTTAATGAGAGAATCACAATCTTCTAAGCTTGAATCAGAGTATCATAAATTTGAGTACGCAGCTTTAATGATGTCTTAAATGAGAGATTCTCTTTAACACATATATCTTCTATATAAAAACGCAAGACTGCTTCTATTCTAACATGCTTTCTTTTTAAGAACTTCCTTTTTAAGAACTTCTACAATGCACATTAAAAGAAGTTAATTGCAACACATATTATAACTTCTATTCTTACAGAAGAATATTTGTTATCATCAAAACTATTAAAGGATTAGAATCAAAATTGTTCTAACAATAAGTGAGTGACTTTGAAGACAAAAAAAAACTATTACACATTCATAATTTTAATAAATTAGTTAGTTAGTTGGTTTCCTAACTATATATAGGCTTGTCATGTGTTGTAATCGATTTAGATGAATATACCAAGTTCTTTGATTCTTTAATTTCATTTAGAATCACCCTAATTTGATATCTCTCATTTAATGTTCATTATCCTATGTTCATGACCAAACATAGGACCAATAAGGTATAGGCTCTACAACCATCAATTGCATATATAATACACCGTGAGAAAAAAAATACATATGATTCTATTCATGATCCACTCTACCTCTTTTTTTTTTACAAAATGACTTGGGTGTTGAATTGTTAATCTTGCAAGTCCACCCCGTGCTACCGCATTGAAGCAGCTTGCACGATCGTATCAAGGATTTACACCAATAATCTTGGTTATGGAACAAAAAATTGGCACTGTGTCTGGGAATTAACTTCCAATTCCTATGAATTACCACAATTAGATCTCTTATTCAATCACAACTTTCCTAATTCAATAAAATATATACTCTAATTCAAACCTCAACCACTCAACTTACACCCTAAGATTGAAACAATTAATTTTGAATATCCTCCCAAAAGATCCTTCAAAATCCTCTAGATCAAGGTCTTCTTTAGTCTTTACTGTGACCACAGTTGGTGGAGATCCATTCAGGTAAGTAAAATCTCTATCACAAGCATTTGTTAAATCAACTTGTCTAAACAAGAAGCAAAATATGATAAATCAATCATAAGGTTTCAAGATCATGAGAAGGTGGATATGACTCTGAATTCACCACTCCTGCTAATAATTACCACTACTATCGCTAATCATTATATATCAAGGATCCTCATAGATGACAGAAGTTCATGAAATCTAGTCTACTTCATAATTTGTATTAAGCTAGGCTTAAGGAAACAAGATTTGAGTTTGAGCGAAGGGTAGAGCCTCCCAGCGTTCAATGATTCTTCACTACTACAAAAATCACATAATTAACATGGTATTACTTCAAATATTATGCCAACCGAAGTAATAAATCATAATTAGTCGCCTTCAATTTTATTTCTTTTATTAAAAGACATTTACTATGGTCCATATTAACAACTGTAATGATATGTTAAGTGTTACTGGCTTCGAATCCCAACACCAACATTTTTCCTTTTTTTGTCATAAAATATGTGTGGCACACATATTTTTAATATTTATATTAAAATTAAAAATACCTTTCACCATGATATGTAGTAGCAACTGTTGTGGTATGTACTTAAATTTAATCACAATCATTTTATTCAACAGTGATAAAAAAATATAACTTATATTTAAGCGAAATTTTGCTCTTTCAGGAAAGACAATTGTATCTCTCTTAACAAAACCCTAACACACTCTCATGCCTCCATGAACGGTTTCATACCAAGGAAATGTATTACAAAAAACACATTTCTTTCCCTACCTCTTCACATTTAAGGTACACATACATTTCCACATTTCACTTCCACTTCACCTTTTTGTTGATAAAAATTATATGTTGTTTAAGTTATGTTGTTGTTGATAAAAGTTCTATGTTGTTTAAGGTATATTGTTCATGATAAAAGTTGTATGTTGTTGATGATCTTATTTTTGTTGAGATGTGTTGTATGTTGTTTAAAGTATATTGTTGTTGATAAAAGTTATATGTTGTTGATGATTTTGTTTTTCTTATCTATGTTGTATGTTGTTGTTGATAAAATTTATATGTTGTTAATGATTTTGTTTTTGTTGAGCTATGTTGTATGTTATTTATAGAATATTGTTGTTGATAAAAGTTATATGTTGTTGATAAAAGTTGTAGTTGTTAAGGTATGTTATTGTTTATGATATTGCTAATGTTATTACTTGGACATTACAATTATCATGTTGTTTGTTCAATATATCCTAGAATGTGAGTTTATTATACTGTACGTGGTTTGAGTGTTTTTCTAACCCCATAATGAATATATAACCTTTCGAATCAAATTATAAAATTATAATATGGTATATTAAGTTATATTAGAAAAAGACTTACACTTTGACGGAGCCCATTTTTCCAAATTAAATTAGCAAATTATAATATGAGATATTAAGTTATATTGTTTTATGAGGCTTCTAGAGCCCATTATCCATATTTTTCTCTTTGACTATTATAACTTGTTTTAATGCTTATAGTTCTTCAACTACCACTTTCTTCACCTCTAATTCTGTCTGCATACTAAATAATATTTTGCAAAATAAACTAGATGTGAAGGAAATGGCAGTTGAAAAACTAGAACCATTGAAACAAGTTCTAACCGTTAAAGAGTAAAATGTGGATAATGGGCTCCAGAAAGCTCGTAAAACAACAATAAGTGTAAGTTGTTTTCTAATATAACTTAATTTTTCATATTATTGATTTCTAAATTAGATTGAAATTCTATATGTTTAGTGAGAAGTTGGTGAAATAAGTATTCCACATAAGTTATAATAAACTCATGTAAGCATACCACCACAGTTGTAATCAAGGACCCTTGTGAAATGTTGTGTGTTAAGTCTTTCACTACAATTGGACTCTATAACTATGGTGAAATGTAGTGAAATCTGTAAAAAATCAAGCATGGGGTATCGAACCCATGACCTCAACCTTTTACTATGGTTGGTTTAAACAACTGTTATTGTATATTACATGTTATTATGTTTTTACCATGACAAGTAGGCTGTGGTTGTAAGTATCTCACTTACAACCACACACTAGCTACTTTACAAGGATTCATCAACCATGGATATATCTTTTTTTCCAACCATAGTGAAATGGGTTATCTGTATAGTAGTTCCACCCATCTGTTTGGATAAGTGTACTTATCGGTCTCCTTGGGAGAGGTAAATAATAAGAAAACTGTCAACATTTTTTTCTTTATGATTCTATGCAAAAGTGTCGATAAAGAAATTCTCAACCGGAAAGTCCTAGTGGTTGTAGATGTCTTGGACTCCCACGTCCACCTAAAACTAAAGTACCATAATGATTTTGGAATACCTATTGTAATCAAAGTCGACATTTATAAAGTACGCCGAATACATGAGGCAATAATGAAAAGTCCCTTGTTAGCAGCCATAATTATTGAATAAAGAAGTAGGGAATCTTGTGCAACATCAAATGAAGTAAGTCTAAATGTTCACCTGGATGAACCCCCATAGGTTGACGTGTTAAGCATGTCGATCGGGATTAACACGAAAGTCCTAAGACCGATACTCGATGGGAAGTTCGGAGTCATCCATTGGGATGATATTATGATGAGGTCAATGAAGATAAGATCCTACCTACCTGATAAATTAAAGAAATTATTGATTAAATACATAAGGTCCAACACTAATCTCTTTTCCATCTCTCCCCATGAGATGCCAAACATAGTTCCTATTGTAGCATGTCACCAACTGGACATTGATCCCAATGCCCAATATGTATCTCAAAAGGAAAAGGCAGAAGACTCCCGAGAAATATGAGGTGACAATGAAGATATTCAAAGAATTACTAGACAATAATTTCATTTTTAAAGTAAAATACACTGAATGGTTGTTCAATGTGGTTCTAGTCAAGAAAGCTTCAAGTAAATAGAGGAATGCAAACCTATTACACCGATCTCAATATGGCGTGCCCCAAATATTCATATCCATTTTTAATCATATATAAGTTGATCAATAATTCATCCAGGTACAAGCTTTTGTCGTTTATCCATATTTTGACTACAACCAAATACCCTTGTATAATCCAGACAAAAATAAGTCCACTTTCATGACCGAGCAATCCAACTACTAGTATAATGTAATGCCCTTTGTTTTGAAAAATGTAGGAGCCACATATTAGAGGATGATGAATGAAGTATTTAAAGAAGATATAGGAAAAACATTGGAAGTATACATGGATGACATGATCGTTAAGTCTAGCGAGGAAGGGTTACACGACCAACACATTGACCAAGTATTCTAAAGAGTCTAATAGTACAATATGAGCACTACAACAAATAACGCTTTTCATGACGAAGCTGTCACCTTGAACAATAGAAAATTGAGGTATAAAGTCAAGGCGCGCTATTTTTTATTATTTAAAAAATTTAAAAAAAAACTTAAATTCCCTCGGGTTTTCATAAAACCAAGGTGAAAAAAAAATAGTACAAGCTTTGATTCCCATCTATCGCAATTTATGATTTTATTTGTTTATAAATATAAACAAAATGTTCTAAACCTTCGATTTTCTATTTAATTGAGACATACAATAATAAGATTTTACCATAAAAACACTCGTTAAATATATTTTACCCGAATCCTTACTAATATGAAGCCGCCCCAAACATCATTATTTGGGATGGATTGCAAAACATAAAAAATCTTCAATGTTCTTCTATCTTGAACAAAACATTTTTCCCTTGAAATATATCTCACATAATGGTGTTAAAGTTGTATTTTGTGGAATAACCCTCAGTTAAAGATGGGTACTCAGTTGATAGATTGCAAGTGCAGAAAATCATTCTTGCTTCAAGTTAATCAAAGAATGAGCTTAACCAACAATGAAGGGAGCTCAATCTTTGAAAAGAGCTCAACTAATAGATTGAAAAAGTAGAAAATCGTTCTTTCTAAGCTAAACAATGAATGAAGCTTAACCAACAAAGAAGGGAGCTCAACCTTTGAAGAGTACTCAGTTGTTAGATTGCGAGTTCAAAAAATTATTCTTGTTTCAAAAATATTTGTTTTAATGGGTATGCAACAAAATTTGGATATCACCGAAGATTTGTTGTATATAATTTTTTTTAAAAATAATTTATGTAAACAAATTATTTTTAAAAAAAAAGAAAATAAATACTCACCTTTGTTTTATTTAAAACTGAGGTGATAGTTAATATAACACCTCGGTTGTATAGTAAAACTGAGGTGGTTAGTAATCATATTTTACTATAAAAGCACTCGTTAAACATATTTGACCATAATACAAAATTATATATAGTCGCCCCAAAAAGAGGAAATATTCACCACCGTCCATTTCTATCATGAGTTGCTACTACAAATCTCTGGGATGGATTGCAAGTGCTGAAAATGTGTTTAAAAAAACTATCTATTCACCTCGGTTTTCTTCTTGGCCGAGAGGATAATTAAGCATTTTTTTTAATATATTCAACGTCCTTAAGAAAATCTTTGTCATCTATTTATTGTTTATCAATGCTCATGAATCTTCCATTAGTGATCCACATGAAACCTAAGGGACATTCGTTATAAAAGCTTGCTGAAAATTGAAAATCTAACCTATATGGAACATGAAGCGCTTGAAACATAAAGACATTTGGAAAAGTTCTCTAAGATGGATTGCAAGAGCATAAAATGACTTGGGTTTAAGGTTTGTTTTCTTAAATATTTATTTATGCACAAAATCATAAATTTGAATATTGATTTTATTTATCTAACCCTAATTTCTTTTGCTTTAGAATCAAATGCATGCAAGATCTGAAGAGAATAACCTTGCACCCAACATTTGACCTTCCCCAATATTAAATAACTTGAAGATATAAAATCTAAATCTTCATGGACTTTAATTTTAAATTATTTACAAGTGAATTTGATTTTTATTTTAAATAATATAATATTTTGTCTAAACAATGTAATATTCAAGGCAAAGAATGTAACCGTTTTAATTAAAAAAGAAATAATATTTCCCCTCGTTTTTCAAGACAAATCGAGATGAAAGATACTCTAGTTTTGAAAATAATAAAAGTGCTACTGATTGGGTTCGAACCCATGTGCATTTAATTTTACTTCTCAGTTTTAATACCACTGAGGTGATAAGTGGAGAGTTTTCATGTCACCCTTCATTACCTCGCTTTTATAACCGAGGTAATATGCATTTCACATCCAAGGTAGAAAGCCTTTTTTGTAGTAGTGGAGGCTCAATCTAAAAAAGTGTACCTTTAGGGTGATAGCCGATAAGTTTTTGGGTTTTTATCTAACACAGAGAGGTATAAGAGAGAACCCAAACAAATGTGAGGCAAGCATATGAATGGAGGTACCAAGAAAGAAGAAGGAAATTATGAAGTTGAACATGAATATAAAAGCTTTAAACATGTTCATTTTGAGATTAGTGAAACACACTATACCCTTTTACAAACTACTGAAGAAAGAAGCATTTTTTGAATGCACCTCAGAGTTTCAATAAGTGTTTTACATTCCTAAAGATGGTTTTATCAACCACACTAGTTCAATTTCATCCCAGTGGTGGGGAGCCTCGTAATAGAGCCAAAATTTCACCAAAGTTCGGTTTATTTCATCTCAAAAGTGTTGAATGGACCAATGAAACAATATCAAACGATATAGAAGGTGGCACTGGATTTAGTGATGAAATCCATAAATTAAGCCAACCTTTTTAAGCATAAATGACCTCATGCACATCAGAATTAACTTATACATGGTGGTATTCACAGATGGGTCATCCAACAATCATGGAAGTGGAATTGAACTTATTTTGGAATATGAAGCCAACCTGAAAATTAAAGTATCTTTGTGTTTCAAGTTTTCTACCACCAATAACCAAGCTGAATATGAGGCTTCCATCACCGACTTCGTGTTGGCCGCTGAAATGGGAGCAAAAAAGTGTCATGTTAAGGATGAATTCCTAACTTTTCTTCTCGCAAGTTAAGGGAAAATCCTAGACCAAAGAGCCGTTATTGAAGTTGTACATCTTGTCTAAGTTAGAAAACACCAAATCGAATAGGTAAATCACTCCTTCATCCAAGAAACTCTAAGAAATCTTAGCACTTAAAACCCAAGAACCATGATGATGGTGATAAGTGACAGTGCCCAACCATCTTGGATATCACCCATTGAAACATACATTGAGTTGGTATTTCATTTTTACACACCTAATGTCGCCATCAAAAAGAGAATGGTCAATTTATACTCCTTATTGAAGGGAAGTTATAATGAAAGGAATGTCTACCCCTCTACTGAAGTGTCTGGAAAAAAAGAAGTTGCATACGCTCTCGCCGAGGTGCATGAAGGAATAATTTGGAACCCCTTAGGTTCTAGAGCTCTGACCATGGAAGTTTCTTATATTTGGGTAATATTATATTACCGTGGTCCATGAGATTAGGAAGTTTGTGAAAAGACGTGACCAACACCAACAACATGGATACATTCACAATGTTCCCCGTCAGAAATACACATGTTGACACCACCCTAACCTTTTAGGCAGCGGGTGATGAATATTCTTGTCCTTTTCCCTTTAGTGATAGGACAACTAAAGTTTTTGGTTATAGAAGTGGATTATTTCACCAAGTGGATCAAATCATAATTGCTAGCAAAGACCACAACGAACAATATCTTGAAGTTATTCAAAAGTAGCATCCTGGCTAGGTGCGGGATTCCACAAGCTATCATGAGAGATAACAAGACACAATTCCCAAACATAAACTTCAAGAAATTTTTACAATACTTGAAAGTCAAGTAACATTTCATACCAATAGAACACACCTAGACCAACTGGAGGATCGAAGCGGCAAATTGAGTAGTCTTGTGAGGGTTAAAGGATAGACTCGAATCAATAAAAGGAAATTATGCAGATGATCTCCTGCATGTTTTCCAGGTGTGCTCTTCTACACCACATTCAACGTTTGACGATACTCCTTTTCGAGTGACCTTCAGGACCGAAGCCATCATCCCCGTCGAAATAGAAGATTTAAGATAGAGGATGACACACCCTTTATCAAAGAGAAGATAATACCAAGGAAACCAAGGAATAAGTAGATCTCCTAGAAGAGAAGAGGATCTTCACTTACTTCATGAGTTAATTTATCAAAAATTCATAAACAACTAAGTACAACAAGAGAGTTTGGCCTTGATAATTAAAACCTGAAGATCTTGTGCTAAGACTAGCCTCCGAAATAGGTAAGAACTTCATATAGGGAAAATTTGTAGCCAACTGCGAATGACTATACATGATCAAGACTAGCACGGGACGTGAGGCACACACTCTAGAAACACATATCAGAGAATACATCCCAAAGACGTGGAAGGTCGTAAAACTCAAGCAGTATTAAAACTAAGTATTCCCAAAGATTGTAATTACTCACATTGATATATATATATATATATATATATATATATATATATATATATATATATATATATATATATATATATATATACACACACACACACACACATACACACACACTTTGGAATGAATAATATAATGCTCCTTTTTGGAATTATATTGACTTTGTTTGAAATAAGATATGAATCTAGTAAATTATGGAACGTTAAACATAGCTGGCACAACCCCTATTGATAGCTAGCCACTTTAGAGTGTAGGAGGTGAAGCCCCGAGATATGTCAAACCCAAACAAGGCTAAAACTTGGGGGGGGGGGAAATAAGAAAACATAAACTTTTGTCCCGCATGGTCCTTCTTGACGTCAAAGCTTATGCTAGTTCCCAATAGAGGGACATGTAAGGATTAACAAACCACAAAGGAGAACAAAGAGATGCAACAAAATCATAGGAAAATAAAGAAATGAAACAAAATCATAAGAAAACAAAGCGATGTAATAAAATTGCAGGTAAACAAAGCGATGAAAAAGAATCGCGGACAGATAAGTAATATATAAGCGGTAAATACATAAGGTAATGCAACAAACCAATCAAAGAGAAACAAATAAATTACTGTCAACTAAAAATTTGTTTAAGTCAAATCACAAATGCATTAACAATATCAAATATTACAAATTATTCTACCTCTTCCTCGACTTCCACAACCTCTTCTGTTTCCCATTGGTCATGAATGATCTCATCGTTAATAATCTTCTTTCACTGATATTTTCTTGGCAACAACATCAACATATTCCTTCTCCAGCTTCTTCACATACTCCATATGAAATTACCCCTCCTTTTCTAAGGCCTCCTCAATTGCAATAACCAATGAAGATAAATCTTACTTGGATGTTTTCTCCTTTTCTAGGGGATTTGCATTGTCATCCAAAGACTCTTGTGGGTCAGTGACCTTGGCATCCAAGTCAGAAGGGGCACCATGGGCGTCCAATTCCCTTTTGGGATCATGCAACCTTTCCACCTCTTTATGATTCAACACCTTATTTTATGGCTTATCCACTTCCTTCTGAAGTCGAAACACTTTTTCTTGATGGACAATCCGCTCACAGACAACAATGTCACATTTATTATCCATTGCTCCTTCTCTTTTAAAAGGTTACCTAAAGCGAATATTTCTCCTTGACTAGCAATTCCATGGTCATAAAGAATTACCTTGGAACATGTGATAAGAGGTCTCTACTATCAACTCTAGTTTATCGATGCCAAAGAGGCTTTAGATGTAAGATAAATCTTGATCATTAAAATAAGATTGTGCATCTTGAGAAGTACGAGGAGCTTAAGAAGGATGTGAAATTCAAAATTTGAGAAGAGTCACTTTAAGGGTAGCAAGAGTGATCCGCATGGCGTTAGAGACAAAATAATTAGGCTTCTTGTCTGATCCTTCTTCCATGATGAGATTCTTATCTCGAACCTGCTTATTATTACCATTGGTCATCATAAATAGTCATTCGCAGGATTTCTTACTTCATCTTTCACCCTGTTCATAGGAAGCAGGTTGGCTTTATGCGGTGTGAGAAGCCTCAATAGTTGCAGAAGGTTGTTTCATCACTAAAGGGTGGTCTACCAGTGCCTCTATTGAAGTAAGGTTTGGAGAAGGTGTAGGGGCCTCGAGATCAGAAACCATCATCTCAACCTCCCTCATATTCATAAGACTCTTGATAGAAGCATGTTATATGAAAAACGAGCAAATTAGCTAGTAGACATCAAAAACAAGTATAAGGTAAATTTCCTTTCCTCACCAAAAAGTCAATTTCTCTTTTGGGCGTCAGCCTCATCCAACATAGCTCAGGTACTAGTAAGCCACCACTCTTACATAGAAAGTCCTTCATGCACATCTTTTTAGTATCAAGGTTTTAAAAAGGACAACAAAGTCATGTGAATCTTGGCTAAAATGGTTCTATACTGAATATTTCTAGATCCTACAAGGACTTGACAAAAGACTAGGCGGGACTCTAGAGTTCGAGTAGTAACCAAAAATAAGTAATATTTAATGTTTTTCCAAATCTCCATATAAACGCCAAACATTTTGGATGCTTGAAAAAATGAAAGCATCCCCTGCCCATGATGAGGATCCTTGAAATCCTGAGACATAGAAAACAAATTAAAAAAGAGACCAAGGGAGAACTCTTTACCTTGGTGCTCACACCAATGTTTGAATACCTTAGTAAACGCCGAGTCAGATGGATGCAACTAAAAGAAGGAAACATTCATACGCTTGATGCATCCGCAAGTCCACGACTGTGCAAAATAGACAAAGATATCGAACCATAGAAACCAATGGTTTAAGTACCTAATAATGTCATATCACTGTATATCTAGAGAAATCTAAAATATGAGTTTTAATGGAAACAAATTAAATGAAAAAGCACTTAAATGTAAATATATTATTTGTAAAATCACTTAAATTCCAATTGGGGAAAACATGACCTAGGGTTATGGTTCTTACTCTAACACAATCAAACGATTCATGTCACTTCCACTACGAAATTTTCACATAAATGATAGAAAATATATATATATATATATATATATATATATATATATATATATATATATATATATATATATATATATATATATATATATATATATGGGAAACACCTATTTTCTCTAGCGCATGGCCCTATCGACGAAGAATAATCCGCATGCTTTCGCACGACTGGGTTATTCGTCGATGGTTTGTGACTTTTGCTCAGTTATATAGTTTTCTCAAATTCATCCAAGCGGTTTCGCTATATTGGACTCAGTTGTTTAAAAATCCACACTTCGGTATCGACACATATCCATTCAGACTACGGTCGATACATGAGAACACCTTACTTTCATAACAGAGTTGGATTACATGAACTCAAATTATAAAATAAGTTTAAGCTAATTTTTTTGTAATTGATATGTGATGGATCATACAAAAGGTTATAAGATAATCCCCATAACCCCTAATCCCTAATGGTCTACTCAGTCATGGCAAGGGAAAACACAATCAAATCAGTATTCAACATCAAATTCATAACATACAATTATAATAGATAAACAATTGAATATGGGTGAATAAGAAAACCTGATTTAAATTAAGTTTATGATCCAATATTTCTCCCTTGGAGACTTAGGTACAGAGAAAATGAAAAAAAATAGGAAATGCATAGAAACTTGTAGAATAAAACATCGATCAAAAGCTTATAACAGATTGATGTATGTTTTTCGCAAGTGTACGAACACGTCAGAGTAATATAAAAGATTGTTGAATCCACGGAGACCAAGTGTCAATCTATCGTATCAGTTGTTATGGTGTGTATCTAAGGCAATTGAAGATAATGGTTTTAAAGAGTGCGCAATGATAAATAAAATAGTAATTTTAATTGATTAATAAAGACAGGTTTGAATGAAATTCACATAACTAATTGATAATCCAATACTTGTTAATAGAACTACTTATGGGAAATGTTTTCTACTTTTAAACGAACTAATTTAAAAGGAACTGTCGCTTTCGCGTATTCAGAACCGAGTTGCACTCCCTAATCAACCCCTCCTATTGTCACGGATAAAAAGGTGTGTACTGCGTTAGAGTAGTGAACCTATTTTTAAGAAATATAGTATCTTAACTAAGTTGAAAAGTATTTTGACCTAGATTTCTTGTCAAAAAGAGGTTCTCACGAACTAGACTCTAAACTTCTTAATGCGTCCAAAATTAGTTTTAAAATCTATTTTCTTTTTAATCTAAAAACTCCTAATGAACTAGACAAAGCGCTTTTGGCTGTTTTTGAAATAGTTAAAAACAATTAAGTTAAATAGGCGTTGAAAGGCTTTCGATCTTACCCAACGGGACTTTAAATAAAATTAAACTTATATTGAAAGTTAAAATAGCCCATAAGCGTTTCTACGAACAGTTGTACGGATTACCGGTTCAATTATGATCCTTACATTCTAACCTTTGTAAATTTAGTTAGACATGGTAAAGTAAATGTTCATTTTAATATTTTTCATAAAAGTAATTAGTGCGAGTGCGGAAAGTAAATTAAAGTAGTGCGAGTGCGAAAAATAAATAAAAGTAGTGCGAGTGCGGGAAATAAAGAAAGTAAAGCGAGTGCGGAAAGTAAATAAAAGTAGTGCGAGTGCGGGAAATAAAGAAAGTAAAGCGAGTGCGGAAATAAAATAAAGTAAAGCAATGCGGAAAGTAAATAAAATAAAGCGAGTGCGGAAAAATAAAATACGAACTGGAATTAAAATGGCGGCAGGATTAACTTCCTCCCAGAGTGCTCAAAAACTCGATCACACAGACGTATACAGACTCGATCACTCGATTGTAGTAACACCCCGATGCTAAGTGATTACTACTTTAAAACTGATATATGCCTAAGAGATTCTAAGTTTGGATGATAAAAACGAAATTCTAAAGTCCTATTTATAGGAAACTTTAAATGGGAAAAGACTAGGATGCCCCTCCACTAAAAAGTGGAGGGAAACCACTTTTACCTTGTGGCGCCCGCCACAGGCTCATGGCGCCCGCCATGAGTGTAAAATGGTGGAGAAAGTGGGGATCATGGGCATAAGAAGTTGTGGAGTGGTCTTGAGACGTGGCCACGTCATGGCTGACCCCATGGCGCCAACCACAATGGGTGCCGTAAGTGCAAAATGCTGATTTCTTGATTTTTATTCTTTTCAGCTCCTTTTTCGCTCCTTTTCTCGATTGAGCCTCCGATTACATTAAAAACCTGAAAATAAAGAAAAACAAAGTAATAATATAACAAAATAGAAATAAAGACCTAGAATTCATGCGAAATCGGAGTCAGAAATACAATGAATTTTAGTGTTATCAAACCCTCCCACACTTAGACCTTTGCTTGTCCTCAAGCCAACATTTAAAGCTCAATGAAGAAAACTGGTGTCAACACGTGATTTGGGCTAAAGGGCTTCTAAGTTCAAGCCAGGATGCAGTGACAGGTACTAACTAAATGAACCAAGGGTATCATAATGACACAGACATAAACTTCAATCTTATATTAACCAACCCATATCATCCCACAATACCTAGGCCTATCTTTTTCATTTCTTTTTGGGTCCCTTTCATTCAGGCGCAATCACATTAAGCCCGTTATCCGTACATGCTTCATAGTAGAGTGACCGGTTAGTGATTCTGATCCAAAACATAGGGTTTCTGGCACATAAGCATGTGTAAACCCTTTTTATTTGACCTAAATGTAGTTGTGGGGGATCGGATCGTAATCCGCCCTACCAAGTTCAGTGCCAGATACCTCTGAACCAACTAACAATAGGTGACTTTAATTTTTTTTTCTTTTTTCTTTTTGTGGAAAGAATTTTTTTTCTCTTTTTGGTTTAAATGACCTTGTGAGGGTCACCTATCCCAGAGTTTGCCTTTTTCTCATTTTTTATTAGCACTGGATCATTCACTTATGTTCATTGGTCCCCTACGTAGAGCATGCTTAGGCCGGAGCTGACTGCTTGAATAAACTACTTAGGACACTTATTTGAATGATAATAAAGTCCATGGTATGCGGGGTTTAGGAGTGATTCCTATATTCAAGAAGTCTATGGTGCTAGAACGATACTGATGTTTCAAAGAGTTCACCTAAGTCACCACATCCTAATCCAAACCTGTCTTAAAGCCCAAAAAAAATGTGAAACAACATTGTTTTCTTTTGAAATTTTTTTGGTAAGGCTAAGGAAATGGGGAAAATGAGGATGTACTAAAGATACACTATACTGGTGACTCGTCAGACTCATGCATTATCTAAAAAAAACTTAAACTAACTGAAAAGGAAAATAACAGAAAGCAAATAAATAACTAAGAAAAGGGAAATAACAGAAAGCAAAATAATTGAAAGCAATAAAATCCCCTCCCACACTTAAATTGAACATTGTCCTCAATGTTTCGAAATAAGATAAGGAGAGTAACCTGGAAAACTAATGCGGAGGACCATTGGTGCCTAGCCGTCCTGCTGTGATGTTCTGGAACGACGAGATCTACTTTGTTGCTGGTCCCTCCAGTATAGTCGTGCCGATAAGGCAGTCTGGGAACTCCGGACCTCTCGAAGGTTACCTAGGATGGAACCTTGAGTGGCCTCCATAAGCTGGTAGTGTCGGCGGTTGACTTCTCGTTAGCGGGCCTGCTCTGCTGTGATATTGGTCAAGGTGCGGCAAACGTTCCCGTAGGCACGATCCAAAACCGATCGCGATTGTTCCATATTGCGCATGTTGTCCGCTAGTTGTTGTGAAATGGTAGAGAGTAGGCCGTCTCGCCTTTCCTCTCTAGCCGTCATATCACGCCACATCTCCTCAGTGATATAGAATCCAGGAGTAGCACCTGCAACAGGGTTAGAGGAAGATGATGCGGTGTATGACTGTGAAGGATGATGGGGGGACACGTGAGGTACGAGAGAATGCTCTCTCCGATCATATTCTTCATCAGTATCATGTCCCTCCCCATCAGGAACATTAGGAGGAAGTGGACCAAAAACAGGTGGAGCATTCAAATCATAGGTCCGGTTCCTTTCATTACGTACATCGGTACGTCTACTGCAAGGTAAAGCAACAGATGGGATAGCTACCCCATGAACCATCAACTCATAACCACCCGCTCTCCTTGTTTGGCACAATTTCATGTAGTTTAGAAATTTTAAGTTAATTGTGTGAGGAGGTAGGGGTTCAAGTGTAGCTATCTCATTGTTCAGGTTAAGGGCCCGAGCAATAGACGTAACAAGTCCTCCAATAACAATCGGTCCTGTTTTATTAACAGTTAAAGCCATGTGTGCAAGCATAAACGAGACTGGATTGATATGACTATTTGTGAGGCTTCCTTGCAAAAATAGAAGCTCTTTAGCGTTAACCTTATTTGGACTCTCCCAGCCAAAAATAATACATGCCAAAAGATATCTGAAAACTCTGATGGCCGGGTTATGGATGGTCGACGCAAGTATTCCTTCAAAAGAATTTATTGAAGTACTTGACAACCTCTGCCAGAAGGAAAATACTTCGGCCGACCATTCCAAATCCAAAGGTGGCTCACATATAGCACCCTCCCAATGAGAGATTCCTAATAGGCCTGTTAGTTCGCCAGAACTGTATTCGTATTCAATTCCAAACAGTCTAAAATTAACAGTACCGACTGTGCTAGCAGTGTTAGGATTGACAGTATATATTAACGAACTCAAAAATTCAATTGTCAGCCTCTCAAAGGTGGGTTCTTGATTCACAAAAATATTATGCAAGCCTAGAAAATCTAATAAATGAAAAACACTATGATACAGACCCAAAGAGTACAGACAGTTATCATCTACGTACCTAGTCGAGAGAATTTCTCGACTCTGAAGCCTTTGAATGATCTTCCTCTGCCTATCTCTCGGTTTTCCATCGCGAAGAATATATCCATTGAACTCCATTGTTGTTGCTCTTTGAGAAGTTGAATGTGGTGAAGAGTGGTTTATGTAGGAAATGATAAAGATTGGATTTTTATGGTTTGTAGTGAATGGAAATAAAAATGGATTTTGGATGGGTTTTATAGATGGTGAATGTATGAGAATGATGGGAGCTTTAATGGGGTTCAATGGGATTTTTGGAATATGGAAAAATGGGTTTTGGAAGTTTGAAAGTGTGAAAATGGTGGGGGAGATGAATCTGCCCCGAATTAAGGTGGAACAGCGTGGCAGACACCATAGGTCTATGGCGAGCGCCATAAGGCCATTTTCCTTATGGGCCAATTTGTTTTTAATTCCCCAAGTGAGCTTCGCGTACCTTTTGTCTCCGGGGGGTCCGGATAGCGTTTTCTTCTTTCTTCTAAGGCACAAAGCTTGCATACCTTGAAATAAATATTAAACCTAAAGAAAAATATATATTTTTTTGGACTATTATTTTTTTGTTTATTAGACACACATACATATAAAATAAATACTCATGCATATAATAAGGCATATATATATATATATATATATATATATATATATATATATATATATGTATATATATATATATATATATATATATATATATATATATATAAATGATTGTCAACAAAAATACATGGAAAATGTAGCATATGCGATAAAATAAAATATGTCTAGATATGCGAGAAATAAAATAAAGCATGAAATATTAAATACTAGAGCAATAATGTCAGTGTAAAATGATCATGTGGCAGGCTTCTCTGCCTGGTCCGATCCACGAATCTCAGCAATCTCCCTCCGAAGCTCTCCAATCTCCTGATATAGAGCGTCTGCCTCTGTGGCGTGGATGAGGTCAGATACCTCAATCTGTAATGCCATGTCCGTTACTTCCTGTTTGAGCCGGGCAGTCTCCCTGCGGAGCTCATAAATCTGGGTCTGTAGATCAGGCGACTGCAAAGACATATTGTTAGACATAACAGTGATTCGGGGAGAAGGAGTTGTAGGAGTGTACTCAGCGGCGGGAGGTGATTTTGGCTCTTCGACAGTCTCCCCATAACCCTCTAAAGCATAACTCTAATTAGCAGGGCCGTGGACACTGGTCATCAGCGGGTCAGTTAATGTGAAGTAGTGTATCACTTCGCTGTCGATCAATATTCTAAACATGTTGGGCTCAAAAGAGGCCCTCCTCATCAATCCTCTGTCAAGACAAAAGTCGACGTCTATGGTGGTATAGCTGCAGAAGGTCCTGAGATGTAATAATTTGCGGGATAAACCCAATGCAGTAGCAATCTGTGTAACAATCCCACTGACATGTATAATGCCTACAGATGACCTGGAGACACTAGAAAACCCCCTCAACAGAAAGTTGCCACAAGCAACTGGGCGTGACTGAGTCGCACAAAACAGTAGGAAAATCTCCTCCTCACTCAGCAAAGTCTCTGTATCTGGAAAACCGATGAAAGAGTGTGCTAGAATCATCTAGAAGTACCTTAACGCAGGGTTGTGGATGACCTGAGAAAACTGAGTGGAAGGATCTTGGCTCCCTCCACCTGAGATGTTACTCCAAAACTTTTCCACTTCTCTGCTCATAAAGTACCCCATCGGTGTCTCTGGAATAACATCAGGAGTAGTCTGAAAACCTAGTAAATCACCAAAATCTTTATGAGAGAGAGTATTCAGTCCCGAACAACCTGAAAACAGCATGTCCATCTGGTCCAGCCCAGGGGTCATGATTAAACGAGCTAAGGAACTCTAGAGTCAAGTTCCTATAAGTGTTGTTCATGTTGTCGAACTGGTCCCACTGGAGTTGGTGGCATAAGAATCTGACGCTTGGCTCTATCCCTAAGGCATCCATGCAATCTTGGTCTGGGTACCGTGTAGGTGCCATAGGGCGTCTCATGTGGACATCGTAACGCTCTCTCTGTGCGTCGTCTCTAAAGGCCACGTGCATGTCGTCGGGATTCTGCATTCTGCACAAGGTTAGCAAAAACGGTCCTGAAATCACATAAAACATTCAATCGTTAGTCCTGGAAGAATAATAAAGTAAACAAATTAAAATAAAGTAAAAATAAATAAAAGTAAGATAATAAAACCATGGGTTGCCTCCCATGTAGCGCTTGTTTAACGTCGTTAGCTCGACGACCAGATTTTATACATCATTCGAAGGATTTGGCAGATCGCTTAGATTATGGCTGGAGTATGTTGTTGGAATGTCACCTCCTTCGTAGGGCTTCAGTCTCTATCCATTGATGATGAACGGTTTACATGTCTGGTTCTTGATTTCAATAGCTCCAGATCTTAGAATCTTAAATACTTTGAAAGGGCCAGTCCATCTTGAACAAAGTTTCCCTGGAAAGAGTCGTAACCTAGAATCGAACAGAAGAACAGGATCGCCTATTTTGAAGTCTTTTCTTATGATTCTTTTGTCATGCCAAGCTTTTGTTATTTCTTTGTATATAATGGCATTTTCGTAGGCTGATTGTCTGAGCTCTTCTAATTTGTGGATATCAAGGATACATTTTTCACCAGCAGTTAGGTAATCCAAATGCAAAGTTTTAATGGCCCAATAGGCCTTATGCTCTTACTCAAAAGGTAAGTGACATGATTTTCCATAGACTAGTTGATAAGGGGTTGTTCCTATAGGGGGTTTGAAAGCAGTTTTGTAAGCCCATAACGCTTCTTGCAGTTTCTGCGACCAATCCTTTCTAGATATAGAGACAGTCTTCTCAAGAATTTGTTTGATCTCCCTATTAGATACTTCCACTTGTCCATTAGTCTGTGGGTGGTATGGTGTTGCTACTCTATGCTTCACTCCATACTTGCTTAAAAGTTTATCAAATATTCTCGATATGAAGTGTGATCCTCCATCACTTATGACTAAGCGGGGTGTTCCAAATCTGGGAAATATATAATTTTTAAATAATTTGATGACTACTCTGGTGTCATTCGTGGGTGCGGCGATAACTTCAATCCATTTAGACACGTAGTCAACAACTACTAAGATATATTGGTTTCCTAAAGATGGTGGGAACGGTCCCATAAAGTCTATCCCCTATACGTCGAAGAGTTATACTTCTTAGATATTTCTTAGAGGAATTTCATTATGTCTTGAAATATTTCCTGTACGTTGGCATCTGTCATATTTGACAATGAAAGCATGGACATCAAGCCACAGGTGGGCCAGAATAGGCCGGCTTGAAGAATCTTGGCGTAGGTCTTAGAGGTGCTAGCATGTCCACCATAGGGTGTAGAGTGACAATGCTCAATTATATTATATACCTCCTCTTCCGGGACGCAACGGCGGAAAATGCCATCTTTACCTCTCTTGAAAAGGAATGGTTCGTCCCAATAGAAGTTTCTTACATCACTGTAGAACTTCTTCTTCCGGTGGTAATTTAGATCAGGGGTATGATGTCAACGGCTAGGTAATTAACAAAGTTTGCATACCAAGGTGCGTTACTTATAGCTAAGGATTTTTAAGAATGATCATGAGGGTCTGGGTTATCATCTTCAATGGTTTCTAGTTTGGCTATCAGTCTATCATAGGCAAAATCGTCATTTATGTGTACTGAGTCAGGTTTCAGGTATTCTAGCCAAGAAAGGTGATCAGCTACTACATTATTTGTGCCTTTCTTATCACGGATATCTAAATAAAATTCTTGCAGTAATAGAATCCATCGAAGTAACCTAGGTTTGGCATCCTTTTTACTTAGTAAGTAACGAATGACAACATGGTCGGTGTAAACTATAATTTTGGCTCCTACTAGATAAGATCTAAATTTGTCTATGGCGAAAACTATAGCTAGGAGCTCTTTTTCAGTTGTTGCATAGTTGAGTTGGGTAGCGTCTAGGGTTCTACTAGCATAATAAATTACGTGTAAATTTTTATCTTTTCTCTGACCTAGAACGGCTCCAACAACATAGTCACTAGCGTCACACATTATCTCAAACGGTTCTGACCAATTAGGGGGTTTCATTATAGGTGCTGAAATCAAAGCTTGCTTCAAGCGGTTAAATGCTTCAGTACATTTTTCATCGAAGATGAATTCAATATCTTTCATTAAAAGGCCAATTAAGGGCTTTGTTATTTTGGAGAAGTCCTTGATAAAACGACGGTAGAATCTGGCATGTCCAAGAAGACTTCTTATTTCCCTGATAGTCTTCGGCGGTTTTAGATTCTCTATGACTTTTATTTTAGCTTTGTCTACCTCTATACCTTTTTCGGAGACTATCTGTCCTAAAACAATCCCTTCGGTAATCATGAAATGATACTTTTCCCAATTTACCACAAGGTTTACCTCCACACATCTTTCCAGGATTTTCTCAAGGTTGATAAGACATTTTTTGAAATCAAATCCACAAACTGCGAAATCGTCCATAAATACTTCCATGATTCCATCTAGATAGTCTGCAAAGATAGACATCATGCAGCGTTGGAAAGTGGCTGGGGCATTACAGAGTCCAAAAGGCATTCGTCTATAGGCAAAAGTTCCAACAGGGCATGAAAAGGTAGTTTTTTCTTGATCTTCGGGGTGAATAGGTATTTGGAAGAATCCTAGATATCCATCTAGGTAACAAAAGTAAGAGTGTCTGGCCAGGCGCTCCAACATCTGATCTATAAATGGTAAAGGGAAATGGTCCTTCCTAGTTTCTTTATTTAATTTTCTATAATATATGCACATACGCCATCCTCCATCAGTTCTTTTTGCTACAGGTTCGCCTTTCTCGTTTTGCACGACTGTGATGCCTCCCTTTTTAGTTACTACATGCAAAGGACTTACTCATTTACTGTCTGAGATCTGATATATTATACATGCCTCTAGTAACTTAAGAACTTCAGTCTTAACTACTTCACTCATCATAGGATTTATTCTTCGTTGGTGTTCTCTGGAGGGTTTTGAATCTTCTCTGAGCAAAATCCGATGCATGCATACAAATGGGCTTATTCCTTTTAGATCAGAGATCTTATATCCTAAGGCTGAGGGGTACCTTCGTAAAACATCTAACAATTGTTTTGTTTCCTCTTGGTTCAAGGTAGTGTAACACCCCAAAATTTGCCCTCGTATTTATCACCCTCTAACTGGTTTACACTTCACATTCATCTACATTTCTCATTAGGCCATGGTATTCATAATCGCGCATTTGAGTTGAACTCTTAAGGCATGGGATCGAAGTATTCTCTAGTGATTTGAGTTTTCCTATTCGTGGGTGATCTATATGACTTTTACATCCAAGGCTGAAACAAAGGCTGAGCTCCCCACATCACGTATTTTCCTACCAGGGTTCATCAGATATAAATATTCACTTTCCTCCAGGATTCTCAATGTCAAGTGTCGGGTTAATAAAAGTTGTGAATTAAGGCTTGGATTCACGGTTATTGAGGAATTTTTCTGCATCAGGCCGCCAGGGTTACTCTTTTCCAAAATTCACAAGGCGGTCATCTCAGTTGCTTAGTTGGTTGATCGAGTACAAGATGATTTTGGGATATGGATTTGATTTGAATGTAACATGTTACAATGGGCCAAAATACCACATACAAGTTCATTAAACCAAGTACCCAATAAACTTCCAAGCTTAAATCCGAATAGACCACATTCCAAATTATTTTCCCTAAATCTGAACCATTTTGAGGCCCATTTTTACCATTTTTTTGTTTTAAAATAAATATTCACTTTAGTCATCAATTTTCCTCAAGATTTTAATGACATTTTTTAAGGCTGCCTGCTAAAATTTCACGTAGTCTAGATCTGTCTCCTCGTTGTAGTTTGGGGAACAACAATCACCTTCACCACATCCATCAAGTGCCACGGTGCATCATCCAAGGGAAGATATGCATTCAATAAAGGGTCAAAATAAAACTCTTAGAGGAAAAAGAATTAAATAATTTCTCAGCTACAAGACAACAAAACTGTCTGCCATTTTTTTTAAACAAACTAGAAATGGAAATCCTTAATCCATAGGTGGAAAATCAGTTTGGGAGGGTTGCAATAAAAGTTCGCTTAAAATTATAAAGGAAGCTTTTACCTCATTCAAAAAATAATACTTGATGGAGAATTCTAAATAGAAAAACCAGAAGGTTCAGGAAGGAAATCAATACAAAATTCAGTTACAAAACAATTCCAAAATTTCAGTTGCAAACTTCTAACTGATTCTTAACAAATCCTAACTGCTATGACAAACTCTAATTGAATCTCTAACAGAAAACCAACAAAATTCCCAACTGAACCAACTAACTCTTAATCGGAAAAAAACTTCCGGAAGCTTCAGATTTGATCATATATAAACCAGGATTCATTCACTTCTTCTTCTTCTTCCCGACTTCGACTCTTAGCACTTATCTTCACCATTTTTTCCTTTGAACTTCATCATTCTTTTGGCATAACTTCATTCTGCATCATCTTCTTCCATCAACCTTTAACCTCATTCAATCTTCTCCATTAGAAACCCGCAACAATCATACTTCACCCCTTCATATCTTCACCATCATTATTACAACCAAGCCTGCATAACACAGTTTCAAACAACTCAGAACCATGGAGAAAACAAAGTTGAAAGAAGGAGATTTATGAATCCAACTCAGAATCAAATACAAAGAAAAGAAGAAAGGTCGGAATCGCATAGCATAGCATATGAAGAAGATCAAGAATAACTAACAACACAGCAGCATCATCAATACCTCTGCACGCACGAAATCATCATCGTCACTCTTCTTCACCCACTGCATCATCAAATCTGAACCACTTCCCCATCCTCGTCGAAATCAGATAGGAGGACTCAACATCGATAATCTTCATCATCTTCTACACTCTGCAATGGCAAAACCCGTCAACCAGCCCTCAAACAATCCATCATGGCATGAATAAGAAGAAGAAAAGACAAGGACTGAACAATCCCATACATCTCCACCAATTTTTGCAGCCAAGCACTCTTCATTATTAGTCTACAACGGCAATGTCGCTCATCATCAACAAACTGTTCGAACAACCAAAATAATGTCGTCGTATCTTCGCCGAATCTGCAAAGTCAAGAATATTTTTCACATCACAGCAATTTCAACAACGGGGAAGCATTCGATAAGCAGAAGAACAAAATCAGCAACTCACGAGAAAGAGAGAACGAGAAGGGAAATCGCACGTACCTAAACGTATTCGTTCGTCGCGTCCTCGTCACATCAGAACAAAATCATCGTTCTTCCTTCTTTGACATTGCCGATACGGTGTCGAATCGTCAGGTACGAAAAACCTCTTCTTTAGGGCGTTGTTTGTTGTGTTTATTCCTTCGGCTATGGTGTGCGAGACGGACTAGGTAGAGTGTGTTGGTAAGAGCGTTATCTCCGATTGGTCATTTGCGGTGGCGATCTAGGTCGAAGCAGAAGAAGACAGCGGCAGTGTTAGGGTTTTCGGGAATAAAGAGCAAAATAGGTTGAGAAAGGGATTTAGGAATTGTTAATGGTGAGGGCGATTTAGAGAAGGAGAGGACGAAGGTGAAAGGGGTGAGAGGAGAAGGTTGACGGCGCCGCGGAAGAATGGAAGAGGATTAGGGTTGGATGAAGATGAAGCCGCCGCGGGGAGGAATTGGGGGCTAGGGTTCATATGCCCTGTTTGTTTGTTTGTTTGTTTAGTTTTATTAAAAATCTGAAGATGTTATTAGTATTAGGGAAATAAATAAGTTTTAATTAGAAGATTAAGGGAAATAAAAAAATCATAATTATGATTAATGCAATTCAATTATAGTTAATGAAAATTAATCTATTAATTCTGATTTTTAAGAGGAAGGTTTCTTCCTACCACACTTACTGTACACCCTCAGGCTCCTGCGCATTGGGCCTAGGGAATTCGCTAATCCCACCCCCATTTTGGGCCCAGTAGGTTTTAACTTAAAAACCTTTCTTTCTTCACCCCCCCCTTCTCTATTTTCATTCATTTTTATTTCTATTTCATACAATTTTCCTTTAAATCTATGAAAAATAGTAAAACTGATAATAAAATTCCCAAAAAATTACATTAGGACATTAAGGCAATTTAGAACTTTTCTCAATTTTTACTTTCTGAATTTTCGCATTTTTCAATTTAATTTCGATTTTTCATTTTTATTGATCCATATTGATTTCCTTCATAAACACATAAATTTGTACAATTTATTTCTACCACTTCCCATAACATTTTTTGCCCATTCTTTTTGCTATGATTAAAAGACAAGTTAAAGTACCTAGAATATTTTTGGGGTATTTTTTAGGACATATTTTCTACTGTTTGGGTAGTGTAATTTGTGCAAATTTGTGATTGAATCTTACATAGAATTAAAGGACCATTTACCATAGTTAAGATTAGAATTTTTAAGAGATTTTTTAACATAGTGTTATAATCAGGTTAGAGACCATAGGGAATTAATTTCACATTTTTCCCATGACTTATGATATTTTTTTCATTTTAATTCATTCCATCATATTATGCATATTTATGATTCATGTCATTCACTAACTATTCTCTTTTTCGTGCAAGGTATGTTTTCAAGGATTGGCTTATGGACTTGGATATTTTTTGTGCCTTAATTATGTTTGTATGCTTTGTGATGTAATGGAGTAATATTTGTATGTTTGTATAGTTTCTATAATTAGGATAGAAAAGATAAAACTAATCGATAGAAAACAAAAATCTTAAAAATAAATAAAGACTCGATCCAACGTCGAGTAAGTTTTCAAATAAATAAATAAAGTTGCATGTGACTTTAGGGTTCCTCGATTACCATCGTTCCACTCCATTCAACCAAACTCAAGCCTTGTATGTTTCACACCATAAGTCGTGCGTCTCAGCACCACACAATCGACCCACCCGATCCATTGCTTCATCCCATTTATGTTTCATTCACGTTTTTACCCACCATGACTTAGGAGGACCATATTGTTCACTATTAACTCTTGTATCTTTAGTTTAATATCTCTTAGGTAGATTTTAATTCTTTCAAACCTCACTAACCATAGGTCATCATTAAATTCCATTGATTTAGGGTAAGTCTAGTTTCCCTTAGAATTTTTCCTTTTATAACTTGAGTCTCACTTCTCATCTTAAAATAAAATCAAAAACACTTAATAAAGGAAAAGGTGTACAATGCGCCACGAGCCTTAAGCTATACAGGAAATGACTAGTGGAAGTCTCCTTCACTCTTCTAGGATGCTTTACAAACGTTCCATTGGGGGCGATCTTGGAAAGTATTCTCTCCTGTGTCATAGTCTTTAGTGTTGTACATTCAATAAACACAAACTTAAAAACACTTCTTCTAAAAAACAACAAACCAAGAAGTCACGTCTTCTCATCTCATACTCTTTACGGACGAACATGACTTGTCTCGACAGTTCAAACAGCGATACGGTAAACACCCTCGAGTCAGAGCCGGTAACACCTGAGCTAGATCTATGGCAACGTCGTCCTAAAAACGACAAACGAGTATAAGCCCTGGTTAGACGAACTACGGCGTCTCTGATCCTCATTTATCCCGATGAGGTACGTAGGCAGTGGGGTAGGGCCCATTCGAGCACAATCCTTCTTTTTCCCTACATTTTCCCCCTTTATTCCTATTTGTTAATTCCATTTCTTTTCTCATTTCATTTCCATTCCAGATAGACATTCTTTCCTTTGAACAACATATTATTTCTCACCCTTTGAAAACAGACTTATAAGCATGGATCCCGTCGGGTACGGCGGACGGATTGGGGTGCTAATACCTTCTCAATTCGTAACCGACTCCCGGAACCAGATCTTTGGTTCGCAAGGCCTCGTCCTTTTCCTTCTTCCTCAGGTTTGTGCAAAATTACCTTTCCCATTCCTTTGGGATAAAAATGTCTGGCAAGCGACTCTAACTTTTCCGCGCCACTTTCGCGTTTGTACTAGGATGAAAATCCCGGGAGCGACGTGTAGCACTGACTATAACTGGACGGTCCATTTCTTCAACAAGAAACTCATATCTTAGGTTCTTAGGCAGTTCCTTAAGTTTTACGGTCGGTTTCATAGGGAAAGGCATAGGATCTGGTGTAAGAGATAAACATTCGTGAAAGTTATCATTAATGTAGAGTTATTTATAACTTTCATCTTCCCAAATAAGAGTTGAAGGAAATTTTATTGATTCAGTTTCTTCTTCCTGTTCTAATTCCCTAATGCATTCATCAATGATATCCAAGGCATAACAAGCATCTCCTATTACAGGTGCCATAAGAAATTTCGAGAGTACAACTTCTATCTTCTCTTTACCTACCTCAAAGGTTAGTTTCCCTTTTTTAACATCTATTATGGCTCCAGCGATTGATAAGAACGGTCTACCTAGGAGGATTGGTATGTCGTCATCTTCTTTAATGTCCATGACAACAAAATCAGTAGGTATAAACAACTGACCTATCCTAACTGGGACGTCTTCAAGTATGCCTATAGGGTATTTAACGGATCTATCGGCTAATTGAAGTGACATCTTAGTAGGTTGTAATTCTCCTAAGTTTAACCTTTCACAAACTGCTAAAGGCATTAAGCTCACACTAGCTCCTAAGTCTAGAAAAACATTTTCGATGACATGATTCCCCAAAATACAAGGAATGGAAAACTTTCTGGGATCTTTATCTTTCTTTGCTAACTTATTCTCGGAAATAGAATTACATTCCATGGGTTTCGGATCTTCAAGTCTACGTTTGTTTGTAAGTATGACTTTGAGAAACTTTGCGTAAGAAGGTATTTGGGTGATGGCTTCTGTAAAGGGGATTTCTACGTGAAGTTTTTCTATAACCTTAACGAATTTTTGATACTGGTTATTAATCTGGGTTTGCTTTAGTCTTTGCGGGTATGGTATTGGTGGTTTGTATGGCGGTGGTGGTACATAGGTTTTGTTTTTAGGTTCTTTTTCTTCCTCTTGACTTCCCTATTTTCCAGATTCCTCCGGTTCTTTGTGCTCATTTCTCTCAGAAGTTTCGGGCTCACTCAATCTTGGGTTAGAAGGTTCCTTATAAGCGGTTCCATTTCGTAGAGTAATGGCATTTGCTTGCCCTTTCGGGTTCTGTTGAGGTTGTCCAGGGAACTGTCCTCCAAGTGTAGTCCGATGGGCTTGGTTTAAAGCTACCTGAGAGATCTGGGTTTCAAGCATCTTATTATGAGTAATAATTTGGTCAACCTTGGTTCCTAACTGGGTAATTAGTTCGTTAACATGAACGTTTTGGTTCATGAACTCTTTGTTTTGTTGTGTTTGAGCGGTGATAAAATTTTCCATAATTTTCTCAAGGCTCGGTTTTGGTGGTACAAGTTGCATAGGTTGATTTGTTCTTGGATCTTGGTAACCTTGTTATCTCGGAGGTGCGGTATTTTGGATAAGGTTATTATTTTTATAGGAGAATTTTGGGTGATTCCTCCATCCTGGGTTGTAGGTGTTTGAAAATGGGTTCCCTTGGATGTAGTTCACTTGCTCAGAGCTGGTCTAATTTAACAAATTGCATTCGGCAGATTGGTGTCCTTGCGTCCCACATATCTCACAATTCGATGAAACTGCAACTACAGTATTCGAGGTTGTACACATATGTTCGACTCTAAGGGCCAATGCGTCCATTTTAGCTTGCATCATGTCTATAGAGCTTAACTCATGTATTCCTCCTTGGGCTTCCTTATTTTCCACTGTTGCTCTTTCTACCCCCCATGATTGATGGTTTTGGGCCATATCCTCGATAAGGGCACTAGCTTCAGGGTAAGGTTTGTTCATCAATGCGCCACCAGCGGCAGCGTCGATGGTCATCTTAGTGTTATAGTGAAGTCCATTATAGAAGGTTTGAATGATTATCCAGTTCTCTAAACCATGATGTGGGCATGCTCTAATAGCACTTTATATCTCTCCTAGGCTTCGAACAACGATTCTCCTTGGTTTTGGGTAAATCTGGTTATTTGGTTTCGAAGAACAGCGGTCTTACTCGGGGGAAAATATCTAGCAAGGAATACTTTTCTAAGGTCTTCCCAAGTTGTTATGGAATTGGGTGGAAGGGAATCTAACCATGATAGAGCTTTATCTCTGAGGGAAAAAGGAAATAATCTTAAGCGTATCGCCTCAGGAGGTGCTCCATTGGTTTTAAAGGTGTCTGCTAACTGGAGAAAGTTTTTTAAATGTTGATTTGGGTTCTCGGTAGCAAGACCTGCGAATTGTCTCTGTTGCACTAATTATAGTAGGGATGGTTTAAGTTCAAAATTATTAGCTGGTGTAAACACCCCAAAATTTCCCTCACTTTTTCTCACACCATGGCTTGTGATCTTTCCATGTTGCATTGCATAAACATCTTATTACATCTCACTACATAGTTCATTCATCTGCATCTAGGGTTTGTGATTTGAGCAATCCAAGAAGTGATCTGAGCCATCCCAATGGACTTGAAGCATGCCAAGAGGATCCATGAGTGTTCTATGATCATCTTATATCTCCAAGAAGTCTTTGAAATCACAAAATCACAAGGGATTGCACAGAGATCCAGGCAGGCTAGGGTTTTCTACACAGATGACCTAAAATTAGGGTTTTGGATTTGAGGCCCTTAATCTCAAATTTTTTGGTCATTCTTGTTTCTAATGGTCTAAGTATGTTATAAGGAGCATGTGTACCAAATTTTATGAAGAAATTCATTGTGGAAGTCATCTGATCAACTGGTAACTTGTTGTGCAAGAAACGTCAGAATCAGGGCATCTGAGGCCCCCAACAATGGAACCAAAGGATCATTTTCATCAAGTTGAGGTTCTATGATCTTTATTTGATCTTATAAGTTGTTAGAAGTGCACAAGATTGAAGAATTTCAAGCCATTTGCAAACTTGCTATTTTTGGACATGACTTGTAATGGAAACTTTCCATTTTGGGAAAGATTTTCAACCTCCTCTTTCTTGATCAAAAATGCTTCAAATGAAAAACCCTTAAACCTGAAAGTTGTAGATTGGATCTTCCCATTTTCAAAAAGTACAAGAAATCCTCTTGATTCATCCTAGAACTCAAGATATGATCTTTCAAAGTTGGGAAAAATTCTATAATTTTCAAGTTCATGCCAAAGAGGGATTTTTGCAAAATCAAGTTTCAAGACTTCTAATGACCTCTAATCCACTTCTAAGCATCATTACATGATAACACGACTTGCCTTGATCAGAATTGGGCATTGAACCTAATGTTTTCATGACTTGTGATCCAAGAATTTCAAAGAGGGAAATTTGCAAAACATGTGATAACTCTTGTATCATGCCATCCAGATCCTCAAATCCAATCCTAGGGCCATCCTTGATGCAAGCTGAGGAAAGACAAGCCCCCAAGCTAACTCTGACCCGAGCCCATACCTCATAGTACACAATCTTGACGTTTTGCAAAACCTCCCATACCAATCAGCTTGAGCCACAACACGTCTCTGGCCAATCAACATTGTTTATGTGGACATCAAAGAGTTCATTACACAACACACACAAGCCTGAATCCATCCCTAAGCCCAATTTCACAAAAAACCTCAAAGACATTCATCTCTTCGAATCTCATCACTCAAGCATCAAACCTCAAATCTTCTTCCACCAATCATCTCCACACATCATAAGGATCACAAACCACCAATTGCCATGGCCTGAAAGTCACTAAAACTCAAACACGATTTTCCACCTCTCAGAACTGAATCTTCAAACGGAGGCCATTTAAACTCTTGCAAAGCTTCTCAATAGCATCAGGGTGATCAAATGAGGTGTCTAGCACAAGAGGCAGGCTTTGGAGGTCCACATTTGTTCAACTCCAGCTCAGGTATAGCTCAAGAACATTTTTCTCAGAGCTTTCATTTTAAGTTACAATTTGATAAAGCATGTTTCCCTGATCATTATGCACTTTGAAAAACTGAAAATGGTTGAGTATGTAGGATGTATTAAACTTCTGAAATTTTTGCACATTTTTCGTTTGGCTTCGATTCTTGTTGTTGATGCAAAATAAATAAATTTTGGGGCTGGATTCATGTTTAGGGTTATTAGATGGTTGATTCTGGAGCTTTAGAGGGCTTGGGGTGGCATTTTGAGGGATTCAGGTGAGAGGGGTGACCGGATAAGATGACCGGAGCTTTCTCCGGTCACCTGAAAATGGTTAGGGTTAAGATTAGGGTTAATCAGGTCAGTTTGAATAATAGCCTTTGGATATTGTTTAGCGTGTTTTTGGATGGCCAGGATTCATTCAGTTAGCCCTAATTATTAATTAATTAATTAATTAGGTTAATTAGCCAGATTAGATATGGACCCTAGGATAGCGTGCACAGTCTCCCCAGGTTCAAATCCCAGCCTTAGATCATGTTGACTTCCCATTTTATTTGATTTTAATTTCATTTTAATTTCATTTCTTTCCGCATTTATTTTAAAATAGTAAAAAGACATTAAAAAATCTCATTTTACGCATTTTTACTTTAAATATTTTTCTTAACTCAAAAACATTTTTTTATTTTTATTTTTGCATTAAAAAAGTATTTTTAAAACATTTAAATGTTGTATTTAATTAATTAATTGATTTTAATTAATTAAAAATACATTTAGGTTTCTAAAAATCACCAAAAAAAATCATGAGGCATTCTTATACATTTAGAAACATTTTCAAACTCACCATACAAATTTCCTTTTAGGTTTGATCACATTTTCACAATTATCTTTGAATTAGGGTTCTTAAAAATCACATTTTCTAACCCTAACTTGAAAAAATCACTTATGGTCAACCATGATGAGTTTGAACTTGATTCTTTTTGCATTATTTCACATGTTGAATCTAGTATCTAGGTTATTTATTTCATAATTTTTCATTGCATTTTAAATTTGATTTGCATTTTTCCCTTAGAAGTATCCAAAAACCCTAGTTAACTTAGAAATTTCATAACTTTAACTAGGTTTAGCTTCTGACCTTCTCCTTTGGGTAGTGATCTTGTGTATGATAGGGGTTTGTTTTAGTTCAATTTCAAATTTTTATCATGATGTATTCTTCTGTTTTGGTCATATGCATCTCATGTTGTCTTAAAACCCTAATTACTCATGTTCATTTGCATTCATCTTTGCATAGCTCAATCATATGAACTTGACATAACATTTCAAGCATTTGTATGACATCTTACACATCTTAAGACATGATTGAACATTTCTTCATCATTTCTTCATTCATTTGATATGCCTTGCATCCATTGCATTTCATGAACATCCATGTGTTTTCAAGCTTCTTACTTGTTTCCATTGCATCTCATCCTTGTATGAACATTCATAAGCATTATGTATGACCTTGCATCATATCATAACACATTTTCCTTGCATATACACTTCTGGTTTTGGTCTTTGCATCTTTATTCATTTCATTTCCTTTTGCTTTGCATCTTATGCATTCATACTAACCTTTCAGGGGCTTATGGTAAGTTGTTTGGGATGTGGATTTGCCTCCACATCCTACCTTCTTCTTATCTCTTCATATGCATTCTTTAATTGTCTTTGAAGTGAACTTTCTTCACTTATGCTCTCTTATTCTTACTTTCTTTCTTTTAGGTTACTTATCTTCTTCAGGAAGTAAGTAACTTATTCTTTCCCTCCTTCTCATTTCATTTGCTTCTTCTTCCTTGGTGGCCTCCTGAAGACCTTTCTTTAAGCCTCACAAACCATAGGATATCCAACCATGATAATCTTTTAGGGTTGTATATAGTCCCCCCTAGCCTTTTACCTTTAAGTCTCCTTGAGTCTCTCTTCTCATCTCATAATTAGAGGCTAAACACTTAAAGTTTTAGGACTCTGAATTAGGGTTATGCCTGCATCCTTATCTTAGGATGGAGTGCATAACTTTAATCCTTAGTGTTAAACCTTTAATTTGTTTACACCTCTTAATCAAAACACTTAATAATGGTCAAAACTTAAGCTTTTAACTTGGGCCTTACATTTGAAGATGCGTAAAACACAAGGAAGGGGGTTTGAATTTGGTTTTCTTTAACAACTAAAAATAACTTCTAATGACAAGTTAATTTATCCTGGTTCATTTGAACTCAAACTACGTCCAGTCCACCCGCCAAGGTGATTTTGCCTCTATCACTGAGGTCTTAATCCACTATTAAATAAATGAATACACACACTGACCTAGTCAATGTCCTCTTGAGTCTTCTGACTGAAACTAGTCACTCAAGGAATATTACTTAACTATTACAATAATAATACTATAGTAACTAATTTGCTTCTCATCAAGCTAAGATCACTAAGTGAATGTTACAATATTTTAGCACAAAATGATTCAGTCTTTTGCTCGTGAGTGTATTGTCTTCAAATCTTCAATTTGATTCCTTTATATAGTTCTTGAATAAATGTAGCCGTTGGAGACATCTTGAGCTAGTTTAGGATATTAGTTAATACCATAAATTCCTTCCAAAACAAGAGATACTTGTCTTAATCATTAATTAAAATATTCTTTAATTAATGTCTTCATTATGAAGATCATCATCTTCTAGACGTAAATCAGAGATAGTAAAGACTTGATGCACATCCATTTAATTATGTCATTAAATGATGGATTCTTCATTAAGTATGTCTTCTATATATGGCTCAATATATCTTCTAGTAATGCACGTCTCCTTTAATTAAATTCCTCTTCTACATAATAATAAAGGTAGTCATTAGAACTTCTATTCTAGTATAATAATATTTGTTATCATCAAAACTCTTAGAGGTTTAGAACCATAATTGTTCTAACAATCTCCCCCTTTTTGATGATGACAAAACATTTATTTAGATATTAAGAATAAAGTTTAATAGGATTAGAAGAACTCCCTTTGATTGAATAAAATCAAATATTTCGTTTAAAGATCTCTTCAGAAGTTTTATCCTTCAGACGTTTCATTAGCCTTAGCTCCCCCTGAGTTGATTACTTGACCTGTTTCTATTTTAGAATCACAACTCAAATAGTTTTATTAGAATTTTATATGTTAGAGGCAAATCATGATAAAATGCTATAGATCAGGATCTTCTACGTTTCTCCCCCTTTTTGTCATAATCAAAAAGAATAGATGCAGAAAAAAAATGCAAGAGGATAGAAGCAAAATACGTTTTCATCAAACAGAAATAAAAACCAGTAAGAACATAACCAGTAGAACTTAAAAAGTCATGAAGAGACAGAAGATAAAACAGAAAAAGTTAAGCAGAAGATAAACAGAAAATCAGGAGTGCATCTTAGTAACTAAGGCCTCCAGCAGAGACTTGATCTCAGAGGATGATTCCACTTGCTTTCCAAGCATTGTCTTTAACTCAGCAGTGGTTTCATCTTGCTTATCCAGGCGTTGCTTAACCATCTCATTTTCCTTCTTCAACTCTTCTAAGGTCTGTAGAACAAGATTTGTTGGCAGAGGTTCTTCAACTTCTGGAGCAGCTTGATTCTCAGGAACTTCTACATTTGCTGGTGATTGAGCAGGTTCATCATCCTGATCTTCTTCAGAAGGTACCCGAACCATTTGAAGTCCAGAGGTTCTGACTCTGTCCAGGGTTTATTGTCCAGCATAAAAGGTTTATTCTGTTCAATGTTAGAAACAACTGCTTTGAGATACTCACAGAAGTTCTGGTGAGCAATGTCATAGCAGATGTCCTTGAGTCTCTTTGTCTCAGCATTAAACCATTTTCTGAAGGTGGCCCACAGAAAGTCAGAAGCGGCTGGATCAGGAAGCTCTGAGAAAGCAGACTTCAGATCCTCTAACTTCAGTTTCATTACTGTTTCAAAAGCAAGTAACAATGCAGAAATGTCTGTTTTTGAGGGCTTTGGTTTAGGTGCAGGTATGGCAGTTTTGTTAGAGACAGAGGACAATTTGTGTAAAGCTTCAATGTTAATAGAGGTTCTAAGGGGATTTTCATGTTCAACTTCTTCTGGTGGTGTGTCATGGATGGTTATAAAAGTTGGTGAGTTAGGAGGGGTAGACTCATATGAAGACAGTGAGCTTTCTCTTATAGGGGAAAGATTAGAAACAAGGCCATCAGAATTTGATGGATGGAAACTGCTATGGTGATGTGTTTCAAAAGTTTCAGAGGATGGGATTTGGACAGATTCTGGGGGTTGGAAATTATCAATGTCAGAGACAACATGTTGCAGGGCAGTGTGTGTTTCAGCTGTTGGTGAGCGGTCAATATCAGAAAGTGGTGTTGTATCAATTGGAATATCAAAATCTGAAAGTGTTTGTGGTTGATGGTGTTCAGCTTCTGGTGGATAAAGTGATGATAGAATGGATGAGACAGCAACAGTTGCAGGTATAACAGAGGGAACATGGTTAGAAGGTGTAATAGGTTTAGAGGATTGAGTTGGTTCAGATGATGGGTTTTGTGCAGAAGGAATGTCAACAGAAGGTGTTGGGTCAGAAGGGGTTTCAGACACTTCTATTGTAACTGATTCTACTACATAAATGAATTCAGAGTTAGAGGCAGAAGTTTTACCTGATCTTCTGGTTGATTTGGGAGCCTTCTGAGACGATCCTTCTCCAGCCTTTCTTTACTTGGTTCTTGCAGAGGCAGCATCTGGAGTTTTCTGAGAAAGTTCAATTACCTTGAACATTGGGTCCACACCATGTTGCTTGCATAAGTCAAAGTAATTGACCACAACCTCTGGAGGTGTGTCAGAAGAGAAGAGGGGGAAGTTCTGCAGGGGAATCTTCCTGGTGGTTATAACTTCTCTAGAATAGAGGACAGGTTCTTTCGTGATAGAAGTTATAAACTTCATCTTCTTCAGATTCTTCGCATTCAGAGGCTTACCAACATCTGTTTCAAGAAGTTGTATCTGATTTAATTCTGCCAGAAAGTCCACCAACTTATTCTCACAGAGAATGTCAGATATTAAACGTCCTAGAGGAATCCAATCCCTCTTGGTTTTCTCCCCATCTCTTGTTTCCTTCACACTAGTTTTCAGATGTTGAAACAGAGTGTGTGTAAGGTTGACCTTCTTCTGTTTAGCAATAAAGTACAGCAGGAACTGCTGATCCATGTTGATATAGTCTGGAGAGTTTGTAGCTTTCCTGTGGCAGATTGTTCCAAGAATGATCTTGGCCCAAATTCTGAGAGGAATCTTCAGATCCTTTATCTTATTAGAAGGTTGGCCAGAAGTGAAGATTTCCTTGGCTATCAGCTTTGTATCAGACATTTTGTCCATTTCACTACACTTAATACCATTGCCATCAGATTCAATGAGCTTGGCAATGTGGTCTTCAGAAATTATTATTCTTTTACCCAGCACATACGAAGTGACATGAGTGTTGGAGGCAGTTGCATATACCCAGAATTCCTTTACCAATTTTGGGAAAACTGGTCCCATGAGACGATCAAAGTACTTCTCCCAGCCTTGAGCTTGGACGGCCGGAAGGAGGTCAAAACCATTATCTTTCAGACTGTTGAAATCCACAAAGAGCTCACAAAGAACTTCCAGTTTGTCAGTAGGAGTAATAAGGGTCTTCACAGGTTCAACGTAAAACACATCAGTGAAGTCTTTTCGTTGTTGAGGAGAGGAAGCCATTGTTACTAAGATGAGGTTTTTGTGGTTTAGGGTTTTAGAAAAATTTCAGAGAGAACGCAAAAGTGAGGGTGAAAATTTTTTTCAGTAAAAATGCAATTAGGGTAAAAAGTGAAAGTGAAAATGAAAAGTTACTTATATAAAAAAATGCATTTAATAATACGAGAAATTAGTGGGAAAAATTAAGTTTAAAAACATAATGATTATATGCAATAAATGCTGCAGACATAGGGTAAGGCGTAAAAGATTCTGGAACAGTTATCCAAGATATTTTTGCCTTTTTGGTGTCAAGTCAGCCGAATCAGTTTCCCAGAAGATCAACAGATGTCCTTCTGTAGAGGACAGTTGTCCAATGCATGTTCTGTCACTCTTCAGAATTTGGACACTTGTTTTAATTCTGATGGGATTCCTTAGAGCTTTGTTGACACTTGTTGAGTTGAAGATCTGCATGTTATTCCTTTGAACAGAAGTTCTCAGAATGAAATAGTTAGAACATAATATCTTCTGAAGGAATAATATAGAGGATTGATTTCAGAACTTCTAAGAGTTAAAGACATATAATTAAAGCATTTTCATTCTGGACATAATTTCATGCTAAGGTTGGTTAGTATGAAATTAAATCTATCTTAAGAAAGGGGTTTTGTAAAAATATCAGCCCATTGGTGATTTGTATCTATGAATTTTAACATTAAAATTCCCTTCTGAGTATAGTTCCTAATGAAATGATGTTTAACTTCTATGTGTTTAGCTCTAGAATGTAAAATTGGATTTTTAGATAGACAAATAGAAGAGGTATTATCACAGAGGATGGGAATGTTACTCTCATAAATATTGAAATCCTCAAGCTGATTTTTCATCCAGAGCATCTGAGTACTGCATCCAGCTGCTGAAATGTATTCAGCTTCTGCAGTTGATAATGCTATGGTTGACAATCTTTTGCTGGACCAAGAAATTAGATTATCTCCCAGAAATTGACAACTTCCAGAAGTAGTTTTTCTTTCTGTTCTGTCTCCAGCAAAATCAGGATCACAATATCCTACATGTTTATAATCTTTGGATCTTCTGTAATATAAACCAAGATTAGTAGTACCTTTCAGATACCTAAAGATTCTCTTAACTGCTGTTAAGTGAGTTTCTCTAGGATCTGATTGGAATCTAGCACATAAACATACACTGTATAGAATATCTGGTCTAGAAGCAGTTAGATAGAGGAGAGAGCCAATCATACCTCTGTAGAGCTTCTGATCTACTTTCTTACTTACCTCTTCTTTCTCCAGAATACATGTAGGATGCATAGGAGTTTTAGATATAATGCTTTCTAATAAATCAAATTTCTTCAGAAGTTCTTTGACATATTTGCTTTGATAGATATATGTTCCTTCTGATGTTTGATTTATTTGAATTCCCAGGAAGAACTTTAATTCTCCCATCATGCTCATTTCAAATTCTGCCTGCATAGACTTAGCAAATTCCTTTCCCAAGGCACTTTTAGTAGAACCAAAAATTATATCATCTACATAAATTTGGCATATCAGAAGATCATTTTAAATGTTTTTACTGAAAAGAGTTGTATCCACTTTCCCTCTAATGAAATTATTTTCCAGAAGAAAAGTACTTAGTCTTTCATACCAAGCTCTGGGAGGTTGTTTCAGACCATATAAATATTTTTTGAGTTTGAAAACATGTTCTGGAAATTTTATATTTTCAAAGCCAGGGGGTTGGTGTACATACACTTCTTCATCAATATAACCATTTAAAAATGCACTCTTGACATCCATTTGATATAGAATGATATTATGGTTTACAACAAATGAAATTAGAAGTCTAATTGATTCTAACCTGGCAACTGGTGCATAGGTTTCTGTATAGTCAATTCCTTCTTGTTGACTATAACCTTGTGCAACCAGTCTTGCTTTGTTTCTGACAACTTCTCCTTGTTCATTTAGCTTATTTCTGAATACCCACTTGGTGCCAATGATGTTGAATCCTCTGGGCCTAGGAACTAGATCCCATACATCATTTCTAGTGAATTGGTTAAGTTCTTCTTGCATAGCCAAAATCCAATCATTTTCTGAGAGAGATTCTTCTACAGAAGTTGGTTCAATCAGAGAAACAAGTCCCATTAGAGATTCTTCAGAGTTTCTGAATGATGATCTTGTTTTGATTGGTTCATCCTTCTTTCCCAAGATTTTATCTTCTGGATGATTCACTTTGCTTCTGGATAGTTTCTTCTGAGTGGGTTCTTCAGAAGTTGTTGGAGTAATTGTCTTGTTTTGTTCTGTAGGAATTTCAACTTCTATATCTGCAATAAATTCATTCTGCTTTGGTTTTTCAGAACCAAGCTTATCATCAAATCTGACATAAATAGATTCTATCACAATACGTGTTTCTGTGTTGTATACTCTGTATCCCTTTGAACGTTCAGAGTATCCTAACATATAACACTTTTGTGCCTTAGAGTCAAATTTATTCAGAGTATCATTAGTATTCAGAATAAAACATATGCATCCAAAAGGATGAAAATATGAAATGTTGGGCTTTCTGTTCTTCCACAATTCATAAGGAGTCTTTTCAAGAATAGGTCTTATAGAGATTCTATTCTGAATATAGCATGCTGTATTTACTGCTTCTGCCCAAAAATGTTTAGCCATATTAGTCTCATTGATCATGGTTCTGGCCATCTCTTGCAATGTTCTATTCTTACGTTCTACAACCCCATTTTGTTGAGGAGTTCTAGGACAAGAAAAATCATGAGAGATGCCATTTTCATTAAAAAATGATTCTAATTGTTTGTTTTCAAATTCTCCACCATGATCACTTCTGACTTTAATAATTTTAAATTCTTTTTCATTTTGAACTTGTTTGCAGAAGTTAGAAAATACAGCAATTGACTCATCCTTGTGTCTAAGAAACTTTACCCATGTCCATCTGCTGAAGTCATCTACGATCACCAATCCATACTTCTTGCCACTGACAAAAGCAATTTTCACTGGTCCAAACAAGTCAATATGCAAAAGTTCTAATGATCTAGTGGAAGATACAACATTTTTAGCTTTAAAACCAGGTTTTGAAAATTTGCCTTTCTGACATGCTTCACACAGAGCTTCTGAGTTGAACTTCAAATTTGGAGGTCCTCTGACTAGATTGAGTTTGTTAAGTTGAGATAATCTTCTCATATTAATATGTCCCAATCTTCTGTGCTAGACCCATTGCTCAGTTTCCACAGACATTAGACATTTTACATTCTGAATTTTTAATTCTGAAAGTTTTATTTTATAAATGTTGTTCTTTCTCTTTCCACTGAAGAGGATTGTTCCATCTTTCTGACTAACAGCTTTACAAAACTTTTGATTAAAGATTATGTCATAGCCATTATCACTTAATTGACTTATGGATAATAAATTATGCATTAATCCTTCTACTAATAGAACATTAGAGATAGAGGGAAGATTTCCATTACCAATAGTTCCAGAGCCAATTATTTTTCCTTTTTGATTGCCTCCAAAACCTACGTGGCCTCCATCTTTTAATTCAAGACTTTGGAACATATGCTTTCTTCCCGTCATGTGTAGTGAGCATCCAGAGTCCAGGTACCATGATTGGTGTTTCAGTTTTGCTGTTAAAGACATCTGCAACATACACAATTTTATCTTTGGGTACCCATATTCTTCTGGGTCCTTGTTTGTTAGTTTTTACAAATTTCTGATTCATTTTAGGTTTCAAATCAGAACTTGTGGAACAAGATGACTCACTAGTGTATACTAGATCATGGTTATGACCATAGGTAAAATGAGAACTTAGAGGAGTATTAGTTTTTATGACAATGTCATCAATCTTTTTATACTTCAGAGTTTCTTTAGTTTTCACATAGCCTATGCCTCTTCTATCATTTCTGCTAACTCCATAGATCATAGATGCAATTTTGCTTCTATCTATGCTTTTAGCTAGGAATTTTTGAAAACCATAATCATATTGTTTTATGATACTATCATAATTGATTAGATCTTCTAAGTCAGATTCCTTCTGAGTTTTAAGTTTTTCAAAAGAGTTTTTGCATTCAAAAATATTTTCTTTCAGCTCAGAGTTTTCTGTTTTTAGTTTTCTAACTTCTTCTAATTCAGATACCAGACTTTGTTTCATGTCTTTGTATTTGAATTGAAGCTTATGATATTTTTCAAGAATTTCTGAGAGGCTAGCTTCTAATTGAGATCTAGAAAGTTTAGAAAATACCTCTTCTGAATCTGATTCTGATTCTGATGAGTGATCATCTTCTGGTATGTTTGCCATTAGTGCAATATTAGCTTGTTCATCTTCAGAATCTGACTCTGCTTCAGATGATTCAGAATCATCCCATGTTGCCATGAGACTCTTTTTCTTTTCTCTGCTGAATTTATTTCTGGGTTTCTCTTTCTGGAGTTTTGGACATTCACTCTTGTAGTGTCGTGGTTCTTTGCATTCATAGCACACAACTTCTTTGCTTCTAGATTTCTTGTGACCAGATGTTGATTCAGAATAGTTGTTTGTTCTTCTGGTATTTCTGAACTACTTCTGACGATGCTTCCAGAGTTGTTGGACTCTTCTGGATAGGAGAGATAATTCATCTTCTTCTGATGAGCATCCAGAACTTTCTTCTTCTTCTTCTGTAAAGCTTTAGAAACAAATTTGTTAGATTTAAGAGCTACAGACTTACCTTTCTTCTGGGGTTCACTTCTTCTAGTTCAATCTCATGACTTCTCAAGGAGCTGATCAGTTCTTCTAAGGACATTTCATTCAGATTTTTAGATAGCTTTAGAGCAGTGACCATGGGCCTCCAAGCCTTTGGTAAACTTCTGATGATTTTCTTCACATGATCTGCTGTTGAGTAGCCTTTGTCCAGAACTTTCAGTCCAGCTACCAGAATTTGGAACCTTGAGAATATTTTTTCAATTGTCTCATATTCTTCCATTTTGAAAGCTTCATACTTCTGGATGAGGGCTAGAGCTTTAGTCTCCTTGACTTGAGTGTTGCCCTCATGTGTCATCCTCAGAGAATCAAACATGTGTTTAGCTGAGTCCCTGTTTGTGATCTTCTCATATTCTGTATATGAGATAGCACTTAGAAGTATGGTTCTAGCTTTGTGATGATTTCTGAATTCCTTCTTCTGTTGAGCTGTCATATTTTTTCTTTCAATCTTCTGACCATCTGCTCTAACAGGATGAATGTATCCATCTGTCACCATGTCCCAAAGATCTCCATCTAGAGCTAGAAAGAAACTTTCCAGAACATCCTTCTAGTAGTCAAAATTGTCACCATTGAACACTGGAGGTTTAGCGTTGATCTTGTCATTTTGGTAGTCATTGTTGTTATTGCCAGCTTCTGCCATGTATTTTAACTTCTGGATCTTTTACTGACACGGTTAAGTGTTTTTCTCAGAACCTAGCGCTCTGATGCCAATTGAAGGTGCGTAAAACACAAGGAAGGGGGGTTGGAATTGGGTTTTCTTTAACAACTAAAAATAACTTCTAATGACAAGTTAATTTATCCTGGTTCGTTTGAACTCAAACTACGTCCAGTCCACCCGCCAAGGTGATTTTGCCTCTATCACTGAGGTCTTAATCCACTATTCAATAAATGAATACACACACTGACCTAGTCAATGTCCTCTTGAGTCTTCTGACTGAAACTAGTCACTCAAGGAATATTACTTAACTATTACAATAATAATACTATAGTAACTAATTTGCTTCTCATCAAGCTAAGATCACTAAGTGAATGTTACAATATTTTAGCACAAAATGATTCAGTCTTTTGCTCGTGAGTGTATTGTCTTCAAATCTTCAATTTGATTCCTTTATATAGTTCTTGAATAAATGTAGCCGTTGGAGACATCTTGAGCTAGTTTAGGATATTAGTTAATACCATAAATTCCTTCCAAAACAAGAGATACTTGTCTTAATCATTAATTAAAATATTCTTTAATTAATGTCTTCATTATGAAGATCATTATCTTCTAGACGTAAATCAGAGATAGTAAAGACTTGATGCGCAGCCATTTAATTATGTCATTAAATGATGGATTCTTCATTAAGTGTGTCTTCTATATATGGCTCAATATATCTTCTAGTAATGGACGTCTCCTTTAATTAAATTCCTCTTCTACACAATAATAAAGGTAGTCATTAGAACTTCTATTCTAGTATAATAATATTTGTTATCATCAAAACACTTAGAGGTTTAGAACCATAATTGTTCTAACAACATTAGGGTTCCATCTCTTCCTTATGGTTAAGAGGGATTAACCCTAGTGTTTAATGGACAAGTCCCCCTCAAGTTGTCTTACAAACTGAAAACTCACTTCTTAATCTCACCCATTAATTAAAATCCACTTTAATAAAGGCTTGTTATATAATGAATTTAATCCCTAACCATGGATTAAGTTGAGGAGTCTTCCTCAGCTTAAGTGTTCTCATCTATTATCCTTCTCTTAGGATGGTGTAATGAGTTCATTATTCCCTGATTAGAGATTAAACTCATTACTTAACACTAAACAAAACTCAAAAACACTTAATAATCACAAGTAGGTTAATGATCTTAATCCTACATCATCATGGTAATTAAGTTGATATGCTTATCTCATACTTAAGTAGGCTCATTATCCCTAATCAGGGAGGATATAATGAGTTTACAAACCCTTGATTTAGGCTTAAGCTCATAATCCTATACAAAACACCAAAAAACAATAAAAGACTAAAAACACAAAAACGAACAATAAACGTCTCCTCCGGGATTCTTTTCTCATCATACTAATTCTATAAACGAGAACTTGCTTCTTCCGTCTAATGCAAGACAGTTAGCACTCGAGCCAGACGAGTCATACACTTGAGCATAGACAAGCAAACAGTTCACAGTCAAAATCATTCCAGTCTCTTTGAATCGAACTACGGTGTTCTGACTTCCTCATTGCACGAGAGGATACGTAGGCATAACTTAACAGTTATCAAACAAAAGTCTCTTTGCCATCCCCCTCCTTCAGTTTTCTTTTTCTAAGCCTCATTCTTGAGCATTCACCTTCTCTTTTTTTACACTGACACACTATTCATTTCTCCCATAGCTTTTATACATAGTCAGCACATACACTACCCCTTTTTAAGCACAATCAAGTAAGCGTGGATCCCTTCGAGTACGACAGACGATTTGGGTGCTAATACCTTCCCAGGTCGTAACCAACCCCCTTTCTCAGTTTCTTTGGTTCACAACCGTCTTATCCATACGCTTCCAAGTTTATGCAACATTACCTTTCCTTCGGGATAAAAATGCCTAGCTGGCGACTCTATTTCAATCTCAACCTCCAACATCACCGACGGTTCGCGTTTGCACCGGGACGTAAGTCTTTTCGGGAGCGACAGCTTGGCGACTCTGCTGGGGACACCTTTGCAACCAGGGCTTCTGGTTCTTTTGTGGGTTTCTCCTAGCGCTTGTTTGATTTGTTTTTATGGGGGTGTTATGTGCTATGTGTGATTTTGTTTATTTCTTTATTTTTTTTCTTTCTGTACAGCTTTATTTACTGCATTTATTTATCGCTTTCATTTACTGTTTTATGCATTTCATTATCATATCATATCTGTGCTGGTTTGTTGGTTTGCCTTGGTGGGAGGGGTATTCCAGTGACAAAGGTCCAACACAAAGGCCTGAGTGACAGACATAGGATTAGAGTGGCTTCATATTCTTTCCCATTCCATTTCGGTCTGGTGCGGGAATGAAACACGGTTCAGACATGGGTTTCTTCTTAAGAACTCTGTGCTACGGATTTCCTGTAGTACTAGGGCTATATGGGAAGCCTGCTAAGTCTGGATGACCCTTTTAGATGACCTTCAACATCTGAGGTGAATTAGAGGAGGATCCTTTATGATTAATGTAAAAACTGTACCTCCGGGTTAGAAGTGTTTACACTTCTCATAATAGATCTGAACCTGAGGATCCTTGTTCTAGAACAATACATGTGAGTGGGTGGGGTTGTTTACAGGTTTGCAGGAACCCTTGGCCTCAACATACCCTGTTACTGATATTTTTTAAGGTTACACTATTTTGGACTAATCTTATGAAACCCTGGACTTGTGACTCTTTATTTGAGTCGCCCACCTGGTTACTGGTTCTCAGACCTTCATACGGACTTTCTGAACACTCATGGACCCTATAAAAAGCAACTGACAATCCAACACCTGATCACAAACCCTTGTATATCATTCAACATACATCATTTTGCATCATTTAACATTTGTCTATTTGTTTTACAGGGTATCCACTTCCTATTGGTTTGGTTTTGACTGTTCTTTTGCTCAGATATCTTCTCCAACATTTCTTCAGCTGTCTTCTTCAGCTATCTGCATCAGCTATCTGCATCAGATATCTTCTCCAATTATCTTCATCAGCATCCATTGTCAGTATGGATTCAACCAGGAAGAGCAACATCACATACTATTTCTTTGAATACCCTCTGGCAGGCATCGGGCAGATACAAGCCCTTATCACTCTTGATCATGTCCCCTTATTCAGAGAACATTATGGTGGTATTCTAGACATGATCATGGACTTGGATACATCACAGAGAAGCATGATTCACATCTGTCTCCTGTTCTATGATACTTCTCTCCGTTGCTTCACTTTCCCAGATTTTCAGATAGGTCTTCTGTTGGAGGAGTATTCTATGTTGTTGGGAGTCCCTATCAGAAGAGGAATTCCTTTCAACCCTGAGATGACTTCTCCTAAGAATGAAGACATAGCTAAGGCTCTACATTTGGAAGCCTCCATCATTGATCAGCATATGACCACCACGGCTGGAATCCCAGGCCTCCATCTGGACTTCTTAATCACTCAGGCTACCAGTCATGCTGCAGCAGGGAAGTGGGAAATTGTTTGTGCTCTTCTGGCTTTCAGTATCTATGGTATCATCTTGTTTGGAAACGAGCCTAAGTTTGTAAGCAATAATGTTATTCATATATTCATGATCAAGAATCCAGTTCCCACCTTGTTAGGGGATTTCTACTACTCAGTGCACCAAATAAATGAGAAGCAGAGGGGAAGACTAGTCAGATGTTGTGCACCTCTCTTCTACAGTTGGTTATTGAGACACATGCCTAAGACATAAGCTTTCCTGAATCCTCATCAGACAAGGAACTGGGCTAAGAGGATGATTTCTCTTACTTCAGAAGACATCAGGTGGTGTACTCAGAACACCAAGGGCGGGGACATAATTACAAGTTGTGGACAGTATCCTAATGTATCTCTTATTAGAGTGAAGGGTTGCATCAACTACAATCCTTTGATTTTCAAAAGACAGTTAGGGTATGCCCTGGTACACCCACCTCGAGAGCAGGACTTAGCAGAGTCTCTTTACTGTGTTGTTCAGAATAATCATGCCACCGTCCGACAAGCAGCCTGGGCTTGGGACAACATACATACTAAAGGGATTGCTATTCTGGGTACGTGTAACAACATAGCTTCAGCTCAGTACACTGAATAGTCTCGCATCAGAGGACAGATTACCCGCATGTCATTCACCCTAGATGATGTACCAGGGCCATCAGCAGTAGAGCCCAAAGCTACAGTCAATCTGGAGGAATTTGAGAAGCTAAAAGAAAGGAATACCCAGCTTTCTGAAGCCCTGAAGAAGACCCTTTAGGATAGGAATGATGGTCGTCTGGACATTGAGAGGTTAGAGAAGCTCCGGATCGAGCATATAACCAAGATAGAAAAGACAGAGGACTTCATCAGAAAAACCTGAGCAGGGGAATTGGTATTGAAGAATGCTTGCAAAGAAGCCAAGATTCAGAAAGCCAGAGCTGAGCACTATTTGGAAGAGAGTCAGGCTAGGTGGATCAGGATCACTGAAGCTCGTTTGCAAGAAGATCACAAGACTCAGGCTAAGATAGAGCAGCTGGAAGCTAATGAGAAGAAGGGTCAAGAAGCACTCCTAGCAGCACAAAAGGAAATCTCAGAGTTGAAACTCCGGGCGGGGTTGAAGGGATCAAAAGAACAAAACAAGTACCAGAAGATGACAAGTGCCATTGCAACCAGAAACCTTCTTATCAGGACCATCACAGAGCATCCAGTTGGACCAGTGACTGATGCTATCCTGAAGGAAGCCAAGGAGGATGAATTTGGGCTGGATGTTTGATTTCTTTACTTGTATTTTATTTTGGTTGTACTTTAATTCTCCATGGTGATTTTGTTGTATTTCTTAACTTTATTGTATTTTGACCCACCATGGGAACTTGTTGTAATCATAAACTATGTATTTTGGCATTTTGTAAGGTTATAGTTTCTGTGTTACCTGGATCTTATTTTGAACTTCATTTCTCTTCAACATCTTCATTCCCAGAGGTCTAGAAGGTCAAAACCAAAAAGCCAAACCGGATACCCTTGGAAGACAAATAGACATACTGCATTGCATGCTAACCTCATAATCTGCGTTTTTGCAGGTGTTTTTGGTTGTTATTTTCTCACTTTGCTGTGTGTTTCAGGAAACGTTGCTTGTAGGAGGGGTTTCCCCATCAACAGAGTCCACATGTATCCTACAAGACACAACCTTCCAAGAGTTCAGATGGACCAAGTTCAACAAGATTTGACTGACGTTAGAACTCAGATGGCTAATGAAAGAACTGAGATGAGGGCTCAAATGAACCAGCTCATGGCAGTGATGACTGGGTTGGCTCAGAGCCAAGAAAGATTGAGAGAGTTAGTCGAGCGACAAACTCCAGAAGAGAATCATCCAGGCACTAGAGGTACTAGTAACAACGATCACGGGAAACCGCGAACAAATCCGCCAGAGTTTGGGCCCCACCTCAATCCTGAAGTCAATGTTATCGGAAATACCCAAGGAAATACAGGAGGTCGTGTTCTACAAGAAGATCCTCATGATGAACACTTCATAGTCATTGGTGCTGGGGATGAAGCCTATGATCGTCGCCTGGATGAAATAGCGGAGAAGCTAAGATCCTTGGAATCCCAAAACTCTTTGGGATTTGATGTAATGGATATGGGATTAGTAGAAGGAGTCAGGATTCCTCACAAGTTCAAGCCTCCATGCTTTGAGAAGTACAATGGTACCTCCTGTCCTCGTACACACCTTCAATCCTTTCTGGGAAGATTAAAATCTTATACCATGGATGAGAAGCTGTGGATGTTTTATTTTGAAGATAGCTTGACCGGGGCATCCCGTGAGTGGTATTCTCACCTATCCAGAGCTACTGTCAGGAATTGGAAGGACTTAGCTGAAGCTTTCATACGCCAGTATCAGTACAACCTGGATATGGCTCCCAATAGGACCCTCCTGATGGGTATGTCTCAATCTTATAGAGAAAGTTTCCGGGAATATGCCCAAAGGTGGAGACAACTTGCTGCTGTTGTCCAGCCACCTATGTCAGAAAGAGAAATGGCTGACATGTTTATGAACACATTGCAAGGTAACCTACATTGTCAGACTTGCTGCTTTCTCTTCCACCAGTTTTGCTGATGTAGTTATAGCCGGTGAGAGAATTAAGAGTCTTTTGAAGATGGGGAAAATTTCAGACAATGGTGCTAGCTCCAACAATGCAAGGAAACCCTTTTCGGGACCTCGAAGGACAGGTGAGACTAACTCAGTTCATATGGGCAGAGGTAGGCCCCAATACATGCCAAGATCAGTAGTTGCTGTCACCATTCCCACTCCAGCACCTCAGCAACAATTTTCTCAACAACAACACTTCCCACTGTTGCTCCCCCGAAAAGACACCGGGGTCCCAGGATGCAGACGCAAACGGTCAGCGAAAGAGAAAATGAGGTTGAATTGAATAGAGTCGCCAGCTAGGCATTTTTATCCCGAAGGAAAGGTAATGCTGCATAAACTTGGAAAAAAGATGGATAAGACGGTTGTGAACCAGAGAGACTGAGAAAGGGGGTTGGTTACAACCTAGGAAGGTATTAGCACCCATATCGTCTGTCGTACTCGACGGGATCCACCCTTATAAGATTGTGTTTAAAAGGGGTAGGTGTATGTGCTATCTGTGTGCAAAAAGCTAAGGAAAGAAAGTACTGGTGTCAGTGCAAAAGGTGTGAATTGCTCAGGAACTAAGGCTTAAAACGAATGCTGAAAGAGGGGGATGACAAAGAGACTTTTGTTCGATAAGAGTTAAGTTATGCCTACGTATTCTCTCGTGCAATGAGGAAGTCAAAACACTGTAGTTCGACTCAAAGAGACTAAAAATGAATTGACTATGAGTTGCTTGCTTGTCTATGCTCAAGTGTATGACTCGTCTGGCTCGAGTGCTAACTGTCTTGCATTAGACGGAAGAAGCAAGTTCTCGTTTGTGAATGAGTGTGATGAGAAAAGAATCCCGGAGGAGACAATTATTGTTTGTTTTTGTGTGTTTTCAGTTTTTTATATTGTTTTTGGTGTTTTGCATAAGTTGATGAGCTTAAGCCTGAATCAAGGGCTTGTAAGCTCATTATATCCTCCCTGATTAGGGATAATGAGCCTACTTAAGTATGAGATAGGCATCTCAACTTAATTACCATGATGATGTAGGATTAAGATCATTAACCTACTTGTGATTATTTAGATGTTTTTTGGGTTTTTGTTTAGTGTTAAGTAATGAGTTTAATCTCTAATCACAGACTAGTGAACTCATTACACCATCCTAATAGAAGGATGATAGATGAGAACACTTAAGCTGAGGAAGATACCTTAACTTAATCCATGGTTAGGGACTAAATTCATTATATAACAAGCCTTTATTAAATGGATTTTAATTAAAGTATGAGATTAAGAAGCGAATTTTATGATTTGTAAGACAACTTGAGGAGGACTTGTCCATTAAACACTAGGGTTAGTCCCTCTTAACCATAAGGAAGAGATAGAACCCTAATGTAAGGCCCAAGTTACAAGATAAATTATTAGTGATTATTAATGTGATTTGATTAAGAGGTGTAAAAAAATTAACGGTTTAACACTTAGGATTAAAGTTATACACTCCATCCTAAGAGAAGGATGCAAGCATAACCCTAATTCAAAGTCCTAAAGCTTTAAGAGTTTAGTCTCTGATTATTGAGATGAGAAGAGAGACTCAAGGAGACTCAAAGGTAAAAGACTAAGGGGGACTATATACAACCCTAAAAGTTATCATGCTTGGGTATCCTATGGTTTGTTAGGCTTAAGAGAAAGAATCTTCAAGGCCACCAATGGAAGAAGCAGATGAAAAGAGAAGGAAGAAGAAGAATAAGTTACTTACTTCCTGAAGAAGATAAGTAACTTAAAAGAAAGAAAGTAAGAAGAATGGAACACAATGAAACAAGTTCACTTCAAAGACAAGTAAATATGCATATGAATGATGAGAAGAGATGGGAAGTGAAGGCAAATCCACCTCCCAAATAACTTACCAAAAGTTCCTGAAAATGTTAGTATGAATGCATAAGACATAAAGTAAAAGGAAATGAAATGAAATGAGATGTGAAGACCAAAATCAAAAGTGAAAATTCAATGTAAATGACATATGAGATGATGCAAATTCATACAATATGCATATGAATGATCATACAAAGATGAGATGCAAGGAAACATGCTTAGAAGCTTGAAAACACATGGATGTTCATGAAATGCAATGGATGCAAAGAATGTTAAATGAATGAATAAATGATCAAGAAAGGTTCCAAACATGTCTTAAGATGTCTAAGATGTCATACAAATGCTTTAAATGTCATGGCAAGTTCACATGATGATGATATGCAAAGATGAATGCAAATGAACATGTAAAATTAGGGTTTTATGAATGTATGAGATACAAATGACCAAAACAGAAGCATACATCATGATAAAAAATTGAAATCAAGCTCAAACAAACCCCAACCCCCTATAAGATCACACCCCAAAGGAGAAAGTCAGAAGCTTAACCTAATGGAAGTTATGAAATTTCTAAGTTTGCTAGGGTTTTTGGGTGATTCTTAAGGGAAAATGCAAATCAAATTGAAAATTCAAGATAAAATCATGAGAAAAATAACCTAGAAACTATATGAAATATGTGAAACAATGCAAAAAGAATCAAGTTCAAATACATCATGGTTAGGCAGAAATGAATTTTTCAAGTTAGGGTTAGAAAAATGTGATTTTTAGGAACCCTAATTCAAAGGAAATTGTGAAATTATGATCAAACCTAAAAAGAAATTTTTATGATGAGTTTGAAAATGTTTCTAAATGTATTGGAATGGTTCATGAATGTTTTGGTGATTTTTAGAAACCTAAATGCATTTTTAATTAATTAAAATCCATTAATTAATTAAAAATAACATTTAAATATTTTAAAAATACTTTTTAAATGCAAAAAATAAAATAAAAATTATTTTCAGGTTGAGAAAATTATTTGGATCAGAAATGCAAAAGATCAGATTTTTTGATAAGTTTTGATATTTTAAATAAAATGTGCAAAAGAAATGAATACAAATGAAATAAAAATTGATTTAAATGAAAGGTATGCTGATCCAAGGCTCCAGATTCAAACTTGGGAGATAGACGTTGACTGGCGCGCTATCCTATGGCTGATATTCAATCTGGACTTTTTATTAATTAACCCTAATTAATTAAACTAATTAAAAGATTAGGGCTTAGTGGACACATCCTAGCCCTCCAATCACGCGCTAAACACAATCTGATGTCCCACATTCAAACTGGGAGGATTATCCCTAATCACAAACCCTGAGCACTTTCAGATGACCGGACCGGTCACCTTCTCCGGCGAGACAAAAACCTAACTCTCTCACCAGGCCATGCAAACTTCCCAAACTTTCCAGAATCACTCCCCAAACATCAATAAGCAAGAATCAAGCAACAAAAACAATTTATTTTTCGCATACAAAGAGAATCGAATCAAACAAGTTTTACGGGCAAATTTTCAGAAGCATCATACATTCTCATTTCTCAACCATTTTCAAAACAAATTACATCAGCATGCTCAGGGAAACACATAGAATCATTTAGGAACTTAAAATAAAGCTTCTGGAAAAAATGTTCTTGAAGGTTACCTGAGTTGAAGCTTTGGGATTCTGAGCTTTCTGGACCTTTCCTTGACGCAAAACCACCCCAATGGATCCCCTTAGGCTTCTGGAATGCTTGAAACAAGTTTGTGCTGGATGATTTTGATGATTCAGTTCTGCTGCACCAGAAATCGTGTTTTGGTTTTGTGTGCTTTTAGGTTATTGTAAGGGTTGCTTTGTGATCTTGAGGGTGTGTATGATTGAATGGTGCAAAGCGTTTTGAGGTTTGTGGCTTGTGATGAGAGAATCGAAGACTTGATGTTTTTGGCAAATTTTGTGAAAGCTGAGTTGTGGGAGGATTCAGGCTTGTGTGTTGTATGTAATGTGTTCCTTAGGGTTTTCATAAGCCAATAGGAGTGATCAGAAGAGTTGGTGTGGCCTAGTGTGATTGGTATGGGCAAGTTGCAAAAAAGTCAACAACTTTGTACTTCAAGCATGGGCCATGGCAGGAGTTTTTTCAAAGGGTGTCTGGCCTCAGCCTGATTCATGGAGGGCCATAGGATTGATTTTATGCAGCTGGCACAAGTGGATGGAAGGTTCCAAGAGGTTTTGCAAAGTTTGTGCATTTTGGCCATTTTGAGATTTCTTAAGGATCAAGCCATGAAAACTATGCAATCTTGGGCCAATTCTGATCTTTGGAAGTGCATTGACATGTTATGGTGCATAGAAGTTGATTAGAGGTCATGAAATGGCTTGAAACTTGAATTTGTAAAAAATCCACTTTGGCATGAACTTGAAAATTATAGGATTTTTGCCAACTTTGAAAGGCCATATCTTGAGTTCTAGGATGAATCAAGACATGTTCTAGTACTTTTTGAAAATGGGAAGACATAATCTACAACTTTTATGCCCAAGAATTTTCATTTGAAGCATTTTTGGTCATGAAAGAATAGGTTGAAAATCTTTCCCAAAATGAAAAGTTTCCATTACAAGTCATTTCCAAAAATAGCAAGTTTGCATTTGGCTCAAAATTATTCAACTTTGTGAATTTCCAACCACTTCTAAGATCAAATAAAGATCATAGAGACTCAAAATGATGATGATGACCCTTTGGTGCCCTTGATGGAGGCCTCAGATGCCCTGATTTTGACTTTACTTGCTCAAGAAGTTACCCAATGATCAGATGACTTCCACAGTGAATTTCTTCATAAAATTTGGTACACGTGATCCTTATAACATATTAAGACCATTAGAAACAAGAATGACCAAAAAATTTGGGATTAAGGCCTCTGAAACCAAAACCCTAATTTGGGTCATCTGTGTAGGAAAACCCTAGCTCTGCCTGGACCTCTGTGCAATATTTTGACATTTTGTGACTTAAAAGACTTCTTGGAGATGTAAGATGATCATAGGACACTCATGGACCCTCTTGTAATGCTTCAAGTCCATTGGAATGGCTCAGATCACCTTTAAGTTTCATCTGATCACAAAACCCTAATTGTGCAGTCATGCAATGATTTGATGAAGTTGTTTATGCAATGTGAGATGCAATGAGGTGTTTATGCAAAATGAGATCATAAGTAGTGGTGTGAGAAAGAGTGAGGGAAAATTTGGGGTGTTTACACCCATAACATCAACAGTTTCCTCAACAACAGAGATCTTACAATAACAATAATACTCAGCAACAACGTCCGTTCCAGCAAAGGACTTCACAAATCAACAGGGTTATCGATCCCATCTCGATGCCCTATGCAGCTCTCCTTCCACAGTTATTGAAGCTCAATCTGATTGAATTGAGAACTCTGGCACCACCAGATCCTCAGAATCTCCCAAGGAACTATGATGTCAACGCCAGATGTGCCTTCCACTCCAATGCACCTGGCCATACAACAGAGAAATGCAGGGCCTTACACATGAAGGTTCAAGATTTGATTGATTCTAAGGCATTAAACTTTGCACCCCCTCCCAATGATACCAAGAACCATATGCCTAGCCATGGTGGGCCTAGGATAAATGCCATTGGGGAGGATCAACCAGTAAGCCTAATTGACAATGTTGCAGGTATTCAAACACCTCTGGCCGAGGTTAAAGCCCAGCTTTTGAAGTGCCAAGTGTTTCCAGGTTGTGAGGCCCATTGCGAAGCTTACAAGATTTCTACCAACAGTTGTGCAAATTTGAAGACCGGTATCAACAGTCCTATCAGAGAAGGCATTTTATAGATCACTTCGATAGTTCCAGCTCCTAAAACATCAACAACCATTCCTCCTACAACACCAGCAAACATCACTTCATCAGATATAACAGATATGAATCCTACAACTTTAACAACAATCATTCCAACAGGTTCTTCTACAACATCAACAACCATTCCTTCTTCAACTTCAACAGACATCAGTTCAACACATCCTTCTACAACAACAGCAACCATCAATGAAGACATTTCCACAGTCACCATCTATTATGACCCAACAACAATCCATGTTCCAGATTCTTTCAATAACTCACACCCCCATCAACATCAACAATTCCTTGCACCTGCACCATCTCAAATCAGATCTCCTGTCACCATCTACTACGATTCTCAAACTGTCGCAACTCCTTCTTCCACAACAATCAGTTTGGTTACCATCACGGTACCTGGACCAGTTCCATACGACAACAGCAGTGTCATGCCTTGGCATTACGGCTCAGATTTATATTGCAACGGAAAGAAAGTCACTCTTGATTCTTCAACTTCTCCATCACAAATTGATAATGTCGGGGGAGGCGGAGCTTCACTCGAAGCGGACGTCTCTTCACGTCACAATTTCCAAGAGTTAATGCTGAAGCAGAAGCTACTGCCAAAGCTAAAGGAAAGAGTGTGGTGCCTGAAGAACCAATTGCCAAGGAAACTCAGAATACATCCTTTGATCAGGATGTGGCCGAGTTCATGAGAATTATCAAGAAGAGTGACTACAAGGTTGTGAATCAGCTCCATCAGACACCCTCCAAAATCTCCATATTATCATTGCTCATGTGTTCCGAAGCTCACAGGAATGCATTACTCAAAGTCCTACACGCAACTTACGTGCCTGAGGAGATTACAGTTAATCAGCTAGTGACGGTGGTTTCAAATGTCAATACTAGTCATGGACTAGGGTTCACCGATGTTGATCTGACTACAGAGGGCCGTAATCACAATAAGGCTTTACATATCACCTTAGAGTGTAAATGTGTTGTACATTCTCATGTTTTGGTTGACACTGGTTCATCTCTCAATGTCCTTCCAAAGAAAGCCTTAGTCAAGATGGAGTATGATGGTCTTGAACTTCGCCCGAGTAACCTAGTTGTGAGAGCCTTTGATGGTTCTAAGAGATCGATTCTTGGAGAAATTGAACTGCCTGTGGTAATTGGCCCACAGATTTTCAAAACTATCTTCTATGTGATGGACATTCAGCCTCCCTACAGCTGTTTGTTGGGTCGACCCTGGATTCATGCCGCTGGCGCCGTAACATCGACCCTTCACCAGAAGTTAAAATATAAGTTGGAGGGCCAAGTTATCACTATTTGTGGAGAGGAAGACATCTTCGTCAGTCATCTAGCTACTTATAAGTACATTGAGATGGACGGGGAGATCCATAAAACAATGAGTCAGGGTTTTGAAGCTCTCAATGTCAATGAAGCAACAACTGAAGTGTCTGGTACTTCAATTGCTTCTTACAAACAAGCTCGGAAGGTTGTTGAAGACGGGAATGCCCAAGGCTGGGGCAAGCTGCTACAAGTTCAGATCAAGGAAGATAAGTTCGGTTTGGGTTACAAACCATCCCAACAAGCTCAACAGGAGGCTGCTGAAGCTCCCAAGTTCATAAGTGGGGGAATGCTGACCCCGGATGCTATCAACAATGTGGAAGACGAGGCTGAAAGCGACTACAACCTGGAAAGCTGGATTCGTCCAAGAGTCTCGGGCCAACAAGTCCTCAACTGGTCTTCTCATGAAATTATAAGGATTACTGCTGCAGAGTAATTATTATTTCCTATTTAAGCATGCATCAAGTCCTGCATCTTGCCCAAGGTGTCAGGGCTCATTTTGTAATAGGGCCATATATGTATTTTGTGCAAATGGAATATTAATGAATAATGGACATCTTTTGCAAACATTTTTTTCGCTCACTGTCTTTCATTTTTGTTATTTTCGCACAAAACAATAAATGGCAATGTTTTTCTTAATAAATTTCATCCACTTTTTCTAAATAAGATAAAATCAATCACTAAAACGAACAAATCTCAACCCTTTCAGAGATAGCCTTCCAGATTGCACCGACAACGACACTACTATGACCTTGTATGACTTCGACAATCCGATTAATCAAGCAGATGAAGGGGTTGAAGAAGACTATGATTTGCCTGAAGAGTTGGCCAGGTTATTGAGACAAGAGGAAAAAGTGATTGCTCCTCATCAGGAGGAAGTTGAAACTATCAATATTGGTACCGAGGAAGATGTGAAAGAGGTGAAGATCAGGGCCAATCTGCAAGCTCCAGTGAAAGGACAACTCATCAGTATGTTTCGGAAATATGTCGATATCTTTACTTGGTCCTATCAAGATATGCCAGGTCTGGATACGAATATTGTCATGCACAGGTTACCATTAAAAGAAGATTGTCCACCAGTTAAACAGAAGTTGCACCGTACTCGCCCGGACATGGCCATGAAAATCAAAGAGGAAGTACAAAAGCAGTGGGACACCGGTTTTCTTGCTGTGACTAGTTACCCGCTGTGGGTTGCTAACATTGTACTCGTGCCTAAGAAGGATAGAAAGGTGCGTATGTGTGTGGATTACCGGGATCTGAACAGAGCCAGCCCGAAGGATGATTTCCCATTACCTCACATTGATGTATTAGTGGATAACATAACTCAGTACTCGGTATTTTCTTTTATGGATGGATTTTCTGGATACAATCAGATTAAGATGTCACCTGAAGACATGGAGAAATCAACCTTCATCACACCTTGGGGTACGTTCTGCTACAAGGTAATGTCGTTCGGTCTGAAGAACGCCGGTGCAACATATCAACAGGCTATGGTAACGTTATTCCACGACATGATCCATAAAGAAATCGAGTACTATGTGGATGATATGATTGCCAAGTCCCTTACAGAGGAAGAGCATTTCGTGAATCTATTGAAACTGTTCAAGCGTCTGAGGAAGTATCAACTAAGGTTAAACCCCAACAAATGCACATTCGGGGTACGTTCTGGCACACTGCTGGGTTTTATTGTAAGTGAAAAACAAATTGAGGTTGATCCCGATAAAGTCAAAGCTATTCAGGAAATGCTTGCACCTAAGACTGAAAAAGAAGTTCGAGGGTTCTTAGGTAGATTGAACTACATCTCAAGGTTCATATTTCATCTCACTACAACCTGTGAACCCTTGTTCAAACTGTTAAGAAAGGAACAAACAGTCAGGTGGAACGATGACTGTCAGAGAGCTTTTGACAAGATTAAAGAATATCTGCAAGAACCTCCAATTCTCATGCCTCCAGTCGAAGGAAGACCTCTAATCATGTACATGACAGTATTAGAAGAGTCGATGGGGTGTGTGTTGGGCCAGCATGACGAGTCTGGTCGAAAAGATTATGCAATATACTACCTAAGCAAAACGTTTACCGACTGTCAACAACATTATTCACTACTCGAGAAAACTTGTTGTGCTTTAGCGTGGGTTGCTCGCCGACTAAGATAGTATATGTTGACTCACACTACCTTATTGATCTTAAAGATGGACCCCGTCAAGTACATATTTGAGAAGCCAGCACTTACCGGAAGGGTTGCAAGATGGCAAATGATTTTAACAGAATATGACATTCAGTACACCTCTCAGAAAGCCATCAAGGGCAGTGTATTGTCTGACTATCTGGCTGAGCAACCCATTGATGATTACCAGCCTATGAAATTTGACTTCCCTGATGAAGACATCATGTTTTTAAAAGCAAAAGAATGTGAGGAACCTATTCACACTGAAGGTCCTGACCCAGAAGAAGCATGGACTATGATGTTTGACGGGGCAGTTAATTGCAATAGTCATGGAGTTGGTGAAGTGCTTATTACACCTAAAGGGGTTCATATGCCTTTCTCAGAAAGGCTCACCTTTGCCTGCACTAACAACAAAGAAAAATACGAAGCTTGTATCATGGGTCTTGAGGAGGCCATTGACCTCAGGATCAAAACTTTGAATGTATTCGGAGATTCAGCTTTGGTAATTAATCAAACCAACGACAAGTGGTACACTCATCAGGAGCATCTGATTCCCTACTGTGACTATACGAGGAGATTGTTGACCTTCTTCACAACAGTTAAGCCTGAATACATCCCTCGAGATGAGAATCAGTTTGCATATGCTTTGGCTACCATTTCATCCATGATCAAAGTACAGACCGCTAACTATGTACCTCGGATTTTGGTATCCAGACTGGACAGACCGGCATATGTATTCTCTGTGGACACTGTCACTAATAACAAGCCTTGGTTCCACGACATCAAATGCTTCTTGGAAACTCAGACATACCCACACGGGGAATCTTCAAATGATAAGAAGACATTAAGAAGGCTAGCCGACAGTTTCTTCCTTAATACTGATGGTTCTTTGTACAAGCGAAACTTCGACATGGTCTTGCTTAGATGTGTTGACAAGAAGGAAGCAGACCTACTGATGCACGAAGTACATGAAGGTTCTTTTGGTACCCATGCTGGAGGACATGTAATGGCAAAGAAGTTATTAAGATCGGGTTACTACTGGATCACAATGGATGCAAATTGTTGTGCTTATGCCAGAAAATGCCAAAATGTCAGATCTACGCAAATAAAGTGCATGTGCCTCAGAACCCTTTGAATGTAATGTCTTCGCCTTGGCCCTTCGCCATGTGGGTCATTGATATGATTGGAAAGATCGAACCGACTACTTCAAATGGTCACAGATTCATCTTGGTAGCCATTGATTACTTCACCAAATGGGTTGAAGTAGCTTCGTGTGCAAAATTCAACATCACAACTATTCTCCTTACATGCCAAAGATGAATGGCGTTGTTGAGGCGGCTAACAAGAATATCAAGAAGATTGTGCAAAAGATGGTAGTTACCTACAAAGACTGGTATGAAATGCTACCATTTTCCTTGCATGGGTACCGAATCGCTATCAGAACATCTACTGGGGCAATACCTTATCAGCTTGTGTATGGTATGGAAGTTGTCCTACCTGTTGAAGTTGAACTACCCTCCTTACGGGTAATGATAGATGTGAAATTGGATGAAGCAGAATGGGTCCGGTCTCGATATAATCAACTGAGTCTGATTGAAGAAAAGAGATTAGCAGCCATCTGCCATGGGCAGTTATATCAAAAGCGAATGAAGAAAGCCTTCGATCAGAAAGTCAGACCTCGGGAATACTAAGTGGGAGAGCTTGTTCTGAAAAGACTTCTTCCTCCTCATACAGACCACAGGGGAAAATGGACGTCGAACTACGAAGGCCTATTCATATTAAAGAAAGTTTTCTCTGGTGGAGCACTGATGCTCACTACTATGGATGGCGAGGACTTCTTATCTCCTGTGAATTTAGATGCAGTTAAAAAATACTTCGCATAAAAGACCCGCTGGACATAAAAACAGAATGTAAGTCCAGGAAAAAATAGGGCATCCCGGCGAGTCAAAAACAGAATAAAAGACTCGGGCAAAAATAAGGGAAAAATTGAAAAAACTGTGTACACCCGCTGAGTTGAAAAGCCACATCGGACAGCTCAGGGAAAAATGGGTATCCGGTGGATTGAAAACCCGAAAGGACGATCCACGCAAAATCTGGGAAAAAAGAAAACATTTGTATTCTGAATTTGTCTGTATCACTCACAACATGGCAAGCTTCGAAAGGATAAAGCGTCGGTTAGAATCAACTTTCTTCAGAAAGCAAGATAAGAAGAACGTCAAGGTCATACGGGTCATAGCAAAGGAACCTCACTGGAGCGTCAGCTTCAACATTGCCCACACATTTATTTTATCAATTTACAACAATCTCCTCCTTTCAGGGATTCTCTTCTTCATTGTACTTCCCTATTCAGGGCACACAAATCAATAAAATCAGAATATTCAGTCACACTTTGTTTTGTACATTTTTTGTTTCATTTGCAAAATGTTCAAAGTTCATAATACAACACTTGCATGAAAACATATAAGCCATTTTAAATATATGCTTGCAGGAAATATGTACTCTTGAGCAAATCTAACTCCTATGACGGAATTCGGTTGAGGATACCTCGGGACACTTGTGCGTTTCTTTTTAACAGGTTGCAGGTACTCAAGATAGACAATCTCACAACATGGGGTATATCAAGCCTCGTATCCCCAGCCAAGTCAACAATCACCTCATCATCAAGGTTATTTGACAGAAGTATTCCCCCACGAAGTTGTTATCCCCTCAGAGGATCCTCCGAGAAACTCATTAAATCCCCAGCGTGTCGCTCGGACGAAGGAGTTACAGCAGATTACTTCCTAGAAGTTCTCTTTTCCCCAAGCAGAATCTCCGGAGCAATGCATAAATTGCTCTTCCCCATCGGAGTTGCCAGGATCTTCTCATCCTCAGCAAAGTCGGCATAACCGCTTTCCTTCAGAGTTGCCAGTCTCTCCCCAATAGAGTTGGAAGGGTTTTTTATGTTCCCCAGCGGAGTTGCCGAAACCTCCTCATCCCCAGCATGAGTTCTTCAACGAAAGCTTCCCCAGTCGGGATCCCCACAGATTTCTTCCCCCAGATTGCCACAGAGATCCCTAGAAGATCATTCAGTGATCCTCTCTCCCCGCAGATCGGCCAATGATCTCTTTCCCCAGCGGAGTTCTCCCTCTACGCGGATCGCCCAAAGATTTTTTTCCCCGCAGGATCCGGATCTCGGATCGGTTCTCTCATTTGCATAATCATAGAATTCACATCATTTTCCCCAAAATAAGCGTAGCATTCCATCGAATACAAAGCATTACGGTAAAAATCAAACATTTGCATGATCATAAGCCAGGTTCGAGCCAATCACCTGCGAACAAAAGAATCACTTCATCAGCATTATACAAAACTTATCCCCCGCAGGCAAAGCCAGAATACCTTTTGCACTCTCAATACAGACACTTGTTCATAACTTATACATATTCTTTTTGACACTCGCCCGTGTCATACTTCACCAGCAAGTCAAACACTCATTTGTGTCCCTTGCTCAATTTTTTGACACTCGTCCGTATCTTGAACATATTTCCCCAACATGTCAAACACTTATACATACTTATACACAATCCTCTGATACTCGTCCGTATCTTGTATATATCACCTCCCCAGCAGATCAAACACTCGTCCGTGTTCCTTGCTTAACCGATTGATACTCGTCCGTATCATCATCCTTAAACACGTGTCAGCATTTACTTCTATCGATACTCGTCTGTATCGTGGTCCTAAGGATGCTCGTCCGCATCTTTAATCTATACACTCTGTCAAACACTTATACCTTTTATTTTAAAGCGTAAGCACTCGTTCGTGTTTACCATCCCCCCAGTAATTCACCAACAAAACAACCTTTCTATCCGACATTCGTCCTATGTCATGATATTTTTGGCAGCCGTCCCCTTCCAGGTGATCGTCCTTCACCTTTGGATGACCGTCCCTCATTGTATCCCCAGTGGAATCCCCATTGTTGGAACTTTCTATCCGGAATTCGTCCTATGTCGCGATATCTTTTTAGCAGTCGTCCCCTGCTAGGTGATCGTCCTTCACCTTATGATGACCGTCCCTCATCATTTATCCGATGGTCGTCCCCATCATTGATCTTTTGTTATCCGGCATTCGTCCTATGTCGAGATAATCTCCAAGAGTAGAAGTCCCCTGCTAGGTGATCATCTTTCACCTCTTGATGATCGTCCTTCATCATGCTTATCCGATGGCCGTCCCCATCGTTGATCTTTTCTATCCGACATTCGTCCTATGTCGCGATATTTTCAGCAGTCGTCCCCTGCTAGGTGATCGTCCTTCACCCTTTGATGATCGTCCCTCATTATTATTTCATTTATTATTTTACCCGATGGCCGTCCCCGTCACGGTTTATTTACCCTTTAACATGATGGCCGTCCCCGTCAATGCTTTCCTCATTTCTTTAAATCCCCATAGAGTTTTATTTCTTAACCCGATGGTCGTCCCCGTCGCGGTCTCTTTATTTCCCGGCTTGATGGTCGTCCCCGTCATTGCTTTACTTACCGTTTTTCATCCCCATCAGTCGTCCTCTGCTCGATGGTCATCCTCCATCACTTTCATTTGATACTCATACTATACTGCATGTTACAATTTATATCCCTTTTCTTCTTCTCCCCAGTGAGTGCAAATTTCGGACTGTCTTTGGTATTCAACCACAAGTTATCTTGTTTATCTGTTAAGCCAGGCGCTTACACCCTGCACAGCTAACTCATGCTTGAATAGGGGCAACTGTAAACACCCAAATTTTCCCTCACTTTTTCTCACACCATGGCTTGTGATCTTTCCATGTTGTATTGCATAAGCATCTCATTACATCTCACTGCATAGCTCATTTCATTTTCATCTAGGGTTTGTGATCTGAGCAATCCAAGAAGTGATCCGAGTCATCCCAATGGACTTGAAGCATGCCAAGAGGGTCCATGAGTGTTCTATTATCATCTTATATCTCCAAGAAATCTTTGAAGTCACAAAATCACAAGGGATCGCACAGAGATCCAGGCAGGCTAGGGTTTTCTACACAGATGACCTAAAATTAGGGTTTTGGGTTTGAGGCCCTTAATCTCATATTTTTTGGTCATTCTTGTTTCTAATGGTCTTATTATGTTATAAGGAGCATGTGTACCAAATTTGATGAAGAAATTCATTGTGGAAGTCATCTGATCAACTGGTAACTTGTTGTGCAAGAAAAGTCAGAATCAGGGCATCTGAGGCCCCCAACAATGGAACCAAAGGATCATTTTCATCAATTTGAGGTTCTATGATCTTAATTTGATCTTATAAGTGATTATAAGTGCACGAGATTGAATAATTTCAAGCCATTTGCAAACTTGATATTTTTGGACATGACTTGTAATGGAAACTTTCCATTTTGGGAAAGATTTTCAACCTCCTCTTTCTTGATCAAAAATGCTTCAAATGAAAAACCCTTAAACATGAAAGATATAAATTGGATCTTCCCATTTTCAAAAAGTACAAGAACTCCTCTTGATTCATCCTAGAACTCAAGATATGATCTTTTAAAGTTGGGAAAAATCCTATAATTTTCAAGTTCATGCCAAAGAGGGATTTTTGCAAAATCAAGTTTCAAGACTTCTAATGACCTATAATTCACTTCTAAGAATCATTACATGATAACACGACTTGCCTTGATCAGAATTGGGCATTGGACCTAAGGTTTTCATGACTTGTGATCCAAGAAATTTCAAAGAGGGAAATTTGCAAAACATTTGATAACTCTTGTATCATGCCATCCAGATCCTCAAATCCAATCCTAGGTCCATCCTTGATGCAAGATGAGGCATGACAAGCCCCCAAGCCAGCTCTGACCCGAGCCCATACCTCATAGTACACAATCTTGACTTTTTGCAAAACCTCTCATACCAATCAGCCTGTGCCACAACAACTCTCTGGCCAATCATCATTGTTTATGTGGACATCAAGGAGCTCATTACACAACACACACAAGCCTGAATCAAGACCTAAGCTCAGTTTCACAAAAAACCTCAAAGACATTCATCTCTTCGAATCTCATCACACAAGCATCAAACCTCAAATCTTCTTCCACCAATCATCTCCACACATCATAAGGATCACAAACCCTTCATTGCCATGGCCTGAAAGTCACTAAAACTCAAACACGATTTTCCACCTCTCAGAACTGAATCTTCAAAAGGAGGCCATTTAAACTCTTGCAAAGCTTCTCAATAGCATCAGGGTGATCAAATGAGGTGTCTAGCACAAGAGGCAGGCTTTGGAGGTCCACATTTGCTCAACTCCAGCTCAGGTATAGCTCAAGAACATTTTTCTCAGAGCTTTCATTTTAAGTTACAATTTGATAAAGCATGTTTCCCTGATCATTATGCACTTTGAAAAACTGAAAATGGTTGAGTATGTAGGATGTATTAAACTTCTGAAATTTTTGCACATTTTTCGTTTGGCTTCGATTCTTGTTGTTGATGCAAAATAAATAAATTTTGGGGCTGGATTCATGTTTAGGGTTATTAGATGGTTGATTCTGGAGCTTTAGAGGGCTTGGGGTGGCATTTTGAGGGATTCAGGTGAGAGGGGTGACCGGATAAGATGACCGGAGCTTTCTCCGGTCACCTGAAAATGGTTAGGGTTAAGATTAGGGTTAATCAGGTCATTTTGAATAATAGCCTTTGGATATTGTTTAGCGCGTTTTTGGATGGCCAGGATTCATTCAGTTAGCCCTAATTATTAATTAATTAATTAATTAAGTTAATTAGCCAAATTAGATATGGACCCTAGGATAGCGTGCACAGTCTCCCCAGGTTCAAATCGCAACCTTAGATCATGTTGACTTCCCATTTTATTTGATTTTAATTTCATTTTTATTTCATTTCTTTCCGCATTTATTTTAAAATAGTAAAAAGACATTAAAAAATTCATGAGGAATTCTTATACATTTAGAAACATTTTCAAACTCACCATACAAATTTCTTTTTAGGTTTGATCACATTTTCACAATTATCTTTGAATTAGGGTTCTTAAAAATCACATTTTCTAACCCTAACTTGAAAAAATCACTTCTGGTCAACCATGATGAGTTTGAACTTGATTCTTTTTGCATTGTTTCACATGTTGCATCTAGTATCTAGGTTATTTATTTCATAATTTTGTGTTGCATTTTCAATTTGATTTGCATTTTTCCCTTAGAAGTATCCAAAAACCCTAGTTAACTTAGAAATTTCATAACTTTTACTAGGTTTAGCTTCTGCCTTCTCCTTTGGGTAGTGATCTTGTGTATGATAGGGGTTTGTTTGAGTTCAATTTCAAATTTTTATCATGATGTATGCTTCTATTTTGGTCATATGCATCTCATGTTGTCTTAAAACCCTAATTTCTCATGTTCATTTGCATTCATCTTTGCATAGCTCAATCATATGAACTTGCCATGACATTTCAAGCATTTGTATGATATCTTAGACATCTTAAGACATTCTTGAACATTGATTTATCATTTATTCATTCATTTGATATGCCTTGCATCCATTGCATTTCATGAACATCCATGTGTTTTCAAGCTTCTTACTTGCTTCCATTGCATCTCATCCTTGTATGAACATTCATAAGCATTATGTATGACCTTGCATCATATCATAACACACTTCTGGTTTTGGTCTTTGCATCTTTATTCATTTCATTTCCTTTTTCTTTGCATCTTATGCATTCATACTAACCTTTCAGGGGCTTATGGTAAGTTATTTGGGATGTGGATTTGCCTCCACATCCTACATTCTTCTTATCTTTTCATATGCATTATTTACTTGTCTTTGAAGTGAACTTGCTTCACTTATGCTCTCTAATTCTTACTTTCTTTCTTTTAGGTTACTTATCTTCTTCAGGAAGTATGTAACTTATTCTTTCTCTCCTTCTCTTTTCATTTGCTTCTTCTTCCTTGGTGGCCTCCTGAAGACCTTTCTTTAAGCCTCATAAACTATAGGATATCCAAGAATGATAATATTTAGGGTTGTATATAGTCCCCATAGCTTTTTACCTTTGAGTCTCCTTGAGTCTCTCTTCTCATCTCATAATCAGAGGCTAAACACTTAAAGTTTTAGGTCTCTGAATTAGGGTTATGTCTGCATCCTTATCTTAGGATGGAGTGCATAACTTTAATCCTTAGTGTTAAACCTTTAATTTGTTTACACCTCTTAATCAAAACACGTAATAATGGTCAAGACTTAAGCTTGTAACTTGGGCCTTACATTAGGGTTCCATCTCTTCCTTATGGTTAAGATGGACTAACCCTAGTGTTTAATGGACAAGTCCCCCTCAAGTTGTCTTACAAACTTAAAACTCACTTCTTAATCTCACCCTTTAATTAAAATCCACTTTAATAAAGGCTTGTTATATAATGAATTTAATCCCTAACCATGGATTAAGTTGAGGAGTCTTCCTCAACTTAAGTGTTCTCCTCTATTATCCTTCTCTTAGGATTGTGTAATGAGTTCACTAATCCCTGATTAGAGATTAAACTCATTACTTAACACTAAACAAAACTAAAAAACACTTAATAATCACAAATAGGTTAATGATCTTAATACTACATCATCATGGTAATTAATTTGAGATGCTTATTGATGGGCAAAGACTTAATGTGTCTAACGGTATCTAAACTGCAAGTGCACAACCTATCGCAATAATAATAAAAAGATGTCGAACCCACAGGGACTTTGTAATCACTCTAGTGCTAGAAGGTTTGCTAGTTTAGCTAAGGCGGAAATTTGTCACGGTTATGGTTTTAGGGATTAAAAACGGAAAACTAAACTTAATTAAAGAAATAATGATAAGGCGGTCGGTATGTAATAATATTAACTTACGCGGATCAATCTAGTCTAAGCTTATAAAGATGTTTCACTTAAATAATTCTGTAGAGATTACTAGTTTAAAAATCCTCGACTCACACTCTCGTGGTCTTATCTCAGACCATACTCCTAAAGCCCTATGTCTGCTCGCGCTAGCCCATAAGTGTTTAGAAAATAATTTTTGAAAACTTAATAATTCTAACTCGTTTTAAAGCGCTCTCGCTGTATTTAAATCGAATGCCTAACTTTAGCTATCCGATTAAAATCTCACACTCTCGTGGTCTCGACCTAGCCTATTTTACTTCTCTTACTCTCGTAACAAAAAGCTTGATTTTAATTACATAAAGTCACAGCCAGAATATAAGTTCGTAAATGTTTTTAGCTTAGATTCGATTCATCCGTTTGGTTGCTTTTACATACCGATTCGGTTAATTTATCTACTCATATTAATTAAAACAACAGACAAACACATAATGTAATTAATAGATATTAAAACATGCATTGGAAAATGATGATAGGAACTTAACATAAATAAATAAAACTTAATATTAATTGCAATTTAAAACCTGAACAAATAAACTCTTCGGCTCCTTCTTCCACAATCTGGCAAGCTTGGAGCGTCCAAATTAAATAGAGTAACTAAATTCTGAGGCTAAAAGAAAATAAATGCGATAACAATTTCCTAATGTTGGAAATTGTTATTAAGGTAAGGAAAATAAACTAAGCAGAGAAAAATAAATACTGCAAAAATGGGTGTAGAAATCGGCAGAGCTTTCGCACAAAATTGGCAATCAAAAACTCTGTACTTTTCTTCAACTGACTCTTTGATATTTATAGAGGAGAATTTGACAGTTTGAAGAATAAGAACGTGGGCTTCGGTTCTTCAGTTGTTGAGAAAATCCAGGAGAATATGCTTTACTTGGTTCAGTTGGAGGAGATAAATACGGAGTCAACAAAGACTCTTTCTATTCGTTGCACGTCTTCATTTATATTCAAATAAATTAAATAAAGCTTGTAACGGTCGTAACATGTGTGTAACGGGCAAAATTCCAATATTTAGCGCGTCACGGTCGTAAGACCCTTGTGACGATCGTAACACCTCAAAAAGGCGCGTCACGGTCGTAAGACCCTTGTGACGACCGTGACAACAACAAATTCTGCAGTTTTAGCAGAATTGAGTTCTTCTCTTTTCTTTTCATGCTAAATTTTGTTCCTTTTATCTTTTTCCATAATTTTGGCTCTAGACATATTGTACCAGCAATGTGGCATATAAACTCGAACAATCGGGAGTTAAAAGGACTAATGTATGATAAAAACGGACTAAAAACATAGTAATAATACGATGCAATTTCTCGTTATCAAACTCCCCCATACTTAAACCTTTGCTTGTCCTCAAGCAAATAATCAATTGAAAAATGATCGGACAAGTTTCATCAGACGCATACACATAACATACCATTGGTTTTCTCCGAAACAGATACGAGAAATCATTAGTTAGATAGACTGATACTAGAGTAGAACACTAACGATACACTAATGACACAAACAACAAGCTAAGTCGTCGACTTCCCTCTAAACGAAACATTCAGTAATTCTGTTATGATTCTACCTAGAGTCCTTCGTTCTTATTTCACCAGGTTTCGTTCTAGCGCAATCACATTAAGCCCTTTGTCTTAGCACACACATAGTGGAGTAGCCGGTTAGTGACTTTGATCCTTTATTAGCACGGGGCCTGGTACACGAATGTGGCAACCCTTTACATGTTATCCAAATTGGAGGTTGTGGGGGATCGAGCCGTAGCACGCCCTACCAAGTTCAAAACCAGATACCTCTGAACCAACCAGCAATTGACTCCTTCTTCTATTACTCATCTCTTATATGCGACCGTGTACTTTGGTGCAAATTCTCTTTTTATGGCAGCGAGATATGAAGGATTGTTTATAGATTAGGCATCAAACACTTATGTTCATCGGCTCCCCACGTGGTTTGTGTCTAGACGGTGCTGACTTCTAGTATAAACTACTAGGGGTTACTTTAGAACTAAGACTTAAGATATAGGCATAACAGTTATCGAAATGGATTGCTTAAGTAGGAAGTCTAAGGTGTCAAGACTGTATTGATCTTGTTGGATCTTTCTCAGCTTCCTAACTATGATTTCATAGGTATGTTGAGTTATGCGAAGATAAAGCAAAAAAAAATTTGTATGGCTAAATAAAGCGGGGAAGAATTGAAACTTAAGAAATATCATAAATATTACTTGTTCAATTGAAAATGCGGAAAGGGAAAATACAAGGAATGGAAAACGGGAAAGGTACCTCTCCCACACTATATCAGACATTGTCCTTAATGTTGTGATATAATAGTGGGGAAATACGATTAAAAACAGAATGCAAAACTAAAAAGAAAAACTAATGCTACTAACGACCACGGCCTCGGCTTCTGGTGCGGGAACGTCTGGTAGGAGTGGCTTCGTCATCGGAACCATTAACAGTAAGAGCAGTGACGTCCCTCCTCAAAGCTTCTAATTCGCTTAAGACCTCATCTAACTTCTCATCCGTTGTTTCCTGGTTTTTGACAACAGTGGCAAGGAGTGCAGCATACTGCTCCTGCTGCTTCCGCTCAAGTGCGGCATTCATCTGGTTTTGCTGGTGAATGGCACGGAGGATGTCTTCAAGGGTGATCTCAACAGAAGGCGGCTGCCTGGTAGAAGTCTCAGGTATGTCCTGAACTGGCTCAGCACGATCCATCTCATCTTGCATCTCATCCACAGGTGCATCATGATGGTCTTCAACAATTAGAACATGGCTTGTGGGAGTTGGTAAATCAAATAGCCAGTTGGCTCTGTTTGATAGATCTATTCTGTTCCTGCAAGGCAAAACGATGTTATGATAAATTGTGCCTTGTATCACAGGGTTGAACTTGCCATCCTCACGCTGAGAGATCATGTGTGCAGATTTGCAGTAGCTCATTGTAAGCAGCTCCGGTGCCATATAAGGCAGATCAGTGAGGTGGGCACCAAGACTCAACTGTAGAGCTAGGGAAGTGACAATCCCGCCAATATAGAAGGGTGTGGCGCCTCTTGTTGCTACGGATTGAATGTGGGCCAGTAGGAATGGAGCAGCGTTGACTAGCTCGTCATTCAGAGCACAATGCAAAAACAGGAGCTCCTTAGAATTGAGCTTATGGTTGCTCTCTCTTGCGAAGATGGTGTTGCAGATGATACGATGAAAGTACCGGATCGCTGGATTATGAATGTGAGTGGCGTTGAGACTATGATAGGTTGAAGCACGGCTATTGGTAATGTTGTACCACAAAGTAAAAGTTGCCTCATTGAAGTTGTCTGGCACACGAAGGTGGGCACCGTCACCGTGACTGAAGCCTAGAAGTTCTGCGACTCTAGTTTGTGTGATTTCAAACTCTCTGCCCAACATTCGGAATTTTGCTATACCTGTGAGTTGGTTTGTGGATCCAGAGGGTGTGATGTATTGGAAAGAGCTCAGGAACTCCAGAGTGAGGGTTGCAAAAGTTGGTTGGGGTTGGCTGCATAAGTCCCATAGGCCATCTTTTTCAAGAAGTTGCTTCACGCCTTCGAACAAGCCTAACTCTCTCAGACAGTCGAGGTCGACGTACCGAGTCGTTTGGAGCCCGCGGGTTTGAAACTTTTCAAACTTAGCTTTCTGTGTTGTTCCTTGTTCTCCTTCTCTAAATGTGATGTTTGCCATTGCATGCAAAGTGATTTGAGCATGAGATATTGGTTGGAGGATGTGTGATGAGAGTGTGAAGAAGGTGGATTGATTTATAGTGGAGTGAAAAGGAATTTGTGGAGTTGGAATTAAATGGGGAAGTGGAATGGAGTGGAGGGATTAATGGTGAATATGAGTGGTTACGGGAGAGAAATGGGTAATGGGCGGTTAGAAGATTTGGAAAATAGAAGTGGAGAAAGGGAGAAGAACGGCCTCTGTAACTCAGAGGTCGTGCGTTTAGATCGTCACGATCGTAAGGAGTGGGTTACAGTCGTAACGCGCGTAAGGAGTGGGTTACGATCGTGAAAGGGGGCTTACGACCGTTATGTTAACAAAGTTTGAAATTTCCAACAGAATCTTCACCTCATTTTAATCCATTTATAATTCATATCATATTAATTAATTAATTCCAACATAACAACATAACAATGGATCAATATATAACAGCATTAAATTTCATCACACAAAAATTCATCAAAATATCCAGCAATCAAAAGTATCAGTATATGTTATTATTGATAGTAACAAATAGCACACAGTATTAATCAAACATGCAGTGGGAATTTTGGTAAATGCACTAAATTATGAAAACACGTAAATAGACTGAATGAAAAATTGCATTAATTGAAATACTTTGTTCTTGACAGAAATAGAAAGAAATTGCAGAAACTTAAATGTGCAGTAATAAAAATGAACTTTGAAATGTTGCAGAAATTTAAAACTAACTAGAAACAAAGAAACAAAAAGTAAAATTAAGCAAATCACTACAGCTTATCAAAGTCGTTTCTTCAGGTCTTCAAGTGCGGAATTCATATGGTAAAATTGTTCACATGTTAAATCAGTTAGGCCTATAATGTCCAATCTCATGCTCTTAACTTCATCCTTAACAACATTAATGTCAACTTGGTATACTTCAAGAGTCGTCAAAATTTTGTTCAAGCTTTCAGCATATCCTACTTTGTTGATTTCAGGGGTCTCAATATCTTCATCAATGTGGTTGATGTCATGGTAACCAGGAGGGGTCTCAGGGTCACTCTCTTCATTAGTCATCATATCATCCCTAATTTGGTAGGATTGTGGTGTTTCAGGTGTTGTTGGATGGTCAGGAGGAGTAAGCTCATAAAGCCAATTATCTCTGTTGTGAACGCTGACTTTATCATGGTTTGGCAAGGTGAACAAGGTTACGATTTCATTCCTAATCAGGTACTCGAATGGTGGTTGTCCTATGTTTCCTAGTATTCGGCGAATGGTACCGAAACGGGTGCACTTGTGTAACTGATATCTAAGTCCGAGGGCGTTAGCAATCATGGTGACTAGGCCTCCTACCATTATTGGTAGATTAGGTTCCTCCTGGATGCGGGTAAAGGTCTGCATCATGAAGGGTACAACATTTACGGGTTTGCCTTGGGTCAAACAGGACATTATGAATATCTCGTCCTTAGATACTTCAGTAAGGTTCTCTTCCTTTCCAAACAAGGTGTGGGCAAGGATTTTGTGAAAATAGCGGATAGCGGGGTTGTGTATTTCATTATTTTCCATGTTATCCGGCTCAGGGTGGTAGTTTCCTGTTAAAGTTCCCCAGAAGAAATCTAGCTCAATATCCATCAGTTCTACCTGGGTGGTAGTAAAAGCAAAAGGTCCACTAGGAAATCCTAGTAGGTCAGCTAGTTCCTTGTGGTTATAGACATATTCGATACCGAATAGTCGGAAACCAATAAATCCTTTTCGTAGTCCAAATCCGCGCTCAGGTAGGTAAACTAGGGAGCTTAAAAATTCAAGGGTGAGCTCGCGGTAAGTGACAAACTTATATTTTATGAGAGCTTTCTCCCATCCTAGCTGGTTAAACATGTATAGGATGCTATCATTGATACCTAAGGTTTCCATAGTTTGTTCATCATAATACAGAATCAAGTCCATGTGTCTCTGTGATAATTCTTCAAATTTACTCCTTTGGTTCCTTCCTCTAAATATGGTTTCCATGAAGTTCCTTGGTTGGTTAGCCATAGTTAGTGTTAAAGCGGGAGAAACAAATCAGGGGAGAAAGAGGTAAGGTAGAAAAGACTTTAGAAAATCTGTAGCATGGCAATTTTAAAAATGATTTAGAAAACGAAAGTTTAAAAATAAAGAAAATAAGGAAAGAAATACATAAATAAATTCAATAATAAAAATGAAATAAAACAATAAAATGGGTTGCCTCCCACTAAGCGCTGTTTTTATCGTCATAAGCCTGACGTGGTGCTTAGTGCTAGATTAATCAGGGAAATTAGTGGACAACTCTAAAAGTTTTAAATTATTCGCATAATCTTTGTTTTCAATATTATGGTAATGTTTTAATCGTTGTCCGTTTACTGTGAACGGTTCACTATTCCTACCCTTAATTTCTATTGCTCCGCTCGGGAACACTTTAGTAATTTCAAAGGGTCCTGACCATCTAGATTTTAGTTTTCCAGGAAAGAGCCTAAGTCTTGAATTGAAGAGGAGCACAACGTCTCCCACACTAAATTCTTTCCTAGACAGACGCTTATCGTGCCAACGCTTGGTTCTTTCTTTGTATATCTTAGCATTCTCGTATGCGTCCAACCTTAATTCTTCCAATTCATTAATGTCGAGGATTCGCTTTTCTCCAGCGGTAGTGTAGTTTATATTGAGTGTTTTAATCGCCCAATATGCTTTGTGCTCTAGTTCAACCGGGAGATGACAGGCCTTCCCATACACTAGTTTGAAGGGTGTAGTTCCTATGGGTGTCTTGTAGGCTGTCCTATAAGCCCATAAAGCTTCATTAAGTTTAGATGACCAATCCTTCCTAGATATGGCGACAGTCTTCTCTAGAAATTGTTTTATTTCTCTGTTCGAGACTTCGACCTGTCCACTTATTTGCGGATGATACGGTGTTGCTACACGATGTCTGACTCCATACTTAGATAGTAATTTGTCGAATATTTTCGAAATGAAATGCGAGCCACCGTCACTAATGACAAGTCTAGGCACACCAAATCTTGGAAAGATTATATTCTTGAAAAGCTTAATTACTACTCGTGTGTCATTTTTAGGAGAAGCTATAGCCTCGATCCATTTTGAAACATAATCGATAGCTACGAGTATGTACTTGTTACCGAAAGAAGATGGGAATGGTCCCATGAAATCGATTCCCCATACATCAAAACTTCTACTTCTAATATTCCTCTTTGAGGCATTTCATCTCGTCTTGAAATGTTACCGGTGCGTTGACACCGATCGCAATTTATAACAGCGATGTGGACATCTTTCCATAGATTAGGCCAAAATAGGTCGGCTTGTAAGATTTTAGCACAAGTCTTGGAAGTGCTTGTGTGTCCGCCATAAGGAGATGAATGACAATGAGCAATGACATCTTCTATTTCTTCTTCGGGTATGCACCGACGGAAGATTCCGTCAGGTCCTCTCTTAAACAATAATGGTTCGTCCCAATAGTAATACTTGAGATTGTGGAAGAATTTCTTTTTCTGCTGATAGGTTAAGTCCGGTGGAAGTGCTCCTGCAGCTAAGTAGTTGACAATGTCAGCGTACCATGGCAGTCCTACGGTTGTTTGGATTGCTTCCACGGCTTTTGGTTCATTTATGTCTAACCGAGCTGGGTCGCTTCTTATTTGTGCTATCAGCTGTTCATACGGAAAATCGTCGTTAATCGGCACTTGTTCGGGTTTAATACCTTCTATTCTAGATAAATGGTCCGCTACGACGTTTTCAGTGCCTTTCTTATCCTTGATTTCTAGATCAAACTCTTGTAAGAGTAAGATCCATCTCAGGAGTCTTGGTTTGGCATCTTTCTTGGTTAGTAAATATCTGATAGCAGTGTGGTCTGTGTAGATGATTATTTTTGCTCCTACTAGGTAGGAACGGAATTTATCAAGCGCGAAGACAACTGCTAACAACTCTTTTTCAGTAGTGGCGTAGTTCAATTGAGCAGAATCTAAAGTTCTACTGGCATAGTAAATTGTGTGAAGTTTCTTGTCCTTCCTTTGTCCTAGAACTGCGCCTACAGCATAGTCACTCGCATCGCACATGATTTCGAAAGGTAATCTCCAGTCATGTGGTTGCATGATTGGTGCGGTGATGAGGGTTGTTTTTAGAGTTTCAAATGCTTTAAGACAATCTTTATCGAATATGAACTCAGCGTCTTTCATTAATAAACCGGTAAGAGGTTTAGTGATTTTCGAGAAATCTTTGATGAATCGTCGGTAGAAACCGGCGTGTCCTAAAAAGCTTCGTATTTCTCGAACGGTCTTAGGGGGTTAAAGATTTTTTATGACTTCTATCTTAGATTTATCAACTTCAATTCCCTTGTCAGATATAACGTGTCCTAGTATGATTCCTTCTCTGACCATAAAATGGCATTTTTCCCAGTTAAGTACGAGGTTTACTTTTACACATCTTTCTAACACCATTTCTAAATTTGATAGACATCCTTCAAAACTTTGCCCGCATACAGAGAAGTCGTCCATGAACACTTCCATGATGTTATCTATGAAATCCGCGAATATTGACATCATACATCTTTGAAAGGTTGCAGGAGCGTTACATAATCCAAAGGGCATTCGTCTATAAGCGAACGTTCCATAAGGACATGTGAATGTAGTCTTCTCTTGATCATCTGGGTGAATAGGGATTTGGAAAAATCCTGAGTAACCATCTAGATAACAGAAATACGAGTGTTTGGCTAATCGTTCTAACATTTGATCTATAAAAGGTAGTGGGAAATGATCTTTTCGAGTGGCTTTGTTTAGTTTTCGATAATCTATGCACACTCTATGTTCGGTCACTACTCTTTGTGATATCGATTCGCCTTTAGCGTTTTTCACAACAGTGATACCTCCTTTCTTTGGTACTACATGTACTGGACTAACCCATTGACTATCAGAGATTGGATATATTATTCCAGCGTCTAGTAGTTTCTTAACTTCATCTTTTACTACAGTGCTAAGGATTGGGTTAATTCTTCTTTGAGATTCCCTAGAGGTTTTGCAATCTTCTTCTAGCATAATACGATGCATACAGATTGAAGGACATATTCCTTTGAGATCAGATATGTTATATCCTAATGCAGTTGGGTATTTCTTTAAGACATCTAAAAGTTTCTTCGTTTCGAGTGTTCCTAAACCGGAATTGATTATAACTGGTCGCGTACATTCAGTGTCTAGGAATTCGTATCTTAGGTTCTTAGGTAAGGTTTTTAACTCTAATTGAGGTTTCTTCTTGCTTGGCATGGGGTCCGGTGTAAGTGCTAAACTTTCGCTTAGACTATCATCTTGATACGATTCACGCCAATTGTCAGCTTCGAAAATCGGAGGGATTTGAATTTTCATAATTTCAGAATAAGTAGTTTCTTTCATTCCCATCTCTCTTACACACTCGTCAATGACATCCAATAAATAGCATGTGTCCTCTATAGCTGGTGATTGTAAGAATTGTGTTAAAATGAATTCAAATTTCTCTTCACCTACTTCAAAGGTTAGCTTTCCTTTCTTTACATCTATAATAGCTCCAGCGGTAGCTAAGAATGGTCTTCCTAGTATGATAGGTGTAGTGGAGTCTTCAGTGATGTCCATGATTATAAAATCAGTAGGGATGTAGAATTGACCTATCCGTACTGGGACATTCTCTAGTATGCCTACAGGATATTTAATAGAGCGGTTGGATAATTGAACATACATTTTAGTAGGTCTTAACTCTCCCATATCTAGCCTTTTGCAAATTGTTAAGGGCATAACACTGATACTGGCTCCTAAATCGCATAGAGCTTTGTCAATGACGAATTTTCCAATTACACAGGGTATAGAGAAACTACCTGGATCTTTTAGCTTAGGAGGCATGTTATTTTGAATTATTGCGCTACACTCAGCAGTAAGTGTAACGGTTCCGTTATCCTCTATCTTCTTCTTATTAGATAAGATTTCCTTTAGAAATTTAGCATACGAGGGCATTTGAGTGATAGCTTCTGTAAACGGAATAGTAATATTTAACTGTTTCAGAAGTTCAACAAATTTCTTAAACTGGCCCATCGTCTTGGAATTGGTTAATCTCCGAGGGTACGGAATCGGTGGTTTATAAGGTGGTGGAGGCACATAAGGCTTCTCTTTCTCCATTGCCTCTTGATTATTATCTTCCTTTTCTTCTGGTTCATTCTCCTTTTCAGTCGGCTTATCCTGCTTTTGGCACATGGCTGGATTGTCAAGTCTTGGATCGGCAGGTCCGTCAAGTTCTTTGCCACTTCTTAGTATCACAGCATTGGCTTGTCCTTTTGGGTTAGGTTGGGGTTGTCCAGGAAATACTCCAGTTGGGGCAGCGGTAGGTGCTTGTTGTTGAGCTACTTGTGAAATCTGAGTTTCAAGCATTTTGTTATGTGTAGCTAATGCATCTACCTTGCTCACCAATTGCTTAATCTGCTCGCTAGTGTGTATGTTTTGGTTCAAGAATTCCTTGTTTGTTTGAGATTGGGTAGCTATGAAGCTTTCCATCATTAATTCAAGGTTTGATTTTCTAGGAACATTAGGAGCAATCTTTTGATATCCTGGTGGTGTAGCTGGCGCTTGTCCTGGTGCGTATAAAGCATTGTTGTTCTTATAAGAGAAGTTCGAATGATTCTTCTAACTTGGGTTGTATGTGTTCGAGTACGGGTTTCCTTGAGCATAATTCACTTGATCTGTGGGAATTTCTGCTAATAGTTGACAATCAGGGACAACATGTCCTGGAACTCCACATAACTCACAGTTAGGTGTTACAGCAGCCACGGTGGCTGTTGGTGTTATGGCCAAGTTGTCGATCTTTTGATTAAGTGCATCAAACTTTGCATTAACTTGGTCCATACTACTCTCTTCGTACATACCTCCTTTTGTTGGTTTCTCAGTTGCGACTCTCTCGCTTCCCCATTGGTAATGATTCTGAGCCATACTCTCGATAAGTGCATAAGCTTCGTTATATTCTTTGTCCATTAGGGCGCCACCTGCGGCAGCGTCAATCGTCATTCTTGTGTTTTACAAGATTTCATTGTAGAAAGTATGGATGACCATCCATTCTACTAATCCGTGATGTGGACAAAGTCTCAGCATATCTTTGTAGCGTTCCCAAGCTTCGAAAAGTGACTCGTTTTCCTTTTGCTTAAATCCGTTGATTTGAGCTCTTAGCATAGCCGTCTTGCTAAGTGGGAAATATCTTGTCAAGAAGACTTTCTTTAACTCCTCCCACGTAGTTACTGAATTCGAGGGTAGAGATTGAAGCCATGCCCTTGCTCTATCTCGCAATGAGAAAGGAAAAAGGCGTAATCTGATTGCTTCTTGGGTAACTCCATTAGCTTTTACTGTATCTGTGTACTGCACAAATATCGAAAGATGAAGGTTCGGATCCTCGGTAGGATTTCCGGCGAATTGGTTTTGTTGCACGGCTGATATCAGCGAAGGTTTCAACTCGAAATCGTTTCGGTTGATAGCTGGCGCGGCAATGCTGGAATGCGGTTCAGCTTGTGAAGGACTAGCGTAATACTTGAGCGGATGATGTAGTTCTTCAGCCATTTCTGCGTCTTTCGATGTTCCAACTGGTTTAGGTGGATCAACTTGAAGATCTGGAATGTTGTATTTTCGTTCGTATTCGAATATTCGTCTTATTAAATGTAAGAAGCGTTCTAATTCAAGGACTGGAGGTTGCAAGTCTTCGCCTTGAGAGCGAGTACTTGGCATACAATCGGTAAATTAGATTAGGGAAAATAAATTGTTGCCTTAGTCTAGACAGTGCTACTCTAATAGTGCACTAGTGACTAAATCAAGGTCCCCGGCAACGGCGCCAAAAACTTGATGGGCGAAGACTTAATGTGTCTAACGGTATCTAAACTGCAAGTGCACAGCCTATCGCAATAGTAATAAAAAGATGTCGAACCCAGAGGGACTTTGTAATCACTCTAGTGCTAGAAGGTTTGCTAGTTTAGCTAAGGCGGAAATTTGTCACGGTTATGGTTTTAGGGATTAAAAACGGGAAACTAAACTTAATTAAAGAAATAATGATAAGGCGGTCGGTATGTAATAATATTAACCTACGCGGATCAATCTAGTCTAAGCTTATAAAGATGTTTCACTTAAATAATTCTGTAGAGATTACCAGTTTAAAAATCCTCGACTCACACTCTCGTGGTCTTATCTCAGACCATACTCCTAAAGCCCTATGTCTGCTCTCGCTAGCCCATAAGTGTTTAGAAAATAATTTTTGAAAACTTAATAAGTCTAACTCGTTTTAAAGCGCTCTCCCTGTATTTAAATCGAATGCCTAACTTTAGCTATCCGGTTAAAATCTCACACTCTCGTGGTCTCGACCTAGCCTATTTTACTTCTCTTACTCTCGTAACAAAAAGCTTGATTTTAATTATAAAAAGTCACAGCCAGAATATAAGTTCGTAAATATTTTTAGCTTAGATTCGATTCATCCGTTTGGTTGCTTTATTACATACCGACTCAGTTAATTTAGCTACTCATATTAATTAAAACAACAGACAAACACATAATGTAATTAATAGATATTAAAACATGCATTGGAAAAAGATGACAGGAACTTAACATAAATAAATAAAACTTAATATTAATTGCAATTTAAAACCTGAACAAATAAACTCTTCGGCTCCTTCTTCCACAATCTGGCAAGCTTGGAGCGTCCAAATTAAATAGAGTAACTAAATTCTGAGGCTAAAAGAAAATAAATGCGATAACAATTTCCTGATGTTGGAAATTGTTATTAAGGTAAGGAAAATAAACTAAGCAGAGAAAAATAAATACTGCAAAAATGGGTGTAGAAATCGGCAGAGCTTTCGCACAAAATTGGCAATCAAAAACTCCGTACTTTTCTTCAACTGACTCTTTGATATTTATAGAGGAGAATTTGATAGTTTGAAGAATAAGAACGTGGGCTTCGGTTCTTCAGTTGTTGAGAAAATCCAGGAGAATATGCTTTACTTGGTTCAGTTGGAGGAGATAAATACGGAGTCAACAAAGACTCTTTCTATTCGTTGCACGTCTTCATTTATATTCAAATAAATTAAATAAAGCTTGTAACGGTCGTAACATGTGTGTAACGGGCAAAATTCCAATATTTAGCGCGTCACGGTCGTAAGACCCTTGTGACGATCGTAACACCTCAAAAAGGCGCGTCACGGTCGTAAGACCCTTGTGACGACCGTGACAACAACAAATTCTGCAGTTTTAGCATAATTGAGTTCTTCTCTTTTCTTTTCATGCTAAATTTTGTTCCTTTGATCTTTTTCCATAATTTTGGCTCTAGACATATTGTACCTGCAATGTGGCATATAAACTCGAACAATCGGGAGTTAAAAGGACTAATGTATGATAAAAACGGACTAAAAACATAGTAATAATACGATGCGATTTCTCGTTATCACTTATCTCATACTTAAGTAGGCTCATTATCCCTAATCAGGGAGGATATAATGAGTTTACAAACCCTTGATTTAGGCTTAAGCTCATAATCCTATGCAAGACAGTTAGCACTCGAGCCAGACGAGTCATACATTTGAGCATAAACAAGTAAGCAGTTCACAGTCAAAATCATTCCAGTCTCTTTGAGTCGAACTACGGTGTTCTGACTTCCTCATTGCACGAGAGGATACATAGGCATAACTTAAAGCTTATCGAACAAAAGTCTCTTTGTCATCCCCCTCCTTCAGTTTTCTTTTTCTAAGCCTCATTCTTGAGCACTCACCTTCTCTTTTTTTGCACTGACACATTGTACATTTCTCCCATAGCTTTTATACACATTCAGCACATACACTACCCCTTTTTAAACACAATCAAGTAAGCGCGGATCCCGTCGAGTACGACGGATGATCTGGGTGTTAATACCTTCCCAGGTCGTAACCAACCCCCTTTCTCAGTTTCTTTGGTTCGCAACTGTCTTATCCATACCCTTCCAGGTTTATGCAATATTACCTTTCCTTCGGGATAAAAATGCCTAGTTGGCGACTCTATTTCAACCTCAACCTCCAACATCGCCGACAGTTCTCTTTTGCACCGGGACGTAAGTCTTTTCGGGAGCGACAAATGGGATAACGGGGTTTACTATACTAGAACTAGGTTCCTCGTTTCATGGTTGGGTGAAGTCCTTAAGAGGTCTTCGGTTTTGATCTTTGACCATAGCTCTCCTAATTCTACGGAAAAATAAACGTGCGCGAGCGTAACATTTAGGTTCTGCTAGAGGGTCTACTAGGCTTCCGGCACTGCGAGTCTTTCGCATTGACTGACAGGTAACAACCTTAGTCTAAATGGTATAACTACAGGGTATGAAATTTGACGAAATTGGTCCCCGGAAACGGCGCCAAAAACTTGATGCGTGTTTTTCGCAAGTGTACGAACACGTCAGAGTAATATAAAAGATTGTCGAATCCACAGAGACCAAGTGTCAATCTATCGTATTTGTTATTATGGTGTGTATCTAAGGCAATTGAAGATAATGATTTTAAAGAGTGCGCAATGATAAATAAAATAGTAATTTTAATTGATTAATAATGACAGGTTTGAATGCAATTCACATAACCAATTGATAATCCAGTACTTGTTAATACAACTACTTATGGGCAATGTTTTCTACTTTGAAAAGAACTAATTTAATAGGAACTGTCGCTTTCGCGTATTCAGAACCGAGTTGCACTCCCTAATCAACCCCTCCTATTGTAACAGATAAAAAGGTGCGTACTGCGTTAGAGTAGTGAACCTATTTTTAAGAAATATAGTATCTTAACTAAGTTGAAAAGTATTTTGACCTGGATTTCTTAGCAAAAAGAGGTTCTCACGAACCAGACTCTAAACTTCTTAACGCGTCTGAAAATAGTTTTAAAATCTCTTTTCTTTTTAATCTAAAAACTCCTAATGAACTAGACAAAGCGCTTTTGGCTGTTTTTGAAATAGTTAAAAACAATTAAGTTAAATAGGCGTTGGACGGATTTCGATCTTACCCAACGGGACTTTAAAGAAAATTAAACTTATATTGAAAGTTAAAATAGCCCTTAAGCGTTTCTACGAACAGTTGTACGGATTACCGGTTCAGTTATGATCCTTACATTCTAACCTTTGTAAATTTAGTTAGACATGGTAAAGTAAATGTTCATTTTAATATTTTTCATAAAAGTAATTAGTGCGAGTGCGGAAAGTAAATTAAAATAGTGCGAGTGCGGAAAATAAATAAAAGTAGTGCGAGTGCGGGAAATAAAGAAATTAAAGCGAGTGCGGAAAGTAAATAAAAGTTGTGCGAGTGCGGGAAATAAAGAAAGTAAAGCGAGTGCGAAAATATAATAAAGTAAAGCAATGCGGAAAGTAAATAAAATAAAGCGAGTGCGGAAAAATAAAATACGAACTGGAATTAAAATGGCGGTAGGATTAACTTCCTCCCAGAGTGCTCCAAAACTCGATCACACAGACGTATATAGACTCGATCACTCGATTGTAGTAACATCCCGATGTGAAGTGATTACTACTTTAAAATTGATATATGCCTAAGAGATTCTAAGTTTGGATGATAAAAACGAAATTATAAAGTCCTATTTATAGGCAAACTTTAAATGGGAAAAGACTAGGATGCCCCTCCACTTAAAAGTGGAGGAAAACCACTTTTACCTTGTGGCGCCCGCCACAGGCTCATGGCACCCGCCATGAGTGTAAAATGGTGGAGAAAGTGGGGATCGTGGGCATAGGCAGTTGTGGAGTGGTCTTGAGACGTGGGCACGTCATGGCTGACCCCATGGCGCCAGCCACAGTGGGTGTCGTAAGTGCAAAATGCTGAATTTCTTGATTTTTATTCTTTTCAGCTCCTTTTTCGCTCCTTTTCTCGATTGAGCCCCCGATTACATTAAAAACCTGGAAAAAAAGAAGAAAAAAAGTAATAACATAACAAAATAGAAATAAAGACCTAGAATGCATGTGAAATCGGAGTTAGAAATACGGTGAATTTTAGTGTTATCACAGATTATAAGTTTTATAGAAAAAAAGTAAAAGTAGCACAATATATTTAGTTAAATTCCTATTAGTTCAGATTTGTATCAAATCAAAAATGCCTAAGAGACACAATCATTGAGAATCAATCTAAACAAGGAAACAAAAGCAAATTACACCGCCCTCCTACTACGGGTGGTTGTAGTTGGTCCCTGTTATTTTACTAGAGATGGAACAAGCGGAACCCTAGGCGCATCTACTGCTACGACTCGTAACAACAGCTATGAGTAGCCTTAGTAGCCCATTAGTTTACTATGGAAAAATTTGAATTTTGTATTTTTTTTTCCATGTTTTACTTGTTTTTTATCATTCTTTGTCTTGGATGCTTATTAGACCCTGAAAATAGCAAAAACACATAACTGAAGCGTAAAACATGGTAAATGGAAGTAAATCGAACAAAATGCAATGAAATACCAAGAGGAAATGATTAGAAATGATGATGTGAAAACTACTCATTAACACCTTAAAAACTTCATCTTGAATCCACTAAAGGGAAACTTGAATTTCAATAATGTAAAAAGAAACTTGTAGAAAGAGATATAACACTCATCAAAGTAACTACAGATTCTCTTGCCGAAATTAACGTGAGAAACTGACCAGTCAAAGTAAAAACCCACTTATATCTGGGCTTTTTCCACTTTCATAGTGTTATCAAAGTAAGAAACCAATCCCACCTGTTCATAATCTACACAACATAACATATGGGTGTTTTCCAGCTCCATAAAGCATGTGCATCCCTGTTTAAACATTTATTCTTGGATGTCATGAAAAGATAATGTCGGTCATTAACTACAGTGCTACTCCTAAAAATAAGATGATCTCTAATATTTATATCATTATCTTCCCAACCATGTGCCTTCCTAAAAGTATTAGTAAAATGACAAACTTTTCCCTCATCTCGAGCTATTATAGCTACATCTAGATCTATAAAAGACCTAGTGGAAGAGGCAAGACATGTAACCACCTCCCTAAAATATAAATCACTGAAGTTCCCCACTCTATATTCTTCATAAATATGGAGGGAAACATCACCACTATCCATGTAACCCCTTCCAGATCTAGAGTTAACACTAAGTACAATACTTTAAGGGTTGGGCCATTAACTTATAAGGGGTTAGCTTTTGGGATATAAGGGTTCTCATATATACATGATACTAAACAATCTTCTTCATTAAGATCATTCATTATGTTTTTAGGAATACTTTATGCATTTGCAATAATAGATACTAGAAAGACAAGCAGTAAATGTAAAGAAATGGACTATAAATGGTACCTGAGTGAGAATAGAAGCAAATTAAAGATTAAGATCAAGAGGACCTTGATAATGAGGATGAACCACATATAATAGATCTAAAACAAGAGATAAATATGGAAATATCAAGAATCACCATAGCTTAAGGGACGAAAAAGAAGTAGAAATGGTTCACATAAAAATATATGGTTCAGTTCTGAGAGGGAATAAAAATTATTTGAAAGACCAATGCAACCTTTATATAATGGAGTAATATGAAGAGAATCAACGATGTAGAATGAATGAAAATGGAATATGAAAAATCAATGGTCCAAATGACACCTCAAATATGACGAAACTTGAATGTACTCAAGCACCCTAGGGGAAAGCTCCACTCCCTAACCTACGAACATAGGGCCAGCAATGAAAGAAACCTACAAAACATATTAATGATGAGATTGACATTTAATGTAGTTGTGTGTGTGGGGGGGGGGTAACATTCCCAGTATGGAATAGGCTTAATAACCACCCATTACATATATACCACATCGTGGGAAACAAATAGGTAAAACTTTATTCATAATACATTATACCATTTTTATTCATAAACTAACTTAGATATTAGAGTTCTAACCTTGCAGGTCCACCCCACGCTACCATACCAGAGCAACTTGCACCACCACATCGAGTACCTACACCAATAATCATGGTTCCAAATCTAGACATCTTTCAAAACAAGTAAGACAAACAAAATGGTATTAGGAGCACAAGTTCGATATAAACTTATATCAATGGCACATAGAAGCACAAAATCTATTCTATTCCTAGCAAATATACCAATGTTCAAAGGAGAACACTATGTTAGATGTTTCCCACAAATTAAGGTCATATTCAGATTTCAAGATGTTCTTGAAATATTGAATGATAATTTTTATGCATTGGAAGTCAATGTAATTGTAGTACAAAAGGTTGTTCATCGTGAATTGAGCAATTTGTTCTTGATCCTTAAATGTGTAGATCTAAATATATTTAAGAATATTATTAAGGAATAAACAACTAAAGATGTATGGAATACACAAGAAATTATACGAAGTTGATGAGAAAATGAAGAAGGTGAAATTGCAATCTTTGAGGAAGCAATATGAAAGCAAGTATATGAATATTAGTGTGGTTGTTGAAAATGTCCTCTCAAAATTGGTATTGCTAGCTAATTAGATGAAGTCATTTGGTCTGAAGATCACAAAATTGTAAAAGGTTGAGAAGTCTTCAGAGAATTAACTCCAAATTTGTTCACATAATTGTGTCAATTGAAGAATATAAGAACCTGTCAGCGATGAAGCTTGAAAATTTGAAAGGATTATTCACTACTACAAAACGTGTAAACAATAACACCATGGTCGTCACAATTCTTCCTTACACTTTGGTGACATCTCTAAACTAAGGCGCTATCATATTATTTTTATTTCTTAATTGAAAATTATTTGTATATAACAACGGTTGATGTGTCAATTGTGGTGATACCATCAAGCTTTCATGGATTCGATCTTCAGTACCATAAATATTTTATTCCCTTAACGTTAGGGCGCAAATAAAAGTGATATTGTTATGGTGCTTCTGATTAACCATTGTGATATATTTATAATAAATAAATACTTATCAAAACGATTGGTAGTCTTAACCGTTGTGAAATGGTTTACCTATATATAAGCGAATAAAGTCTCACTTATTGACAATAGCATTGTTTCCTTCATAGCGAAACCCTAACACCCATTTTCTCTCTTCTTCTTAGCCATTAGACGTGAATCTTGTGCTTCATACATTAAGGTTTTTGTGGCCATGGAGAAAAAAATATGAAAAGTATGCAGTTATTTTATAAACTTCATCCACCGTATATTTCTTCTTCATGGCTACACAAATTAGATGAACTTAATATATCTTGATATTTTTTACAGTTCCACGATTGTTGCATGTTTTTTTTGTTTATTGTTCTCATTTTTTCAGCCCAAACTCCGACGGCAGCTGTAACACCCCCTTTCTATACCCCAAATAAGTAATTAATTCACTTAGGCACATATTCTAATTTCATAAGAGTATATTTGAAAAACGGTATAAAAGAGCAATGCCACATTATACTTGAATTTAAAAACATACAACACCTGCTCAATAAAGATATGCAACAAACGGGGTAACTTACATACACAAGGATTTCATCCTTACACCCGTATTCATCAATTCATTAAACAACGGAAACAAAACATAACAATTTCAAACTTATATACTTATCATAAATATATCTGCAAGTTTGAATCACCAAAATACTCCATGTTTACATAAAACATAACACATCAAAATACATATACAAATGTATTCACAAAAAGGCATCAAGCCAATCCTAGCTACCCGGTGCTACATATCAGAGCCGACCGACCAAAAAGGTGAAGACGAACTTCACAAAAATATGCCATCCAGCAACCTACTCTGCAATGCCTCATAGAGCATCATAAAACAGCAGAAGGGTGAGAAACATTATCATAATAACATTGCATATAATTATATATCTCAACATATAAAAATGAACACAAAACATATTCTCACCACACATTTCATTCCTCATCACCTATACATATCGCAACGTGTACATACACTAATCAAGCATATTCATCATGCACTAATTCACATAAACTTACATCATTTATGTCTATTCCTCAACTCTATTCATTCCGCATAAACATACGTCTAGCTATATTTAATCACACATATACATTACAAATGTATAAATCACATACATATACATATATCAAACATATATATATGCAAACAAGTATGTTTCATCACACATAATATCACCTCCATAATACTCCAAATAAACATATGCACATTCATGTTTATTTCTGCATATCATAATTAAAATGATAAAATGCAATTCATAGAGACCGACACACGACTCTATGCAGATGCAATACGGTACCGACTCAACATTTCAGCAGGTTCTCTCAGGAACCAAATGGAATCATTGCTTGTTACCTAAAGTAACTCCCCGTCGGGCACACGATGTTCCCCATTGCTCACACCCCACATGGGCACACAATGTTTATGGATTGCTCACACCCCACACGGGCACACAATATGATTGCTCACACCCCACACAGGAACACAATCAATGTGAATAAATCACCCATCGCTCACACCCCACACGGGAACACGATGTTTCTGGATTGCTCACACCCCATACGGGCACACAATCCGATCGCTCACACCCCACATGGGCACATGATCTTGTTGTAGTCATCGCTCACACTCCACATGAGCACACGATGCTACAACGGATTCACAAAGAATCTCACAACACAAGAATGCATACATTATACTTACATGCAAAATGACACACAACATTCTTGAAAATGCATACATAGTCACAATATAGTTATGCATTCATCTCATACAATTAGCATACATTTGCATTTAATTCAAGCAATGTATCTACTTGCCAAACGGCCACAACACAACAATCAAACCCACAATTCCATAATTAACATAATTACTTTTTATCGGAAAAGTCGGGTAAAAGTCGGCTAAACATTTCATATTTTAGCACCATTAGATTCTACATGTTTTTAGCTTCGAATCGATATAAGGAATGCTTAAAACAGATACTCGAATCAAAAGTTCTGAATAAAACAAAATTCCAAAAATCATCCCAGGCTCGCTGAGCGACAAACAGCTCGCTGAGCGAAAATCACCCTGGAACTTCCGCTGAGCGAGGGTAGCTCGTTGAGCGACTACTGCGATTTCAACAACATACCAGCTGCGAACAGTCTAACCAAATGCCCCCAAAACTCCTCTAAACTCATACAAACATGATCAATAACATGTTCTAGCTATCATACTCCGGTCACAACGATTTCTAACAGATTAATCTACCAATTTCTCACATTTTTTCTCCAACCCTAACTATTCATCTTCTCTAACTTTTATCAAAACCAAAACTCAACCAATCAAACACATACATAATCATACACAAAATTAAGATAACAATGCTTATCACCCTTACCCGATTATTTCGATTTCTTGGAGCAATCTTGAAGCTTTCCCAACTTTCCCTCTTTTCTCTTCTTTTTCTCTTCTCCCTTTTTCTTTCTTCTCTTTTTCTTTCTCTTCTTACCAACTTATACTCTTCCTCACTCTCTAATTCTATTCTTACTCTATTATTTCTATTTCTTTCCAACTAAATATCATTTTCTCACAAAATACCAATTCTACTAATTCTAACTTATCATTAATTAACAAATACCTAAAATACCCTCTTATCCAATTTTACCCGGAAATTCACAAATCGGTAAAATCACACAACAAACCAACATATCACATATTCACATTAACATATTCTATTATCATGTTAATTTCACAAATAAAACAATTATCATATAAAATAAAATAAAAGACTCCACAAAATTTGGTAAAATTGAATCGAGGCGTTACAGCAGCGAAATGGTATGTTCTCATGTTATCTCTTTCGATCTCTCTTTACTCTTTATTGGAATTGGATTATGGTTTTAAGGCTTGGTATCAAATGAATATGCTCATTGTTGAAGTTTGATGTGTTTCCTTGCAGATTAAGGGGATGATACATGGTGATAGAAAATGGTGGTAGCAAGCGTATAATATGAGTTGATAAGGTTCATATGATTTGTGTAATAATGAAGAAAAATACAAGAGGTATGAAGTCATTGTGGGAACTTCATCCACCTTGTATTTCTTATTCATGGCAACACAAATTAGATGAACTTAATATATCTTGATTTATTACAATTCCATGATTGTTGCATGTTTTTTTTGTTCTCATTTTTTCAGCCCAAACTTCGACGACAGAGAAGATGGTATATTCTCCTGCTCTCTTTTTCGATATCTCTTTACTCTTCATTGGGTTATGGTCTTAGGGTTTGGTTTTAACTGAAGATGCTCATTGTTTAATTTTGATGTGTTTCCTTGCGGAATAAAGGGATGAAACATGGTGATAGAACACAGTGGTATTAAGCATATAATATGAGTTGATAAGGTTCATATGGTTTGTGTAGCAATGAAAAAAATACAAAAAGTATGAAGTAGTTGTGGAAAATTCATCCACCTTATATTTCTTTTTTATTGCTTCACAAACTAGATGAAATTCATGGTTCCGCGATAATTTTCAATAAAAGATGCATTCTTGAAATACTTTAATATAGTTTATGATATTGTATGCGGTTAGGGTTTTGTTGATAAATTTATAATATATGGTTTTGGTTTATGATTTTGTTTGAGTTTATTATATTCTATGTAGATTGTTTGTTTCACTAATCATCACTTAAAATATACTCATTTAAATTGACATAGATACTTATAATATGCAAATTAAGTTGTATTTGAAAACCAACTTATATAAATAAATGTTTCTGAATTGCATGCGTCTCGTCGTTCATCTCATATTGTTTTACATATATTATGGTATAATGATATTGCTCCTTAGATGCATCATTGTATTTGATTATAGTTAAATTTCATTAAATACAATTTATTGGATAATCTGCTTCACCATCAACAATTATAATCGTAAAAATTATGATTATAAAAATTACGATGATAAGTGATGATGACGAGGAAGATTATCCAATGTCATGTTGCTATGGGAATTTAACTATAATTGAAGATAGTGATGCATCTAAGGAGCCGAGTCATTATACCACAGTATATGTAAAACAACGTGAGATGCACGATGAGACAAATGTAATCAGAAAACAACAATGGTTTGTTTAAATTAATTTTCTAGAATAGTTTAATTTTTAGACTATAGACTTCTTCATCAATTTGAATCCTTGTATTTCCTTAGTGAGGCGTATGGAAAATAATAAATCTATATATAATATAATAAACTATGGGTACTTTCAACAACGATTATCTATTGTAACCGAGATCAAATGTAATTTATGTTTTACATAATTTGCTGATGATAGGTTTCAAACCTAGTACCTAAATGTATATACCACAAAGATTTATAAGCATATTCTTTTTGATATGTGGTGCGCGTCTTGCCTTTCAATAACGACTTCTAGACCGTGGTAGAAATAACGAACTTACAATGACACTCTACTTAACAACGATATGACCGGCGTGATGGTACCCCTCTTACAACCGTTGTAAAAGAGGTTTTCCGTAGTAGTGATTGGATGCCTACGAGATCGGTTTAAAGTAGAGGAATTCTGAAAAGGTAACATAACAAATCGTGAAATTTAAGTTCTTTGGGAAGATGAAAAAAAACGTCTCAAAGATCAACAAAAATAAAGAAAAATGGAAGAGGAAGAAATGGGATGATGAAGGTGTTGACAAAAATTTAAAGAATCGAGGAGAGAGAGGCAAAAGTTGGGTTTCTCATAATAAGAAATTCAAGAAGAACGTTGTTGTGAAGAAAGTGGAATTATATTGTTTCTAGAAGTTTGACCGTTATGCAAGAGATTTCTACGTCAATAAAGAATATTAAAAAAAGTAACAAAGAAGAAGCGAAATTTGCGCATGGAAGAAACAATAACTCTGATGAGGTGTTATTAATGTAAAATGTACATTTGTCACAAGATAAGGCCAATGTTTGGTATCTTAACACAAGTTGCATCAATTACATGACAGTAAACAAATGCATTATGAGGCTAGATGACAAGGATTGAAGGTGTTTGGTGAAAATTCCAAACTAATTTTGAAATCTCTTCTATCAAACAACATGCCTATAAAATTATGATCAACATGCCGGATCATTAATTTCTAGCATCAACCACTATTGCATATTAAAATTGGATTTGACATTAGAGGTATGTTCATCTAAATTTTAGAAGTCTGAGTCTAATGCATATGAAGAAAATGGTGTATAAATTTCCTCATATTAAAATTCCAAAGAAAGTTTATGGTGTGGGTAACTTGTTTTGATGATTAGTAGGTCACCTACACACTATACTAGATTAATGCAAATACTCTCATTAACCTTCTTGTGTGCACACGATTTAAACTTGAAATTTATTAATCTTTTTTTTTTATTTATAAAACTTCATTAATAAAAGGATTTAACTCCAAGAAATTTGCTCTAATTTATAAATATATTTAGGAAACTTATATACATTTCTAGCATTTTTTAGATTTTTGAAATCATCTATATATGTCACACACATATATCATCTATATATGTCACACACATCTATGAGGCCATTCTAATTAAGGAATGCAACCCCGTTCTCCATCTGCTAGAACTTTTAGTCAAAATATATAACATTATGATCGAAGTAAATGTTTCATCGTAATTGACATTATGATTATGCATGAAAATCTTTACAATCAATCATATCTTAAAGGTATTCAAAATATCACCCATGTCATTCTTCTATAAAACCACACTTTCATCCAATGAGTATTTCCCAATTAAATGATATATTAGATGATATAGCCCATATCAACATATGATTTATGTACATGAAATTTATGTAAGATTATATGACATCTAATCACTTCTTAGAATCAAGATCATATATGATCTTTTCTATATCTCGTGCTACATGAATCAGGGGTCCAACAATAACTTCCTGGTGGAATTTATTCATGTTCCATTCTCATAAAAATATTTAATTTTTGGTACTTGAATTTCTTCAATATCTATTTCACTCTCACTCACTCCTTTAAAGACATACCCTTTCTAGAAGAATACTTCAAGTCTAGCGATAGACTAATTTTGTCCTTAAAATGTTATAGAATCAGTGTCCCTTTATTTTTATTGGGGATACTTCTATAAATAAAACTTCATCTAGAATGTGATCAAATTTACTTAATAAATTTTACAACCAAAATTATCATAAAGACAAATTAGGTATTCTTACCGCTATATCAAATATGGTATCTCTACGATTACTTTAAGTTGAACTGGTTATAGATAAGAATAATTCTATACAAAACAATTTACGAAATGAATCACAAAGACATTATAGAACTATCTTGGATCGAACAATATTAAACATAATATAATTTAAATAACTGTCATATTTTGTGATTAAGTATTTATCATCACGGCCCATTTATCAGGTATTAAATATCATTTTCAAGTTGTTTCCTTCTAATTCATTCTTGAACTTTTTTCCAAAGAATTTAATTTGTATCATATACACAAATCCACAGTTGTCGAATTAGAATGTAATATAAATGAATTAAGAGAATAAAATTTATCTAACAAACATGATTAGAGATCCATATGCATCTCTCACTTGTTTGGATTAAACAATAATATCATTTATATATATAAAGTTCAAATCTTATTGGATCTTTCTCACATTTGTTACATGTGAGTATCAAAATCTTAGAGTTCAAATTATATATTTGATTTAAAAATTAGTATAGAAAATGTTGTTTGAATAATTGGAACAAATTTTGTCTTATTATTAAATCATGCATTCCTTATCTTGTCCGTACAAGACTTTAATGTTTCTATTTTTAAATGAAATTTAATATTAATAATCATTTGGCTTCACTCTAAACTCTAATTTGAGTCTAAGCATAAACTATTATATCCAATGAGACTCGTTGTTCCATTTTTGACTTAGATTAACTTCAACTCCAATTGATGTTCTACTTTAAATACTCTTTCATTTTCATATAAACGTTAAATCATGATCAAATTGAATCATGTTATTCAATAACAAGTGTTTCATACCATTTACATTACTCTTTGGTTATGATATTACTATTACCATGAATAGTTCAATTATATACCATGATTAAAACATTAATCACAAATTAAATATAAATTTAAGATTCTCATAATATTTCTTAAATCGTACTTCAAACTTTAATTACAAATGTGGAAAAAAAATTGTATCGACAAAGTCCACACATGCATAAAGTGGAAAACATTATTAGTCATTTTTTTCATAGAAAATATGACAAATTAGGATTCATAAGAAAAACCACTCACCTATTTATAGTGATATTAAAACTCTAACGCTCTTATTTTAGAAATTTTTAAAAATAAATTTAATATTATTTAGATTTAATTAAATTCTTTAAATAAAAAATAGTATTTAAATTAAATAATTATTGATTTGTCTATTTTCATTTGCTTAATTAAATTATATTTAACCAAAGATATTATATTTAATCATATTTAATTGAATACTATAATTACCATCTATTTAATAGAGTAATAATTGAAATACAATGTCAATGTAAAACCAATTTACACTGGCATCCAATTAGAATTAGTCATTTTGACATATAAGTATGAAATTAAAAATAATAAAAAATTAATTATAGAATTAAAACCACTTTAAATAATTATAATTAAACCGTTTTAATAACTTCTTTTTTTCTTCTTCATGTTTCTCTCTTCTTATGTGTCAAAGTGATGATTTTGAATTGGATGATAGAATTTTTTTATAGTGACAATACATTCTAACTAATCTTTTAAATTAATTTCATCTAACTTAATTATCGATTTCATTGTCTGTATTGTATGCATGTTATCTAGTAAGTTTTCATAACGTTGACAATAATATTAAACTAGCTATTTAAAATTATAGACACTAAGCGATATCTAACAATGCATCACTACTACCCAATTAATGAGAATGTCATTTGGGATGACGTAATCTTTCTATGTTAATGATCTTGTGTACAATTATCTTTTTACCCTTATATCTATATTGAACATAATGCATATAATGTGTCACATTTGAATAACACGATATTATATTTTTTGATCTCCGAGTGTAGTCGATAACAACTAATAAATTCAATATCTCATATTGACTTATTTGAGTATGATGATGAATTTTATAGTCATACTCGACCAATGGATTCATAAATATTACTCTTGTATATGTATGGTGTAGAAATCAAGCATAGGTCAATCATGTCCCTTAACATGATTTGTGGAGTACCCATCAACCATCATTATGGTTATACTATTATAGAAAATGTTTGAAAGGCAATAAAGTACTATATTACACATCTAGGATCCATAATAGTTTCAGTTCAAAGTGTTACTACATACACCACTATCTCTTTGAAAATAACTTATGACATTTACACATTATGTAGTATTCTCATGATGGTTCAATCCAATATATATTTTACTCCAAATATTTATACATATGTGAAGAGTTGATATCTCATATCCATAACCCGTAAGACACAATTACAAGTCTACTCACATAATAGTCTTTATGTGTCACTCTTGTCCTATGTGACAGTAAAATTTGACTACAAATACTTATATATATATATATATCAAGGTCACAATACAATAAAAAATACAATAAACATGGATTTGGTATTAGGGATTACTCAAATAATATATCACCTAACTATTGAGTTAGGTATTTCTCGTTTTAAGGACCATGCTTGAGGGGTATCGATATTTTCTTCTACAAACCCGACCACACATCCCAACCTTGACCCATTAATTAAGGAGCGTCGATGACAATTCATCCCTTTAATATAAGAGATGTGGTTAGTAAGTTAGTAATATTTTACTTGTAAGGATGAAATGGTTAATTAAAAGACATAACGATTCACATGCGAGGGTTGTAAGGGATATGTGGTTGAGGAAGATGTCATACATGAGGATAATGCCATTAGTATGATTAAGGTTGAATTTGATCATGGCCTTATGAATGGTGTATATGGGTTAGCTTTCAAATCAAATGGTTGAATTAAAATATGAAGTTATCATTATTTATGGAAATGATTAAAATGTCTTAGGAAGGGTTAGTTAATATGAGCCCTAAATTAATTTGTTTGCCTGTGATTAGAATCCTTGATGCTCTGACATGTTAAGGATGGCTATTTAAGCGAGAGAGGTTATTACATTCTAATAAATACCACAAATGGATTTGTTTAATTTTGTTATTTGTCTTGCACTTGTGAAATCTATTTTTCTTCATCTTCTCGCTGTTAGGTGCTAGAATGTGTTAATATATAGTTTAGTTTTTGGCACCTTTCGAGTTCTTTATTTGATAATTGATACTTTTTCCCTTTGTTTCCGGTAAATAATCGTAGTATAGTTTAAATGCATTATTAGACATAGTTATTTAACTTTTGTGTTTATAATTGTAGGTTTTAACATTGCAATTGGAAGCTTGGAGCATGGAAGGCTCTTAAGGTGAATTTTTGAAGAAATTGAATTTTTGAAGCATGCTATAAGCGCGCTCCTAGCCCAGGGAAGAAGCAAATTCCAGTAAATTGCCCGCTTAGCGCGGTCTGGAGCCTGCTAAGTGGGATCTAAGGCGATTTAGCAATAAATGAAAGCGCGTTGCTGTAGGCTTAGCGCGCTCTGCGTTTTTCATCCCCTTTATAAATAGATTTATTCAACATTTTTTCTTGATCCTTGTTATTTTCTTAGAGAAAAAACCCTAAAAACACTGTAGCATCTTATTTTCGAAGAATCAGAGCATCAATAGTCGAGAGATCGACATTGATGCTTGTTCCTCTTCTCTATATTCTTATTTTATGATGCTACCATGTCAATGGATAGCTAATTTCCTTTGTGTCAAGATTAGAAGGTAGGCATTCATTTCTTTTGTATGTATTGACATTGATGTAAGCTTATGAACTTATGGATGATGAATATATGGTGAGAAACTTTGTTTTATGGTTTATTCTTTGTGTTGATTCATGATTGAGAAATATGCTCAAACTCTTTATCTAGGTTTTTCATCCATCATGAACATAGGCTAGAGATAGTTATGAGAGTTGATGTTCATAAATATTTAACTTGAATGTTATCATTTTGATAGTTTGAGTGAGAGATCATCAAAATGATAAAACTCACAATATGTGTTAGAGATAAACATATTGAGAGGATATGTGATTGTATTTATCGTCTAAACGAGTTCATTTGCTTTATCAATTATATACGTACAATTTGGTTTGTCGAACCCTAATCTTGGCATGTTTTATTAAATCTTTCAAATCCAGTAACTTTTACTGTTACCTTTCATAACTTATGCATATGAATCGTTACCAACAACCAAAACCCTTTGTTACTTTAAGTTTAAAACGATTTCAACTATAGAACGATGATGACATCTCTAAACAATCTCTGTGAAACTATAACAAAAACTCTACTCTATTTGTATTCCAACACTCACGAAACCTTACTACATGTTTTTCCGTTTTCCCTTTTTACATCCTTTTCACTTCATACTTAGTTGATTATATTCTTTAGGATTTATTATGCTAGGAGTAATATAGTTGAGTATGACACCCACAAGGAGAGGTGAGAGTTATATCGCCATTGTCTTGACAATTTGAGGCGAGCAAACAATAAAGTAAATTAGAGATTTGTTGAAATAGATATTTATAAGAATTACAACATTAGTTTTAGTAGTTCATATAGAGGCAAGAGTATCAATACTAACGTTGTTTTGGTCTCTTACCTTAGATCGAGGGATTACTTATGGCAACTTTAAACACAAGTTTGACGTTTTTTTATTACGAGGTGGTGAATATTAACTTCTTACTTAATAACAAAGTAAGGATAAAGACTTTTCTAATAATTTGTATGTATTGTCGACTGTGAGTGAGGACGATGTCTTACTAGAGTTCTTCTAAGAGGGTGAGAAAACTTGCATGAGACGTCCATGAAGTGTGAAAAAACGAGTATTTCTTATCTTCATATATGGCCATATGATATTTTAATATTATTATCTTTAAGTACCATTTAATTAATACTTTATATATTATTATTCTTCACTTTATATTTATGACAATTGAAATACATCAATATTCCCTTTAGAAGAAATATATAAATAGTTAATACTGATATAAAATTATCGTTCTCTTTTATTTATTTATATCATTTTTCAATCTATGCATAATTGTCAAAAGACGGTGGAAGTTTGTCCTTTGGAAAATGCAGACTTTTAAAATATTGCAACTTTTGCTGTTGCAATTGGCATGTATGGTTTCAAATCAACGCAAGTTGACACAGGAAGAGACAAGGGAGTCGTTGCACAAGGGACCTAATGGGAGCACAATCCCACTGTTTTTTGTTTTTTTCAGAGACATTTGGAACAGAGTGAGCGTGGATTATAAATTATTCTATTTTGAAAATTTCACCTTTTGAAAAGTAGAAACATAATTGTGTCTTTTGTACTAGTTTTGGAAGAAAAAAACAATCAACATTTAGGTTTTTTTTCTTAAAAAAGAAATTTTCGTAACACAGTATGTTTTAACTTTTTCTTGAAAAAGATAGCTTTGAAATTATGAAATTTTCACTTTTATAAAAAGTCAACATTTTTGTTTCTAAGTGATGCTTGCGTCAAACTCATGTATATTTTTATACTTATTAAAAGGACAATGTTATTTCTACTTTTATGGGTGATTCTACACTAATGTTAAAAGATTTAAATGTCTCAAATATTCGGACATATATTTTCGAATGTATCTTCTTTTCAGACACATCTTAGTAAAAATGATAATAAATCTTTATTCTAATTAAATTTGATATGAAGGTGCATCTTCGAGTATATAAAATGTTGATTCGGAGATACTTCTCCGTAACCCCCACTTAATTCATTAATCTGTGAGCTTTTCGGAGATGTATCTCCGGAATATAGTGTGTTAGTTCAAAATAGAAACAAACAGAAACAATGACAAAATAGAAAACTAACGTAAATTAACATCAAAATTGTGAAATATTGGATCGAACTCTAATACGAGAGAGGTTTAACATGAAGTCGAAGCTGATTCACATGCTATTGCAGAAATTATACATATTGTAGTCGAAGTCCGCTCACATGCTGTTGTCAAATTGAGTCTTGTGTTATGGATTCAATTATTTAAGTTAGCTTGTACCCTAAGTTAGCTTGTAATGAGTAATTGTTAAAAAGTCCATTAGGTTAGTATGTTAGTTTTCTTATAAATAGTATACTAGTCTCCCATCTTTTAAAAAGAGGAAAATAGGAAGATAAAATCTTAATTCAAAAGTGAGAGGTTATTTGTTATTCTTGTATACTTGTAATCTTGTTTTAAGAGAAATGACATAATAACAGTTTATAACCAATCCTTGTTGTTATCCTTGGTTACCCTAAACCCTAACTCTTGTGGGTTTCTTGATCATATAGAAACCTATTATACTTTGTTTCTAAGGTATCTGATTCACAATAAATTGGTACGGTGAGCGTGGAGAAGACGCTTTCAACAAAGTATGAGATTGAAAAGTTCATTGGAGTGAACAATTTCGGTATGTAGCGCTTGAAGATGAAATCCCTACTTGTTCAGCAGGGTTGCTTGGAAGCGTTGAAGGGAGAGACAACCATAAATGTTGCGTTAACGGCAGCTGAAAAGATGACCATGATTGAGAAAACACATAACACAATATTGTTGAGCCTTAGGATAACGTTCTCCGACATGTATCAAAGGAGACGACAACGTCAGGGTTATGGTTGAAAGTTGAAGGTTTGTACATGACCAAATCGCTGGTGAATCGACTCTACCAGAAGCAAACGTTGTATTCATTCAAGATTAACAAAGACAAAATGTTGGCTGGGCAGTTGGATATATTCAAAAAGCTGATTCTTGATCTTGAAATATTGATGTGAAGATCGATGATGAAGATCATGCGTTGTTGTTGTTATGTGCTTTTCCCAGAACACATGCTCACTTCAAAGAAACCCTTTGTATGGAAGAGAGACCTCGACCTTTGAATATTTTCAACCTGTCTTGTACTATAAGAACTTGAACTAATAAAAGGAGTATAAACCTTCGACAGTTGGTAAAGGTTTGACCGTTAAGGCAAAATTCGTGCGAAAGCATGGTAAGTTCGACAAAAAGAAGGGTAAAAGTCAACAAAAGTCTTATAGTGGTGAAACATCTGGTATTCGATGCTATCATTGTAAGAAGGAGGGTCACATTCGAAAGGTGTGCCCTAAACGCCAGAAAGATCATGTAAGTAAGGATAATGGCAATGTTGTCATTGTTCAAGATTATTCGAATCATCTGATGTTCTTGTGATTTCAAGCTGCGACTCAAGAAAAGAGTGGATTATGGATTCAGGTTGCACTTGGCACATGACTCCAAACAAAGATTTGTTCGAGGAACTATGTGATCAAGATGGTGTATCGGTGCTACTGGGAAACGATAAAGCTTGCAAAATTACATGTATTGGATCTGTGAGATTCAAGCTCCATGATGAGTCAATAAGGTTATTGACTTTTGTTAGGTATTTACCTGACTTGAAGAGAAATTTGATTTCTCTTGGTGAATTCGACAAGAAGGGATATGCTTCTCAAGGAGAGAAAAGTATCCTAAGAGTCATGAAGGGGTCGAAGGAAGTCTTGAGAGGCGTCAAAAAACAAGACTTGTATACCCTCGAGGTTGAGGTTGTAAGTGGTTCGATAAATGTAGTATCCACGAAACCCGTGCCGAAGACAAAATTATGACACGTGAGATTGGGCCATGTCAGCGAAAAAGGCCTGGTCGAACTGGGGAAATAGAACCTGCTAGGTGGTGACAAAGTTGAGAAGTTGGAGTTTTGTGAACCTTGTGTATTTGGTAAATCATGTAGGGTGAAGTTTACCAAAGGTAAATAAAGAACACATGGATGGATCCCTTGATTACATTCATGTTGATCTTTGGGGTCCTGCATGAAATCCTTCACATTCAGGTGCAAGGTATTTCCTATTCATAGTTGACTATTCCAGAAAGTTATGGGTATTCATTCAGAAGACTAAGGATGAAACTTTTAAGAATTTCAAGAGTTGGAAGATTCTGGTCGAAACTCAAACTATTGAGAACTAATAATGGTCTTGAATTCTGCAATGAAGCTTTCGACAGTTACTGTGTTGATTCTGAGATTGCAAGGCATAAAACTGTAGCAGATACTCCTCAATAAAATGGTCTAACTGAGAGATTCAATCGAACAATCCTCGAAAGAGTTAGATGCATGTTAGTTAGTGCTGGATTGAAGAAAATGTTTTGGGCTGAGGCTGTTGCGTTAGTGTCGTACCCTAAATTTTGACCTAGGTTTTTGTGTGATCTAAAAAGTTAAAGAGGGACTCTTTTGACTTTTTAAATATATTTTATAGTTTTTGTGGTTTTTATAAAATTTATATATATTTACCAGAGGGAATTATTTCTTATTTTTAATTTTTGAAATATTATTTTCAAATTTTTGGTTTTTATAATTTATAATTTATTTTTTATTATTAATTTGGGTTATTATAAAAAAAATGTATTTATTTCAAAATTTAATAATTATTTATTAGATTATTAAAATAAAAATTCTCTATTTTATTTATTTATTTTAGGTTGTGAAAAGGGATTCTTATTCTTTTTATATTTTATTTATTTATTTATTTGAAAAATATTTAAAAAAGGAATAGGATTTTATTTAATTAGTTTTGGGTTTTAATCTTATTTAATATTTTTATAGATTTTTTAAAAATATATATTTTCTATCAAATAAACAAATAAAATTTAATTTATTTTAGATCTTATTTTAAAATAAACTTGGGAGAGTTTTTTTAATATATTATCAAATCTTATATTATTATTATTACTTTTTTATTAATAATATTATTATTTTTTATAATTTTATTTTGGGTCAGATCCAAACTCCTAACCTAATTCTGTTTATAAATAAGACTTATGTCTCTCCTATTTTGGTCACCCACTATTTACAAAAGAAAATCATAAAATTGTTGTTCTTCTTATTGAAGAACAACAATGACCAAACCCTAACCTACTTCATCAACGAAGAACACGAAGAATATGAGGAAGATCAAAAGAAAAAGGAATACGCGAAGAATGCGAGGAATAAGAGGGAGGAAAGTAGCATCTTAAATTTGTAGAAAAGGGATACACGAAGAATGCGAGGAATATGAGGGAGGAAACCAGTAACTTAAATTGGTCACTGCAGAGGAGATAAACCACTTAACTTTAAAAAAAGGAATGTTGTTATTCTTATTGATCCGTTGATTGCCTTGTTTTGTTATTAATTGATGTTTGAATTTATGCTTGGGAATTTAAATTTGGGGATTTTGGGGTTAGGATTCATGTTTAGGGTTATGGTTCTTAGGGTTATTCGCAGAACCTTTAGGGTTCTTAGGGCTCTTGGTGTTGATGGATTTTAGGTAAACATTAGGGTTAGGGTTCTTAATGAACCCTGAGGTTTTATCAATTTAAGTTTTGAATAATAAAAATGTTTTAATAATTATCTTGGAATTCATGTAAATCTGGGGTTTTATCAATTTAATGTTTGAATAACAAAAATGTATTAATAATTATCTTGAAATTCATGTAAATATGGGGTTTTATCAATTTAAGGTTTGAATAATATATTTTTTTTAATAATTGTCTTGGAATTCATATAAATCTAGGGTTTTATTAATTTAAAGTTTGAATAACAAAAATGTTTTCATAATTATAATATAAACTTAGGGATTAATAGGGTTAATATTTTCTTAAAATTTTGGGTTTGAATAATTTTATAATAAATTTGGGTTAGTTAATAAAATTTTGGGTTTAATTCATATTTCGGGGTTATAATAAATTTGGGTTAATTCATAATTTTGGGGTTGTTATAATTTTTTTTATCATAATAAATATGTGTTTATATATATTAATTTATATAAATTTGGGACTTATTAATTTATAATTTTGGGTTTAATATACATTTTGGGGTTATTATAATTTTTTGGGGATTAATAAGGTTTAATTGATATTCTTTATTTTGGGATCTTATTCTGTATAATAATTGAGGATTATTTCTAACTTGAGATTTATTTATCATTTAAAAAAATAATATGAGATTTAATTTTGGGGTTTTCATGAAGTTTTGTAAACATGAGTTTGTTATTTATTTTTTTAAGATATGAGTTCATTTACTTTCGGATTTAAAAATATGGGTTTATAATGTATTTTCAATTTTTGGGATTTAAAAAATATGGATTTATTATATTTCATAATGTTGGAAATAAGGGTTTATAATTTTGATACGGGGTTTTAATTTTTGATTTTGGGTTTAAAAATTGATTTTTTATTTGGAAAATTATTAATATTATTTTATTTGATTTAATTTACTTTTAAGAAATAATTGGATTAAATTATTTCTTTTTTTTATTTATTTTTTCATATTATATTATGAAAATTTTAAGGAATTTTTATTATGGAATAAGGGATAACAAGGAGTATTTAAGAGATTTAAGGGATAAAAAGGGAATAAAACATGAGATAGAGCTCTAAAATCCAAGAGCATAAATAAAGGACTAGGGGTAAGGGATAAGAGGTTTTATGATATATTATAAAAGATAAGAGAGAGTGTAAGAGATTTCACTTGGAATTTCTGATTGTTGAAGCTAGAAGATGTGCTGAAAAACAAGAGTGGTGACTTTCAATGCAGTCTTAGCCTTAATTGTGTATGAAATTAGTCTATTCCTGAATGAAAAAGATTTCGTGGGTATGGATGTGGTAGCTATCTTCATCAAGAGAAATCATATCCCTACCTTGCTAGGAGACTTTTGCTACTCTGTCCATTACAAAAATGAGAAGAAGCGGGGAGGACTGGTATCCTGTTGTGCACCTCTGTTTCACACTTGGTTTGCTCGCCATCTCCCGAAGTCAGGACCTTTTATAGAGCTCAAAGGCACTGTTAAATGGTCTAATATGTTGATGGGCTTGACTTCTGATGATATCACTTGGTGTTACAACAAAGATTTGGCTGGAACGGAGCTACTTACAAGTTGTGGTAATTACTCTAGCGTGCCTTTTCTTGGGAGGAGGGGGGATTAACTACAATCTAGTGTTGGCTGTAAAGTAGTTCGGTACCCATTGAAGACTCCACCTAAGGAGGAAGATGTTGCAGAGCCTTTATACTTTCCAACTAGAGGAAATGAAGATTTGTCTATCCAGGTTTCTCAGGCGTGGACTGTTAAAGTCAAGAAAGGAAAGAAAGAGTTTGGAAGGGTAGATCCTAAGACTTATACACCCTATTCTGATTGGCTAAGACATCGCGTCGAAGTTATGTTTCTCCTGTTTTTAGTGGAAGCACCTTTGTACCCTAAAGTGGTTGAGCCACAGAATACAATTCCCATCCTTCTTGTCTCCTGAATGAAGCCAATATCAACCTTGCCATCTTGAAACACTTTACGCATCCTTCTTCTCTTAAAATAAGAACCACACCCACGAACATTGTGAGTAACTACAATCATGGAACCCTTATTTTTTTTCCCTAACTTTCTCTCAAATGCTAATTTGTCACGCACTTCCATCTTCCTGATAATACTTTCGAAGACTTCGTCATCTTTCTTACCTTCAATCCCGAACTCCTTAATGGACTGCCAAACCTTGATTGGAACATCTTCAATTGATTTCCTCACTCTAGAATTTACTTGACACACATCCGTGTCGCTTACGGATTCACATCACAATATTGACCCACCATAAAAACAAGAAGACTCATCTTCAGCGAAGGAAGCATCGTGAGCTTTCTTTAGATCTCCTTCCATTACCAGATGTTTAGTGTGCGAAGGCATGTGTTGGTGAATGAGCGTAGAGAAATACGATGGGGAAAACAGAATCTGTATGCTAGCATAAATATCATACACCAATTTATCTTTCCTCATAATTGGACCAACCAAAGATCTCAAAGGCCCACCATCCTTAGTTAATATTGGGTCCGAAAGCACCCCAGTTGGGCCTAGGGTTATAGACTTATTAGAGTCCAATAACAAAACATCCCCACCAGACTTGAGTAAAGCTAAAGTTGTATCCTTTCTCAAAACCAACTCCTCGTTGGAAGTATCTAACTGGTTAATGTTATCCCTTTCAAAATTGACCCCACCAACCACTACTCAAAATCCTCAAAAATCCATTTTTTGCATACCACATCCCCATCACAACTTTTCACCACATCTTGTACAACACATGCGTTATTATGTAGGTAATGATTATTTCATTTCTCCTTTTCTGCTCCTCGAGCATCCTTGGAGTTCCTGCTAGTCCCATTCTCATTAGACTTCTCACTGCCAGACTTATCTCGTTCCTCATCTTCATTTTGGCTTTCCCACATGCTACCCTCTTCATCAATGTCGGATATCTACGATTCACTAACAACCTCAGTTTTTTCCTTACAATGATTTTGTTAGGATCGTGGAATTCTTCAACTAGTTTACACAAAACACCTCTCCATTGATGTCCACGTTAAAAACCTCATTTAGATTGATCAAGAACTTAGTTTTAATCAAAAAAATTGCTACATCAAGATTCACCTGGTTTTCAGTTTCACCGTCATAGTAAACATAAACACCAACAAACCTAGAAACAAACTTGAAAAGTCGTTCTCTCCAGACATGACAAGGAAGGCCAAAACATTTAAGCCAAGTTAATATTTCCCCATCGACATAAGTAGCAGACCAAGGACGAATATCCTCAAAAAGCTTATTGAACCAGACTTCATTTTCTTGAACGAGTGTCTTTACTAGCCCAGGTTCCCTATCCTCAACTAAACACAAATTGGCTCCCAAAGTTGTGGCCTTGATGTTGAAGAAACCCTCAGAATCTAGAATTTTTTGAATCCCATAAGTTGAACCTGATTTCTTCACTATCCCAACACATGCCTTATCAAATCTTGTTAACTCTAAATTATAGATGAGCAAACCTCGATTTCTCTACAAGCCTCCTTCCAACCAGACCAACCCCATCTTCCTTACTATTACCTTTGGAGTTTCTCTTATTGACCACCTGCACGTAAGACAAATCCATATTTCTGAACTTTACATCTTTGTTATTCCTGTACCTACCAGCCTCCGAACTGTTATGCCCTACATTGTCTTTGTAAACGGAGTTAGCCTTCACATTGTTGTCGGTTATCTGGAATCTAGGTATATTAACAAAAAAATATTTCCTTCAATTTGAATACTATCCAATTTTGCAGCCAATATCCTATCGTTTTCCACCCGCATGAATCTCGCAAAGCCATATCTCCTTCCTCTGCGATCTCTCTTCCCAATAATGAAGACTTTAACAAACAAACTGTAATCTTTGAAGACTTTAACCATATTCGTTGCATCGAAAGATTCAGAAAACTACATAAAAAATGAATTTGTAACCTCTCCGATGAACCGTCCTTTGCCGCCTTTTCCACCCATATTGAAACCCTTGTTCTAATTGCAGAAAACCTCCTCCCTCGTCTCACCTCTGACCATTCCGAATCTCTAACCATCACTTTCTAGAAGGTGCAATAATTTTTCTATTAGTCAAGACAAGAGTCCCAATCATGGGGACTTTAACATTTAAAGTTAGAGAGTCTATCATTAAAATCATTTAAAACGAGTTGTTAAAAATGATAATCTAATGCAAGTTGCAAAGTCATAGTTATGGTGCCGGTGCCAACCAACTGTGTGTGGTGCAAAAAGGCTCACAGAAAATTTATGAGACATTGAGTCATAAAAAAACGCCATTTTAACATCTTGCTTGCTCTTATTATCGAGAAAAAGTTAACAATAATCTTGTGCTTTTCAAGACCAGGGTAGCAAATGATATAGAAAATTAATAAATAATATATTTGTATTATAATAAAGATAATAATTTATGACAAAGGCATGAAATATGTTATGGAAAATGTTCGTGATTAAAAGACTTAATCAAAATTTTAAATAGAAGGTTGTTGTTTTAAAGTTTAATTCTTATTATATATTTTAAAGTTAATGACTTTAAAATCTTTTTTTTTTATTTTAAAATAAATTTAGTTATAAATTAACATAGTATTAAAAAATTATATAATCAATACGTTAATGGTATTAAATAATCTACTTTTACATTGAACAAGCTTTGAGTGTTTATGGAAGACAAAGTGGGAATGGAAGAATACTTCTCAACCGCTTCATATAACTTCTAATACTTTCTTTTTAAGTTCAGTCTATCTAGATCAATTGTGATGACAATATTTTAATGTAGAGTATTGGAAAAAACTCAAGTTTTACATTGGCTAAATATATAACTCACAAAGGGTTTAAATAGAGTGACACTTCTTACCTTACCAATCGGTTTTGTAGGGTGAGTTATGTCAAACTCTAATTCTAACATGGTATCAAGAGCATATCGATTCGGGCCACCCACCATTTAATATGCGCACCAAGCCAAAGATGTGCTGGGCGCAAGGGGGTGTATTGGGAAAAACTCAAGTCCCACATTGGCTAAATATATAACTCACAAAGAGTTAAAATAGAGTGACACTCCTCACCTAAGGGGGTGTATTGGGAAAAACTCAAGTCCCACATTGACTAAATATATAACTCACAAAGGGTTTAAATAGAGTGACACTCCTCACCTAAGGGGGTGTATTGGGAAAAACTCAAGTCCCACATTGACTAAATATATAACTCACAAAGGGTTTAAATAGAGTGACACTCCTCACCTAAGGGGGTGTATTGGGAAAAACTCAAGTCCCACATTGGCTAAATATATAACTTACAAAAGGTTTAAATAGAGTGACACTCCTCACCTAAGGGGGTGTATTGGGAAAACTCAAGTCCCACATTGGCTAAATATATAACTCACAAAGGGTTTAAAGAGAGTGACACTCCTCACCTAAGGGGGTGTATTGGGAAAAACTCAAGTCCCACATTGGCTAAATATATAACTCACAAAGGGTTTAAATAGAGTGACACTCCTCACCTTACCAATCGGTTTTGTTTGTAGAGTGAGTTGGGTCAAACTCTAATTCTAACATAGAGAACTGTATTCTTGGATTAAGAACTTATACAAAATAAAAAATATTATTTCATTTAACTCTTAGGTTGAGTGCTTCATCCTATTTTTTTCAGCGAGTCAGACAAACCGAGTTAATTAGTGAAATTGAGCTGAAACTTCATTTTCTCAACCCTAGTATAAATTCTTTTTTTAGTTTAGCTGGCAATCGAGAATAACAATATCATTTTCTCTAACACAAATTCAAACTATGTATTGGAAAAATCTTAAATCTCATATTAACTACGGTTAAAGTTTGAAAAAAATATTATATGGAATGATATCTCTTATCTTATAAATCAACTTTATAGAGATGAGTTTTGTCAAATTTGTCAAAAGGTTATCAATTAATATAATTTATCACCAACTGATTATACATGCACAATAATATAACACTAACACTGGCCATGAGAGGTTGTATTAAATAAAAATTCAAATCCCGTATTTATTAAAGGTAGAGCTTAAAAATAGTTTATATAGAAAGATATCATTCATCCATTTGTTATAAAGGAATGAGGTTAAACTTTAATTTTAATATAATATCAAAATTAATTGATTAGATCATGGGTTATCTACCGTTTATATCCACACACCTAGTTTAATCATGTTGAGTTTTGTAGAGTTGTTTTAGACCAATCTCTAATTTTAATACTACAAATTGAAGAAAAAAATTATTTATTTTAAGTTTTAAAATTTTCTTCAAACCTAAGATGTTAGTGTTAGCATAAGTACAAACACAAGCCCATATAAAATGCCTTTGAATAGTCCCAAGAGAAACATAACAGTCCCAAGCGGCTAGAAGACTTTGTGTAATGCAACAACCTCCATCATGTGCAAACAAGATGCCTCATCGAATGAAAAAGGGTAAAAACTTCCACAGTTTGTTAGGATCATATTTATATGTTATTAGTTGTAAATAAAAAGTCACTCCTGAATTAATGGTGTTAGTCCTTTTGGGATTGACTGTATTATGCAAAACAGCATCGAATTTGATTAAGTTGGTTCTAATGCAGAAGAGACATATGTTGAACACGATATTCCAACATGTATCATGTAACATCTGGTCTCTGGCAACAAACAAATGGTATTGCAATTTGTTTCAAAATTATTCTATCCAAGATTCTCTCTAGAAAGAAGATTTACAAGTCATGGAAAATAGTTAATTTGGATGTACTCAGTGGCAGATCTTGACTAAAATATTAGGGGGGCCATAAATTTTAATTAAAATATTATAATTGAAATTGACTAAAAATTATAAACTTTCGATACAATTTTTTTCAAATATTCAAAAATAACTAACACAAAATAAAAATAGAATATATTAAAACAGATATTCAACCTCGAATTAAAGTACTGCCTTTCATTCTTTTAAAGACTTAAACTCATCAATAATTGAATCAGTGGTCAAGTGTCCAGCTATTTCTTTTTCAATGTAAAGCATCATATTGTCAGCAAGAAATTCATCCTCCATCTTATTGCACAATCTTGTCTTGATTATCTTCATTGCTGAGAATGATCTTTCTATAGTAGTTGTAGAAACTGGAAGAGTTAAGATGAGGCGGATTAGTCGATCAATCAAATAATATGTATCTGCCTTCCCTGTCTTTTTAAGAGCTTCACACAATTCAGACATAGTTGACAAGTTACTTAAATTTGGATGACCAACAACATCAAAATGAAAGTGTTGAAGTTGATATCTCAAACTGATTTTCTCATTCTCACTAAAATCCTTAGGATAAAATTTATTTACAATAACACATATGTTATCCATATTAAATGCTTTGTAAATATCCTTAGGAACCAAACTGTTGCTTAGACTTAAAAGCTCCATTGTTTGCTCACAAAACCTATGATTTAATTCCTGCAATTGTTGATCAATTGTAACACAAAAGAGTCTCACTTTAAAATGTTGACCCATGGTGATGTGATCCATTTAATGACGTGCACGCCTTTCACACTCTATATAAATTGCATTAAAATCAGAGGAATCAGTATCATGCTTTTCACAAAATAATATTACATCTTTCAATAAACCATCTCACCCATCATTTCTAAACTTTTGAATTAAAGCCTTTGTAGTGGTTACTAACTGCATAACATTAAGTATAGCTCCTAAAAAATACACATATAAATTATTATTATTATTATTATTATTCAATAAACATAACTCACAATGTCACACAACACAAATAAATAAGTAGATACTATATGTTCTGCACTGGCCCAATTCTCAGACTAGGGCCCAATCCATCTTCTAGCCCATAACGGCCCAACGACTCTTTAGCAACTGACACATCCTCGATCCGCCCGAAAGTCCCTTCCGACCCGGCCATCAGCACCGCCGACCAGGATGCGCACCCAGTGAGGTTCGAACCCCCAAGATCAACCAAGGAACGTCTGCCCGATAAGTCCTTCGCTCGGTATTAACATCATCCGACCAAGATCTCATCCGAGAAGTCCAAGCGTTCCCCCCAACGGTTGGTTTCTGGCAGTTACCTGTTATTGGGGGATCCACGATCCATGCCCAATGAAAGGGACCTATAGCCATGCGCCAGGGACATTATATAAACCCTATCATTTGAGAGGGTCAGGTATTCAAATTCTTACACTAAATCTCGTACTTGATCACTCGTTGCTCGCTCTCTGACTTTAGCATCAGAGTGCCTTTGCAGGTACACCCCTTTTCCCCCACCATCAATCGTGCTTCATCCACGTTCGACGCCGGCCACATCGGATCCTAATCTCCAAGTATGATCAGGTGGCGTCGTCTATGGGAAACTCAACTTCCCCGTTCTTCTTCTTTAAAGACTCTCAAGAACCAAAGTTTTCTCTCTAATAGATCCATGGCCGCTCGTGACAACCAGTGCGAAGCCCGGACTACTGATGGTGTTCTCCTTACCCAATGGGGGAGCAACGTGATCACCCCGTCACATGAAGAAACCGTCCAAGATCGCCAAGATGGAAAAACCACTTCACCCTCTCCCGAGCGTGATCAACCGCTCGAGAGTCATCCGAAGGTCATTCCCTCCCTAGCCGCGCCGGCCAGATCAGACTTCACTGCGTTAGCTGAGACGCTCAACCAGACCAGCCTCATACTCCTCGCATACGGCGAGAAGATAGCCCGCCTCGAAGAAACCGGCCATCGATCATCTCGCTCTCCGAAAAGACACCGGGGATGACGCAACCCATCCCCCTACAAAAGGAAGGGCAAAGTCCACCATGAAGAATCTTCCATTAGAAAACGAGATCGATCGCCTCCTCGAAGACTCCGCTCGTCTGTACCAACCAAGCTCGTCAGGGCTTGCAGAATGTAGATCAACGCTCTCCTCCCCAGAAGAGGAGACGATCCCGATCACCATCTCTGAGACGATCAGGAAAGGATATGTCAAACTCTCCGTCTCCGCGACGATACAGAAGACGCCGCTCAAGATCTCCCTCGTTCACATGTAGTGACGAGGATGATATCAGAGGCCCACTCTCCTCTGAGGTCATGGCTACCAAGCTACCAAGAGGACCCGAGAAACCTCCACCCTTTGGTTCATATGACAGGACGACGGACACCTGATGAACACATCGAAAACATTGACGCCTTGCTCGATTATAGGGAAGTCCGGTGAGCAATCAAGTATCGTCTCTTTCCGACCACCTTAAGGAAAAAGGCGATGACTTGCTACAAGAGTCTCAAACCTGAGTCCATTACCTCATGGAGGCAACTCGGTCGAACTTTCTCCAGGCATTTCACCGCCTCCCGACGCCATCCCAAGACAGAAGCGTTGCTCGAAGCTATTATTCAGGGCAAGGATGAGCCCCTCAGAACCTATATCAAAAGGTTCAACAAAGAAGTCGTCCAGGTCTCTACCACAGACGATATGAAGAAGTATTTATTGGAGCGCGGGTTACGCCCGTCCACCGACTTCCACTGGGCAGTAGGAATCGAGACGCCTGCCACTCTAGACGCTTTCCTCCTAAAGGCTCAGGTGTACATCCAGTACAAGGAGAAGCAAGCGGCCAGTTCAGTGTGTGATGCTAGGCATCGAGAGGACGCCAATCCTTCTAAAACTGACGAGCCCTCGACATCTCGTCGGGGAGGTGACAAAAGAATGGAAGATCGCCCCCGAGAACCGCGAGAGCAGAGGGGGACGATAGGTCGCTTTCGTAAGTACGCACCTCTCTTAGTATCGAGGGAGAAAATATTGTCCGAGTGCGCTAATTCGGAGTTCCGACAAGCGGGAGTTCGCTTTCCCAAAAGTCACCGATAAAACCAAATATTACAGATTCCACAAAAGTCAAAGACACAATATTGAAGATTGCATCCATTTGAAGGATGCAATTGAAATACTCATAAAGGACGGCCATCTAAAACAGTTCACAAAATCCAAAGAAACCCCCAGGATGAAGGCTCAAGAGACCAAGAAGATCGAAGAAGGCGTGGTAGTGCCTGCAGACACCAACATGCAGGTCGCCCTCAGCATCTATCGACTTGAGGATTTCTTTATGCCCGATCATCAGGGAAGTCCAGGGTATCTGTCTTCCCAGAGCCCTTGGGAAGCCTCCCCCTCCGCAATGGTGATTTCAGGAGGAGGATTTAACAAGATCACAGTCGGTTTTGTGAAAAGGAAGTTCAACCAACTGATTGCAAAGGGACCAGCCCAGAACGCTACGTTGGACCCACCTAGAGACAACTCAGTTCCCATTTCCTTTTACAAAGAGGAACTACTGGGAGGAGCACCTAACTCCAGAATCCCTTTGTTCATTCGGGCTCAGATGGCCAATTTTGACGTTCGTAGAATACTAGTCGACCAAGGTAGTTCATGCGACATCATGTATTCACAACTGTTCTTGACACTTCAGCTAGACGAGACTCACCTAACAACTCACGTAGGATCCGAACTACAGGGTTTTAATGGGGAGGTGTCTCGACCATGGGGTTATGTTGACCTCATTATCACTTTTGGAGCCGCTGAAACCGCTCGGTCGGTCTACGTCCAGTTTCTGGTGGTCGATTGCCCATCCTATACTAGTGCATTCTCGGTCGATCAACATTGGCCGAACTTATTGTCGTTCCATCAACTGTCCATCTGAAGATGAAATACTACACAATATCGGGAAGAGGAGCCACCTTGCACGGCGATGTCGAAGCTGCCCATCGCTGCTTTGAGGCAGCCTCTAAAGGCCTCAGCTCGATATCGTATCAGCCCAAAGCTTCCGCCTCAACATCCTCCGGGAACACAGAAGTGCCCAAGTCTCTCCCTCGGGTCGACTCCGTCGACCTGGACTGCAGGTTCCCAGACGAAGGCGAAAACTCCCAGCAACCATCCACTTTGTCTGCCCGACCAATCTCGGACGGTGAGTTCAAGCTGATCCCTCTGGGGGAAGACCCAAACAGGTGCACAAAGATCGGAGCTCACCTCCCGGACCTGGCAAAAAGACAACTGGAAACATGCATGAGAGGGAACGTTGGCCTATTCACTTGGAATGCAGCGGAGATTCCCGGACTCGACCCCGATGTGGCCTGCCACCACCTCTCCATTGATCCTACTCACAAATTTGTTGCCCAACGCAGGAGGAAGCAGTCGACCGAGAAAACTAAAGCAGCCGAAAAAAGTTGTAGAAGACCTCCTAGAGGTAAACTTTGTAACATAGGCCAAGTACACAACCTGGCTCTCAAACGTTGTACTCGTTAAGAAGTCGAATGGAAAATGGAAAATGTGTCTTGACTATACCGATCTTAACCAGGATTACCCAAAAGACGCTTATCCCTCGCCAAATATTGACAAACTGGTCGAAAACTCAGTCAATTTCAAATTACTATCATTTATGGACGCCTATTCTGGATACTACCAAATCCCTATGGCCGTGACTGACAAAAAGCACATGACCTTCATGACTGAGTCAGGAAACTACTACTATAACGTTATGCCCTTTGGCCTGAAAAACGCGGGCGCAACTTATCAGCGTATGATGAATAAAGACATCATAATCTTGATGACTACTTGGATTGGTTTATTTTTAATTCAGGTACTTTAGGGCATTCCAGAATTCTCATCATGGAGTTCAGATAGGTGGAAATATTAACAACTTCATGAAGACGACTCTACTCAAGGAAATGTGGCATCCTCGGTACAACTATGGGGGTTAATTTCTAACTAGTCCTTCTGAAGATTCAAACAGTGGCATGTTTGAAGTCTTTGGAGAAGCACTATCAGGTATTTATCAATGTGAGAGATTATTTGGAATAACTGCAAAATCAACAGAATGGAGGTTGTCTACTCAAACTTGGTTAGTTAATCAAGTCTATGAAAGCATGTGACTCTTTTTTTGTAAAGGGAGGAAGTTTTTTCAAGTGGCTGAAGAAGGAGCTGAATTCAACAGCAAGATGTTGAATCATAATGTTCTAACATCTAGTTCAACATTAGAATCTCAGTTGATGGAGTGGCACATCAACTCAAGATAGGGTGATCTACAGTAAAAAACAATGATACTTCAAAAGATCATTCTCATGGAAGTTTGTAGGAGTTGTAGGAAGGAGAATATGTTACATTATCCATGGATTAGGGAGTCTACGTGTGTATTTCTATTGAGCAAGTGGATACATGTAACTTGAAGATCAAGTTTCACTATGTAGATCTGGATATCTTTGTGAGAGTTCTAACAAACGTGAAGAAAACAATATGTGGCAATAGGCTTTTTCATATGAGGATTCATGAAGGAGGTGATCAAACTGTGGCAATTTGTTGATCTCAGTAGTGGATTCGAAGAATTAAGATAATCAGCATGTGGCACCTGGTTAGTCTTGAGGATTGTCTTGGAACAAGTTACTCTTGGACAGAAGGGTGATGAGTTGAAGACTTAAGGAGATTATTTCTTCTTAAAGGTGGAGAAGAATAGTGTTCTGATTATTGGGTTCATTCAAGAAGTGGCAGTGCAAGAATGGTGCAAAGGGAAGATGATGTTCTATCATCTTATTAATTTACAAATTTCTATCAGTTTGTGTCTTGTGATAGCAGGTTATGTCTTGTGACCTGATTTACATAATTCTTGTACTCTATGTTACGAAGGATATAACTAATGGTTCTTTTATAAAGGAGACTTCTGCAGATTTTATGGATCATTCTTGGAAGGAAAACGAAATATGTTGAGGGAGAGATTTCTTCAGGCTCCAATCAATTCTCACGATGGAAGGGTCTTGTTGAACAGCAAAATGCAGCAGAAGATGTTTTAGCAAAAAATTATCAAAATGGGGAGATTGAAATCACCTGATGTTTGAAGAAATTTTGGTAAAATATATGAAGATTAAAAATGAAGAGTCTACTCAAAATAGAAGAGATTTCAAAGATGATGTCCTAACAGTAAGATGAGACGTCCTGGACTGTATTGCGGGATTTAAATTAGAAACAAATTTGTACGAGATTTGTTGAGGATTTAAGTTCTGGATCAAGACAAAGATAGAAAGCCCAAGATAGAAGACTATATATATGAATACATAGACCTAGTATGATAATATGCCTTATGTAACAATTGTAATCTAGTTCTCTTTTTTAAAATAAGGCTTTAGGTTTTGAGAGTCGTTGACTCTTAGGGTTGTAGCTCCCCTCGACGGTATGAGATGCAGAGAGGATGACATAAGTGCATGTACACTACCAGAAGCCTTTAGGTAATGGTTGTTGTATTATTCTTGGACGAAGCTTTTAAGCTTGTCTAATATAACTTCTTGGTCAAGAAACTGTGATAAGTTATGTGATGGCAGAAGACAAATGCAACGCAGGTTGTGAAGGATGTGAGTATGTTCTCTTATCAGAGTTACAAATGGTGGAGTTTAAATTTGGTAAATATGTCTACTAGGGTAGTGATTAGGAGACAAAGTTGTAAATGAGGGAGTTTAGCTTTGTGATACTACTACGATTTAATGGAGTCTTCATCCTGGATTGGTATTGTCGCTCCCCGGATTTCCATCCCGGTACAAACGCAAAAGTGGCGCGGAAAGAGGTAGAGTCGCCAGCCAGACATTTTTATCCCGAAGAAAGGGAATGGTAATGCTGCACAAACCAGAAGAAAAGAAGAGGAAGGACACAGGTCCTGCGAACCAAAGATACTGAGTTCGGGATTCGGTTACGACCTGGGAAGGTATTAGCACCCAGATCGTCCGCCGTACCTGACGGGATCCACGCTTGCACAAGAAACTATATCAAAGGGTGAGGGTATGAAAACTGCAGCAAAAGAAAAGAAAAGAAACTGGAAAATAAATCTGAGAAAGGAACTGAATAAGAAACAAAGAGAAAAAATGTAGGTAAAATAAAGATTGTGCTCGAACGGGCCCTACCCCGCTGCCTACGTACCTCATCAGGATAATGAGGATCAGAGACGTCGTAGTTCCCCTAACTAGGGGTGGCAAGGAAATTGCTTGTGAATTAAATCTTGAACTGCCTATGCCATTGCTCAGGTTATGCAGACTCGGACGACGAGTGCGTAACCGTCTTGCAAAGTGACATGTAGGAGCAAGTTTACGTAAGGAGTGAATGAGATGAGAAAAGAATTCCCGAAGGAAAGATGCTTATTATTTGTTTGGTGTTTTTTAGAAGCTTTTATGAGTGAAAGTATGCATAAGTAAGTGTACCTAAGTCTTACTCAATGGGATGTGTACATCTCACATCATCCCGAAATGGAATGCGCAAGAGGCACACCTATCTATGGAGGAAATCCCCAAAGCTAGTCCCACAAGTGAAGGCTCAGACACACTGACCTATTAACATTTATTAAGTGTTTTTGGGGTTTTTTGGTTAAGAAGTGTTTTTTTAGCTTTTCTTTGTGAGGTACTCATGCTAAGACCTATCCACCACAAGTGATGACTCACACCTCGCCCCGAAACGGAACGCGTGCAAGTATCTCATAGCAAAGTCTCATGTCACATGAAATTACTCAACCTTTATTAAGTGAATTAAAATTGAATTTGAAGATGAGAAGAGAAAGCACCAAAGGATCACAAAGGAAAAATTCTAAAGGGGACTAAATAATCCTAAGTGTTAACATGCATGGATGTCCTAAGGGTTAGTGAGGTTTCTATCCTAATGAAGAAGGAAAGAAGAAGAGGAAGAAGATAGAAGAAGGGATGAGAAAGGCCTAAGCCCAACAACAAAGAGTTAGCTCAAGATAAGCATAAGAGGAGAAGATGAGATTTGGAGATGTGGAACTCAATTCCCACACCTCACACTTACCATAGCCCCTGCAAGGTTAGTATGCATACAAGTGAAACAAAATGAGCAAGATAACATGCTAACATCACACAATCAGAAGTGAAATGGTATGAACATATTCACAATGCAAATGAAACTCAAAGGAATGAGGAGAAGAAGTATGCAAGCTAAAGATGCAACATGAAACACTTATGAAAGCAAATGCACATTTATGGAAGATGCATAGCAAAATGCATAAGATATGAACACCATGCTCACAACCAGAACCAAAACAAGATGAAGAATGTCTTAAGAAGCCAACAAGATGAAGAGAAGAAAGGTACAAGACCAAACAATACCCAATGGAAGCAAAAGAAACAATAAGATGAAGTGAAAGCACTTAAGGAAAAAAATGACTTAAAGAAGAAGCAAACACAAAAAATTCAGAAGACACAAACCCTATCCTAGGACCAGGAAGGTACCCATACCCCAAAGGAACCCCAAATGAGAAGAAGAAGTTGGCACAAGTGCCCTTCTAAGCTTATAAGAGACTTAAAGGTTCAAAGGAAGCAAAATGGGGACAAGGTTCAAAGTAAAATTCAAAACAAATCAACCAACCATCTAAAAATTCCACAATTGAAAACAAATGATCTTCAAACATGTTATATCAACTAGTCAAAAGGATTTGAAAAGATTCAGAAGTAAACTAGGTTAAATGGAAGCAAGAACACAAGTGAGGGTTACAAACTTACATCACAAGTCACAAGATCAAGACTCAAGAAATAGGTTCTAAAAATCCAGAGAAAAATCACATGAAAAGTAAAATGTGTTAAGAATCCAAAGCAAAAAGAATGGGATCAAAACTCAAAATATTGAAGAGTATGGAAAATAGACAAGGAAGTGTGGTCAAAGAGGACTTAAAAAGAAGCTAGGTGAAATGAGGAATTAATTCAGACACGTGGACAAGGAAATAAAATAAAAGAAAAATATGATAAAATAATAGAGACTCAAAATAACACACATGATTGTTTTGGGATTTTTTAAGTGAAGGGAAGTATTTTAAAAAAATTGAAACTAAACTGAATAAAAGAAAAATAAAATGGAAAAGAAATTAAAAATGAAATAGAAGTGAGGTGTGATAAGTAGGGTTCATGCATGTAATTGGTTTGGGCTGAGGACACTAGGGGTGCGAAAAGCACATTGAAGAGCCCAATATGCTGCGCAGGAACATGTCTTTTATTGTGGAATTTAGTGAAATAAAGCTGGGAAATACTGGATACGTTGGATTCATCATGCGGCTGTGGCTGAGAGCCTCATTAATTGAGGTGGCATAATGGTATGCTGGGATTGGTTGGTGTATGTTAATTATTGTAGGCTGTATCACACGAAACATTAAAATGAAAACAAAAAATATAACATGAGATGGAAGGAAATTAGGGCTAGGTGGCGCGCTAATGGACGCTGGATTGAAGATATGACGGCTTAGATTTTTTCTTCTTCAAATGCAAACCCTAACTGAACACAACAATTTTCCGGTGACCGGAGCTAGGGCTCCGGCACCGGAATTCGAACCAGCATCAAAAATCAACCAAAAAATGAAAACAAATAACCCAGATCTACTAATTCGACATCCCTGAATCCAAATCTAACATCAAAAAAAGCTAAAACTCAAAGAATTGGACGGATCGAAGGAAATAAAGTGTCACCTTCAAACTTGAAACTCACATAACTCATGCTATAATGCCTCAAATTCAAATCTAAATAGTGAAGAATCATCAGTGAAGATCAAATAACACAAAATGCATCACTAATTTCATTTCCAGAACATGAGATTTCAAGCCATACCTGAGATGGAGATCTTGGTATAGTGAGCTAGAAAACCAAGCAATGCGTGCAAATCACTCCTCTTACTCCTTAGATGCAAAATAAATGCATCTAAGGTCTTGAAACAGGCTGGATCTAGAGTTTCAGAGCAAGTTGCTTCTCAATGGTAAGCTTCTATTTCTGTGTCTTAAGCTCTAATGATTGGTGGAATCTTGATCTATATCATTCACTGATCAAGAATATGGAAGAGTTTTGTGAAGAAGGTGAGAGAATGGAGAGATTCGTGAGAAAATGCAAAGTTGCAAGAAAGTTGAGAGTGAGAGAATGAGGGAGATCTGAGATTTGCTAAGCCCTAATTCTTCTTGTTATGACCTCACAAGACAATGCTGAAAGTGTGAAAAAGAATGCACGAATGAATCATGAGAAAAGTGTGAAGTTGCATAATTTGCACTTGGTGAGATAAGCATGCTATGCTCATGCTCTCTTGGGCCTCTCAGCACATGTGACTTTCATTTTCCACCCTTGATTCAAATCCAAACATTCATGGCCTTTAGATTCAAGCATCACACTTGTTTCATGACTTTTGCCAATTTTGCACTTTTGGAGGGATTTTCTCATTTGGCACGAAAATGACTAATTATTTGGAGAAAAATGGTTATAATGTGATGCATTTTAAGTTTGAAACACAATTGGGCCAGTACCAAGTCACAAAATTCAAGTTTGAGGCCTTTTGCATTTGGTGGCTTTATGAAAAGTTGATTTTTGCCCTAAAATACTGGAATTTTCGAAGGCCATCTAGAGAGATCTAGGAATCCTATGAAAATGTACTTGTACTTTTTGAAAATGGGAGCCCTTACTCTTCAACTTTCATGTTTGACTTTGGTCCATTTGAAGATTTTTTGATCATGTTAAGGCCATTTGAAAATTAGGGCAAAAGTTGCCAAATTTGGAAAATTCCATAAACCAACTTTGTACCATTTTTGCAAAACCCTTCAAATCTCCATGATTCTTGAACTTTAGGCATTCCAAACCTCTTATAACATTTTAAGGACCCCTCTTGGCCAAAAAATTTGGGTTAGACCCCTTGAAAATGCACAGTTGACCTTTTAAGGGCACTGTTGACTTTTTCCTTCATCTGCAAGCAACTGAGGCATTGACTGACTTCCACATGGAATTTTCTCATGAAAATTGACACATAGGATCCTATTAACATATAGAAGACTTTGACCAAAAGAAATGGCCAAAGTTGTGAGATTATGGTGCTTGAATCACAAACCCTAATTTGGGTGCCTTGTATAGGAGCTTTGCCTTGTCCTGAGATCACTGATGATCATGCAATCTTTTAAGCTTTTGTCAATGGACTTGAACTTGTAAATGGAGTGTAGACTCACCATAGGACTTGTATAAACTCATTGGGACCCTTGTCATGGCTTGAAATTCTTCAAGGACCTCCACAGATGACCATATGCTTGATGCTAGGACATGAGGGATGTTATGCCTCATCTTTCTATGCTAAGATGCTGAGGAAATGATATGAGTATGATGAATATGATATGATATGATGATTAAAATGAAGAGGGAAAATTTGGGGTGTTACAACTGCCCCTATTCAAACATCGGTTAATCTGAAAAGGACGATAGTACGGGCTATCAACCATTCAAGATAAACTGTGGTTGAATACCAAGAAGACCAGAAATTTGCACTCTGACGAGGAATGCAACACTGGGAAATAAACCCAACCAGATGATGCTCTGGGGATGAGAAGGAGAGAAAAAGCAGACGAGCTTCTTCCAAGTTGAAACTGATATCTGAAGTAAGAATATGTTGACAGACGAGTCTTCACACAATCCTGTGACGCCAGGAACTGGGCAGACGAGTTCTCAAATACTGCAAGAACATATGACTTGAGACAGGCGAGTCTCCTTCGGATTTACCTGTTACGCCAGGACCGGAAATGCACTTAAGTCTGTGGGATAGACATGCAAATCAAGGTAGACGAACCTTCTTCATATATTATCCGCGGATATATGGTATAAGACAGACGAGTCTTCTTCGAGCAAACCTGTGACGCCAGGTGCAGCAACCATAATTGGTGCCTGAGACAGACGAGCCCCCTTCGGATTTACCTGTTACGCCAGGACCGGTAACCATTTTGACATTTATTCCCACTATCAGGATTTGAAACCTCTTTAATACAGACGAGTATTGGATGATCATCAAGATAACACAGACGAGTGCCATAAGTCAATGATACAGACGAGTATCAGACGATGATCCGAGAAACACAGACGAGCGCTTCAGGCAATGATACAGACGAGTATCAGCCACTGGTACAGACGAATACCAGAGATTCAAACATAGACGAGCATTTGAAGTAGCAATAGAAATACCAGGATAAACAGCAGATCCTTACATACAGATGTAACCTAACACAGATGATTGCTGGAGATGATACAGACGAGTATCCAGGCAAAGCATACGAGCTTCAACAGGTAATCAACACAGACGAGTGCTGGAAATGATACAGACGAGTATCCACAAATATCAGGCGTACCAAACACAGACGAGTGCTGGAAAGTTGCGGACGAGCAACAGCTGAAAATATATATCAAGGCACAGACGAGTGCAACAAAGGATCCAATACCAAACACAGACGAGTGTTGAAAGTTGCAGACGAACAACATCATATGAGATATCACAACACAGACGAACATTGAGAATTGCAGACGAGCAACAACAAAGATTATATATCAAACATAGACGAGTGTTGGGAAGTTGCAGACGAGCAACAACAAATATCATATCAGAACATAGACGAGTGTTGAGGAGTTGCAGACGAGCAACAACAAATGAGATATCACAACACAGACGAGTGTTGAGAATTGCGGACGAGCAATCAGCATATACTACAGATGATTGTTGGAAATTGCAGACGAGCAATAACAGAGATTACATCCAAACACAGACGAGTATTGGAAATTGCAGACGAGCAACAACAGAGAGTATACACCAAACACAGACGAGTGTTGGAAAATTGCAGACGAGCAATATCAAGGTAATCATAAACCACTGCTGGGGAGAGCAACCGAGCAATACCAAAGGGATAACACAGACGAGTGTTGAAAGATGCGGACGAGCAGCAATAAAGCATGATACATCACTACTGGGGAGAACTCTGCTTAAGGATAACACAGACGAGTGTTGAAAAATGCAGACGAGCGGTAGACAAATGCCTGATTGGCCACAAGAGTTACAACTCTGCAGGGGAAGACAAGTCAAGAGTTCTGGATACCCAACTATGATGAAGGTGATGAATACCTGACTGTATCATCAAATTACCCAAAAGTATGGCAACTTTGCTGGGAAATATTTCACTGACGGAGGTGAAAATCCAATATGAACTCTGTGGGGACAGGATCATCTTCAGCCTTGGCTGGGAAAGATACTTCAACAATACTCTGGCTGGGGAGAGCATCTGCTGATTCAAAGCTCTGGTTGAGACCCTTGCTAGGGATGACTCTTGCTGAGGATAGAATTCTGATAATTCCAACTCTGGTAATGTCATGCCTTCAGATACCTGCTGGGTATACTCCAATGGGGAATAATGGACTGCCACTCCACTAGGGAAGAAGAAAACTGCTTGGGCTGCTGCCAAGGCTTATCTGGAGAAAATCTCCGCTGGAGATGTCAGGCTTCAGATACCTGCTGGGAGAAGAAATCTCTGCTTGGGGAGATACTCTATTGGGGAAGAGTAATTTTGCTTGGGAGAATGTGACGCCATCTGTCATACCCTAATTTTTGACCCTAAGATTTTTCGCATCTCATCTGCATTTCGCATACAAACAAGATCATGTATTGGTTCATGTATCCTTCTCAGTTGCAGGTCTTTGCTTCGCAGGGGATCACCATGTCTAATTGCTGTTATTTGTTTATATTTACTAACCTCTAACCAAAACAAAAAAATATGTTGCAGACTGTTTCTTCTTCTTTTTCTCTGTGTTGCAGGAATTCCAAAGTGTGGCAGTGATTTTCAATTCAGAGGCGTTTGTTCGGTCACAATTCGATTCAAATGGATGTTTGACCTAATATTGGTCAAACTATCAGAAGATTGTTTCAACTGCAAGTTGTGTGTGTCAGTGGTTTGTTTCTCAGATAATGTGTATTCAAAAAGTTCAAGCTGGGTGTGTGCGAAAGTCATCCGTTTATCGAGAAGTGTTGCATGTGAAGTTTGGTTTGTTCATCAATTTATCAGTGGTTCATCTGTTGATTTATTTTCCTCAGCATGGATTCAAATAATTCAGGCAATTTTTCAGACGATGGTTGTGGCTTGAGTTGTGGATTGTTCAGTGGTTTCGTGATGGTTGTGTTCATTTTAATCAGCGGCTTGTAAAAAAATCAAGAATTGGTTGTGGGCTTAAGACCATATTTCATATCCATTATCCATTTTCGATTAAACCATTTTTTTTATTTTGTCCAATTTCTAATATCCATTTTATTCAATAACCTTTGTTTCCCATTTTTCTCGATTTATTCATTTGTCCGCCCGTATTTCATAACCATTTTCATGTATCCATTTTTTATTTTTATCCATTCTCAAATATTATTTTAACCTATGTTTATCCAATTCATTTCAAATTTCATATCCGTTATATTTTTCATTTTTTTTTTCATCCAAATATTACTAAATCCATTTTTTTACATTTTCATTTTTTCTATACCTATCATTTTTTTTATTCTTCATTTTTTTTGTTCTACTCCAAATATCCAAATTTATTATAATTTCTATTCAATTCAAGTTATAGGAATCATCAAGGTCCATAATTGATTTTTTTTGTTAAGCCCATCATTTTTTTCTTTAGCCCATTTCATATATCAAAATAAATAAAAAAGAAAAAAAGGTTGAAACAAGTCATGAAGACATCACACAGAATATTCACATGTGAGTATTTTTCCAAGACAGTTTCAACATAAGCCTTTAACACACTTCGTACAACTATTACAAGCCCAGTCGTCAAACAGCCACCATCAAGCCATCCAGCCACACGTCCTCTTCCACAACACAAGCCGCCGCAAGTGCAACTCAATCGCAATGTCATCAGCCAAGCTGCACAACATTCAGAACGCATACGAGCAAAACGCATTGCCCACAACTCAAAACGCAAGGGCCTGCAAGACAAAACACAAACCCAGCCAACACACGTGAAAACGCAACATCACGCACTCATCTAAACGCAGCCGCAAACAGTCAAAACGCAACACCCTCACACGCAAACATCAAGCTGCAAGCAGCCAGCACATCGAAACCGTGACTCTAAAATGCATCCAAACAACAAGTGAAACGCAGTTCAATCTTCATTCATCCCTCTATAAATGGAACCCCAATCTCATTCAAACTCTAAGCTTCGAAAGCCCACAAAATCTCTGGAAAAAAATAGTCAAGCTTCAATTCACAAATTCTCCAAGTTCAATCTTCAATTCATAAACTAGAAAAAAAACCTCAAAGCTTCAAAGCTTCAACGATAAACTCTTCAATTCCTCTATTTCACCTTCAAATTTCTTCAACCTAAATCTTCCATAAAACTCTTCTTCAATTTCGATCCAACGAAAAAAAAACGTATACCAGTTTTTGAAACAACGAAAATCATCACTCTTCACTCATCATCATCAACCGTTCATTTTTTGCGATTGGAAACAGGAAGAGCGAAATTGATTGACGAAAAGTGGGATTCACAAACAAGGAATGATTAATGGCGGAGTCGGAAGAAGAGAAACATATTTGATTTTGGTGAAGACGGAGGTGTGTTAGCGTAGTAGCCGCATATGAACAGAGTCGGTGTGTTATGTTACGAAGAAGAAGGTGGATTAGGATTCTGAAGTTCTTTTTTCCATTATATTTTCTTTTCTTTTTTTTTAATACTTGTTATAAGTGAATTAGGTTTGGGCTTTGCTATGGTATTTGAATCCATTTCCTACATACACCACCTCCCCTGCGCATAACTCCCCCTTCCATTCCTATTTTTATTTTTATTATTATTAGTTTTTTTTTTTATAGAATTTCTTATCACTTGGTTTATAACTTTGTTTGTTTCTTTATTTTTGAAAATTTAAAAAGAAGAAATGTTTTTTTAGAAAAGTATTTTGAAAACTATTCTTCAAAAATCATTTAAGAAAATCTTTAGAAAATATATTTTAGATTGTTTTTTTGTGGATTCTATTATTAGATCCATTTCATCTTTTTTTTTTGGTCGATGAGATCTCCGATTCGCGATTATTGGTTTTCGAAGATGTTTAATCTTCATTATTTCAAATCTATGGATGGATGATCATGTGGATCATTCTCCATACTTTGGAATCGTGATATGTTGCCTTCGATAATTCAATGAAAAATCTCGATTAAAATTAGACCGTTACCTTTTCTTTTTGTGCGACATGTTTTCGGAGAATGATTCATTATATCATTTCTCTAACATGTATTAGCACAAATGTTTTCCACCTTAATTGGTGGTGGCCGGCCTCATTTGTAGGGTAATTACTTCGTAAATTACTCGGCGATTACTTAACATAGACCTAAACTTGTCCCGATTCGGAACGAGATCCATTTGGATCCGGTTGCCTCGATTTTTGTTATCTTTTTGTGGTTGTGTTTGATTAAGTTCATCATACCATTTCTATGTAAATATTATAATAATATTAATATACTAACCATTTAAATTCAATCTATCGCACCTTATCCTCTTTATTTCAATCTCTCGCTCCCTATCTCTCTTATTATGCTTCTATAGCATCCATCATATTGTTTATGTTTATATTGTTATGCTTGTGATTTTTCCTTTGTCCATTTGGACACAAAAATATTAATAAAGGATTAAACATCTAAAAGACTTGTGACTTTAATTTCGGACTATGGTTACTATCCTTAGCATTGGATTTGGAGTTTCGGACTTAGATTTTAGGATCTATCCCTTTGCTTGAGTTGTTATGGATTGAAGACCTTGGCTCCGATTGAGTTCACTTATTCATGAAGATGGAAATCCGATTGTTTCAAAGAATGTTCACCATGCGGTTTGATCGTTCTTCCTTTAGCTTTTATTTTCAAGTCTTAGGATAGTCCCTTCATCTCTCCCCACTTCTTAAATTTTCAAAACTCCTTCCTATTTCCAAATCTTCTTTGTTTTCAAACTTCAAACATTTTCGCAATCAAACCTTGATTTAGGTCATGCGATTTTACCTTTTCATTTTATTTCTTAATAAATGCTAAACCACATAAGCATATCGAAACTTTCTTCTCAAACACTTTAAAACTTTCAAAACTCACTCAATTGTTTTTGTGCCCTCGTGCACGTTTCTTTTTAACCTTTTTTATGTTTAGATATGATTCATTCTTTCTAGCGGAATTATTCGCTAAAGAATGACGACTTATCTTTACATTTTAAAATCGATTCAACTCATTGCTTCTTTTCACATTTTGTACCACGAACTACGGGGTTTTGATCTCGCATTGCACTTTGTGGATACGTAGGCATGAGACGTTCGTCTCTTCAAACACAAAATTCTTAAAAAAACATTCCTCTTCTCATCTCTTCAATCTTTTTTAAGCAAACCATTTCAAACCAAAAGAGCAGTAAATATTTCAAAGGGCTCCCGTGGAGTACCACTGACATTTCGGGTGCGTAAAACCTTCCCAATTTGTAACCTATCCCCTTACCCGTTCTCTGTTTGATTCTTTTAGCTTTTTAGCTTTTAGATTCATTAGGTTTTATTCGCTCTTTTTCCCTTTTCCATTTGGAATAAAATAAAAGCGCGGTGGCGACTCTGTTTACCTTGAGTTAAGTTAGCTAATAACTTACACTCATGATTTTCCCGCTACAGAAAAGTGGCGACTCTGCTGGGGAGTCAATCTCTAAGTGGATTCGGCCTACTTTGATTTGTTTACTGCCTTAGTTTGATTTGTTTGTTACTTGGTTGTTCTGTTTCGGTTTTGGTGATCCTCTGTGAGATAGATTCTAACCCGGATCTGAGTGGAACTTATGATAGGACGGCGATATTCGAAGCGATACGCGATGGAGTAGTCCAAAGCGATATCAATTTGATAATCTCCACTCAGTTAGGCTCTCTTGGATTATCAATGTCATGATGAGTAATCGTACGTGGCATTATTTTCCGACCTTGAGCTGGTCATACTGAGGACCGTAGAACCCTTAACCAATCCAAGCCAATTTAGGAACGTAGTGCGGAAACTATCTGAGTGTAAACTTAAGGTGGTTGTCACGCGATACTACACTCGGACGAGGTCTATTTTAAGAATGTTATCGGTTGGGAAGTAATCCAACGTACCGATGATATTCTAAAGATGGCTGTTAACCCCGGGAACCTCGGTTAGCACCCTTTTGTTTTTTTTGCAGGTACAATGAAGACAAACCTTAGTACATGCCTGTGTGGGTTGGTGTTCTGTTACCTTGACTCCATGCTTGTGATCCGAACCTTTGAACCGGTGTGCTTTGCGTGATCTTGTTTGTGGTTGCTGCATCTACATATTCATCATGATCATCTTCACAACCATTTTTCAAGGAAAACAATTCTGATTGTTGCAAATATTGGAAAAAGTAAATATTCCTTTTTGTCAAGATTTTTCATGACAGTATTCTCGATGTTGACCATGTTTGCAATAATCGAGTTGTTTTTCTTAACAATGGAAGTGAACATTGCATTGCATTGCCTCCTCGCATATTCTTGCGTTCATCCGAGTTGTGTGGGAACTCATCCCGGTTGTTTCCTTCTTCAGTTGTCTGTTGATCCGTCAAGCTGACTCCTCATCACAGATACGGTACTAGAGCTGCTAACAGATTGAGAGCTATCAGATTGAGAATGGAACACCAAGAACAGCATAACATGGAAGTCTGGATGGAGATTGATGAGTTGAAGGCCGGTATGACCAGGCTCACTGAAATGATGCAAGTTCTGATTGCTCGAGGTGAACCACCTCAAAGGACTGTTATCTCTGAAGTTTTTACTACTGTTGTTGACCCTCCTGTTGTTCAGCAACCAGTTTCTACTTGGCCAAAATATGGGTTACCTCCAGATTATGTGCCAGTTTCTGCTAATGCTCAAATGGGTGGTCCGTCTGTTGTGCCAGTCTTTTCAGCTCCGACTTTTGTCGAACCTCAACCTGTTGTGCACACTACTGCTCAGACTACTTATCAGAATTCTCCTTTTTTGTATCAAGCTGCTGGTCCACAAGCTAAAAGTCAGGGTGAACCTGGATATATGGACGAAGTTAGAGAGCAATGTTTGACTCTTGAGAAGAGGGTAAGAGGTCTAGAAGGAAAAGATGTCTTTGGTTCTGCTGCAATAGACATGTGTTTGGTTTCCGACTTGGTTCTTCCTGATAAGTTCAAGGTTCCTGTATTTGAGAAGTACAATGGTCATACTTGTCCAAAGATTCATCTGCTGATGTATTATCACAAAATGGCTGCACATGCCAAGGATGACAAGCTGCTTATTCATTGTTTTCAAGATAGTCTGAGTGGTGCTTCCATGAAGTGGTATGTTGGACTTGAGAAGAGTCACATCCGAAGCTGGAAGGATTTATCTGATGCTTTTGTAAGGCAGTATAAGTACAATCTGGACATGGCGCCTGATCGTCGTCAACTTCAAAACATGTCACAGAAAGAGAAAGAATCGTTCAAAGAGTACGCTCAGCGTTGGAGAGAGCTAGATGCTCAAGTGGAGCCACCTTTGCCCGAAAAGGAATTAACTGGTTTGTTTATGGACACTCTTCAACCGTTCTTTTGGGAGAAAATGGTAGGAAGTGTTTCATCTGGTTTTTCTGATCTAGTCACTATTGGAGAAAGACTAGAGGAAGGTATCAAGAAAGGTAAGATTACCAATTCTGAGACTTCTAATGCTGCAAGAAAGTCTTTTGGGAATTTTCACAAGATAAAAGATGGTGATGCTTATGTTGTTTCAACTGAGAGGAGGCCTTATCACCCGCAACAACGATATGTTCAACCATACGTAGCTGCAGTTGCTCCTGTTGTTAAAACTCAACCAGCTCAAGCTCAAGTTCAAATTCGAGCTCAAGCTCAGGCTCCTCATCCTGCTGCTGAACAAAATCAGTATCGCAATAGGCCAAACTTTGATCCTATCCCGATGCCTTACACTGAGTTGTTTCCTTCTTTGATTAAGAGTGGTTTAATTACTACTAGGCCTCCGCCTCCTGTTCCAAATCCTCTTCCGGTTGGTTATAGATCGGATCTTCGCTGCGAGTTTCATCAAGGTGGAACTGGTCATGACCTGAAACATTGCTTTGCACTGAAGGCTAAAGTACAAGAACTTATCAGGAACAACATCCTTTACTTTAATGACACAAATCCTAATGTTGTCAACAATCCTTTTCCGAAGCACGAGAAGCGAATCCCCTAGAAGACTTCAACAGTCAAATTTTCTCCAAGGCCAGAATATCAAACGGGACAGCTCATCCTTGTTGCTGATGGATTACTAGGCCATTGTTTCTTTATGTTTGCAATTTTCTTCAATCATATTAAGTTGTTTTCTTTTAAGCTTGTTTGTACTTTCATGTTGATTTTAATGAAATGAGCATTGCTTTGTTTTGATTCAATTTCATTTACTATTTACATCTTTATGCTTTACATTTCAAGTTCATTTATCTTTTCTCAAGCTTTTACAATGATTGGAGGGAGGATGATGAAAACGAGATACCCATAATTGTTGTTGGTATGCTTTCAATTGAGACTTGGCTGATGATATACAGGCATTGTTTCAAATCCCAAACACTGGAGAAATAAGGAAGTTAATCCCTTGTCAACCCCTTTGAGCCTTGAAGTTGGAGTTGCTTTCTATTCGAAAAAACCTGCAATTTTAACCCGGGGATGGGTAGTTCTCAATTAATTCAAATGTGCATTCAAGTACAAGAGAATCATTCAAGACACCTTTCAATAAAGGTTGCAATCTCAAGTTTTCCTTCACACACATCAATATGTGAAGATGTTTCTCAATTCAAAAGCCAATGATGGTTCGTCGTAATCATTAAGCCATGCAGTCATTATCTTTCAAAAAAAAATGATATTGGAAAAGAATTTATTGAAAAAAATCAAAGCCCGCTAAGTAAAAACCTATGAAGGAGACTTAGGCAAAAACTGGGGCATCCCGCTGGCTGTAAGTTCAAATGACACAGTTCAGGCAAAAGTTAGGGATAGTAAAAAGAACGATTTGTCAAGAGGTCATCAAAATCCTCAGCAAAAATAAGTCGAGTTGACCAAAGTCCTCACCCGAAATAATAAAAGGGAAGGGTGTGACTGCTATCTCAAAATCTCTTGGCTTATGAACCATCTTCATCTGTGCTATCCTAAAATTCTTGGAACTTGGATGCATAGGCCGAATTAATTGAATGTAGGACTGGAGTTCATCACGAAGTTGAGTTGGGTACAAATAAACTTTGAGCTTATATCCTTTGTTTCATAAACCGTGAACCAGGCCACGTTACAACCTTCAAAAGTCCTAATTGAATCCAGGTTTCTTTTGAAAAGCATACAATAACAAGGTTGCGTAAACTGACTCCTAAGTTCATTACCAATCATTTGTTTTCTTATCTTTGCTTTATCTTTAATTTTGTCTCAACCTCCATGTTTTGACAATGTTTTCATTTACTTTACATCAATAAATTTCATTTCAAAAATGATTCTTGATTTCAAACTTTGCATTGAACTTTGCATTAAAATTACCAGGATTGTACAAACACTTTTTATTTGCAAATAAACTTTCCTCATCAAGGAATTTTCAAACAGTTAAGAAACTTGGTCGGTGATCCTACCAAGGGACAAGTTTTTCTCAGTTCCTATGGTTCAAGAGTTGTTGCTCAGCGCAAGTTATTATCAGATTTGGTTAATCAGAAGATTCTCTGTAAGATTCATTTTGGGTTTATTTTCTCAACATTCATCTCAAAGAACTGAAGTCATGATCAGTTTATTCTTCTCAACAGTTACCTCAAAGATCTGATTATTTTCTCCAGCAGTAGTCAAGAACTGAATCCATTATCAGTTTATCTTCATCCGTCATTGAACTTGGGGCAACTTTCTTCAAGAATCCCCAAGCAGCTTTGCATGATTTCTCTCAAAAGATTTTCAACATGATACAGTTTACTGGTGTGACAGAGATTTGTTCAGTAGTAGCATCTCTAATATTCGAGCAGAATGGCAGTGATCTCTGTGTTGAGGAATCAGTCTTCCATCTTTTTCACTCCTCTAAGAGTCTAAACTGGTTGTCAGCATTTTCTCTCGTATTATCTCCTTGGGTGTGTTATTCCCCAGTCCAGTTTTGTTTGCATATTTGAGTGTTTTAGTCCTCATTATGCATTTTCTCGGGTGTGTTATTCCCCAGTTTTGTTAACGTTTGCATATTTGAGTGTTTTAGTCCTCATTATGCGTTTTCTTGGGAGTGTTATTCCCCATTCTTGTTAACTTTTGCATATTTGAGTGTTTTAGTCCTCATTATGCGTGTTCTTGGGTGGGTTAGTCTCCATTTTCGTAAATGTCCGCATACTGAGTGTTTTAGTCCTCATATGCATTTCTCAAAGTCTTGTTGTTTTCAACTTCTTACTTTTTGGTCAAAGTCCAACTTACTTGGCATTTGTCTGTCTCTCCAGAATTTTTTCTTCACCTACTTGTTGTTTCTCTCAGATATTACACTCCCTTTTATCCGATTGCCATTCTCGGATGTCCATTGTGAAGTCATCATTGATTTGATGTACTATCCCGGACTTTTTTCCATTTCATTCAGTTCTGTTCCTGAATGTTGTGATTCACATTTTATCCGATTGCTATTCTTGGATGTTGTGATCACTTTCCTTCCGATTGCCATTCTCGGATGTCCGTAGTGAAGTCATCATTGATTTGATGTACTGTCCCGGACTTTTTTCCATCTCATTTAGTTCTGTTCCTGAATGTTGTGATTCACATTTTATCTGATTGCTATTCTTGGATGTTGTGATCACTTCCCTTCCGATTGCCATTCTCGGATGTCCATAGTGAAGTCATCATTGATTTGATGTACTGTCCCGGACTTTCTTCCATCTCATTCAGTTCTGTTCCTGAATGTTGTGATTCACATTTTATCTTATTGCTATTCTTGGATGTTGTGATCACTTTCCTTCCGATTGCCATTCTCGGATGTCCATAGTGAAGTCATCATTGATTTGATGTACTGTCCCGGACTTTTTACCATCTCATTCAGTTCTGTTCCTGAATGTTGAGATTCACATTTTATCTGATTGCTATTCTTGGATGTTGTGATCACTTCCCTTCTGATTGCCATTCTCGGATGTCCATAGTGAAGTCATCATTGATTTGATGTACTGTCCCGGACTTTTTCCCATTTCATTCAGTTCTATTCCTGAATGTTGTGATTCACATTTTATCCGATTGCTATTCTTGGATGTTGTGATCACTTTCCGTCCGGTTGCTATTCTCGGATTTCCATGTTGGAGTCATCATTGAGTTGATGTATTTTCCCGAAATTTTCCCATTTCATTCAGTTCTGTTCCTGGATGTCGTGATTCACTTCTTATCTGATTGCTATTCTCAGATGTTGTGATTACCCTTTTCCGATTGCCATTCTCGGATATCCCTAGTATAGTCAGTAATGTCATCCTTGGATGCTTCTGGTGTACTTTCTCGGGACTTTTCTCACTTCATTCAATGCCATTCCTGGAGGTTGTGATTTCTTTCTGTCCAATTGCCATTCTTGGACATTTTCGTCTCAGCTGAGCCATGATTTGGTCTCTAGCATGTTGTTTTTCCTGTCGGAGTTTCATTCTCCTTATCCCCAGCGTTTATTCTTTTTCATGTGTCGTCTTATCCTTCACGTATTTCTCTGCATTTCACATATTTTCTCTGCACTTCATATACATTTCATATGCTTTCATATCATTTCCATATCATCTTCATATCATTTCATATCGTTCATTTTATTTCATTCCATTTTTTGGCATCTTAGGATCAAAAATTGGGTTTTTGATATTTAAGTATCTTCCATCTTGTCGAAACGAAGATTTCAATCTTCATTATCTCTGGATTGAAGAAACTTAAATAGGGGCATCTGTCATACCCTAATTTTTGACCCTAAGATTTTTCGCATCTCATTTGCATTTCGCATACAAACAAGATCACGTACTGGTTCATGTATCCTTCTCAGTTGCAGGTCTTTGCTTTGCAGGGGATCACCATGTCTAATTGCTGTTATTTGTTTATATTTACTAACCTCTAACCAAAACAAAAAAATATGTTGCAGACTGTTTCTTCTTCTTTTTCTCTGTGTTGCAGGAATTCCAAAGTGTGGTAGTGATTTTCAATTCAGAGGCGTTTGTTCGGTCACAATTCGATTCAAATGGACGTTTGACCTAATATTGGTCAAACTATCAGAAGATTGTTTCAACTGCAAGTTGTGTGTGTCAGTGGTTTGTTTCTCAGATAATGTGTATTCAAAAAGTTCAAGTTGGGTGTGTGCGAAAGTCATCCGTTTATCGAGAAGTGTTGCGTGTGAAGTTTGGTTTGTTCATCAGTTTATCAGTGGTTCATCTGTTGATTTATTTTCCTCAGCATGGATTCAAATAATTCAGGCAATTTTTCAGACGATGGTTGTGGATTGTTCAGTGGTTTTGTGATGGTTGTGTTCATTTTAATCAGCGGCTTGTAAAAAAATCAAGAATTGGTTGTGGGCTTAAGACCAGATTTCATATCCATTATCCATTTTCGATTAAACCATTTTTTTTATTTTGTCCAATTTCTAATATCCATTTTATTCAATAACCTTTGTTTCCCATTTTTCTCGATTTATTTATTTGTCCGCCCGTATTTCATAACCATTTTCATGTATCCATTTTTTATTTTTATCCATTCTCAAATATTATTTTAACCTATGTTTATCCAATTCATTTCAAATTTCATATCCGTTATATTTTTCATTTTTTTTTTCCATCCAAATATTACTAAATCCATTTTTTTACATTTTCATTTTTTCTATACCTATCATTTTTTTTATTCTTCATTTTTTTGTTCTACTCCAAATATCCAAATTTATTATAATTTCTATTCAATTCAAGTTATAGGAATCATCAAGGTCCATAATTGATTTTTTTTGTTAAGCCCATCATTTTTTTCTTTAGCCCATTTCATATATCAAAATAAATAAAAAAGAAAAAAGGTTGAAACAAGTCATGAAGACATCACACAGAATATTCACATGTGAGTATTTTTCCAAGACAGTTTCAACATAAACCTTTACCACACTTCGTACAACTATTACAAGCCCAGCCGTCAAACAGCCACCATCAAGCCATCCAGCCGCACGTCCTCTTCCACAACACAAGCCGCCGCAAGTGCAACTCAATCGCAATGTCATCAGCCAAGCTGCACAACACTCAGAACGCATACGAGCAAAACGCATTGCCCACAACTCAAAACGCAAGGCCCTGCAAGACAAAATGCAAACCCAGCCAACACACGTGAAAATGCAACATCACGCACTCATCTAAACGCAGCCGCAAACAGTCAAAACGCAACACCCTCACACGCAAACATCAAGCTGCAAGCAGGCAGCACACCGAAACCGTGACTCTAAAACGCAGCCAAACAACAAGTGAAACGCAGTTCAATCTTCATTCATCCCTCTATAAATGGAACCCCAATCTCATTCAAACTCTAAGCTTCGAAAGCCCACAAAATCCCTGGAAAAAAATAGTCAAGCTTCAATTCACAAATTCTCCAAGTTCAATCTTCAATTCATAAACTAGAAAAAAAACCTCAAAGCTTCAAAGCTTCAACGATAAACTCTTCAATTCCTCTATTTCACCTTCAAATTTCTTCAACCTAAATCTTCCATAAAACTCTTCTTCAATTTCGATCCAACGAAAAAAAACCGTATACCAGTTTTTGAAACAACGAAAATCATCACTCTTCACTCATCATCATCAACCGTTCATTTTTTGCGATTGGAAACAGGAAGAGCAAAATTGATTGACGAAAAGTGGGATTCACAAACAAGGAATGATTAATGGCGAAGTCGAAAGAAGAGAAACATATTTGATTTTGGTGAAGACGGAGGTGTGTTAGCGTAGTAGCCGCATATGAACAGAGTCGGTGTGTTATGTTACGAAGAAGAAGGTGGATTAGGATTCTGAAGTTCTTTTTTCCATTATATTTCTTTTTTTTAATACTTGTTATAAGTGAATTAGGTTTGGGCTTTGCTATGGTATTTGAATCCATTTCCTACATCCACCACCTCCCCTGCGCATAACTCCCCCTTCCATTCCTATTTTTATTTTTTTTATTATTAGTTTGTTTTGTTTTATAGAATTTCTTATCACTTGGTTTATAACTTTGTTTGTTTCTTTATTTTTGAAAATTTAAAAAGAAGAAATGTTTTTTTAGAAAAGTATTTTGAAAACTATTCTTCAAAAATCATTTAAGAAAATCTTTAGAAAATATATTTTAGATTGTTTTTTTGTGGATTCTATTATTAGATCCATTTCATCTTTTTTTTTTGGTCGATGAGATCTCCGATTCACGATTATTGGTTTTCGAAGATGTTTAATCTTCATTATTTCAAATCTATGGATGGATGATCATGTGGATCATTCTCCATACTTTGGAATCGTGATATGTTGCCTTCGATAATTCAATGAAAAATCTCGATTAAAATTAGACCGTTACCTTTTCTTTTTGTGCGACATGTTTTCGGAGAATGATTCATTATATCATTTCTCTAACATGTATTAGCACAAATGTTTTCCACCTTAATTGGTGGTGGACGGCCTCATTTGTAGGGTAATTACTTCGTAAATTACTCGGCGATTACTTAACATAGACCTAAACTTGTCCCGATTCGGAACGAGATCCATTTGGATCCGGTTGCCTCGATTTTTGTTATCTTTTTGTGGTTGTGTTTGATTAAGTTCATCATACCATTTCTATGTAAATATTATAATAATATTAATATACTAACCATTTAAATTCAATCTATCGCACCTTATCCTCTTTATTTCAATCTCTCGCTCCCTATCTCTCTTATTATGCTTCTATAGCATCCATCATATTGTTTATGTTTATATTGTTATGCTTGTGATTTTTCCTTTGTCCATTTGGACACAAAAACATTAATAAAGGATTAAACATCTAAAAGACTTGTGACTTTAATTTCGGACTATGGTTACTATCCTTAGCATTGGATTTGGAGTTTCGGACTTAGATTTTAGGATCTATCCCTTTGCTTGAGTTGTTATGGATTGAAGACCCTGGCTCCGATTGAGTTCACTTATTCATGAAGATGGAAATCCGATTGTTTCAAAGAATGTTCACCATGCGGTTTGATCGTTCTTCCTTTAGCTTTTATTTTCAAGTCTTAGGATAGTCCCTTCATCTCTCCCCACTTCTTAAATTTTCAAAACTCCTTCCTATTTCCAAATCTTCTTTGTTTTCAAACTTCAAACATTTTCGCAATCAAACCTTGATTTAGGTCATGCGATTTTACCTTTTCATTTTATTTCTTAATAAATGCTAAACCACATAAGCATATCGAAACTTTCTTCTCAAACACTTTAAAACTTTCAAAACTCACTCAATTGTTTTTGTGCCCTCGTGCACGTTTCTTTTTAACCTTTTTTATGTTTAGATATGATTCATTCTTTCTAGCGGAATTATTCGCTAAAGAATGACGACTTATCTTTACATTTTAAAATCGATTCAACTCATTGCTTCTTTTCACATTTTGTACCACGAACTACGGGGTTTTGATCTCGCATTGCACTTTGTGGATACGTAGGCATGAGACGTTCGTCTCTTCAAACACAAAATTCTTAAAAAAACATTCCTCTTCTCATCTCTTCAATCTTTTTTAAGCAAACCATTTCAAACCAAAAGAGCAGTAAATATTTCAAAGGGCTCCCGTGGAGTACCACTGACATTTCGGGTGCGTAAAACCTTCCCAATTTGTAACCTATCCCCTTACCCGTTCTCTGTTTGATTCTTTTAGCTTTTTAGCTTTTAGATTCATTAGGTTTTATTCGCTCTTTTTCCCTTTTCCATTTGGAATAAAATAAAAGCGCGGTGGCGACTCTGTTTACCTTGAGTTAAGTTAGCTAATAACTTACACTCGTGATTTTCCCGCTACACCATCCTGCAACCTGCAACAACAGAAAACACAAGTATGCCCCGGGGATTTGCATGGTATGATCTGTTCATCCATCGTCACTCGACACTCAAAGAGGGTTACAGTTTCCCTGCATGTCAGTTTTCTTTTAAAATTATCACCATGTTCAGATGTAATGCTATTTTTGCTAAAAATTCAGGACATTTTGCAAACAAAAATAAACACACACAGCTTCTTGACTGAATATTCTTTTTATTGAATGGCCTATGAATAGGCAAATATTTACATCAGAAAGCAACCACCTGGAAAGAGGTAGCCACCATAAAATTGAGAAAAGAAACTATCCTAATGGCAATGGACACGGCGTTCCAAGGAGTTCCATTTCTGCTATGACTAGCATGTCTTCGAGACTCTCCATTCTGCTTTGGCTTTCTGAGAGGATGAGGGGACTGCTTCCTATCCTTCTGATATTGTCAGGTTGTACGAAAAGATGATGTGGTTCAGATAACTCGGATCGCAGTTGTTCGCTTATTCCCTTGTTTTGCGTGGATCTCCCTTTCGGGTTTTCAATCCACCGGGATACCCTTTTTTGCCTGAGCTGTCCAATGTGGCTTTTCAACTCAGCGGGTCTACATTTATTTATTTATTTCCCTAACTTTTGCCCGAGCTTTTTATTCTGTTTTTAGCTCGCCGGGATGCCCTTTTTTTGCCTGGACTATAATTCTGTTTTTGTGTCAAGCGGGTCTCTTTATGAGAAGTATTTTTTAACTGCGTCCGAGTTAACAGGGGACTGGAAGTCGTCTCCATCCATAGTGGTGAGCATCAATGCTCCTCCTGAAAAGACTTTCTTCACTATGAATGGTCCTTCGTAGTTTGGGGTCCACTTGCCCCTATGATCTGAACTTGGAGGAACGATCCTCTTCAACACAAGCTCTCCCACTTGATACTCTCGAGTACGTACTCGTTGGTCGAATGCACGCTTCATTCTCCTCTGATAAAGCTGACCATGACAGATAGCCACTAATCTCTTTTCCTCAATTAGGCATAGCTGATTGTAACGAGCACGCACCCATTCAGCCTCATCAAGCTTTACATCCATCATCACACGCAATGAAGGAATCTCTAGTTCCACCGGCAGGACTGCTTCCATGCCATACACCAGAGAGAAGGGAGTTGCCCATGTTGACGTCCTGACTGACGTGCGGTACCCATGCAAAGCAAACTGGTAACATCTCATGCCAATATTTGTAGGTGACAACCATTTTCTGCACAATCTTCTTGATATTCTTGTTAGCTGCCTCTACCGCACCATTCATCTTTGGTCGGTAAGGAGAAGAATTGTGATGTTGTATCTTGAAGTCCCGACACAAGTCTGCCATCATCTTGTTGTTGAGATTAGAACCATTATCAGTAATGATCCTTTCGGGCACTCCGTATCTGCATATGATATCTCTTTTCAGAAATCTTGCCACCACTTGACGAGTGACGTTGGCATAAGATGCTGCTTCCACCCATTTGGTGAAGTAATCAATCGCGACCAAGATGAAGCGATGACCATTTGAAGTAGTTGGCTCTATCTTCCCGATCATGTCAATGCCCCACATAGAAAAGGGCCAATGAGATGACATGACATTGAGCGGGCTCGGAGGAACATGCACTTTGTCTGCATATATTTGGCACTTGTGGCATTTACGAGCGAATGAACAACAGTCTGCATCCATTGTCATCCAGTAATACCCTGATCTCAGCAATTTCTTAGCCATAGCATGCCCTCCTGCATGGGTACCGAAAGATCCTTCGTGGACTTCCTGCATTAACAGGCTTGCTTTGTGTCTATCCACGCATCTGAGCAAGACCATGTCAAAGTTTCTCTTGTATAAAACCCCGTCTGTGTTCAAGAAGAAGCTAGCAGCAAGTCGCCTCAAGGTCTTCTTGTCATTGGAAGATGCCCCAGTTGGGTATTCTTGCTTTTCCAGGAATAACTTGATATCAAAATACCAAGGTTTCTCGTCAGACATGGCGTCTACAGAGAAGGCATGAGCTGGAGCGTCAAGCCTGGATATGTCAATTCTGGGCACATAATTCCAACACAAGACTTTGATTGACGAATAGAGAGTGGCCAATGCGTCGGCAAACTGATTTTCATCGCGTGGTATGTATTGAAGTTTAACTGTCGTGAAGAACATCAACAGTTTTCTGGCATAATCCCTGTGTGGAATTAGATGCTCTTGATGCGTATACCACTTGCCGGTAACTTGGTTAATGACGAGGGCTGAATCTCCGAATATATTGAGGTTTTTAATCCGAAGATTAATTACCTCCTTTATTCCCATTATGCATGCCTCGTATTCCGCTTCATTGTTGGTGCAGCCAAATGTAATTCTGGCAGCGAAGGGTAAGTGAACACCTTCAGGAGTGATAAGTACGGCACCAACTCCACGACCATTGATATTGACGGCCCCATCAAACATCAAATTCCATTTGGATTCAGGGTCAGGCCCCTCCTCTGGAAGTGGTTCCTCATAATCGTTTGCTTTGAGGTACATGATGTCCTCATTAGGGAAATCAAACTTCATTGGCTGATAATCATCCTCAAGAGGTTGTTGTGCAAGGTAATATGACAATACACTTCCCTTGATGGCTTTCTGAGAAGTATACTGGATGTCGTATTCAGTTAAAATCATCTGCCACCTAGCAACCCTTCTGGTCAACGCTGGTTTCTCAAAGATGTACTTGACAGGATCCATTTTGGAAATGAGCAGTGTGGTATGAGTCAACATGTACTGCCTCAGTCGGCGAGCAGCCCATACCAAAGCGCAACAAGTTTTCTCGAGCAGTGAATATCGGGATTCACAGTCGGTAAACTTTTTGCTAAGGTAATAAATAGCGTACTCTTTTCGACCAGACTCGTCATGTTGGCCTAGTACACACCCCATTGACTCTTCTAGCACAGTCAAGTACATGATTAAAGGTCTTCCTTCCACGGGAGGCATTAGAACTGGAGGCTCCTGCAAATATTCTTTTATTTTGTCGAAAGCTCTTTGGCAGTCATCGTTCCACCTGACCGTTTGCTCTTTTCTTAGCAATTTGAATATCGGTTCGCACGTGGCAGTTAGATGAGATATGAACCGAGAAATGTAGTTCAACCTCCCTAAAAACCCGCACACTTCTTTTTCTGTCTTCGGTGCAGGCATATCTTGAATAGCTTTTACTTTGGCAGGATCTACCTTAATTCCTCTTTGACTAACAATGAAACCCAGCAGTTTCCCGGAACGCACTCCGAAAGTGCACTTGTTTGGATTCAACCTCAGCTTGTACTTGATCAGTCTATTAAACAGCTTCTTCAGGTTGACCAGATGCTCTTCTTCGTCTCGGGACTTAGCAATCATATCGTCCACATAACACTCAATCTCCTTGTGTATCATGTCATGGAACAATGTGACCATCGCCCGTTGATAAGTTGCCCCGACATTCTTCAAACCAAAGGGCATGACCTTATAGCAGAATGTACCCCACGGGGTAATGAACGTTGTCTTCTCCATGTCTTCCGACGCCATCTTAATCTGATTATAACCGGAGAAGCCGTCCATGAAGGAAAATACCGAGAATTGAGCAGTATTGTCTACCAACACATCAATGTGTGGTAACGGAAAGTCATCTTTTGGGCTTGCTCTGTTCAAATCCCGGTAATCAACGCACATCCGGACCTTGCCGTCCTTCTTTGGTACAGGTACAATGTTAGCTACCCAAGGTGGGTAACTAGTTACAGCAAGGAAACCGACATCCCATTGCTTCTGAACCTCCTATTTGATCTTCATCGCCATGTCAGGACGAGTTCTTCTCAATTTCTGTTTCACAGGAGGACAATCCTCTCTCAAAGGTAGCTTATGCACAACGATGTCGGTATCCAACCCTGGCATATCCTGATATGACCAAGCAAAGATATCCACATACTCTCTCAGCATACTGATCATCTCTTTCTTGACGTCGGCCTGTAGACTAGCCCCAATTTTGATTTCTTTCTTTGCATCTTCACTGCCAATGTTGATGATCTCAATTTATTCTTGATGAGGCTGAATAACTTGTTCCTCTTGTTTCAACAATCTGACCAATTCTTCAGGGAGGTCACAGTCTTCCTCAACCCCTTCATCAGCTTGGTAAACAGGATTGTCAAAGTCATGCATAGTCATAGCAGGAACGTTATCAATGAAATCCTGATGATCAACACTGCATAGATGATGTGCTTATTCAGAATCTGCTTATTTTGAAAAAGAGACGCTAACACAAAAACAAAAAGGAAAAACACATTGCCATTTTTATATTTTTGTGAAAAAGTTTAAAAACAAAGAAAGAGAACACAGTTTGTCTGAAAATGTCCTTTTATTTCATAGCAAAATAAGATGCAATACAAAACATGGTGGCCCAATACAATGGATCCTAGCATCTTGGGCAGAAAGCTGGATTTGACAATGCAGTATGCTAATAAAAGGAAACAAAATAATTACTCTGAGAGCCAGGTGACTTGTATGATGTCTTCAGCAGACCAGTTTGTTAGCTCCTCGCCGGGCGCACACGGGTGGATCCAGTTGTCCCAGTCACCGTCACTCTCCCCATCTTGGCTTGCTGTACAGATCTGGTTGCGGTCGAGCAACCCAGCACTTGTAAATGTGATAGCCTTACCACTTGGAGTAGACCCACCAGGCTGATACCCTTAGCCAAACTTATCATCTTTCTTTTCCAGCTCCAACAGCTTTCCCCAGCCTTGGGCACTGCCTGATTGAACAACCTCTTTTGCTTCTTTGTAGGAATGGATGGATGTACCCTCCTTCTCACTGCCCTTCTCCATAGGAGTCAATATGCTGACGTTGACTGCTTCGAAGGCTTGACATAAAGTTTCATGGATTTCTCCATCCATCTCTACATACTTGAACGTCGACAAGTGGCTTACGAAGATGTCCTCCTCTCCACAGACTGTGATGACCTGGCCGTCAACCACATATTTGAGCTTCTGATGCAGGGTTGAAGTAACAGCTCCAGCAGCATGTATCCACGGGCGTCCCAACAGGAAGCTATATGCAGGCTGGATGTCCATGACGTAGAAAACACTTTTGAAGACTTGAGAGCCTATCTTGATGGGCAGCTCAACCTCTCCAAAAACTGATCTTCTCGAGCCATCAAAAGCTTTGACAATCAGATCACTTGGTCTCAGGACAATCCCATCAACATTAAGCTTCATTAGTGCCTTCTTCGGAAGCACATTCAGGGAAGAGCCTGTGTCGACAAGAACATGTGACAACACAACACCCTTGCACTCCATAGTGATATGTAGTGCTTTGTTGTGGTTTTTGCCCTCTGACGTGAGGTCCCTGTCTGTAAATCCTAGGCCATGGCTTGCATTGACACTTCCTACGACAGCTTCAAGTTGGTTGACAGTAATTTCCTGAGGAACGTAGGCCATTTGCAGTACTTTCAGTAAGGCCTCTCTGTGTGCGGGAGAACACATCAGCAGTGATAAGATGGAAATCTTGGAAGGTGTCTGGTTCAGCTGATCAACCACCTTATAGTCACTCTTTTTGATAATCCGCATGAATTCCTCAACCTCTTTTTCAAATGTACCCTGTCCAGCCACAGGAGTAGTTGATTCATCAGATACAGCTTGCTTTCCTTTGGCCTTGGATGAAGCCTCAGCCTCAGGATCCCCTCTCAGCACAGGGGGAGTGAATAAACGACCACTTCTGGTGAAACCCCCAACTCCTACGACATTCTCTACAGTCGGGTCCACAGCAACAAATTTTCTATCAATCTTCTGTCCAGCTACATAAACATCTGAGCCATAATGCCAAGGAATGGCTTTATCGTCTGTGTATGGAACAGGCCCAGGTACGGTGATAGTCACGGGACTAATCTGAGGAGCATAGATTGTAACAGGCTCTCTTCTGACAGGCATGTCAGCTTCATCATAGAAAATAGTAATTGTTGACACATCATCAGCTTCATCATTACCAACTTTACTGAACTGCAAGGATCCATCATCAATCAAACCCTGCAAACCCATCTTCAGCTTCTCACAGCCATTCTCAGCATTCAAACATTCTTCACAATCAAAACAGCAACCAGGAAACACTTGACCATTCAGCAGTCTCTTTTTCACTACCCTCAAAGGAGTCTTCACTTCTTCAATGTTCAGCACAAGACTCAACTTGTCACCACCCTCAACAACATTGATTCTTGCCCCTCCGTGATGAGGGATAGGGTTCGAATTAACATTCGGCGGTGGTGCAAAGTTGATTGCTTTAGAGTCTACAAGATCTTGAACCTTGTGATGCAAAGCCCTGCACTTCTCAGTCGAGTTCCCGGGTGCTCCAGAGTGGAAAGCGCATCGTGCATTGACATCATAACCAACTGGAAGCTCTCCAGGAGGTGGTGGTGCCAAGGTTCTTAGTTGAATCAGGTTCAAATCCAGCAGTCTTGGAAGCAAAGCAGCATAAGTCATAGGGATGGCCTCAATCACCCTATTAGTCGGGCGAGTTTGCCTTGGCTGATACGGTCTCTACTGATAGTTGGTACGGGGTTGTTGTTGTTGTTGATGTTGTTGTTGTGGAGGTTGCATCTGTTGCACTGGAGCAGAAGGAATTGTGACGGCTGCCACATGCTCATAGGGTCTTCTATAACCACGGCCCCGGCCTCGGCCAAATACATCATTTGTCTCGCCCTCTCTTCTTCTAGGAGGTCCACTGAAAGCTTTCCTCGCTCCATTCGAGCTGCTAGCACTAGGATCTTGTATCTTCCCCATTTTCAGCAATGTTTCAACCCTCTCCCCAGCAATAACAATATCGTTGAATTTAGTGGCAGAACTGGACGCCAGTCTTTCAAGAAAAACACCATGCAGAGTACCCATAAACATGTCAGCCATTTCGTTCTCAAGCAGCGGTGGTTGCACTCTGGCAGCGAGCTGGCGCCACCTCTGAGCATATTCTTTGAAGCCTTCCTTAGCAGTCTGAGCCATGTGCTGCAATTGCGTATGGTTCGGAGCCATGTCCATATTATATTGATATTGTCTCACAAAGGCTTCTGCTAGGTCTTTCCAACTCTTGATATTGACTCTGCTAAGCTTCATGTACCATTCCAGCGAAGCTCCAACCAAGCTGTCTTGAAAATAATACATCCAGAGTTTTTCATCATCCGTGTGAGCAGCAATTCTCCCAACGAAAGATTGAAGATGGGTCTTCGGGCATGCAGTGCCATTATACTTCTCAAAGGTTGGAACTTTGAACTTGTATGGGATCCTGACCCCAGGAACCAAGCCCAAGTCTGTTATGTCAAATCCCAAAGAGCTCTGGGATTGAATAGCTCTGATTTGCTCAGCCATTTCCTCAAACCTCTTGTTCATCTCAGCTCCTTGACCTTCAGCTTCGTCAAGCAAAGTGAAATGCTCGTCTTGATTATCCATCTGAATATTATTCAACCCATCATTGATTATTGTCACTCCTGGATGTGTTACAGGAGCTTCAACCTGACGTGCGCCCGCACCGGTACGATTATCAGCAGCAGCAGCAGCAGTGTTCCTGGGTTGACTGTTCTCTATCATCTCCCACAGACGCTCTTGGTTCTGACCCATGCCTGCCATCAATGTCATAAAGTTATCCATTCTCAGTCTCAGATCTGCCAAGTCATCTTGCATCTGGTCCATGACTCGCTCTCTGTTAATCTTTGTTGGATACCTGTGTGCAACTGGTTGTTCCCGAACTTTCCGGGGAGCTATAGTGCCTGAAACACAAAACACGTTAGAAACTGAGACACTACCTGCAAAACAAACAAACAGGTTATATGTATGCAATGCAGTTGTTTATGTTTCCACCCCCAGGTCATTCATGCCCCGGTTCCAGTATTTAGCAAAGAAAACCAGATGGGTACTGATCCTCGACTTTCAGAAACCTTCGCGAAAAACCACATTCAAACCATAACAGCAGGCACACCAAGAAATGGTGAAAAAGTCATAACATAAATCAGTCTATTAGGCAAATAAAACAGAATTCCCCGTAGGGTACAAGTTTCTAAAAAGAAAACAAACAGCCAGTGTAACACGGTGGGAGAACTGACTTTAGTTATGTTGCGGATAGCAAGAGTCGCCACCGACTTTTATTTTATCCAAAAGGAAAGGGTATAAAAGAATAGGAAAGACCTTAAGAGATATTTTTGGGTCCGGGGGGTAGGTTATGTAAAGGGAAGGTGTTAGCACCCTTTACATCCATGGTTATCCATGGGCTCTTAGTTACTTAGCTCACTTTTGAATTGTTTTTGAAAATGTGAAGTGTGTGAATAGAAAATTTTCATATGAGTTAATAATGATCCATGTACGGATGCGTAAAAACTTGTGTTTGAAAATTTGTTTGAAATTGTGGAAAGTTTGAAAAGTTTTTTGAAGTGAGCAAGTACATAAGAGGAACCTTCCCTAAAGTTTTAAGTCTTTCTTGTTCTTTATCCTTTAAATGATAAGACTATCCCTACTATTAAGGAGTAGGTAGTCATTACCTTGGATGTTAGGGACATGTGAGGGACATTTATTTTTGAAGGCAACTGTGGGGTGTATTAAGCATATAGGAGGGACTATCATCATTATTCGAATGGACTTGATTCATAAAGGCAACCATGAGGGACTTGATGATTTTTCTTTTTAAGGGACTTGCTTTTTACACCCCATTTGACCTTATTAATAGGAAACATAGAGGGATAGCCTTAGAAAGTGTAGGATGGCGATTAAAAATCGACTTACGTGTGTGAGTGTTCAATATTATTTATCTTATATTAAAATGATCTAAATTTATTTTTAAATTGAATACATGTTTTACACTCCCTAAATTACTAACCATAGCAATAAATTGAATAATTAAATATTTACAATATTACATCCAGGAGCAATTACATAATAATTATAATAATAAGCAAATTAAAATAAATAGCAGATAAATAATTAGCAAAATATAAATAAATAAGCAAATATAAAAATGAATAAATAGGGGTTAGTGATAAATATAATTAAAAATAAGATTAGTAAAAATAAAATAGATAAATTTAATGAAATAATAATAATTAGAAAAATAAACAAGGTTAGAGAAATAAGAATAATAATAAACAAAAATAATAAATAATAATATGGTTAATAACAATAATTAAATAAAATAGAATTAAATATTATAAACACAAAAATTGGATTTTAATATATAACATTTAATAAGAATAATTAAAAAATTTTAAACATTATAAATTTTAATTATTACAAATTTAATCATTTTTAAGCATATATTAACATTTAGTTATTAAAATAATATTTATACATTATAAGGAGAAAATAAGTTTTAGATATTATATTCACAAAATTAATTATATTTATAAAATTTAATTTCTACTAATTATCATATTTTATAAATTATTTTAAACATATACAAAAAAAAAATATAATTATTATAAGTTAAATTGTTTCTAAACATATATTAAAAGAAAAATAATTTGGATTATAAATATATTTACAAATGAGTTATAATTATTTTTAAATAAATATGTACAATAATAATTATATCACAAATTAGAAAAATAAACAATTAGGTTTTAATAGATATTTAGAAAATAAATTAGGGTTTTATTAGAAAAATATTTTTAGGGTTTAATTTATAATATACAAAATTATTCTAACTAATATATATATTATAATTTACAAAAAAATAATAAAGAACATGATTTTTTTTTGAATTAGAAAACATATATACATAAAATATATTTAATTTGTTTAATAGAATAATCAAAATAAAAAAGAAGAAAATAAAATATGAAAAAAAACTTACCTGACTGGGATTTGAACCCAGGTCAGTATGCTTGCCAGCAACAACAATAACCACCAGGCTAGCCCACACGCAGGCAACAATGAAGGGAGGAGAATTTGTTTTGTGCTTTGCTTGAAAAATCCAGAAAATAATAAAAAAAAAACAAAAGGGCCTGGGGTGGTATTGAACCCAGGACCCTTGTTCCTTCATGCGCATGCCTTACCGCCTGGCTGGGAGAGCCTTTCTGATAGTTGAATGGCAAGTAACTATAATATATTAAGTTTGCTTTTAACCTGAAAAAAATAACAAAAAAACAATGCACCAGCCAAGTATCGAACCAGGGTCCTTACAACATACGCGTATCAGTCTTACCACTAGGACAAACGCAAGTTTGTGATATAAAACAACAATTAATTCATAAAATATTTTACGTAATATTTGAATTCTGGAAACGCGCCAAAGGTCATCTTCTAGCTCTCGCCGTCCAGTTAGGCTATACCTACGGTTTGTCCGTCACTAAAGCTTTTAGTGACGGATTTTTGTCGTCACTATAGAACCTGCACTTAAAATCATGAACAATACGCATAATAAATCCATTCTAATTGTCCAGATCAACTATACAATGATCATTGATCTCAAATATGTCATTAATTTGAATTGAAATCGGCTGTATAATGAGTTCCCAATTTGTGGTTTCCTTAGAACCCTAACATGGCACAGGATGGTTGCGGCTTCGATTCTCACAATAAAACACCCAGAATCAATCTAAGGATCATTCTAAACCATAATCAATAGTCAAAAACAAGTTAGAAAGCATAATCATGATAAATCGAAAAATCAAAGTTCAATGGCATATGAAGATTCGGTTAAGGGTCTATGTGATGTTTTGAATGATGAAAATGATCCAAATACATTCAATAAGCATCATAGAGTGCATTGCAACCTTCAAATCTTTCTGATATTGCCTCTATTTGAAAATCCGAATTGGTGTTTTGGCTTGAATTTTTGAGCTATGAAACTTACCTTTGGCTGCTGGCAATCGTGAAATGAGAGCTAGGGTTGTGTTTAGTATATATATGTGAATCATTCTAGGTCAAAATATTGATTAGTTATGTGGAAGTTTGGATATTTGAAGATTGAAAAAGATGGTGTCATGAAATTCAAATATTGGCTCATGAAAGCTTGCTATTTTTGGATAAATCACATGATTTCTTTCTCTTTCAACTTCAATCAACATTGATGAGATTCTAGAAGCTCAATCTTCATCCAAAAATATATTTTCATATTTTATATTTATTTAAAATGATTTTTTATGAATTAAATCAAAATAAATAAAAATAAAATAATAAAAATTATGATTTTTAATCAATTGGGTCGTGCATGATGATATGATATGGATTGGATCACAATTTAGCAAGCCCATTTGGAAAGAAATGGTTTTAAACCTCCATTTTCAACATAAACCATCATAAAATTTCCCAACTTTGCAAGGGCATATCTCCCTCAATTTTAAAGGTATGAGGGTGTTCTTGGACATTTTGTAAATCTTGAAGAGTCCTCTAAACAACCCCATTGGTTTCAGGTCCATATCATTTACCAATCTCAAGTTATGCTCTTTTGAAGTTGTTGACTTTTTGTTGACTTTTGAAATGACCTATAATGTCTTAGCTCCTATCTTCCAAATGAAGAATTTTTGGGCTTAACTTGAAAGATCAAAGTTGTAGAGAATTCAATTTCCTTCAAAATGAGCTTTGGATGGAGACTTGGTGATGAAGTATGTGAAAGTTATGGCTGGTCAAAGTTCAGTTGACTTTTACTGAGGAAACCCTAATTTAGAAACTCCTGATTATTGATGATCTGGAATCTCCTTGATGAATCATGATCAACCCTTGATCAAATGATGAATTTTACTTCATATACTTGATGTTGGCAAAAAATCATGAAGTTTGACTTTGGTTTGATCACAGTTGACCTTAGTTTGACTTTTTAACTACATTGACTGATTTTGACTTATCTGATCATCTGACTGAGCAAACTTTTGAGAAAAGTCTTGAAACTTGTCATGGGGGTTCTTATATACATATAAGATGTTATGAATCTCACTTGAAGTCTTGGAAGTCCATTTAGCCTGATTAAAGTCAAAACCCTAGTTTTGGATGCACTGCCTAGGAGGTGCATTGTCTGAGGGAATTGTCAACTCTTTTGACCCATTGTGAACTTTGTGAACCTTGTGAACCATCATAAAATGTCTTGTGAACCTCACGGGAGGTATTGTGAAGCTTGTGAACCTTGTGAACCTCATAAAGTAGCTTGTAGACTTCATGAACCTCATGGAAGGTTATGTAAACATTGTGAATCTTGTGAACCTTGTGAACCTTCAAGAAGTAACTTGTGGACTTCATGAACCTCATGAAAGGTCTTGTAAATGTTGAGAAGCTTGTGAACCTTGTGAACCTTCAAGAAGTGACTTGTAGACTTCATGAACCTCATGAAAGGTTATGTAAATGTTGAGAAGCTTGTGAACCTCGTGAACCTTCAAGAAGTGACTTGTAGACTTCATGAACCTCAGGAAAGGTTATATAAGCATTGAGAAACTTGTGAACCTTGTGAACCTTCTTAGCACACAAAGTCTTGTATTGTGAGGGCAAATTTTGGGGTGCAACAGCCAGGACTCCTACAACATGCCTGTAGGTAATCCAGATACAAGGAAAACAAACTAAGAAGCAAAACCACTGCCTGAGGACCCTGAACCTCCCTCACTAAACCCCAAATCAGACCTAACCTTCTTGACTCTAGCCATCAACTTGAGGTCTTCAATCTCTTTAAGTGCTGCTTCGAGGGCTTGTTGACTGTCTGCTAACTGCTGAGTCTTCTCCCTGCGAATCTTGTGGACTTGCTCCACCTCTTCCTTTTTGTAGGCCATCTGAACTTCAAAGAACTCTTCTTTTTCCTTATATTTCTTCAGCTCTTGCTCTCTCTGTCCCTACAACCAGACAATAGACTGACGAGCATCTTTGAGAGTCTGTGAATTCTTCTTGCATTCAACTTCTCTTTTGGCTTCCATCATTCCCAATCTATGGAAGTGAGCCTCCCTTCCAGCGAAGTCTTTCTCTTTAGCCTCCAAAGTAGTCTGCATCTTCAGCAACTTCTCTTCAGCTTCATTCTTGGCCCGGTTGGCAAGATGATACAGATTAACTACTTCAGTGTTCTCCACTCTGACTGCATGCAGCTGGGCTTCTAACTTCTTGAACTCCTCTAAAGACATAGTATCAATGGGCTCAGCAACTGGAGGAACTGGTGATGAGAATGGCAGCAAAACTCTTTTGGCTCTGTCTTTCAACCAAACTTCATACTCTGGGAACATCTGATTGTTGCACTTTCCAAAGCTAGCTATCCCTTCTCCCTTAATGCACTTCCAAGCTCCAGCAACCTTCCTCACTAAGGGCATATTGTCCTTCACTGGGAAGTAGAAAATAGGGGTCAGCTTCAGTTCTTCTGGTACCTCTCTCAAGGCATATCCCAATTGTCTTCTTAACAAGATTGGATTATAATTGATCCCTCCAGTTACTCCCAATAAAGGTACACTAAGATAACTCCCACAGCTAGTGATGAAACGTGCACCTTGCAGCCTTTGAGTAATCCACCTGACATCCTTGGATAGCAACTTTTCCAGCTTCTGAGCCCATACCAAGTTGTGGTTATTAAACACTCCAGTACTAGGCAGATGCCTCATGAACCACAAATGAAATAAAGGAGCGCAGGAACGAACTAAACCCCCCTCTTCTTCTCAGTCTTGTAGTGCACTGAATAATACAAATCTCCGAGCAATGTAGGCACAGGATTCTTCAGCAAAAAGAGATGTATGGCATTCATATCTATGAACTTTTCCATATCAGCAAACAAGACAATGCCATAAATAGAAAGAGCCAAGATAGCACAGACAGCATCCCATTCTTCCTCAACAGCCAACTCTTCCACCTTCTTTACCAAAGTCTCCAAAGAAAACCCAGGTACACCTCCCTTAATGATGGTCAAAGAATTCACAAAAGAAGTGCTCAAATAAAGAGCCTTAGCAATAGCCTCATGTGCAGGTCTACTCATCTCAGCATTGAACGGAATCTTGTTTCGAACAGGCACTCCCAAGATCAAGGCATACTCCTCCAGCAAAGGGCCTAGCTGAAAATCAGGAAAAGTGAAGCAACGGAGTTGAGGATCATAATACAGAAGCAGGGTATGAATGGCACTTCTCTCAGAAGAATCTAACTCTACCACCACATCCAGAATACTCCCATAAGCCTTCCTGAATCTCTCCACATGGTTGGGTGTAATCAGCTTTACCATCTTCTTCAACATGCCAACCTTGGTGTCAAAGAACTTGAAGTGAATATTCTGCTTGCGAGGATCTTCCATCTCTGAAGAGAATACCGGAACCGGAAGCAAAGATATGAACCTGTGAATGAAAACAAAACATGATTAATGATGAAATGATGCAATGCAGATGCAAATGCAAAGACATATGATCATTTGGGACTGCCTGGAATCTAGGTACCAAGGCCACATGATCAGAAACCCCAAATCCTCTGGATATCAGCCTATAAACTCTCAGATAAGCTCAGATACTCCCAATCAAAGACCAGAGAAACTCAAGAACTCCGGAACCAAAGTAACTGTATCAGAACATGAAACTGTACTGGTAGCAAGGGTATGATGAGGTCAAGGGTTCCTGCAAACCTGTAAACCCATTCCCAATCTCACAGGTGTGCTCCGGGTCAAACATCACAGACTCTCAAAGCCGAATAGCAATAATACTTTCACCATTTCCGAGAAATGGCTCATGACCAAATCAGGGAATCGGTTAGGCATTATGTACTACGCAGGGAGGCCTCAGTTGAGTCCGGGAAAAACAAGCATCCCTTATAAGTCCTCAACTTCAAGCGCTGAAATCGAGAAACAATAGTACATTCAGCCCGTAGGATACAGTACTAATGTCATACGACCAAATGTTTTAACTGAGTTCCTATAAGAGAACCATGCCATCCTATACGAGTCCCCAGTGGACCCTCGGGTGCGAATGGGTTTGCCACAAAATGTGGTCTGCCACTGCCACCACTGGAGAGGGTTGTTTCCACAAAGGTTCTCAATGATCGGTCCCCAGATGCACATAACTATCAAGGTCCTATCCCGAACTGGAGGAAATCCCCACACAAGATATTTCCAAGACGGTCGCAATCTGGGCTTGAAACACACTGCCACTCATCATGTCACATGTGAGTACAATATGTCCACTCTAGTCCTATAGTGCACTCAAGCCGGGTACTTGGCTTATCTCTCAGAAACAGTATCACCCGATCCCACCAAACAGAAAACCAGTCCAGACAGTCCAGTATGATATACATGGTGCGGAAAATAAATACTGAAAACTGTAAATAAACAACAATAATATACAACAAGCCACAACAAACAGACATCACACAATGAAACAGAAACACACAAGCGCTAAGAGAGACTCACAGGGGAACCAGAGATCTCTGGTGTGCAATCCCCAGCAGAGTCGCCAGCTGTCGCTCCCCGGATTTCCATCCTGGTACAAACACGAAAGTGGCGCGGAAAGAGGTAGAGTCGCCAGCCAGGCATTTTTATCTCGAAGAAAGGGAATGGTAATGCTGCACAAACCAGAAGAAAAGAAGAGGAAGGACACAGGTCCTGCGAACCAAAGATACTGAGTTCGGGAGTCGGTTACGACCTGGGAAGGTATTAGCACCCAGATCGTCCGCCGTACCCGACGGGATCCACGCTTGCACAAGAAACTATTTCAAAGGGTGGGGGTATGATAACTGCAGCAAAAGAAAAGAAAAGAAACTGGAAAATAAATATGAGAAAGGAACTGAATAAGAAACAAAGAGAAAAAATGTAGGGAAAATAAAGATTGTGCTCGAACGGGCCCTACCCCGCTGCCTATGTACCTCATCAGGATAATGAGGATCAGAGACGCCGTAGTTCCCCTAACTAGGGGTGGCAAGGAAATTGCTTGTGAATTAAAGCTTAAACTGCCTATGCCATTGCTCAGGTGTTGCAGACTCGGACGACGAGTGTGTAACCGTCTTGTAAAGTGACATGTAGGAGCAAGTTTACGTAAGGAGTGAATGAGATGAGAAAAGAATTCCCGAAGGAAAGACGCTTATTGTTTGTTTGGTGTTTTTTAGAAGCTTTTATGAGTGAAAGTTTGCATAAGTAAGTGTACCTAAGTCTTACTCAATGGGATGTGTACATCTCACATCATCCCGAAATGGAATGCGCAAGAGGCACACCTATCTATGGAGGAAATCCCCAAAGCTAGTCCCACAAGTGAAGGCTCAGACACACTGACCTATTAACATTTATTAAGTGTTTTTGTGGTTTTTTGGTTAAGAAGTGTTTTTTTAGCTTTTCTTTGTGAGGTACTCATGCTAAGACCTATCCACCATAAGTGATGACTCACACCTCGCCCCGAAACGGAACGCGTGCAAGTATCTCATAGCAAAGTATCATGTCACATGAAATTACTCAACCTTTATTAAGTGAATTAAAATTGAATTTGAAGATGAGAAGAGAAAGCACCAAAGGATCACAAAGGAAAAATTCTAAAGGGGGACTAAATAATCCTAAGTGTTAACATGCATGGATGTCCTAAGGGTTAGTGAGGTTTCTATCCTAATGAAGAAGGAAAGAAGAAGAGGAAGAAGATAGAAGAAGGGATGAGAAAGGCCTAAGTCCAACAACAAAGAGTTAGCTCAAGATAAGCATAAGAGGAGAAGATGAGATTTGGAGATGTGGAACTCAATTCCCACACCTCACACTTACCATAGCCCCTGCAAGGTTAGTATGCATACAAGTGAAACAAAATGAGCAAGATAACATGCTAACATCACACAATCAGAAGTGAAATGGTATGAACATATTCACAATGCAAATGCAACTCAAAGGAATGAGGAGAAGAAGTATGCAAGCTAAAGATGCAACACGAAACACTTATGAAAGCAAATGCACATTTATGGAAGATGCATAGCAAAATGCACAAGATATGAACACCATGCTCACAACCAGAACCAAAAAAATATGAAGAATGGCTTAAGAAGCCAACAAGATGAAGAGAAGAAAGGTACAAGACCAAACAATACCCAATGGAAGCAAAAGAAACAATAAGATGAAGTGAAAGCACTTAAGGAAACAAATGACTTAAAGAAGAAGCAAACACAAAAAATTCAGAAGACACAAACCCTATACTAGGACCAGGAAGGTACCCATACCCCAAAGGAACCCCAAATGAGAAGAAGAAGTTGGCACAAGTGCCCTTCTAAGCTTATAAGAGACTTAAAGGTTCAAAGGAAGCAAAATGGGGACAAGGTTCAAAGTAAAATTCAAAACAAATCAACCAACCATCTAAAAATTCCACAATTGAAACCAAATGATCTTCAAACATGTTATATCAACTAGCCAAAAGGATTTGAAAAGATTCAGAATTAAACTAGGTTAAATGGAAGCAAGAACACAAGTGAGGGTTACAAACTTACATCACAAGTCACAAGATCAAGACTCAAGAAATAGATTTCTAAAAATCCATATAAAAATCACATGAAAAGTACAATGTTTTAATAATCCAAAGCAAAAATAATGGGATCAAAACTCAAAATATTGAAGAGTATGGAAAATAGACAAGGCAGTGTGGTCAAAGAGGACTTAAAAAGAAGCTAGGTGAAATGAGGAATTAATTCAGACACGTGGACAAGGAAATAAAATAAAAGAAAAATATGATAAAATAATAGAGACTTAAAATAACACACATGATTTTTTTGGGATTTTTTAAGTGAAGGGAAGTATTTTTAAAAATTGAAACTAAACTGAATAAAAGAAAAATAAAATGGAAAAGAAATTAAAAATGAAATAGAAGTGAGGTGTGATAAGTAGGGTTCATGCGTGTAATTGGTTTGGGCTGAGGACACTAGGGGTGCGAAAAGCACACTGAAGAGCCCAATATGCTACGCTGGAACATGTCTTTTATTGTGGAATTTAGTGAAATAAAGATGGGAAATACTGGATACGTTGGATTCATCATGCGGCTGTGGCTGAGAGCCTCATTAATTGAGGTGGCATAATGGTACGCTGGGATTGGTTGGTGTATGTTAATTATTGTAGGCTGTATCACATGAAACATTAAAATGAAAACAGAAAATATAACATGAGATGGAAGGAAATTAGGGCTAGGTGGCGCGCTAATGGACGCTGGATTGAAGATCTGACGGCTTAGACTTTGTCTTCTTCAAATGCAAACCCTAACTGAACACAACAATTTTCCGGTGACCAGAGCTAGGGCTCCGGCACCGGAATTCGAACTAGCATCAAAAATCAACCAAAAAATGAAAACAAATAACCCAGATCTACTAATTCGACATCCCTGAATCCAAATCTAACATCAAAAAAAGCTAAAAGTTAAAGAATTGGACGGATCGAAGGAAATAAAGTGTCACCATCAAACTTGAAACTCACATAACTCATGCTATAATGCCTCAAATTCAAATCTAAATAGTGCAGAATCATCACTGAAGATCAAATAACACAAAATGCATCACTAATTTCATTTCCAGAACATGAGATTTCAAGCCATACCTGAGATGGAGATCTTGATATAGTGAGCTAGAAAACCAAGCAATGCGTGCAAATCACTCCTCTTACTCCTTAGATGCAAAATAAATGCATCTAAGGTCTTGAAACAGGCTGGATCTAGAGTTTCAGAGCAAGTTGCTTCTCAATGGTAAGCTTATATTTCTGTGTCTTAAGCTCTAATGATTGGTGGAATCTTGATCTATATCATTCACTGATCAAGAATATGGAAGAGTTTTGTGAAGAAGGTGAGAGAATGGAGAGATTCGTGAGAAAATGCAAAGTTGCAAGAAAGTTGAGAATGAGAGAATGAGGGAGATCTGAGATTTGCTAAGCCCTAATTCTTCTTGTTATGACCTCACAAGGCAATGCTGAAAGTGTGAAAAAGAATGCACGAATGAATCATGAGAAAAGTGTGAAGTTGCATAATTTGCACTTGGTGAGATAAGCATGCTATGCTCATGCTCTCTTGGGCCTCTCAGCACATGTGACTTTCATTTTCCACCCTTGATTCAAATCCAAACATTCCTGGCCTTTAGATTCAAGCATCACACTTGTTTCATGACTTTTGCCAATTTTGCACTTTTGGAGGGATTTTCTCATTTGGCACGAAAATGACTAATTCTTTGGAGCAAAATGGTTATAATGTGATGCATTTTAAGTTTGAAACACAATTGGGCCAGTACCAAGTCACAAAATTCAAGTTTGAGGCCTTTTGCATTTGGTGGCTTTATGAAAAGTTGATTTTTGCCCTAAAATGCTGGAATTTTCGAAGGCCATCTAGAGAGATCTAGGAATCCTATGAAAATGTACTTGTACTTTTTGAAAATGGGAGCCCTTACTCTTCAACTTTCATGTTTGACTTTGGTCCATTTGAAGAATTTTTTATCATGTTAAGGCCATTTGAAAATTAGGGCAAAAGTTGCCAAATTTGGAAAATTCCATAAACCAACTTTGTACCATTTTTGCAAAACCCTTCAAATCTCCATGATTCTTGAAATTTAGGCATTCCAAACCTCTTATAACATTGTAAGGACCCCTCTTGGCCAAAAACTTTGGGTTAGACCCCTTGAAAATGCACAGTTGACTTTTTAAGGGCACAATTGACTTTTTCCTTCATCTGCAAGCAACTGAGGCATTGACTGACTTCCACATGGAATTTTCTCATGAAAATTGACACATAGGATCATCTTAACATATATAAGACTTTGCCCAAAATAAATGGCCAAAGTTGTGAGATTATGGTGCTTTAATCACAAACCCTAATTTGGGTGCCTTGTATAGGAGCTTTTCCTTGTCCTGAGATCTCTGATGATCATGCAATCTTCTGAGATTTTGTCAATGGACTTGAACTTGTAAATGGAGTGTAGACTCACCATATGACTTGTATAAACTCATTGGGACCCTTGTCATGGCTTGAAATGCTTCAAGGACCTCCACAGATGACCATATGCTTGATGCTAGGACATGAGGGATGTTATGCCTCATCTTTCTATGCTAAGATGCTGAGGAAATGATATGAGTATGATGAATATGATATGATATGATGCTTAAAATGAAGAGGGAAAATTTGGAGTGTTACAGGTATCCCCCAGATGTAGTTTGTTAACACCGAACTGGATCAACATATTTTGTGTTCTTATTATTCTGCAATTTACAGATTTTATGTATTGTGTTTTTGACTGGGATGTGAAAGCATGATGTCTCAACATTTGTGTAATAACCCGTATTTTAATTAAATGCTCTGGATAATAATAATTAAGTTAATAGGGGTTCGGTGTACTCTGAGAGTTTTCAATCAAAATAATTAGAGCAACCGACGAACTTAAATTAATTAATTAGTATTATATGACTCAGAGGTATTATTAAATAATTGACTCAGAGACATTTTTGGACACTCTCAATTTGGACCTGTTAGATTACTAACAATTTGTTATATCAGTATAACAATTGTTTGTTTGTAACATAAAAACAAGTTATGTGTTGGTGGGAGAAGGAAAAAGAAAGAAAAGGAAAAGAAACCCTAAGAGAAGGAAGAGAGAAGTTGGGGAAGAGAAAGGAGAGGAAAAGCTTGAAGCTAGAGAACTTGAATCATCATCATTCTTCTTCATCAATCATCATCTTCATCAAACTCCTCGTTTATTGCAAGGTGGGTTCTAGTTAGAAACTTTTATTCAGTGAAGTTATAGTTTTCTTGAGATTAGGGCATAATCCTAGAAATCATAGAATCGAGATATTGAACGGTTGAAATACTGATTAAATGCACGAGTATGTTGGTAATAGGTGTGGTAATATCTGTTTAAAACCATTTTGAGGTTTGATGTGTTTTAGTTGGAGTTTGGAGGAATTTTGAGTGTTAAAACGCAGGTTTTTGTGCTACTGACTATCGGTTAACCGGTAAACCATATGCGTTAACCGGTTAACGAGACCCTGATACGCCACTGGAAGTGGAATTTAGACTGGTTAATGAGAAGCTTTTGATGTACTATTTCCAGAGACAGCCTGTCTGGGGGTTCACTGGAATGATACATGAAATTGGAGAGGTTCGTTGTTCGCAATTGGAAAGAGCTTGGGGAGGCTTAATCTGCATGATGTGCCCCGTTCTGTGTTACCTTGAGTTATGAACGATGGGTGATTGTTACACATGTTTAGAAACCGCGAGTGAGAATCATATTGCAAGTTAGTGTGGATGGGATTGATAATTTTGAGTTGGATTGTTTGTCAACAAAAAGGAACAAGTTTACTTGTGTTCAACCATTTAGCCTCGGATAGGTAATCGATCGACACATGACTTTCATGTAGGACTTTAGAGAATCGTACTTTCTGAAATGTAAGTTTGTTTTGGCTTCCGTTCGAAGTGCCAGAGGATAAAGTGTTGGACTTTCTTTTGAGCATGATTGGTAGACAGTAAATGATCTAAATTTTTTGATGTGTCGTCATTGCAACTACTAAGGACTCAAATTGAGAAGTTATAAGAGACTAATGAAGTGTGATCTTCTAGGAAACATTTTGGTATCCAAATTACTGTGTGGATAAGGGATGAACAATTGGTCAGTACTAGTATCGTTAATTCTTAATATTAGTTATGGACTCTGTAAGAGTAATACCATATGTGTGTAGTTGATCCGTACTCAAAGATGAGAATTTGGAAGTTACCTTCCAGGTAAGAGTGAGAGATGAATTTTCTGAAGTTAAACATGTAAATTGGATCGTTTAAGGAACGAGGCCCTTGAGAGAAATGGATTTGAATGAGAAGTTTTGTGTGGTCTTCAAAGGTGAGTGTGTGGAATATTGTATGCAATAGGAAAGTGTTATGGAAATCAACAAGTATAATAAGAATGCTTTAAGTTTGGTACGGGTGACTCGCTAATGATTGTAAGCTCTGTGATGTTGCTATGTTGTTATTAATGGAGACCTTGTGTCAATAGAAACCTTGAGCGAATAGAATCCTATGAAGAGGATTGATATGGAGTATAGTAACCCTAGTCAGATTCATTAAGCTTAATTGGATGAATTGTTTCGAGTTTAGAATGGATTTGGAAATCGTACCAATATTGATTACAGCAGTATAACCCATGTATCTCTGTCGTTAGAGAGTTTGGACCGATGTTATTATTGTGTGGTTGACTAGTAAGATGTCTATCCCTGAATGTCTGAAAGTTCTTATTCTGTTGGTTGGTGAGAACTCCAATAGATACATGTGTTCTCCGCAGACTACCAAATACCTAGTGTTGCTCGAGAGTTCGTGGTATCTCCATTGTTAGACTTTGAGAGCGTAATGGAAGGAGACGGCTGAAAGAGTTCAATCAAATTATTAAAAATCAAAAGATAATTTCGTTCTAAGTTTATTTTCCTTAAGTAAGATACTGAAAGAATGAAGTGTCAGATGTAAATGGTCATAGTGTATGATGTTGAACCAAATGGAATTGGTACAGAAGTTATTTGATAACTTTTGAGATGATTTTAGTAATTGAAGGATTTTAATAAGAGCTTTTGCTGGAAATTGTGCGTAGATAAGATTTCACTAAGATACCTTATGGAGTTTTGTCGAGTGTTGTGGTTCCGAAATAAAGTTGGAGTGTTATGCCTTGGTGTTGTGACTCAATAGAAGGAATTAGAGTGGTATGCTTCTCCGAAGGAGAGATGAGCCTAAGTGATTCGGTATGAAAAAACGGATGAATTGCGGAAATAGTAAGTTGGAAGTTAACCCAATGTGGAAACAACCGTAGGAGTAAAGACGTGATGTTTAATTTATTATGAAATGAGGACTTAGAGCCGTGAAGTCAAAATGGAATTTGAATATGTCAGAATATGTAGGAGAAGTAATGATAAGTATGGATCTAAGACAATGTTGTAAACTGTTGTTGTTTAGCAGAGGAAATTCGAGGACGAATTTCAGTTTAAGGAGGGCGGGATGTAATACCCCATATTTTAATTAAATGCTCTGGATAATAATAATTAAGTTCATAGGGTTCCAGTGTGCTCTGAGAGTTTTCAATCAAAATAATTAGAGCAACCAACGAACTTAAATTAATTAATTAGTATTATTTGACTCATATGTTTTATTAAATAATTGACTCGAAGACATTTTTGGATACTCTCAATTTGGACCCGTTAGATTACGAACAATTTGTTATATCATTATAACAATTGTTTGTTTGTAACATAAAAACAAGTTATGTGTTGGTGGGAGAAGGAAAAATAAAGAAAAGGAAAAGAAACCATAAGAGAAGGAAGAGAGAAGGTGGAGAAGAGAAAGGAGAGGAAAAGCTTGAAGCTAAAGAACTTGGATCATCATCATTCTTCTTCATTAATCATCATCTTCATCAAACTCCTCGTCGATTGTAAGGTGGGTTCTAGTTAGAAACTTTTATTCAGTGAAGTTATAGTTTTCTTGAGATTAGGGCATAATCCTAGAAATCATAGAATCGAGAGATTGAACGGTTGAAATACCGATTAAATGCATGAGTATGCTGGTAATAGGTGTGGTAATATCTCTTTAAAACCATTTTGAGGTTTGGTGTGTTTTAGTTGGAGTTTGGAGGAATTTTGAGTGTTAAAATGCAGGTTTTTGTGCTATTGACTGTCGGTTAACCGATTAACCATATGTGTTAACCGGTTAACGGGACCCTGATACGCTACTGGAAGTGGAATTTAGACTGGTTAACCATATGGGTTAACATTGTAAGTTTTGGAAAATATTAATTCTTATAAAATTCATAACTTTTTACTCAGGTATCCGATTGAGAAAAACTTTATATCGTTGGAAAGCTATGAGAACATAATATCCAATGGTAAAGGAAAATACTACTTTTGAAGTGTAAAATATTTATTTATTTTATGCCGAATAAAATTACCTATTTTTGTAAATGTAATCCGTGAATCATAAAATATGCAATTTAAAGTATTGTGAGGAAACCTTACCATAAACAAATAGTATGGCCTAATAATGTAACTAGAAATTGTTAAATGGTATAACTTGTGAGATGTTTAGGACTACCCTAGGTTGATGTGAAACCGTTGGCGCGTAATACACTAGGTCCTCCGTAAAGTCTTAAGTAAGTCTTGAGGTGGGTTACTTTGAGTCCCACGGGAAGCATCCGTAAAGGCTTGTGGTGAGTACTACACTGGGTTACACAATAATTCTTGAGTAAGTCTTGAGGTGGGTTATTTTGAGTCCCACGGGAAGCATCCGTAAAGACTTGGGGTGGGTGTTATGTCGAGTCTTCCGTAAAGTCTTGAGTAAGTCTTGAGGTGGGTTATTCTGAGTCCCACGGGAAGCATCCGTAAAGGCTTGAGTTAGATGTTCCACTCATTTAGTGTCGAGAGTGTGTATGGACTTTTGTTCAATCTTGTTTTGGCTTCTTTGTAGAGAAGTGGCCAAAAACCTGAGTAGTGATTAAAATTGAACCTTTAGAGTCGAGAGAACTCTAAGATAGGGAACTTACTGAGATGTTGATATCTCACCCTATTATTTGTTGTTGCTTTTCAAGTTTCTTTTGCAGGTTGATTTACAAGTGGAGCTATACTCGGGATGTTTCAAGAGAAGCATATTTTTAGTTTCCGATGTGTATTTATCCTTGTACAATAATGGATATTGTATTGATCTTAGTATTTTATTTTTAGTATAATTTCCATGTCTTACACCATAGATTGTATTGTTTTTAGAATTGGTCAAGAATGTGAATTGTACTATTAGACACTTATGATGGTGTCGGTACCAAATAAACACTTGTATGATATTATTTTAGATATATATTATATGGGGTGTTACAATTTGTTGGTAATTATGTTGCATCACTTCAAAACAACAGTTGTGTATTTCTCTTGTTTCTAAAATGCAGTAATCATTGTTTTAACATTAAGATGGGACATTGGAGTATCTGCATAACCAGATTTTTAGAGTTAAAAAGAAAAAGAAAAATTATAACAAGCTTAAAATCTTTCTGTTATTGCAATGCTTGCAACATCAAACTATAGTGGCAACGACGCCTTTTTGTTGAAAGCATAGTAGTGTGGGTTTTTGTTATTGTTTCCGCAGGGATTGTTGTGATGTTATCACCGTTATATAGTCTAAAAGTGATTAAACTTAAGGTTTCAAAATTATTTGATTGATTCGTAACAGTTTGCATAAAAGTTAAGTTAAAAGGTAAAATGTATCGGTTTTGAGATATTTATAAAAAAAATGCCAAGATTATGGTTCAATAATCAATTTCGTATGTGTTGCATCCCAAAATTTTCCCTCCCACAATCAAGACAACCTCTCTCAAGACATCTAGATGATCATAAGATCGTCAAGACTCCCAATTGATCAAGAAGTGTGGAAGTTTCCCTAGACAATGCATCCTCCTAAGCAAAATGTCCAAAACTTGGGTTTTGGGTTTCCTCAGGTTAAAATGATTTTCAAGGCCTCAAGTTAGCTTCATAACATCCCAAATGTATTCAAGAACCCCCATGTCAAGTTTCAAAGCTTTCCCAAAGAGCTTGCCCAGTCAGATGATCAAATATGTAAAAATCAGTCAAAGTAGTTAAAAAGTCAAACTGAGGTCAATTGTGGTCAAATTAAAGTCAAACTTCAATATTTTTTGCCAACATCAATTTTATGAAGTAAAATTCATCATTTGATCAAGGATTTATCATGATTCGTCAAGGAAGTTTCAGATCATCAAGAATCAGGAGTTTCTAAATTAGGGTTTTCTTAAGAAAAGTCAACTGAACTTTGAACAATCATAACTTTCACAGGCTTCATCAAAAATTTCCCATCCAAAGCTCATTTTGAAGGAAATTGAATTCTCTACAACTTTGTGTCTCACAAGCCAAGCCTAAAAATGCTTCATTTGGAAGGTATGAGCTAAAACATTACAAGTAATTTCAAAAGTCAACAAAAAGTCAACATCTTCCAAAGGGCATAATTTGAAAATGGTAAAAGATATGGAAATGAGACCAAAGAGGTTGGTTAGAGGATTCTTTAAGCTTTCCAAAATGTCCAATAACACCTTCATAGCCTTAAAATTGAAGGATTTGTGCCTTGTCAAAGTTGGGAGATATTTGAGAGGTGTATGAAGAAAATAAGGCATTAAAACCAAATTTTTCTAAATGGGCTTGTAATTTTGTAATCCAATCTTCATAAAAACACCAAGCACGACCCAATGGCAAGAATTTCTGATTTTTATTATTTATTTACTATTTATTTGGATTTTATTTATTAAAATTCAATTTAAATATAAATTAAATATGAAAAATCAAATAATGACCAAGATATTTGATTGAAAATCATTGAAGACATATTTAGAATGATTGGAAATCAGTTAAAAAACAGATTGGACCTAAAATAGCAAGTATTCATTTGATTTTTGAAATTTAATGGTGATTGGTTTCTTCATGATCAAGTTACTTCACAAGCCCACAAATCCATCAGATTTTTGACCTAATTTACTTCTCTATAAGTAGATGAAGTCAACCAGTGCACAATGGACACAAATTTCTGCCTCCAAGAACAAGAACAAAGTCAAAAAATATTCAAGAAAAGTGAGAATCAGATTCAAGCATCCAAGCAATCTCAAAGACTTTTGAAGGTTTCAATGCGTTCCTGAGGAATCATACAATGTTTTTGGATCATAAGAACATCCATTCATGCATCAAAACGCCATAACCGAATGCACTTTGTTCTTCTTTCTTTGATTTTTTCGTTTTCATATATTCATGAGTGATTAATCGTTTTTGTTTGCATAACAATGTTTGTTTGAATGTGTAGAACGATTCTGGGTGGATTAATTTGAGTTACGATGTCGATTCAACAAGATGCCATGTTAGGGTTCCAAAAAATCGTGAATTGGAATTTGTTTAAAAGCCTATTTTAGACCAAATTAATGGTTTATTTGGAATCATTGACCTTCTTTTAATTGATCTGGAAAATTAGAACGAATTTATTGCTTGTGTTTCTCATGTTCTCACAAAACCTGGTTTTTCTTCTTTTATTTTTCTTAATTAATTTTAATTAGTAACTAATCCAAATTATAATTAATTTTAAATCAACCATTAAACCCTTAAAACTAATTTCTTTGAATTGTTTTCTTAAAATAACTTTTTGAAAATAATGTTTTTCTAATCTAATTATTTTTTCTCATATAATTCGTTTATATATTATTTATTATCTAATTACGTTTTATTTTGTAAATAAAATTAATTAATCAAGTTTAAACTAATTCTTTCAAATCCTAATCTTTTTTTAATTAATTTTAATAAACCCTAATTTTCTCTAACCCTAAATACTAACCCTAATTATTTTTACTTTTAATGTTGCTTTATTATTGTTTATTTATATTTAATTCTTGCTTTATTTTAATTATTAGAAAAAATGTATAGGTTTGTATGTTGTGATTTATTTTTCGCTTGATTATTTTGTAACTGTCCAAAGCCTTGTAATAGTTTAGATTTATTTTTCCGTCCTTTTAATTATTATTATGCGTGGTTAGTAAATACGGAGTGATAACCTAACTAATATTAATATGGACTTAGATAATTAATTTAAAAAGATAAATATTTAAAAATGTACACTCACACACGTAAGTCGATCTTTGATCACCATCTTGTACTTCCTAGGGTATTCCTATTGGTTGCCTTTAAATATGGTCAAGTCCCTCGAATATAGGGGTGTCTTAAGCAAAGTCCCTTCACTTATAAAATCATCAAGTCCCTACAGATTTAAAAGATCAAGTCCCTTCGAGGTTGCCTACGGAATAATGATCTTGTCCCTTCGAATAAATGATGATATTCCCTACGAATTGCTAAAGACACCCCTTAAGTTGTCTTCATTGACCATACGATGACCCTACGCCCGTCCCTTAAACAAATCCAAGGTAATGACTACCTATTCCTTAATAATAGGGATAGTCTTACCCTTGAAAGGACATATAAGAACATGAATGACTTAGTCTAGGGTAGGTACCTCATAGTTACTTGCTCACTCTTCAAAAATACTTTTCACACCTCACAATATTTTCAAAACATTTTCAAACAAGGCTTTGTATACATCCATACGAGGATCATTACAAAGTACTTAGAAAATTTCTAATCACACACTACACTTTCCAAAAACAATTAAATTGAGCTAAGTAACTAAGAGCCCATGGATAACCATGGATATAAAGGTTGCTAACACCTTCCTTTTATATAACCTACCCCCCGAACCCAAGTCATTTAAAAATAGGTCTTTCTTGTTCTTTTATGTCCTTTCCACTTGGATAAAATAAAAGTCGGTGGCGACTCTTGCTATCCGCAACATGACTAAAAGTCAGTTCTTCCACCGTGTTACAGAACTGGCGACTCTGCTGGGGAGTTACTAAGTAAAAGAGGGGTACCCTTAGGAATTAGATCACTTAAATGTTTGCTTGGTTTGCTTTAATTTTTTGTTAGGCTTTTTGTGTGAAACATCCTAACCAGGATCTAGTGTACCCTAGGTAAATGGCAATAGACCAAGGAAATTGTACGGCATATATCGATATGGTTGATCTGGTGGCCATAGTTAGTGTGACTTCTTGGTTGATGCTTATGTTCCTTAAGTAAGTTAAGGATAATATAGGGCTGCCATATGTTGTCAATACACTAACTGACTTTTAGAACCCTAGTTATCCCATCTTGGCCTTTAGAAAGTAGTGAGATAGCCGGCTTTGGTGAAGACTGAAGTTGTTTGATACTCGATACTACGCTCATTGAGATCCTAAACTTGGAGGGTTTTGGTTGGCAAGTAAGTTGCCTACTGAACAACCACCCTTAGGAAGGATCAGTGATATTGAGATCCCTTAGAACCTGGTTACTTTTGTAGGACAGGATGAACCAACTAAACTTCAGGGGAGGGTACTTACCTTTAAACTTCATGCAAGCCTTCAAACCTAGGGCTATTGTGTGACTTGTTTGTGTGTGCCACATGTTTGTGATTGATCATAACATCATCATGACATCATAAGCATAACATTTTCACTAACCATTTCAAGGACCAAAGGATTTATCTTTGTTCTTTGTTGCAGGTCATGGCTTCTGCTTGTTGGAATACTATCCGGATCAACTTTGTATGAATACCTTCTAAGCTTAAAGAATTGGTCTCTCAAGTTTCTGAAAACTCCCAATTCCTCAAGAAGCATGGTCACCTACTGGATCTAGTCACTTCAGGGTTCAATGAAGACATGATGAGTGTCCTATTTCAGTTCTTTGATCCTAAACATCATCGCTTCACATTCCCCGACTATCAGCTGGTTCCTACAATGGAGTAATTCTCCAAACTATTGGGTATACCTATCCTTTATCAGAGACTCTTCACAGGCTTAGAGAAGGAGCCTAAACCTGAAGTCATTGCCACAACCCTACATCTGAAGAAATTAGACATTGTCCTAGAAACGAGAAGCGGAGTTAAGGGTATTCTTGGTAAAGTATTGATGGAGAAAGCTCAAGTTTTATTGAAGGCTATGAGTTATGATGCTTTTGAGGAGATCTTAGCCCTATTGATCTATGGCTTAGTATTGTTCCCTAATCCAGACCAATTCATAGACGTACACGCCATCAACATATTTCTGACTCACAACCCAATGCCTACATTACTTGGAGACATCTTACATTCTCTTCACACTCGTACTACGAAGGCGAGAGGAACTCTGATGTGCTGCATACCTTTATTGTCTATGTGGTTTATTTCTCACCTTCTTCGATCAGTGATGAAGAATGAATAAGGGTTAAGATGGTCTAAGAGGATTATGTCACTTTCTCATTCAGACATTCATTGGTGCTCTCGATCTATGGAGAATGTTACTATCATTGACCGTTGTGGGGAATTCCCTAATGTGCCACTCCTTGGCATAAGAGGGGGCATTACCTACAACCCTTCTTTAGCACTACGTCAGTTTAGTTATGCTCGGATTAATGGTCCTCATGACATGCTTATTCAGGGTATTGTGTTCGACTACGATAGCGATCTTCAGGGTTACCATCAAAGGTTTATACGAGCTTGGAACAAGGTGAACATGATTGACAACAACACTTTGGAGCCAAAGTATTCTATTCCTATGGAGCCTTATCTCAGATGGTTTCGATCTCGTGCTCAGACTCTTATGATGCCATATCCTGCTGTTCTACTAGTCACTATGGAGCCTGTTGCTGAAGGAGATATTCCTTATACCATCCTTCATCCAGACATGCCTACTGATTTGGAAGAATTGTAGAAGTCATGGATTTAGTTGAAGGATCAAAGGGATACTTTTCAGACTCAGTTCAGAGCTGGTCAAGAATTTTTTTTGGATCTAACAAGGCAACTTCACGAGGAGCAAAACCTCAACAAGTACCTCCACACAAAGAGGAAGCGTCCATGGGAGACTTAAAACCCCATATATTTATCTTTTGTATTTTATTGTTATTTCTTTGTAAGCCCAAGGGGCAAAACTTATATTATGTATTTACTAATAAAATTTTGTTCTTGTTTTCTTTTAAACAAATTTAAATCATGCGGTCCTTGAAAACATTGCATAAACATATACATACCATATCATTACATCATAGGTTTCTTATAAACAGGTATCTTATCTTCTTGCTATTTATTTCAGCAGAAATGGATCTCGAAGAAACTGTTAAGGATCTCCAGACTCAGAATGCACAATTTCAAGAAATGATTATGAACTTGTCCAAGGGACAAGATGAACTGAAGGAACTCTTGACCAAGAAAAAGAAGAAGACCAGAAAATCAGTGGGCTTCATCAACCCGGGTAGAAGATTCAGAGGTCCTGTCAAGACAGAGGAAGAGGTTGAGAATCTTGAGTCTGAAAATTCTGAGAGAGAAGGAGGCAGTCTTCATGATACTGTGGAAGATTCTGATTCCAAGGAGAATTATTATCATGATCCTACTAGTGAAGAGAAGTATAAGATGCTGGTGGACATAATAAATGCTATGGGACTACAAAAGAATTTTGGGTTTGACTTTGAAGATTTGAGTTTGATTTCTGGAGTCTCCATCCCTATGGGTTTCAAGGTTCCTACTTTTGTGGTGTATGATGGTGTGTCTTGCCCAAAACTGCATTTAAGGTCTTATGTCAGAAGAATTCAACCCCATACTCCTGATAAGAAGTTATGGATACATTTCTTTCAAGAGAATTTGTCTGGATCCCAACTGGAATGGTGTTATCAACTAGAGAGTACCAACATTCGCAACTGGAATGATCTTGATGAGGCTTTCTATAAGCAGTATCAATACAATTCTGATTTAGCACCAACTCACATGCAGCTCCAAAGCATGTCCATGGATGCCAAAGAAAGTTTCAAGGAGTATGCTCAGAAGTGGAGAGATCTGGCAAGTAGGTTCAACCTCCTTTGACTGACAGAGAATTAGTTGATATGTTCATGAGTACGTTGACTGGTCCTTTCTATAGTCATCTCATTGGAAGCTCATCATCTGGCTTCACTGAGCTGATAATGACTGGAGAACATGTGGAAAGTGGGATACGAAGTGGAAAGATTCAGATAGTTGCTTCTTCAAGTATCACCAAGAAGCCCCCTCATGGGAAGAAGGAATCCAATGATGTGTATGGCCAACATGGTCGTAATGATCGTAACCAGTCTGTGGGAGTTGTTTTGATTTCTAATCCTACACCTCCACAACAAGAGCAACAAAAGAGTAGTCATCCCAAGCCTAGGAGGCAATTCACCAAGCTCAATATGTCATTGGCTCAGGCTTTGCAACATATGTTGAAAGGATAATTGATTACTTTGAAGGACCCACCACAAAATATCAATACTTCCTCTTCTCGTTACAATCCCAATGCAAGGTGTGCATACCATTCTAATAGCCCTGGCCATGATACTAACAGTTGTTGGTCATTGAAGAACAAAATCTAGGATATGATTGAGAATGGAGAAATTGAGTTTGACCCTCCGAAAACTCCTAATGTGATTACTGCTCCTATGCCTAAACATGAGAAGATTGTTAATGTTGTTAATGAGGTTGTTTATGTTCGTATTGTGGCTAAAATAACTACTTCTTTAGCCATTGTCAAGAAGAAACTTGTGCAAGCCGGTTTATTTCCGGGCTACAGGGAAGAATGTTTTTACTGTGCCTATAAACCTAATAGTTGTTGGAGGTTGAGGTCAGGTATTCAACGCCTAATAGATAACTATACTATACTATTTGAGAGGACCACTTCTATAGAGAGTCTGTGTGGAGGTTTGGCTCAAGATTTGAAAGTTTAAGATATGGTTATGGTTAACAAGATTCTTGTGAAGATTACTTCCAATGGTCCAGTGAGGATCACTTCTAAGGGTCCTGTGAAGATTATTGCTGAGCCAAAGGTGGCTCCAATGATTATTACTACTCCTGGTCCTATCCCATATACTTCTGACAAGGCTATACACTGGAATTATGGTTCTGATGTTTATATCCATGGTGTCAAACAAGAACCTTTGACTGATGCACCTGTTACTGATACTAATCTTGATGTGGACAATATTGCTGGATCCAGTAAGGGAAGACACCTCAAAGACTGCTGTTACTCCAGTTCATATCTCTAACTCTGGGCCAAGTACTGAGGCTCGGGGAAAAGGGCCAGTAATTGAACCTGTTCAAGCTGAATTCACTAGTTAGTGAAGATCTCTCTAAGTAGATGGAAGAAGTACTGAAGATCATCCACAAGAGTGATTATGATGTTGTTGACCAGTTAGGGCATACTCCCTCCAAAATCTCCATGTTATCTCTGCTATTATGTTCTGAAGCCCGTGCCAAGGCTTTAATCAAATTCTTAAAGACTGCTCATGTGCCACATGAAATCTCTGTGGACCAGTTTGAAAATTGTGTTGCTCATCTAACTAGTGATAATGGTTTGGGTTTTACTGATGTTGATCTGACTCATGCTAAAAGAAGCCATAATAGAGCTCTGCACGTCTCCATTGAGTGTAGGGGCACTACTTTATCTCATGTATTGGTGGATAATGGTTCTTCGTTGAATGTATTACCTAAGGAGGTTCTAGACAAGCTCAATTTGAAGGGTGTAGTGTTAAGACCAAGTAATGTGGTGGTGAGGTCCTTTGATGGTTCAAGAAGAATGGTGCATGGAGAGGTGGATCTTCCAATCAAAGTAGGCTCTCAAGTCTTGGATTCCACTTTCTATGTGATGGATATTCGTCCTGCGTACTCCTGTTTGCTTGGGCGCCCATGGATCCATGGGGCAGGTACTGTGACTTCCACTTTACATCAGAAGTTGAAATATCCGGTGAAAGGAAAGATTGTCACTGTTTATGATGAAGAAGAATACATGGTCAGTCATGTGAATACTTTTAAATATTTTGAGATGAAGGGTGAATTTGTTGAGACTCCTTGCCAGATATTTGAAGTGGTTCCTCAAGTCGTTCCTACTACTGAAGCTCTCCCTGTTGTTAAAAGAGTTCCTGTGATTACCAGAGTTCCTCCTACAATGGCCTCCCTCAAAGATGCTAGAGTTGTGGTTGAAGAAGGTGGTTGTACTATTTGGGGTCAGCTTCCTGACATTCCTTACAAGTCTGACAAGTTTGGTTTGGGTTTTACTGCAGAATCTCAGAAGGCTGATCGTCGTGCTCGTGCTGCTCGTATCACTCATTGAGGAATCATAAAGGACCAAGTCAATGCTGTGGAAGATTATGATGAAGGTTACAACCTGGATGATTGGAGTTTTCCTACCATGGGGAATGGACTCAACAATTGGAAGGCTGAAGACGTTATTCCTATCTCCTTTAGTCAGGAGTAAATGCTATTCCATTTTTCTAATTTTTTTTGTAACTTTGAACAATTAAATAATTTTAAGCCTTGTGCCTTGCCCGGGGCACAAAGGTATGCTTGTTAGGGTTGTCATTTCATTTGCATATTTTCATTCAATAAAATCAATGGACGTTTCTCGCTTTCGTAAATATTGCGCTCTTTGTCTTTCTTTTACTTTTTCCTTTTATAAAAAAAAAACTATGTGTTCGTACACACACCCACGTCACTAAAATGCATATCTTCATCCACTCTGGATCCTATTGATAACAATTCTACTATTGCCAATTATAACTTCGAGAATCCGATCTATCAAGCCGAGGATGGAAATGAGTAAGATTGTGAAGTACCTATAGAGTTGGCTAGATTACTACAACAAAAAGAGAAAACTATACAACCACATGAGGAACCAATCGAAGTTGTGAACTTGGGAACCGAGGAAAACAGGAAAGAGATCAAGATAGGTGCTGAACTGGAGGATGGTATCAAGAATAGCTTAATTCAGATGTTACATGATTATGTGGAAATTTTTGCTTGGTCTTATGAAGATATGTCGGGGTTGGATACAGATATTGTGGTTCACCGTCTACTAGTGAAAGAGGATTGTTGTCCAATAAAATAGAAAGTTCATCGTATGCGTCCTGATATGTCAGAAAGGATTAAGGCAGAGGTGATGAAACAATTCAATGCAGGGTTTTTAGCTGTTACTTCTTATCCACAATGGGTTGCAAACGTGGTGTCGGTGCCTAAGAAAGATGGTAAAGTACACATGTGTGTAGATTACAGGGATTTGAACAGAGCCAGCCCTAAAGATGACTTTCCACTTCCAAATATTGATGTTCTGGTAGACAACACTGCTCAACCTAAGGTATTCTCTTTTATGGATGGTTTCTCTGGGTATAATCAGATTAAGATGACACCTGAAGATATGGAAAAGACTACATTTGTTACACAATGGGGCACTTTCTGCTATAAGGTAATGCCATTTGGTTTGAAGAATGTTGGGGCACTTTCCATGATATGATTCACCATGAGATTGAGGTATATGTGGATGATATGATAACCATATCTCAGAATGAAGAAGAGCATCTTAATCACCTGCACAAGTTGTTTGAGAGGTTAAAGAATTACAAGTTGAGGTTAAATCCAAACAAGTGTACTTTCGGATTTAATTCTGGTAAACTTTTGGGTTTTATTGTCAGGGGTAAAGGTATTGAAGTAGATCCTACAAAGGTAAAAGTTATACAAGAGATGCCTGCTCCTCGTACTGAGAAAGAAGTTAGAGGTTTCCTGGGACGACTGAATTACATTGCAAGGTTTATTTTCCAGTTGACCGCTACTTGTGAACCAATCTTCAAGTTGTTGAAGAAAGATCAAGTATTGGAATGGAATGATGAATGCCAGGCAGCTTTTGATGAAATCAAAAGGTACCTACAGGAACCTCCTATATTGATGCCACCAGTTGAAGGAAGACCCTTGATTATGTACTTAATAGTATTGGATAACTCAATGGGGTGTGTGTTGGGGCAACATGACAAGTCTGGCCGAAAAGAGCAGGCAATATACTACCTTAGCAAAAAGTTGACTGATTGTGAAACAAGATACTCACTACTAGAGAAAACTTGATGCGCTTTGGCATGGGCTGCTCGCCGACTAAGATAGTACATGTTGACTCATACCACCTTATTGATTTCAAAAATGGATCCAATCAAGTATATATTTGAGAAATCTGCTCTCTCCGGACGAATAGCAAGATGGCAAATGATCTTGACGGAATATGACATACAATATACTACTCAAAAAGCAATCAAAGGAAGTGTAGTAGCTGACCATTTGGCTCATCAAGCAGTGGATGATTATCAATCTATGAATTTTGAATTTCCAGATGAGGATATTATGATTGTTACTAAAGAACCTAGACAATATGAAGGACCTGGACAAGGATCCCGATGGACTATGGTTTTTGATGGAGCTTCTAATGCGCTTGGTAATGATGTTGGTGTTGTGATTATCTCTCCTAAAGGTTCTTATACACCAGTTACTGCAAAGCTTTGTTTTAAATGTACCAATAATATGGCTGAGTACGAAGCGTGCATCATGGGTATCAAGGTTGCTATTGAGATGAAGATCCAATTTTTGGATGTGTATGGAGATTCAGCCCTAGTAGTTAGTCAAGTTAAAGGAGATTGGGATACCAGGCATCCTAATCTTATCCCTTACAGAGATCATGTGTTGTCTTTGATCCCGTACTTTGAAGAGATTACCTTTGGACATATTCCACGAGAAGAAAATCAGTTGGCAGATGCATTAGCTACCATGGCATCTATGTTTGAAATCAGTTGGGATGATGAAGCTCCGAGAATTACTATTGATAGATTTGATAAACATGCATACTGCAATGAAGTGGGTGCTGAAGGAGTAGAAGAAAAGCCTTGGTTCCATGAAGTAAAGAGGTATCTTGAAGCTCAGGAGTTTCCTGAAGGGGCATCTGTCAATGATAAGAAGTTTCTGAGGAGGTTTTCTGCTAAATTCTTCCTGAGTAATGGAATTTTGTACAAGCGCAACCACAATTAACTTTGCTTCTCTGTGTGGATAAGAAATAAGCAATAGAGATTATGGAAGACATGTATGATGGGATCTTTGGTACTCATTCTAGTGGGCATACAATGGCTAAGAAGATTCTGAGAGCAGGTTCTTATTGGTCTACCATGGAAGCTGACTGCTATCAACACTCCAAAACTTGTCACAAATGCCAGATTTATGCTGATAAGGTTCACGTGCCTCCAGTTCTGTTGAATGTTCTAACTGCTCCATGGCCTTTTTCCATGTGGGGAATTGATATGATTAATGAGATTAAACCTACTTCTTCCAATGGACATCGTTTCATCCTTGTGGCTATTGATTACTTCACAAAATGGGTAGAGGCAGCTTCGTTTACTTCTGTTACCAACAATGTTGTGGCTCGATTCATCAAGTATAATCTTATATGCAGATATGGCATCCTTGAAAGGATTATCACAGACAATGGTACTAATTTGAACAACACTATGATTACTGATCTATGCACGTAATTCAAGATTAAATATCACAATTCTTCTCCATATCGTCCAAAGATGAATGGCGCAGTGGAAGCCGCCAATAAGTATATTAAGAAGATCTTGCAAAAGATGACAGTTACATATAAGGATTGGCATGAGATGTTACCATTTGCTCTTCATGGTTATCGTACCACCATACGTACTACAACAGGGGCAACCCCATTTTCCCTTGTCTATGGTATGGAAGCAGTTTTACCCATTGAAGTTCAGATTCCTTCTTTGAGAATTATGAAGGATGCAAGCTTAGATGAAGATGAATGGATTCAGACTCGACTTGACCAGATAAACTTTATTGATGAGAAAAGATTAGCAGATGTTTGTCATGGTCAGATGTATCAGAAACGTATGATTAAAGCCTTCAATAAGAAAGTTAGGCAGCAGGTGTATCGGGCTGGTGATTTGGTAATCAAGCGTATTATATTACCACAGGGTGATCCTAGCGGCAAATGGACCCCCACCTATGAAGGGTCATTTGTTGTTAAGAAAATATTTTCTGGAGGTGCCATGATGCTTACCACTATGGATGGTGAAGATTTCCCGCAACCTATGAATGCAGACATAGTTAAAAAATACTACGCATGAAAAGAGACCCGCTAGGTTAACTGACCTAGGCAAAAATAAGGGCATCCCGGCGAACCAAAATGGTTCGGGAAAAAATTAGGGATATATATATATATTAAAAACAATGTACACCCGGCAAGTCGAAAACCTGAAAAGGCGGCTTGGGCAAAAAAGGGTATCCCGGTGGATTGAAAACCTGAAAGGGCAATCCAGGAAAAAGTTAGGGATTAAAGCGTATGACTATGTCTCGTTGGATCACCCATGCAACCTCTACTAGTTGTGTTATCTATGTCAAGTTCAATAGATACCGATCAGTCCAATCGTTTCTTCTCCAATAGTTGAAGATGAGATAATTGAAGATAATGGCAATAGCAAAGTTGAAACTCAATAGGATTATTTACACATAGCTATTTTTCCTTGTAAAAATTTCTTTGATGAATTCCTCTTACTAGGATTTCCATCTCCGTGTTAAAATCTGCCTATTTATAGGTCTATTTCTAAAATAAGTAAAACTCCATTTTCATACTCAGCTTTACTTTTCCCTTTTTATTCAGCTTTATTTTTCCCTCTTTATTCAGCTTTACTTTTCCCCTTTTTACTAAAGCGAAAAAGTCCATTGATTATGTTTGAATGTACATATGCCTTTGAATATGATTGATGTTTACCAGAAATGCATAAAATATAATAATAGCATTTACTAAGAACGAATGGAGATAGGAGTTCAACGAAGCTTCGCCGGTTCATCCCCACAGAGTAATCTTTACGGATATCCTTACAAAATACCTCAAGTAATAACTTACACTTCCAGCTTAGTGAAGTCTGTAAGTAGTGTCATATCCTCCGAAGAATTGATACTTAACTACATAGGTCTCCCGGATTTATGTCCATCTCTTTTATCCTCAGTCAGGATATTCAGGAACCTAATCCTTCAATAAAAAGTACGACGAACGAAAACGGGAAGTTCCTAAGTACGATATTCTTAAACAAGACGGGAACGAAGTCTTCATACTCCTCAGCAACGAATCGGGATTTATTTTCCCCAGCCAGCAGTTGTTATATGAAGCTACTGATCAGCTTCCCGACATAATTCATTCATACATACATCATATCATATCATATCATATCATACGCATATATCATTATATTTGCACCAAACTAACCTTATTTTTCAGGTTAATTCTCCAGCAGGTAAACTTCATCAACAACTTACCTTGGGCCGTCGTTTATTCTTCCCAAAGGTTATCTTGTTACCTCGGGCCGTCGTTTATTCTTCCCAAAGGTTATCTCATTTTGGGCCGTCGATTATTCTTCCCAAAAGTCAACTTGCCTTGGGCCGTCGTTTATTCTTCCCAAAGGTTATCTTGTTACCTCGGGCCATCGTTTATTCTTCCCGAAGGTTATCTCATTTTGGGTCGTCGATTATTCTTCCCAAAAGCCATATTGATACCTTGGGCCGTCGTTTATTCTTCCCAATGGTTATCTTGTTACCTCGGGCCGTCGTTTATTCTTCCCAAAGGTTATCTCATTTTTGGGCCATCGTTTATTCTTCCCAAAAGTCAACTTGCCTTGGGCCGTCGTTTATTCTTCCCAAAGGTTATCTTGTTACCTCGGGCCGTCGTTTATTCTTCCCGAAGATTATCTCATTTTGGGCCGTCGATTATTCTTCCCAAAATCCATATTGATACCTTGCGCTGTCGTTTATTCTTCCCAATGGTTATCTTGTTACCTCGGGCCGTCGTTTATTCTTCCCGAAGGTTATCTCATTTTTGGGCCGTCGATTATTCTTCCCAAAAGCCAACTTACCTTGGGCCGTCGTTTATTCTTCCCAATGGTTATCTTGTTACCTCGGTCTGTCGTTTATTCTTCCCGAAGGTTATCTCATTTTGGGCCATCGTTTATTCTTCCCAAAAGCCTTATTGATACCTTAGGTCGTCGTTTATTCTTCCCAAAGGTTATCTTGTTGCCTCGGGCCGTCGTTTATTCTTCCCGAAGGTTATCTCATTTTTTGGGCCGTCATTTATTCTTCCCAAAAAGTTATCTTCATATTTAAGAAACATATATGAAGACTCTTTATCCGAATGACATCTTTAAGCCCATTCAAGCATCAAAATCAACCAACAGTATTACTCTACCAACCGGCAAGTGCAAATATTTGGGCTTTTGTGTTCAATCTTCTTCAACCTTCAAGTCACGAATGACGTACATGCCAATCTAACTCCTCAGATTTTAGAATATTGAACAAGGGTCAGTTGTTGCACCCCAAAATTTGCCCTCCCACAATCAATATAACCTCTCTCAAGACTTCTAGATGATCATAAGATCCTTAAGACTCCCAATTGATCAAGAAGTGAGGAAGTTTCCCCAAACAATGCCTCCTCCTAAGCAAAATGTCCAAAACTGGGGTTTTGTGTTTCCTCAGGTTAAAATAATTTTCAAGGCCTCAAGTGAGCTTCATAACATCCCACGTGTATTCAAGAACCCCCATGTCAAGTTTCAAAGCTTTCCCAAAGAGCTTGCCCAGTCAGATGATCAGATATGTAAAAATCAGTCAAAGTAGTTAAAAAGTCAAACTGAGGTCAACTGTGGTCAAATTAAAGTCAAACTTCAAGATTTTTTGCCAATATCAAGTTTATGAAGTAAAATTCATCATTTGATAAAGGATTGATCATGATTCGTCAAGGAAGTTTCAGATCATCAAGAATCAGGAGTTTCTAAATTAGGGTTTTCTTAAGAAAAGTCAACTGAACTTTGACCAGCCATAACTTTCACATGCTTCATCAAATATTTCCCATCCAAAGCTAATTTTGAAGGAAATTGAATTCTATACAACTTTTTGTCTCACAAGCCAAGCCTAAAAATGCTTCATTTGGAAGGTATGAGCTAAAACATTACAGGTCATTTCAAAAGTCAACAAAACGTCAACATCTTCCAAAGGGCATAATTTGAAAATGGTAAAAGATATGGACATGAGATCAAAGAGGTTGGTTATAGGATTATTTAAGATTTCCAAAATTTACAAGAACGCCTTCATAGCCTTAAAATTGAAGGATTTTTTCCTTGTCAAAGTTGGGAGATTTTTGAGAGGTGTATGAAGAAAATAAGACATTAAAACCAAATTTTTCTAAATGGGCTTGTAATTTTGTAATCCAATCTTCATAAAAACACCAAGCACGACCCAATGGCAAGAATTTCTGATTTTTATTATTTATTTACTATTTATTTGGATTTTATTTATTAAAATTCAATTTAATATAAATTAAATAAGAAAAATCAAATAATGGCCAAGATATTTGATTGAAAATCATTGAAGACATATTTAGAATGATTGAAAATCAGTTAAAAAATAGAGTGGACCTAAAATAGCAAGTATTCATTTGATTTTTGAACTTTAATGGTGATTGGTTTCTTCATGATCAAATTACTTCACAAGCCCACAAATCCATCAGATTTTTGACCTAATTTACTTCTCTATAAGTAGATGAAGTCAACTAGTGCACAAGGGACACAAATTTCTGCCTCCAAGAACAAGAATAAAGTCAAAAAATATTCAAGAAAAGTGAGAATCGTATTCAAGCATCCAAGCAATCTCAAAGACTTTTGAAGGTTTCAATGCGTTCCTGAGGAATCATACAATGTTTTTGGATCATAAGAACATCCATTCATGCATCAAAACGCCATAACCGAATGCACTTTGTTCTTCTTTATTTGATTTTTCGTTTTCATATATTCATGAGTGATTAATCATTTTTGTTTGTATAACAATGTTTGTTTGAATGTGTAGAACGATTCTGGGTGGATTAATTTGAGTTTCGATGCCGATTCAACAAGATGCCATGTTAGGGTTCCAAAAAATCGTGAATTGGGAATTTGTTTAAAAGCCTATTTTAGACCAAATTAATGGTGTATTTGGAATCATTGACCTTCTTTTAATTGATATGGACAATTAGAATGAATTTATTGCTTGTGTTTCTCATGTTCTAATATGCAGGACTTATAGTGACAGAAACAATTTGTCACTATAGCCTTTTGTGACGGATGAAGTGTCACTAAAGGTTAAATGGACGACTGAAGGTGGAAGATGAAGCTTGGCGCGTTTTCTGGAAATTTGAATTTTTGTTTTTAATATATTTTTTGTTTCAGGATGATTGGCATCAAAACGCTAGTGGCTCAGTTGGTGGTGGTATGCGTGTGTGAATCAACAAACCTGGGTTCGATTCCTAGGTTTCCACATTTTTTTTATTATTTCATTCTTTTTTACAGGTTTAATATATAATGCATTATGGCCATTGAATCAACACAAGCGCACGTTTGTCCTAGTGGAAAGGCATGAGGATATTGCTGTTGAGGGCATGGGTTCAACACCCTCCTCCAACAATTTTTCACAAAACCTGATTTTTCTTCTTTTATTTTTCTTAATTAATTTTAATTAGCAACTAATCCAAATTATAATTAATTTTAAATCAACCATTAAACCCTTAAAACTAATTTCTTTTAATTGTTTTCTTAAAATAACTTTTTGAAAATAATGTTTTTCTAATCTTATTATTTTTTCTCATATAATTCGTTTATATATTATTTATTATCTAATTAGGTTTTATTTTGTAAATAAAATTAATTAATCAAGTTTAAACTAATTCTTTCAAACCTTAATCTTTTTTTAATTAATTTTAATAAACCTTAATTTTCTCTAACCCTAAATACTAACCCTAATTATTTTTAATTTTAATGTTGCTTTATTATTGTTTATTTATATTTAATTCTTACTTTATTTTAATTATTAGAAAAAATCTATAGGTTTGTATGTTGTGATTTATTTTTCGCTCGATTATTTTGTAACTGCCCAAAGCCTTGTAATAGTTTCGATTTAGTTTTCCGTCCTTTTAATTATTATTATGCGTGGTTAGTAAATAGGGAGTGATAACCTAATTGATATTAATATGGACTTAGATAATTAATTTAAAAAGATAAATATTTAAAAATGTACACTAACACACGTAAGTCGATCTTTGATTGCCATCTTGTACTTCCTAGGGTATTGTAACACGGTGGGAGAACTGACTTTAAGTAATGTTGCGGATAGCAAGAGTCGCCACCGACTTTTATTTTATCCATAAGGAAAGGGTATAAAAGAACAGGAAAGACCTTAGAGATATTTTTGGGTCCGGGGGGTAGGTTATGTAAAGGGAAGGTGTTAACACCCTTTACATCCATGGTTATCCATGGGCTCTTAGTTACTTAGCTCACTTTAAATTATTTTTTGAAAGTGTAGGGTGTGAATAGAAAAATTTTCAGAATAGTTGATAATAATCCATGTACGGATGTGTAAAAACTTGTTTGAAAATTTGTTTGAAATTTGTTTAAGTGTTTGAAAAGTTTGAATAGTGAGCAAGCAACTAAGAGGTATCTACCATATTGTTTAAGGTTTTTCTTGTTCTTTTTCCTTTCCTTGGTAAGACTATCCTACTATTAAGGAGTAGGTAGTCATTACCTTGGATGTTAAGGGACATGTGAGGGACAATCTGGTTATGAAGGCAACTGTGGGGTGTACTGAGCATATAGGAGGGACTATCATCATTTATTCCGAAGGGACTCGATTCGTATAGGCAACCATGAGGGACTTGATGATTTTCTTTTTAAAGGGACCTGCTTTATACACCCCACTTGACCATTATTCGTAGGCAACTTGAGGGATAACCTTAGAAAGTGAGACGGCGATTAAAATCGACTTACGTGTGTGTGAGTGTTTATTTTAATTATCTTATATTAAAAGTGATATAGAATTAATTTTAAGAACATACATGTTTTTGCACTCCCTAATTACTAACCATAATAATAATTAAATAATTAAACAATTTACATCCGGGAAACAATTACAAAATTATAATAATAAGCAAAATAATTAAATAGCAAAAATAACTAAAATATAAATAAATAAGCAACAAATAATAATAAATAATAAGGGGTTAGTAAATAATAATATTAAATAATAAGCAAAATAAAATAAGAGAGGTTAGTGAATAATATATACAAAATTAATAGAGCAAAGTAAATAATATGGTTAGTAATAATAATAATTAATCAAAACATTATAAGAATAAGAAATTAACAATTTTTAGCATAAACAATTATATTAAGAAACAAATATAAACAAACAATTATTTTAATTTACAAATTATTAAATTATTTTTAAATATATTATAGCTACAAAACTTAATTATTATAAATTCAATTATTTCTAAGCAAAAGTTATAAAAAATGTTTACTTAATAAATTATAAGTATATTTACAAAACTTTAATTTCTAATAATATGAAATATGTTTATGTTTTAGATGAGAGAAATAATTTATAATAAATCAATATACATTATAATTACTTTAATAATTAGAAAATAAAATTACTTAGAAAAAAATAGAATTAGATTTTTATTTTAGAAAGTATTTTTAGAGTTTTAAAAAAAATTAGGGTTTTGTTATATACAAAATTAAATAATATACATATACATATTATAATTATATAAAATAACAAAATAAATTTTGGATAATAATAAAAAACAGAAAGTTTAGAAATTTTATATAATATAATTTTATTTTAAATTTGGAATATATATACGGTTTAAATTTTATTAAGGATATAAACAAATAAAATACTTAATTAAGAAAGATAATGAAAAAAATTGGGAACTTACCTTGGCTGGGTTTGAACCCATGTCCTTCTGATTACCAGCAACAACACCAACCATTAAGCCAAGCCAGGCGCAGGTGACAATAAAGACAATCCACTTTGTTTTGTGCCTTAAACCAATGAACCAGGAAAATAATGAGAAAAATAAAAGGCCTGGGGTGGTTTTGAACCCAGGACCTTATAGTTAAACATGCGCACGCTTTACCACCTGGCTGGGAGAGCCTTCCTGTTAGCTGAATGGCCTTGAATCATAATATATTAAGTCTTCTATTATCCTGAAAAATAAAACAAAAATAATGGCCCCAGCATGATTCGAACCCTGGCCTTTCCATCAAACGCACACGCATCCTTCCACTGGGCCACTCATCAACCTGTACAAATTAAATACAAACAAATCTATATAATATAAAAAAAAGAAATTTGAATCCCAGGGACGCGCCAAACTTCGTCTTCTTCATTTAAATTTGCTGCGAATTTTCTTTTGAACTTTCCTGCGAATTTACCTGCACACATTCAAAACCAGAATTCCTATGTTTTTTTGAACACCATTCAAATCGCAACGTCCAGTCAAATTGAAAGCCCAGATTAATTACACAAAGGTTATAGGTCACAGCCATGTATTTAGTTTGTATTTAAGTGTCCTAAAACTCAAGATCCCAAATTTGACCTTCAAACCCTAGCCATGGCGTTTTATGATTCCTGCGGTTAAACTCAAAAAGAAATGTCCAGAAAGCATCTAAGTCATCATACAAACAAGATTTAATAAACAAAAACAAATGAAACGTCATGAATGATCACAATCGAAAAATCAAGAAAACACCATGAACATGGATTCGGTTTTGGCCATTACAACATGGTTTTGATGCTTATGATTATGGAATCATGATAAATGAAGGTCAAGGAAGCTAATGCAACCTTTGTGAAGCCTTGAAATTGCCTTAATCTCACAATCCGAATTTGAAATTTCTTGTGATTTTTTGAAGTGTAAAACCTACCTTTGAGCTGCTGGATTTCGTCCCCTTGTGTTTGGTTTATGTTTAATATATATATATATATATATATGTGAATCATTCTAGGTCAAAACATTGATTAGTCATGTGGAAACTTTGATCTAAAAAGATTGAAATTGATCAAGTGTTAAAAGTCAAATATTTGTGTATTATGACTTGCTATCTTTGGATCAATCACATTATTTCTTTCTCTTTAAACTTCAATCATCCATTAAGAATTTCTAGAACCTCAATCTTCACCCAAAAATAGATTTTCATATTTTATATTTATTTAAAATGATTTTTATGAATTAAATCAATAATAAATAAAAATAAAATAATAAAAATGCTGAATTTTGGTCAATTGGGTCGTGCACCATGTTATGAGGTGGATTGGATCACAACTTAACAAGCCCATTTGGAAAGAATTACTTTTAGACCTCCATTTTCAACATAAACCATCACAAAATTTCCCAACTTTGCAAAGGCATATCTCCCTCAATTTTAAAGGTATGAGGGTGTTCTTGGACTTTTTGGAAAGCTTGAAGAGTCCTCTAAACAACCCCATTGGTTTCAGGTCCATATCATTTACCAATCTCAAGTTATGCCCTTTTGAAGTTGTTGACTTTTTGTTGACTTTTGAAATGACCTATAATGTCTTAGATCATATCTTCCAAATGAAGCATTTCTAGGCTTAACCTTCAACATCAAAGTTGTAGAGGATTCAATTTCCTTCAAAATGAGCTTTGGATGGAGACTTGGTGATGAAGTATGTGAAAGTTATGGCTGGTCAAAGTTCAGTTGACTTTTACTGAGGAAACCCTAATTTAGAAACTCCTGATTATTGATGATCTGGAATCTCCTTGATGAATCATGATCAACCCTTGATCAAATGATGAATTTTACTTCATATACTTGATGTTGGAAAAAAAATCATGAAGTTTGACTTTGGTTTGACCACAGTTGACCTCAGTTTGACTTTTTAACTGCATTGACTGGTTTTGACTTATCTGATCATCTGACTGAGCAAACTTTTGAGAAAAGTCTTGAAACTTGTCATGGGGGTTCTTACACACATATAAGATGTTATGAAGCTCACTTGAAGTCTTGGAAATCCATTTAGCCTGATTAAAGTCAAAACCCTAGTTTTGGATGCACTGCTTAGGGGGTGCATTGTCTGAGGGAATTGTCAACTCCTTTGACCAATTGTGAACTTTGTGAACCTTGTGAATCTTCATAAAATGTCTTGTGAACCTCATGGGAGGTATTGTGAAGCTTGTGAACCTTGTGAACCTCATGAAGTGGCTTTGTAGACCTTATGAACCTCAGGAAAGCTTTGTAGTCATTGTGAAACTTGTGAACCTTGTGAACCTTCAAGAAGTAACTTGTAGACTTCATGAACCTCATGAAAGGTATTGAAATCATTGGGAAACTTGTGAACCTTGTGAACCTTCAAGAAGTAACTTGTGGACTTCATGAACCTCATGAAAGGTCTTGTAAATGTTGAGAAGCTTGTGAACCTTGTGAACCTTCAAGAAGTGACTTGTAGACTTCATGAACCTCATGAAAGGTTATATAAGCATTGAGAACTTGTGAACCTTGTGAACCTTCTTAGAACACAAAGTCTTGTATTGTGAGGGCAAATTTTGGGGTGCAACAGCTGCCCCTGTTCAATTTTCTGAAACCTGAGGGGTTAGATTGGTATATTTGCCAGTCGTAACCTGGAAGGTTGAAGGGGATTGAACACAAAAGCCCAAAAATTTGCACTCACCAGTGCCTATATTGATGGTTGGTTGAATATGATTGAGTGGGCTTAAAGATGCCACTAGGGAAAAGTTTTTTTTTAGCAGTATAATGAGAGCTGTCAGGAGTCTGGAGTAATACTGATGTAACAGCATGTCTTCATGAGGATAGAGTAATCAATAATGATAACCCTAAAGCAGTCTTGAAGAAATAATATGATTTCAGGAGGATAGAGCAACCAATAGCTCTAAAGCAGTCTTGAAGTAATGATTTCAGGAGGATAGAGCAATGAATAGCTCTAAAGCAGTCTTGAAATAATAAGATGGCTTCAGGAGGATAGAGCAATCAATAGCTCTAAAGCAGTCTTGAAGTAGTAATATGACTTCAGGAGGATAGAGCAACCAATAGCTCTAAAGCAGTCTTGAAGTAATGATTTCAGGAGGATAGAGCAATGAATAGCTCTAAAGCAGTCTTGAAATAATAAGATGGCTTCAGGAGGATAGAGCAATCAATAGCTCTAAAGCAGTCTTGAAGTAGGAGGATAGAGCAATGAATAGCTCTAAAGCAGTCTTGAAATAGTAATGTGATATGTCTTCAGGAGGATAGAGCAATCAATAATGATAACTCCAAAGCAGTCTTGAAGTAGTAATGTGATATGTCTTCAGGAGGATAGAGCAATCAGTAGCTCTAAAGCAGTCTTGAAGTCATGAGAAATTATCAGGAGGATAAAGTAACCCTGAGGTGACAATAAAACAGTCCCAAAATGATAAGAAGCTCATCAGGAGGATAAAATAACCCTGAGGTTACGATAAAGCAGTCCCGGAGATCATAAGTTTGTTTGTTGGATAATTAACCTGAAACAAGGCAGCTTTTGTATAATAACATTAGTTTATGCCTTATGTATGCATGTATGATACGATGCACTTAGGTAATGTACTATATGTCTATGGATATATATGTTATGGTATGATGTAAATGATGTATGTATGATATGATACTGCCGGAAGCATCTGGATATCTTGTATAACAACTGCTGGCCAGGGAAAATAAATCCCGATTTATTGTTGAAGAATATATAACCCTCTGTCTGCCGGGGATAGCAGGGCATAGATAACCTCCCGTTGTTGGGGATGGTAAGGTATATATAACCTCCTGTATGCTGGGGATAGTAAGGTATATATAACCTTCGTCTTCGTTTGATGGTAGGGTAGAGATAGCATCCCGTCTTCGTTCGTCGTACCCTTATTGGAAAGTAAATTCCCGTATATCCGTATGAGGATAAAAGAGATGGATATAAATTCCAGGGGAGATGAGACTTTATGAAGATGGATTCGTCCTACTGAGGGTTTGTAACTGTCTTGTAAAGGTGAACCGGCGAAGCTTCGTTGAAATCCTTCCCTCGTTCGTCCTTAGTAAATACTATTACTGCATTTTCATGCATTTCTGGTAAACATCAATCATATTTTGGTAAACATTAATCATATTCAAAAGCATACATACATTCAAACACAACCAATGGACGTTTCACTTATGTAAATAGGGTAAAAGTAAATCTGGATTCAAAAGGTGGAATTTATTTATATCAAAGAGTGACCCATACACGAGTAAGTTTGTACAAGGAGACATAAACCCTAGTAAGAGGATTTTGCCATAAAGTTTTACAAAAAGAGTCAGCTATGTGGGAAACAATCCTATTGAATTTCAATTCTACTATTGCCATTCAAGTATCTCATCTTCTTGCTGTTGAAACGGAAACGATTGGATTGAGCTTTTATCTGTTCGAGCTTGAATAAGTAGTACAACTGGTTACAGTTTCATGGGTGATCTAAACGAGACATAGTCATACGCTTTAATCCCTAACTTTTGCCTGGATTGCCCTTTCAGGTTTTCAATCCACCGGGATACCCTTTTTTGCCCAAGCCGCCTTTTCAGGTTTTCGACTTGCCGGGTGTACATCTTTTTATATATATCCCTAATTTTTGCCCAAACCCTTTTGGTTTGCCGGGATGCCCTTATTTTTGCCTAGGCCTGTCAACCTAGCGGGTCTCTTTTCATGCGTAGTATTTTTTAACTATGTCTGCGTTTACAGGCTGTGGGAAGTCCTCACCATCCATTGTAGTCAGTATCATGGCACCTCCTGAGAACACTGTCTTGACTACAAATGGTCCTTCATATGTTGGAGTCCACTTGCCCCTAGGATCACCCTGCGGTAATATGATACGCTTGATTACCAAGTCACCAGCCTGATATACCTTTGGCTTAACCTTCTTGTTAAAAGCTTTGATCATTCGTTTTTGGTACATCTGGCCATGACAAACTGCTGCTAACCTCTTCTCATCAATCAAATTTAACTGGTCCAGTCGAGTCTGAATCCACTCATCTTCATCCAAGCCTGCGTCCTTCATAATTCTCAAGGAGGGGATCTGAACTTCAATGGGCAGAACTGCTTCCATACCATAGACTAAGGAGAATGGGGTTGCCCCTGTTGAAGTACGTATTGTGGTACGATAACCATGAAGAGCAAAGGGTAACATCTCATGCCAATCCTTGTAAGTAACAGTCATCTTCTGTATAATCTTCTTAATGTTCTTATTAGCAGCCTCAACTGCCCCATTCATCTTTGGACGATACGGAGAAGAGTTGTGATGCTTAATCTTGAACTGCGTGCAGAGATCAGTAATCATAGTGTTGTTCAGATTAGAGCCATTGTCAGTGATAATCCTTTCAGGAATGCCATACCTACATATGAGATTATTCTTAATGAACTGAGCCACAACATTTTTAGTCACAGATGCAAATGAAGCTGCCTCTACCCATTTTGTGAAGTAATCAATAGCAACCAGGATGAAACGATGCCCATTAGAAGCAGTAGGCTTGATCTCACCAATCATATCAATGCCCCACATGGCAAAGGGCCAAGGAGCAGTCAACACATTCAGTGGTGATGGAGGTACATGTACTTTATCAGCATAAATTTGACATTTGTGACAAGTTCTGGAGTGTTGATAGCAATCAGCTTCCATGGTAGACCAATAATATCCTGCTCTCAAAATCTTCTTTGCCATAGTATGACCACTGGAATGAGTTCCAAAGGTCCCATCATGCATCTCTTCCATAATTTCTGTTGCTTCCTTCTTATCCACACAACGAAGCATAGTTGAATCATGATTACGCTTATACAGAATCCCATTACTCAAAAAAAACTTAGCAGAAAACCTTCTCAGGAATTTCCTATCTTTGACAGATGCCCCTTCAGGGAATTCCTGAGCTTCAAGATATCTTTTCACTTCATAGAACCAAGGCTTCTCCTCTGCCCCTTCAGTGTCAATCTCATTGCAATATGCAGGCTTTTCAAATCTATCAATGGTAATCTTGGGAGCTTCATCATCCCAACTGATCTCAAACATGGACGCCATGGTGGCCAATGCATCTGCCAATTGATTCTCTCTTCGTGGAATATGTTCAAAGGTAATCTCTTTAAAATGTGGGATCAAAGACAACACATGCTCTCTGTAAGGAATGAGGTTATCATGCTTGGTGTCCCAATCTCCTTTAATCTGACTTACTACCAGGGCTGAATCTCCATACACATCAAGGAACTGAATCTTCATATCAATAGCAGCTTTAATACCCAAGATACACGCCTCATACTCAGCCATATTATTGGTACAACGGAAACAAAGTCTGGCAGTAATCGGGGTATGACAACCTTCGGGGGAACTAATCACAACACCAACACCATTACCAAGTGCATTAGAGGCACCATCAAAAACCATAGTCCATCGGGATCCTTGTTCAGGTCCGTCATATTGTCCAGGTTCTTTGGTAATAATCATAATGTCTTCATCAGGGAAATCAAAACTCATTGACTTGTAATCATCCACGGCTTGATGAGCCAAATGATCAACAACAACACTTCCTTTAATGGCCTTCTGAGTAGTATACTGTATATCATATTCTGTCAAGATCATTTGCCATCTTGCAATTCTTCCGGAGAGAGCAGGTTTCTCAAATATGTACTTGATTGGATCCATCTTAGAAATCAATAAGGTAGTATGGGTCAACATATACTGTCTTAGTCGGCGAGCAGCCCATGCCAAAGCGCAGCAAGTTTTCTCGAGCAGTGAGTATCTTGTTTCACAGTCGGTAAACTTTTTGCTAAGGTAGTATATTGCCTGCTCTTTTCGACCAGACTCGTCATGTTGCCCCAACACACACCCCATTGAGTTGTCTAACACTGTTAAGTACATAATCAAGGGTCTTCCATCAACTGGTGGCATCAAAATTGGAGGTTCTAGCAGGTATCTCTTGATTTCATCAAAGGCAGTTTGGCACTCATCATTCCATTCCATCACCTGATCTTTCTTCAACAGCTTGAAGATTGGCTCACAGATGGTAGTTAATTGGGAAATAAATCTTGCAATATAGTTCAATCGTCCCAAGAAACCTCTAACCTCCTTCTCAGTACGGGGAGCTGGCATCTCTCGTATAGCTTTTACTTTTGCAGGATCCACTTCAATACCTTTTCCACTGACAATGAAACCCAGGAGCTTTCCAGATCTAACTCCAAAAGTACACTTGTTTGGATTTAATCTCAACTTGTATTTCTTCAACCTCTCAAACAACTTGTGCAGATGATCAAGATGTTGCTCTTCATTCTGAGACCTGGCTATCATATCATCTACATATACCTCTATCTCATGATGAATCATATCATGAAACAAAGCCACCATAGCACGCTGATATGTTGCCCCTGCATTCTTCAAACCAAATGGCATTACCTTATAGCAAAAGGTGCCCCACTATGTCACAAATGTTGTCTTCTCCATATCTTCAGGTGCCATCTTGATCTGATTGTAACCAGAGAAACCATCCATAAAAGAGAATACTTTATGCTGAGCAGTGTTGTCTACCAGAATATCAATATGAGGAAGTGGAAAGTCATCTTTAGGGCTGGCCTTGTTCAAATCTCTGTAGTCTACACACATATGCACCTTACCATCTTTCTTAGGAACTGGTACCACATTTGCAACCCACTGAGGATAAGAAGTCACTGCTAAGAACCCTGCATTGAACTGTTTCATTACCTCTGCCTTGATCTTTTCTGACATTTCAGGACGCATACGACGAACCTTCTGCTTCTTTGGACGACAATCTTCTTTCACTGGCAAACGGTGAACCACAATGTCTGTATCCAACCCTGGCATGTCTTCATAAGACCAAGCAAAGATCTCCACATAGTCACGCAACATCTGAATCAACCTGCTCTTGACACTGTCTTCTAAATCATCCCCTATCTTAACCTCTTTTCTGTTTTCTTCAGTTCCCAGATTCACAACTTCGACTGGCTCTTCATGTGGCTGTATAGCTTTCTCTTCTTGTTGTAACAACCTAGCAAGCTCTACAGGTATTTCACAATCGTCCTCATTTCCGTCTTCAGTTTGATAGATCGGATTCTCGAAATCATAATTGGCAATAGTAGAACTGTTATCAACAGGATCCAGAGTGGATGAGGATTTGCATTTTAGTGATGTGGGTGTGTGTAAGAACACGTAGCTGATAAAGCAAAAATAAAAGAAAAAGAAAGACAAGGAACACAATATTTACGAAAACGAAACGTCCACTGATTTTATTGAATGAAGTATGCAAATGAAATGACAGCCCGTAACAAGCACACCATTGTGCCCCGGGTAAGGCACATGGCTTGAAAGTTTCATTGTTCAGAAATTACAAATTTAAAAACACAACACAGTAATAGTATTTACTCCTGACTAAAGGAGATAGGGATAACATCTTCAGCTTTCCAATTATTGAGTCCAGCACCCACAGTAGGAAAAATCCATGCATCCAAGTTGTAGTCTTCATCTTGATCTCCCACAGCATTGATAACCCCTTGATTGGTGATACGAGCAGCACGAGCACGACGAACAGCCTTCTGGGAATCTGCAGTGAAACCCAAACCAAACTTGTCAGACTTGTACGGAATATCAGGAAGCTGACCCCAAATAGTACAACCACCTTCATCCACCACAGCTCTAGCATCATTGAGGGAGGCCATTGCCATTGTTGGAGGTTTTCTGGTGACAACAGGAACTTTCTTCACAGCAGGAGGAGCTACACACTCATTAACAACCCAGGGAATCACTTCAAATGACTGACACGGAGTCTCAATGTATTCACCTTCCACTTCCAGATACTTGAAAGTGTTTACATGGCTGACAAAGTATTCTTCCTCTCCAAAGACCGTAACAACCTTTCCATTCACCGGATATCTCAACTTTTGATGCAATGTAGAGGTCACAGCACCTGCCCCATGGATCCAGGGACGACCAAGCAGACAAGAATATGAGGGACGAATATCCATCACATAAAATGTAGCAGTAAACACCTGAGAACCAACTTGGATTGGAAGATCAATTTCCCCGTGCACTACTCTTCTGGAACCATCAAAAGCCTTTACCACAATGTTACTGGGCTTCAACACAGCATCTTCAGGACTCAGCTTATTCAGGACTTCCTTAGGCAACACATTCAAAGAGGAGCCATTGTCTATCAGCACATGAGACAGGGTAGTGCCCCTGCATTCAATTGAAATATGCAAGGCCCTGTTATGATCCCTCTTGGCAGGGGTCAAATCAGCATCAGAAAATCCTAACCCATTGTCATAGGTCAGGTGGGCAACACAGTTCTCAAATTGGTCAACAGAAATTGCACTGGGTACATGAGCCATCTTCAGAAACTTGATCAATGACTGGGCATGAGCCTCAGAACATAATAATAGGGAGAGCATAGAAATCTTTGAGGGAGTATGCCCCAACTGATCAACAATGTCATAATCACTCTTGCGAATGATTTTCAATACTTCTTCCATCTGCTTAGAGAGGTCATCAGCAGCTGGAACATCAGTAGATACAGGCTCAATAGCAGGACCCTTGCCCCGAGCATCAGTGGTGGAAGTAGCAGCAGGAGTAACTGCACTTTTAGAAGCAACTGGAGGAGAGAAGACTCTTCCACTACGAGTGATCTTGCTAGATCCAGCAATATTGTCAACATCAACAGGCACATCAGTTACAGGCTCTTGCTTAACACCATGGATATAAACATCAGATCCATAATGCCAAGGCACAGCTTTGTCAGATGTATAAGGAATAGGACCAGGAGTGGTAATGATCAGAGGAGCCACTCTGGCTTCAGCAACAACTTTCACAGGACCTTCAGCAGTAATCTTGATTGGGCCCTGATGAGTGATTTTAATGGGACCCTTTGAAGTGATTCTTAGCGGTACTTTGTCAACCATATCAACCTCTTCAATCTTCTTACCCCGAGTCAGCTGATCCACCATACTTTCTACAGATGCTGGTCTTCTTTCAAACACTATAGTATACTTATCCATGAGACGTTGGATTCCATCTCTCAAAACGAAGCAACTATCCGGCTTATAGGTACAATACAGACAATCTTCACGACAACCTGGAAAGATCCCAGCTTGTACTAACCTCTTTTTGATAACAGACAATGGTGTGCTTAACTCCATAACTGAATAGACATGCAGATCTTCATCAATGTCTTCATCAATGGCATTGACAGTCTTCTCGTGATTTGGCATTGGAGCTGTAATCACATTTGGAGTACCTGGTGGATCAAACTCAATTTCTCCAGCATCAATCATATCTTGAATTTTGTTCTTCAAGACCCAGCAGTTATTAGTATCATGTCCTGGACAATTTGAATGATATGCACATCGTGCATTGGGATTGTACTTGGGAGAGGTAACATTGGGATTCTGAGGAGCCTCCCTCAGGGTAATAAGTTCAGCCTTCAACAAGTGTTGCAATGCCTGAGCCATTGACATGTTGATCTTCGTGAACTGTCTTCTAGCCCTCTGTTGGTTGCCTTGAGGCTGCTCTGTTGTTGCAGGAGTTGGATTTGAAATATGAACTGCACTAACAGACTGATGCCTTCTATTACGATCAGGTTGACCATAAACAGCATTGGATTCTTTCTTCCCAGTGGGAGGCTTCCTTGCAGCACCTGATGAAGAAGTGCCCACTTGGATCTTACCACTCTTGATACCATTCTCTACCCGCTCTCCTGTCATGATCAACTCAGTGAAGCCAGATGATGAGCTTCCAATGAGATGACTGTAAAACGGACCATTCAGCGTACACATGAACATATCAACCAATTCCCTATCAGTCAAAGGGGGTTGAACTCTTCCAGCTAAGTCTCTCCACTTCTGAGCATACTCCTTAAAACTTTCTTTGGCACCCATAGACATGCTCTGAAGCTGCATGCGAGTGGGGGCTAGGTCAGCATTGTATTGATACTGCTTGTAGAAAGCTTCAGCAAGATCATTCCAGTCTCTGATATTGACACTCTCCAACTGATAATACCACTCCAGCTGAGCTCCAGATAAGCTCTCTTGAAAGAAATGGATCCACAACTTCTTATCAGCAGTATGAGGTTGGATCCTTCTGACATACGACCTCAAATGCAACTTGGGACAAGAGACCCCATCATAAACAACAAAGGTAGGAACCTTGAAACCGATGGGTATCACAACCCCAGATATCAAGCTCAAATCCTCAAAATCCAGCCCAGATGATTTCTGTAATTCCATAGCATCCATTCTATCCACCAGCATCTTGAATTTGTCTTCATTAGGCTCATGGTAGTAGTTAGCCTCAGAATCAGAGTCCCCCATTGTGTGGTGGAGACTGCCTTCCTCTTGCTCAGATTCTTCAGATTCATAGTCTTCAGCTGGTTCCTTGGTCTTGGCAAGACCTTTGAACCTCCTTCCCATGTTGATCAACCTAGCAGACCTTCTTGTCTTCTTAGTCTTCTTGGCCAGCAGTGCCTTCAATTCATCTTGTCCCTTGGATAGGTTCAGGATCAGCTCTTGGAACTGTGCATTCTGTGCCTGAAGATCCTTAACTGAGTGTTCAAGAGCCATTGCTGAAATAAACAGCGAGAAGATGAGAAACCTGTGCACAATTATAAACCTGTGATGCAATGAAATGGTATGGGAATGCATATGCAATGTTTTCAAGGACCGCAGGATTTAAATTTGCTTAAACAAACAAGAAAGTAACTTTTTATTAGTAATAACTCGTTTTGCCTTTTAGGCTTACAAAAAAAATGAAAATGAAATAAATACAAAAGATGGGGTTTTAAGTCTCCCATGGACGTTTCCTCTTTGTGTTGAGATATGAGTTGAGGTTTCGTTCCTCGTGAAGTTGCTTTGTTAGCTCCAGAATTCTTTCCTGACTTACTTTGTAATGAGTCTCTTACAAAGTTGGTCCTGATGGTGTTTCTACGAGTAGAAGCCATGACCCTGCAACAAAGAACAAAGATAAATCCTTTGGTCCTTGAAATGGTTAGGGAAAATGCTATGCTCATGATGCATGATGATGTCATGATGTTATGTTCAATCACAAACATGTGGCACACACAAACAAGTCACACCATAGCCCTAGGTTTAAAGGCTTGCATGAGGTTTAAAGGTAAGTACCCTCCCCTGAAGTTAGATGGTTCATCCTATCCTACAAAAGTAACCGGGTTCTAAGGGATCTCAATATCACTGATCCTTTACAAGGGTGGTTGATCAGAAGGCAACTTACTTGCCAACCAAAACCCTCCAAGTTTAGAATCTCAATGAGCGTAGTATCGAGTGTCAACCAACTTCAGTCTGTACCAAAGCCGGTTACCTCACTACTTTCTAAAGGCCAAGATGAGTTAACTAGGGTTCTAAAAGTTAGTTAGTGCATTGACAACATATGGCAGCCTCATATTATCCTCAACTTGACTTAAGGAACATAAGCACCAACCAAGAAGTCGCACTAACTATGGCCACCAGATCAACCGTATCGATATACGTCGTACAGTTTCCTTGGTCTATTGCCATTTACCTAAGGTACACTAGATCCGGGTTAGGACCTTTCACACATAAGAGCACCCCAACAAGTAATATAAAACAAACAAGGCAAACAATTTAAAGTGATCTTAATTCCTAAGGGTACCCCTCTTAAATAAATCCCCAGCAGAGTCGCCAGTTCTGTAACACGGTGGGAGAACTGACTTTAAGTAATGTTGCGGATAGCAAGAGTCGCCACCGACTTTTATTTTATCCATAAGGAAAGGGTATAAAAGAACAGGAAAGACCTTAGAGATATTTTTGGGTCCGGGGGGTAGGTTATGTAAAGGGAAGGTGTTAGCACCCTTTACATCCATGGTTATCCATGGGCTCTTAGTTACTTAGCTCACTTTAAATTATTTTTTGAAAGTGTAGGGTGTGAATAGAAAAATTTTCAGAATAGTTGATAATAATCCATGTACGGATGTGTAAAAACTTGTTTGAAAATTTGTTTGAAATTTGTTTAAGTGTTTGAAAAGTTTGAATAGTGAGCAAGCAACTAAGAGGTATCTACCATATTGTTTAAGGTTTTTCTTGTTCTTTTTCCTTTCCTTGGTAAGACTATCCCTACTATTAAGGAGTAGGTAGTCATTACCTTGGATGTTAAGGGACATGTGAGGGACAATCTGGTTATGAAGGCAACTGTGGGGTGTACTGAGCATATAGGAGGGACTATCATCATTTATTCCGAAGGGACTCGATTCGTATAGGCAACCATGAGGGACTTGATGATTTTCTTTTTAAAGGGACCTGCTTTATACACCCCACTTGACCATTATTCGTAGGCAACTTGAGGGATAACCTTAGAAAGTGAGACGGCGATTAAAATCGACTTACGTGTGTGTGAGTGTTTATTTTAATTATCTTATATTAAAAGTGATATAGAATTAATTTTAAGAACATACATGTTTTTGCACTCCCTAATTACTAACCATAATAATAATTAAATAATTAAACAATTTACATCCGGGAAACAATTACAAAATTATAATAATAAGCAAAATAATTAAATAGCAAAAATAACTAAAATATAAATAAATAAGCAACAAATAATAATAAATAATAAGGGGTTAGTAAATAATAATATTAAATAATAAGCAAAATAAAATAAGAGAGGTTAGTGAATAATATATACAAAATTAATAGAGCAAAGTAAATAATATGGTTAGTAATAATAATAATTAATCAAAACATTATAAGAATAAGAAATTAACAATTTTTAGCATAAACAATTATATTAAGAAACAAATATAAACAAACAATTATTTTAATTTACAAATTATTAAATTATTTTTAAATATATTATAGCTACAAAACTTAATTATTATAAATTCAATTATTTCTAAGCAAAAGTTATAAAAAATGTTTACTTAATAAATTATAAGTATATTTACAAAACTTTAATTTCTAATAATATGAAATATGTTTATGTTTTAGATGAGAGAAATAATTTATAATAAATCAATATACATTATAATTACTTTAATAATTAGAAAATAAAATTACTTAGAAAAAAATAGAATTAGATTTTTATTTTAGAAAGTATTTTTAGAGTTTTAAAAAAAATTAGGGTTTTGTTATATACAAAATTAAATAATATACATATACATATTATAATTATATAAAATAACAAAATAAATTTTGGATAATAATAAAAAACAGAAAGTTTAGAAATTTTATATAATATAATTTTATTTTAAATTTGGAATATATATACGGTTTAAATTTTATTAAGGATATAAACAAATAAAATACTTAATTAAGAAAGATAATGAAAAAAATTGGGAACTTACCTTGGCTGGGTTTGAACCCATGTCCTTCTGATTACCAGCAACAACACCAACCATTAAGCCAAGCCAGGCGCAGGTGACAATAAAGACAATCCACTTTGTTTTGTGCCTTAAACCAATGAACCAGGAAAATAATGAGAAAAATAAAAGGCCTGGGGTGGTTTTGAACCCAGGACCTTATAGTTAAACATGCGCACGCTTTACCACCTGGCTGGGAGAGCCTTCCTGTTAGCTGAATGGCCTTGAATCATAATATATTAAGTCTTCTATTATCCTGAAAAATAAAACAAAAATAATGGCCCCAGCATGATTCGAACCCTGGCCTTTCCATCAAACGCACACGCATCCTTCCACTGGGCCACTCATCAACCTGTACAAATTAAATACAAACAAATCTATATAATATAAAAAAAAGAAATTTGAATCCCAGGGACGCGCCAAACTTCGTCTTCTTCATTTAAATTTGCTGCGAATTTTCTTTTGAACTTTCCTGCGAATTTACCTGCACACATTCAAAACCAGAATTCCTATGTTTTTTTGAACACCATTCAAATCGCAACGTCCAGTCAAATTGAAAGCCCAGATTAATTACACAAAGGTTATAGGTCACAGCCATGTATTTAGTTTGTATTTAAGTGTCCTAAAACTCAAGATCCCAAATTTGACCTTCAAACCCTAGCCATGGCGTTTTATGATTCCTGCGGTTAAACTCAAAAAGAAATGTCCAGAAAGCATCTAAGTCATCATACAAACAAGATTTAATAAACAAAAACAAATGAAACGTCATGAATGATCACAATCGAAAAATCAAGAAAACACCATGAACATGGATTCGGTTTTGGCCATTACAACATGGTTTTGATGCTTATGATTATGGAATCATGATAAATGAAGGTCAAGGAAGCTAATGCAACCTTTGTGAAGCCTTGAAATTGCCTTAATCTCACAATCCGAATTTGAAATTTCTTGTGATTTTTTGAAGTGTAAAACCTACCTTTGAGCTGCTGGATTTCGTCCCCTTGTGTTTGGTTTATGTTTAATATATATATATATATATGTGAATCATTCTAGGTCAAAACATTGATTAGTCATGTGGAAACTTTGATCTAAAAAGATTGAAATTGATCAAGTGTTAAAAGTCAAATATTTGTGTATTATGACTTGCTATCTTTGGATCAATCACATTATTTCTTTCTCTTTAAACTTCAATCATCCATTAAGAATTTCTAGAACCTCAATCTTCACCCAAAAATAGATTTTCATATTTTATATTTATTTAAAATGATTTTTATGAATTAAATCAATAATAAATAAAAATAAAATAATAAAAATGCTGAATTTTGGTCAATTGGGTCGTGCACCATGTTATGAGGTGGATTGGATCACAACTTAACAAGCCCATTTGGAAAGAATTACTTTTAGACCTCCATTTTCAACATAAACCATCACAAAATTTCCCAACTTTGCAAAGACATATCTCCCTCAATTTTAAAGGTATGAGGGTGTTCTTGGACTTTTTGGAAAGCTTGAAGAGTCCTCTAAACAACCCCATTGGTTTCAGGTCCATATCATTTACCAATCTCAAGTTATGCCCTTTTGAAGTTGTTGACTTTTTGTTGACTTTTGAAATGACCTATAATGTCTTAGATCATATCTTCCAAATGAAGCATTTCTAGGCTTAACCTTCAACATCAAAGTTGTAGAGGATTCAATTTCCTTCAAAATGAGCTTTGGATGGAGACTTGGTGATGAAGTATGTGAAAGTTATGGCTGGTCAAAGTTCAGTTGACTTTTACTAAGGAAACCCTAATTTAGAAACTCCTGATTATTGATGATCTGGAATCTCCTTGATGAATCATGATCAACCCTTGATCAAATGATGAATTTTACTTCATATACTTGATGTTGGCAAAAAAATCATGAAGTTTGACTTTGGTTTGACCACAGTTGACCTCAGTTTGACTTTTTAACTGCATTGACTGGTTTTGACTTATCTGATCATCTGACTGAGCAAACTTTTGAGAAAAGTCTTGAAACTTGTCATGGGGGTTCTTACACACATATAAGATGTTATGAAGCTCACTTGAAGTCTTGGAAATCCATTTAGCCTGATTAAAGTCAAAACCCTAGTTTTGGATGCACTGCTTAGGGGGTGCATTGTCTGAGGGAATTGTCAACTCCTTTGACCAATTGTGAACTTTGTGAACCTTGTGAATCTTCATAAAATGTCTTGTGAACCTCATGGGAGGTATTGTGAAGCTTGTGAACCTTGTGAACCTCATGAAGTGGCTTTGTAGACCTTATGAACCTCAGGAAAGCTTTGTAGTCATTGTGAAACTTGTGAACCTTGTGAACCTTCAAGAAGTAACTTGTAGACTTCATGAACCTCATGAAAGGTATTGAAATCATTGGGAAACTTGTGAACCTTGTGAACCTTCAAGAAGTAACTTGTGGACTTCATGAACCTCATGAAAGGTCTTGTAAATGTTGAGAAGCTTGTGAACCTTGTGAACCTTCAAGAAGTGACTTGTAGACTTCATGAACCTCATGAAAGGTTATATAAGCATTGAGAACTTGTGAACCTTGTGAACCTTCTTAGAACACAAAGTCTTGTATTGTGAGGGCAAATTTTGGGGTGCAACAGGTATTCCTCTTGGTTGCCTTTAAATATGGTCAAGTCCCTCGAATATAGGGGTGTCTTAAGCAAAGTCCCTTCACTTATAAAATCATCAAGTCCCTACAGATTTAAAAGATCAAGTCCCTTCGAGGTTGCCTACGGAATAATGATCTTGTCCCTTCGAATAAATGATGATAATCCCTATGAATTGCTAAAGACACCCCTTAAGTTGCCTTCATTGACCATAAGATGACCCTACGCCCGTCCCTTAAACAAATCCAAGGTAATGACTACCTATTCCTTAATAATAGGGACAGTTTTACCCTTGAAAGGACATATAAGAACATGAATGACTTAGTCAGGGTAGGTACCTCATAGTTACTTGCTCACTCTTCAAAAATACTTTTCACACCTCACAATATTTTCAAAACATTTTCAAACAAGGTTTTGTATACATCCATACGAGGATCATTACAAAGTACTTAGAAAATTTCTAATCACACACTACACTTTCCAAAAACAATTAAAGTGAGCTAAGTAACTAAGAGCCCATGGATAACCATGGATATAAAGGGTGCTAACACCTTCCCTTTATATAACCTACCCCCCGAACCCAAGTCTTTTAAAAATAGGTCTTTCCTGTTCTTTTATGTCCTTTCCACTTGGATAAAATAAAAGTCGGTGGCGACTCTTGCTATCCGCAACATGACTAAAAGTCAGTTCTCCCACCGTGTTACAGTATGTATTTAATCGATAAAGCAAGTGAACATGCTATGGAGATAAACATAATCACATATCCTCACAAAATGTTTATCTCTAACACATACTGTGAGATTTATCACTTTGATCCTTAGATGATCTCTCACTCTAACTATCAAATTAGTAACATTCAAAGCTCAATATTTATGAACATCAACTCACATAAGTATATCTAGCCTATGTGTGTTGATGGATTAAAACCTAGGTAAAGATTTAGATCATATTTCTCAATCATGAACCATAACAAAAGATAAATCATAAAAGCAAGGTTTTTCACCATATATTCATCATCCACAAGTTCACAAGCTTACATCAAATAAAATACATACAAAAGAAAGGATTATTTACCTCTAATCTTGACACAAAAAAGACTTAGCTATTCATAGACATGGTAGCTTCACAATAAAAAGAAGAAGAAGAAGAGATGATCAAGCATCATCGGTGATTTCTCGACTATTGATGTTTAGATTATACAATGCTACAATGTTTTGGTGTGTTTTCTCCTTGTTTTTCAAGTTACGTCCCCAAAATATTTGAATGAAGTTATTTATAGAGGGGCAAAGCATCGTAGACTACGCTAAGCCTGCTCCTATGCGCTAAGTGTGCCCTCATTAATTGCTAAACCGCCTTAAAATGCATTAAGCCTGATTTTACTGTGCTAAGCGCGGTACTCACTTCCTCCAACTTCCAGGTTACGTTGCAAGCGCACTAAGCGCGCCGTGAAACATGGTACAAAAACCCAAAATTTGATTAGAAGCTCCGTCAATGCCATTTCATGGTCCAAGCTTCCTTTAAATGCAAAAAGCCTACAATTATTGAAACAAAAGTTAAATAACTATATATATTTATATAATTAAGTCATACTACGATTATTTACACTGAAACAAATGCGAAAAACATAATTTGCGATAAAGAACTCAAAAAGTGCCAAAAATTAAACTATTTATTAACACAATTTAACACCTAACACTCCGCATGAATCCATCTTCACTCATGATGATTACAACTTTCATGGATATGGAAGAAACTACTGAGTCAGAGGTTGTGGTTGGTCAATATGAAACACCTTATGCTTAAGACTAACTTATCAAATTTATGGCAAGTATGGTCATATTTTGCTCGATTGTTGGCACATATATGATGAACTTTTTGTTCATGTGGAAATCACATATGGAGTTTGAGATATTTCTCGAGTCACTGAAAATCATGGTAAGAGTGACTCTCTTGATGTACCTGCCAATACTGATCCTTCAACTCCAATGATGGCCACCACATATCAACATGCCTATGCTAAAAAGTACTCATTGCCGCATGAGTTAGAGTCCCAATCTTCGTTTTCGAATTTAGGTGTGGCATGCCATCTTATCTCTTTTGATTTTCTTATAAATCATAAGTTTACTTAGGAAAAGATAAACTCCAAATAAGGAATGATCAAAAAGATAAACTCCAAATAAGGAATGATCAAAGTTTTACTGTTAAACCCATTTACATATCATATTTTACATCAAAGACTTTACTCCAATACCAAATGTACACAATTTTTTTCCATGTATTTGAGATAACTAAAAATTTGTTGTTTGTTTCTCAGTTTGCCAAATACAAGTAAGGGTGGAACATGGGCATGCCCACCCTATTTAGGCTCGTAACGCAAAAGTCCGTAAAAAAATGGGGCAAGGAGGAGCGAGTATAGTTAAGGGTGCAGACCAAAAACTTTAGCCCGTCCCACAAAAAAGTAAGGGTGGGGATGAGACAGTCCCGCAGGAACTGCACTTTTTTAGTATAAAAATGCAAAATTTTATGTTAATGTTTGTTCCCTCAAAAGCTCGTAAGAAAATAGGATGAGATGAGACGAAACAAGAACATTATAGGATGTTAGCCTAAACCATTGACCCTTCTCGCAATAAATTGCGAGTAAAACGAATGAGCACAATTGACCCAGGCCCGACCCTATGGGTAAGCGACTGAGGCCACTGCCTAAGACCTCAACTATTTTTACTTGATTCAATAATCTTTTAAATAATTATTTATAATAGTTAAACAATAATATTTATTTAGAATATTTATTAATTAATTTAAAAATTATTTTTATAGATAATAAAATTTTATGATCTATTAAATAAAAAGAGGTTTGGGTTTATTTACTTTTTAAATTTTATTACAGTATTACTTGAATGATTTTTTTTTTTGAAAATATGATGAGAAGAGTTAAATGGTTTATCAAATCTAAAAATTTAACTAAATAAATTTTCATATAAAAAACTCATTACAATTCAAATAAAAATATATTAATTTTATTAAAATATTAATATTATATTTAAAAACTTTGATTTTAGATTTTATCTTAGTCCTTCGAATCAAACCCTGAACGGATTAGACCCGTTTTGTCGGTCTTAAAGATAAGATTGTCATTTTTGAGTTTCATATTAACAAGTATTTCATAAGAGGTTTTCTTAATGCGACCTCATAGACTTCTTAATAATCTTGTTTGTTTTTGAAAATACCCATCGTTACCAAAGATATATTTCCGGAAGTACACCAACATGTATATTTCATTCGTTTTTAAGATAAATTCAATTTCTATAAATAAACTTATTTTAGAAATATATCTTTGGAAATTTTCTAGAAATATATTTCCTAAAATTTTAAAAAATAACAGAAATACAATATTTTGGCGACTTTTGATTTCAATAGAATTGAAATTGGCCCTACCCACCCAGACAAATGATCAATCATCGTCCATTTCTGTTTTTCTACTCAATTAGTACTACTATTATAATAATACCGTTAAAATGAAATTAAATAAAAAAAAACTTAAAATGTTAATATCCCCAAATCGATACTATAAAAACTATTATAATAATTTCTGATAATATATTTTCGGAATAAATTTATTTATAAAAATGAGATTTATTTCAAAAACAAATAAAATATACGTATTAAGTTGTTTCCGAAAATATATCTCTGAAAATATGAGATATTTTTGAAAACGCGTTGATGGTTAGTAAATTCTAAGTAATTTACCACTCTTTCATGTGTAAATACTTATGATCTCATATATTGATGCATGCATGCATGCACATGGCCATATTCAATTTAATGCTACCATTAAAGTTGTGGAGTGAAGTGATGGTGCAATTGTGGATGATACGCAAGGGATAATGGATAAGATAAGGATATAAGGGTAGAATGGTGGATGATACGCTATTTTCGTTTGCAGTTTCACCTATAACTTATTAATGCCATTTATCATCCTTGTAATGCAGAGGGACCTCTGCCAGTGCCATGTGAATGGACTTGTTTGCTGTCTTTTTTGCTTTTTTAACGACTCTTGTTAGTTGTCGCATAACACACGGCAAATAATATCTATAATAAATATGTTTCTTTTTCTCTTTCTAGTATTTAGGAAGACAAGTTTCTTAAATATTTTAATCATCCAAATCACTCAATCTGTATCGCGCTGACTGGTTAATATATATATATATATATATATATATATATATATATATATATATATATATATATATATATATATATATATATATATATATATATATATATATATATATATATATTATGGCAGATGGATAAACATTAATAAATTATTTTTAAAAATATATTTTTTTAATATTTTAAGGATTAATACTTTTAGCCTTTTTCATATTAGGCAAATCCTAAAAACGACTATGTAAAAGAAAATACATATTTTTTTCCTGTAATTTGATGATTTTCTCGTTTTAGTCCTTACACTGTTTTGTTGATTTTTTTATTTTATTTTATTTAATGTGATGTGTCATCCTTGATGGATTTTTTATTTATTTTAATTATACACGTGGCTTTTTAAATTTTATGTGACATTTTTTAATTTATTTTTAATTCTATTTTTTTCGTATTATTTTTAATTTTAATTTAACTTTTGTTTTTTCAAATTATTATTTTAAAAATTATTTTAATTGAGTCAAAATTTTTTAAAAAAATAGAAATTTATTCTTGTAATTTGAAGATTCTCTCGTTTTTTAATGTGAACTGTCATTCTTGATGGATTAAAATTATTTTGATTAGGTCAAGATCAAAACCACTAAAATGCATAATCATCCCACTTTTTTTTCTCTTGTATTCTTGAATTTAATATCCAATTTACAAGTAACTTGTATAGACATTAAATTAATTTGAGAAACATACAGATGTAGGACAAATAGTGAGACTATAGTGTTGTACATAAAGGTGTTGTACCAAGTAGTGACCATTTTCTAAACAATCATGGAGTAGTTACCATCACATTGCTTTATGCTAGGATCCATGTTTTAAAAAACTTAGATGGTTTGGTGTTGTTTCTCAACCTACAACGTTCGTCCTTCAAGAGCTAATGTCTTGGTTGGTGGATGTTATATACTCAGTATTATTCATGAAAACCTTAAAAATTCAATAATTCATTAACATGATCCAATTTACATTTGTATGTTAGTTTTGCTTGTTTTTATTGGGATTTGTTCTTTCCTCGAGTCTGTTCTTGCTATTTAACATTTCACTGTCAAGGACCTCTTTTTTGACTTCAAATCATTTGGCAAAAGATAACATTTTACTGGAGCTTTTTTAATAGCAGCAGAGCAAGCTCAGAGTCTTCTTTATGCAGAGACAACACTGGAATATTAGTGTTTGATGAATCCATGTTTTACTTTTGAATGAAGATATGAGATCTAGTGAGAATAATTGAAGTGAGAGTAGCACAAAGAAAGGATTTAAGAAGAGTTTTTCATAGTGGTTCTTGTATAGTTTAGATCTAACATAAATCCACTATAGTGAGAATAATCCAGTATACTGCAGTCAAGTTTTGTGTTGTTTGTGTTCAGGCTGACTTTTAAATTGTAAATGAAAGTCCCACGTTGAAAATTTATATACAAAATACAACTGTATATAAATAACTCTAATATAGAATTTTTTGACAAAATAGTATTTTTAGACCTTTATATTACCATTTAGATCCTTTAAGATTAGTATTTATTTCATTTAATTAATAAATATTATATTGATGAAACTATTAATAAATATTATATCTGAATAATTAATAAAACTATTAATAAAATAGTTTGTAAATAAGAAAATGTTTAGTTAAATATATTAGTTAAAAATGTAGAGTATTAAAAATGTAGTGTATTAATAAAAATTAGTTAAATTAAATTAATAGATTAAACTAAATTAACATTGTAGCATTATTAATAGGATAGCAAACTAAATTATTAATATTGTAGTATTATATTTTTGTTTTCTAATAAATATTGTTATATATAACGTAGTCCATTAATAATGCTACAAATGTCCATTAAAAAATATCGTTTACAAACTATATTAACTAAAGCTATATATTTAGTTCATCCACTGTTTTTAATTATTTAAACTATTTTAACTAAAAACGTACATTATACTAAAAACGTATTAAAAACTATATATTTAATCTATTTAAATTATATTTTTAATAAATTATAATTAACTTTACTTTAAATTTTATAATTAACGTTTTTTATAACCAGATAACATATTTATTTTGAAAACTCACCTCATGCATTAAGCTTATAATTAACATTTATTTTGAAAACTCACCTCATGCATTAAGCTTATAATTAACATTTTTTAATACTAATGTATTTTAAAATTATATTATTATACTAGTAAATTAATAAATAAAAGTATCAATGAAACTGAAATGTTACTGTAGCAAAATAAATAAATAAATATTAAGTATTAAATATATTAGTAAAATATTAAATAAAAAAGAAATAAATACTAAGTATTAAAAAACAATTAAAAAAATTTTTAAAAAAAATTTAAATTTTTTATTTTTAAAATTATAAATAAAATTAAACAAAATTAAAATCCACATGGAATTATTAAATAAAAAATAAAATAAAAGGCCACCTAAGCTTCATTTTTGCCACATATACATTTTTTTAATGGAAATTCCAGAAAAAGATCACGGTGCAAGCTTTTTAAAACGTTAAGGACCCAACAGTTACAAAAAAAATCATAAAGGACCTAAGTGGTAACATAAAATAACTTAAATGACCTCTGGTGCTATTTTGCCAAAAAAATTCTATTGAATAATTATTGGGCTCCAACTTATATTGGACTTGTGTGTGTTGGTTTTTGCCCATTCAAAATAATTTTAAAAATAATAATTTGAAAAAATAAAATTAAAAATAAAAGGTTTAATTGCAACTTTGGTCCCCCTATTTTATCTTTTTTTGACTTTTGATTCCCCTATTTTAAAAACCACTATTTTGATCCTTATTGTAACTTTTTAGTTTGATTTTAGTCCCCTTTTCATTTTAAGTATTTTTTTTTAATGACGTGACTTGTTTAAAGGTGATGTGGCCATTTCATGTCATATAGAAATTAAATCCAATTAAAAAGTAAATCCATGTCATTTTATTCTCCTAAATTTATTTCCTAAATTAGATTAAATCCATTGATGTGTCGTTTCTATTTTCCATTCTCCTTTCACAATTCGTAACACACCCTTTTCTATTCCATATTTCGTTTTTTTGATTCGATTTCGTCCTCTCTCGCCAATCTCTCTTTTTTTCTCGCGCAGTGCTTCTCAATGTTCGATTATCTTGTTGCGGTGATGGTGAAGAAATTGTGGACGGGAGCGGCGCGATTGGTTTTATAGAAGATGAATGGAGAGTTTTCTAACTCAGGGTTTGTGATGATGAAGAAGAAATGGATGACCGGTGGTGAGTGGTTTAGATTGAGGGATTGGTGTTCTGGAAACGAGGTTTGAGTGGTGGTGGTGATTGAGTGGCCTGTTTTTATGATTTGTTGTTGAAGGTATGAAGCTCAGATGGTGAAAAAGGGTTTTGATGTTTGGGGCACAAAGGGTTTTTGAGAGGTTGATGTTTGGGTCGCTCAGCTCCATCTGCCTCTCCATTTTCGACTGCAACATGCTCCAACGAAATCATTGTCATAGAGGAAAGGGAACGTTTTTGTTGATTTCCATGTAGAAGAGTATTCTTCATTTCCACTGCTTTGGTTTCTCACTTTGACTATTGACCACATGGGGTTCAAACTAGTTGAACCATTTCTAGAGTTTAGGATAAGTTTGAATTAGAAATTTGTGTTTGGGTTGTAAAACACGGTGAAAGTTTGATGAAGAAAATGGAAAAGAGGTTGTGAATTGCAAAAGGAAATTTTAGGATTTTATAACATTGTATTTTTTATGTATTTATTAGATTATTATTTCTGAAAATGAAATCAAAGTACATTAATATATATATATATATATATATATATATATATATATATATATATATATATATATATATATATATATATATATATAATTAAATTAAAAAAAAAATGAGAATGAATTTTTAAATGACATGGTATTGCCACATAATCATTGAATGTGTCACATCATTAAAAATAATATTTAAAATAAAAAGGGGACTAAAATCAAACTCAAAAGTTAAAATAGGACCTAAATAGTGATTTTTAAAATGGGGGGATCAAAACTCAAAAAAATACTAAATAGGGGGACCAAAGTTACTATTAAGCCAAAATAAAAATAATACGAAAAAATAGAATTAATAATAAATTTAAATAAAAGTCACGTAGAATTTAAAAAGCCACGTGTGTAATTAAAATAAAATAAAATAAGAAAAAATAATAAAAATTCCCTCAATGACTAAAACGAGAGAATCTTCAAATTATAAAGATGAAAACTGTATTTTTTTTACATGGTTGTTTTTGGGATTTGCCTAATATAGAAGAGGGCAAAAGGGATATCAACCCATATTTTAATATTTTTTTCATCTTCCATCATCTACATAAAAAACTTCTTCAACGAAACTTAGGAAAAAAATTAAAATCTACAGAAAAAACTAAATTTTGAAATCTTCATGTGCTCATCCTTATCTAATCATCCTCAAAATATATTGATTTTCATGGATGAGTACCCAATAAAACCTAACATCAATATGGTTAATTCTTCAACATTAATTAATTCAAGACCAAACATCAATTAAGGAAACCATACGACAAAACGCTAAAAATAAACCCACAACAATTAAGGAAACCATACGATAAAACACAAAAATTAACCAAAACAATTGATCAATAAATCAATCAGTCAGATATTTAGTGACCAAATTATTAAAAAAAAGTCCATCGTCTTAATCAACCATCTTCATCACCTTCAAAATCAAATTAGGTCAATGGTGGAGTCAGAAATTTTTTAAAACCTGGGCAAAAATTTGTATGAAATATGACAGATTTAAAATGACGTTTAATAAAACCGCCACTATTTAAAGAAAAATATGACGGTTTTATAAACTCACGTAGGGTTAATAGAAAAATGGTAGTTTTGACCGTCATTATTTTAACACGTCTGTTGCTTTACGGTAAATTTTATTTTTATTGTTTTTTTAAATCAAATATTTTCTTTTATAATTATGGAAATTGATCTATAGATTTGTATAGATTCATAATATATATTTTTTATATTATTTGAGGATAAAATTTATTCTTTTCTTCTTTTTTTTACAACACTGTATGTTTTTTTCTTCTAATTTAGTATTTGTTTCTTTTATGTTAATTTTTATTTCTTCTAAGTACTCATTTTTTATTTTTGGTTAATTTGGTCCAAAATTATAACTTTATTCTTTATTTCAATTCTTTCACTTTTTGTAATATAGTTGAATCTAAATATTATAATATCAAAAAATAAATAAAATTGATGTAATGTATGCTTAATTGCATAAAATAATTTTTTTGCATAATTTATAATTTTTCGATTTAAACCTGTATTTTTATGCATACAAATATTTTTTTTTCTTACACCATAATTTACAACATTATACATGTATGTTTTTTAAATGTAAGGCTGCAGCAATGACTTCAAGTTTAGGCTCTCTCTCTCTCTAAGCCTGTAAAAGGTCTCTGATCAAGGATAGGCACACCCAAGAGTTTGGAGAATTCCTCCATTGTAGGTACCAGCTGATAGTCGGGGAACGTGAAACAATGATGTTTAGGATCAAAGAACTGGAATAGGACACTCATCATGTCTTCATTAAACCCTGAAGTAACTAGATCCAGCAGGTAACCAGGTTTCTTGATGGATTGGGAGCTTTCAGAAACTTTAGAGACCAATTCCTTAAGCTTAGAAGGTATCCCTACAAAGTTGATCCGGATAGTGTTCCTACGAGCAGAAGCCATAACTTGCATCAAAAAACAAAGATAAATCCTTTGGTCGTTGAAATGGTTAGTGAAAATGCTATGCTTATGATGTCATGATGTTATGCTCAATCACAAACATATGGCACACACAAACAAGTCACACCATAGCCCTAGGTTTAAAGGCTTGCATGAGGTTTAAAGGTAAGTACCCCCCTGAAGTTTAGTTGGTTCATCCTGTCCTACAAAAGTAACCAGATTCTAAGGGATCTCAATATCACTGATCTTTCTCAAGGATTGTTGTTCAGTAGGCAACTGACTTGCCAACCAAAACCCCCCAAGATTAGGATCTCAATGAGCGTAGCATCGAGTATCAACCAACTTTAGACTTCTCCAAAGCTGGCTATCTTACTACTTTCTAAAGGTCAAGATGGGTTAACTAGGGTTCTAGAAAGTCAGTTAGTGTAATGACAACATATGGAAGCCTTAGGTTATCCTCAACTTACTTAAGGAACATAAAAACCGACCAAGAAGTCACACTAACGTAGCCACCAGATCAACCATATCGGTATACACCGTACAATTTCCTTGGTCTATTGCTAATTACCTAGGGTACACTAGATCCAGGTTAGGATCTTTCACACAAAATCCCAACAGATAATATTAAGCAAACAAAGCAAACAATTAAGTGATCTAATTCCTAAGGGTACCCCTCTTTTACTTAGTAACTCCCCAGCAGAGTCTCCAGTTCTGTAACATGGTGGGATAACTAACTTTCTATAAATGTTGCGGATAACAAGAGTCGCCACCGAATTTTATTTTACCCATGTGGAAAGGACATAAAAGAATAGGAAAGACCTATTTTTAAAATACTTGAGTTCGGAGGGTAGGATATATAAAGGGAAGGTGTTAGCACCCTTTATATCCATGGTTATTATGGGCTCTTAGTTATTTAGCTCACTTAATTGTTTGAAAAAAAAGAAAGTGTAGTGTGTGTTTAGAAATTTGTCTAAGTATTTTGTAATGATCCTCGTATGGATGTATACAAAGCCTTGTTTTTGAAGATGTTTGAAAAGTGTGAGGTGCGAAAAATGTTTTTGAAATGTGAGCAAGTAACTAAGAGGTACCTACCCTAGACTAGTCTTTCATGTTCTTTTATTTTCTTTCAAGGGTAAGATTGTCCCTACTATTAAAGAGTGGGTAGTCGTTATCTTGGATTTTGTTAAGGGACGGTCGTAGGGCCATCGTATGGTCAATGAAGTCAACTTAAGGGGTATCTTAGTAATTCGAAGGAACTATCATCATTTTCGTAGGGTCATCGAGGGACGAGATCATTTATTGGAAGGCAACTCGAAGGGACAACGAGGGACTATGATCTTTATATCGTAGGGACTTGATGATTTTTATTCGTAGGCAACTTTGCTAAGATACCCCTATATTCGAGGGACTTGACCATTTATTCCGTAAGGCAACAAGAGGAGATACCCTAGGAGTGTAGATGGCGGTCGTATAACGACCGACTTACGTGTGTGAATAAAGTGTGTAAATTACATTTATTTATCTTAGAAATTAGTGGCCTAAGTCCAATTTTATTCGCATACAAGTCTTTTCACACCCTACGTTTACACAGTTTAATATTTGACGAAATTTAAATGCAGGAAATAAATCTAGACTATTACATCATGGGAGGGGGATACATATTGAAATTGGGGGAGTGCGGAAAATTAAATATTACAAGATAAATACTAAACCTATACACTTGTTCTAATAAAAATAAATAACGAAAATAAAATAAAATCGGGAAGAGATAAGAATGAAGGAAGAAGAAATATTGGAGGATTCGCATAAAGTCGATTAATTGTTTTTATTAAGAAAAAAAAAGTTTTTTTTAAGATTAAATTATTAATTAATTTAATTATGAAAAAAAAATTATTTTTTATTTACAAAATTAAAAAAAAAAAATTGGTTAATTTATTTTGATATTTTTTAATTAATTAGTTTCTACGCAAATAAGAAATAAATAAGAAATAAAACAATTACAATACAAAAAAACATAACGATGTTGGATCGTTGAAAATTAACAAAAATTAAAATAACAGACAAATTGCTACCGCGTAAACGGTCATCGCAAATCGAATAAAAAATAATAATGATAAAATTAAATTAAATAGAAAAAAAAAGTGTAGATCGAAGTAAACGCTAAAAGTGAATTATCACTATGCTAAACCGTCGGACGCTTATAAAATCGAAATACAACAATAAATCAATTTAAAAAACAGTCGCACCTGAACCGATACGATCCACCAATAGTTTGCTACACTTGACGTGATCATCGCAATAGGATAAAATCGTGCGGATCTAAAATAAAATAAAATAAAAGGACTAAAAAACGATGTTGCTAACGCAAAATTGCGATCATCGCAACTGGATCGGATCAACACAAGTGTCACGCCTCATACACACAAATGTGAAAACGGCGTATCGACACGATCCGGTCCGAAAACATAATCAAATTATAAAATAAATTTAAAAAAAAAAAACATGTTTAACAATCTAGTTATATATTATATATTATTATATATTATATATTATATATTATATTTTATATATATATATATATATATATATATATTATTTTTTTTATTCAAAATAACTAATAAGCATCATTGAATAGAAATAAGATATAATCATACTTACACATCATGCGATACGAGATAGATATACATGTGGTTGTGGAACCGAAGTATGCGACAGCACCTCCAAGGTACAAAAACTTGAGTAATAGTCCTCTCTTTGTGAATGGTGCTGCAAATGTCTCAAAGAACTTGCTTAAAAGAGGGTTGTAGGGTGATGATGCATCTGAGCCATACAAATCCCACTGACCAGTAGTGTTGCCAATATCCTCCAAATTAGGGGTGTTCAAAACCAAACCAACCCAATAGAAAACCGCAAACCAAACCAAACCAAACCGAAATCGAAAAAAAAATGCACTTGGTTCGGATGTATTTGGACCATTATTTAACAAAACCGTGCGGTTCGGTTCAGTTTGCGGTTTGTATTTTACAAACCGAACTAAACCAAACCAAACCGCATTATGTTACAACCCAAACTTCTCTTATCCCACATCCAACCCAAAACTTAAATCTATTATGCCTTAACCATACAAATATTCTCTTAGTCACACTTAGGGTTTTAGTTTCAACATTCTCAAATCTCTTCGAGTAGTATCGCACATTCTTCTCATCATATTTGCTATGTACATCTCATCTCTTCTACTCTAATCTCTCTTATCTTATATTCTTTTTTTTTCATATTCATCTTCTCGTTTTTTATATTATTGTTTTCTCATCCAATTACGTTTTTATCGCACGTTTCTTCTATAATATCACATATCTTATGATCTTTCTTTTTCATCTTCTCTAATCTTTCCTATCCTCCATTTTATCTTTTTATTGTAATATTTTTGATATTGTTTTATACTACTATTTATGTTTTTATTCCACTTTGATCTAATCTTATTTTTGTATATTGAATGAAAATTTATTGTCTAAATATGATGAGTTTTGTTGCTATTTGATTATGTATGCATGACTAAATACAAAATTATGTTGTTCACTATAGGTGTATGTATGACTCAATAAAAATATTATAAAAAACCGAACCAACCGAACCAATCCAAACCGCATTGGTTTGGTTTGATTTGGTTCGGTTTTATTTCTTAAAGTCAACTGAACCAAACCAAACCGCATGCTTTTTTCTCTCGCGGTTCGGATGACTTTTTGTGTCAAAACCGCCCAAACCGCACCGCGAACACCCCTACTCCAAATCACAGTATAACTGCAAATGAATCCGTCGTTTCCTATTTTTTCTTTTTTCGGTCTTTTTTTTTCTAGCAACAATACACATAAGTAAGCATTTATAGGACTAATTAGGGTTAATGTCATTTGGGTCTTAATGTTTATTTTGAAACCCAATAAAATATTAATATAAAAAATTAAATAAAGTTTAATAAGAATAGTTAAAATTAAAATAAAAACTAATAAACCTATTTATTTATTCTAGACCCAATGTAAAAATAAACGGACTCAAAAAACTAAAAGTCGGGCGTCAAAATGCTCGAAAAAATAAAATGAACACATCAAAATAATCAGCACGAAATAAATGACTCGGAAAAATACAGCATTTGGTCGGATTTTGAAATAAAAATTATGACCGTTTAAGCTGCCCAGACTGATCAGCATATGACCAAAAATATTCGTAAAAATATTTTTAGCATGTCAAATTAAACCACGTGAACTGCAGATTAATGTTTCCGGCATTTGCGAATTTAAACTTGACATCTTTTCGTTCACTGATTTTAGACACAGTTAAAAAATTAATTTGACCAGTCTATCTATAAATTCCGAGAAATTATTTCGGCTAATATTAAGAAACAAACAAATGTTATGCTATGAAGATGATGCAAATGAATGGGAAACAAAAAAATCGGTTAAAGTTAAAAACAAAGGATAAATTTTAGGGTACAACATAGGGTCATGATTTCCTGCTTTGTTGTTGCTGAAAGACTGGTTTTGATGAGTTTTATCGCAGAAGGGTGATTCTGAAATCGCAGGATTTTTGGAGGAATCACGAAGCTCGCGTAGCGAGTTATAGCTTGCTTAGCGAGCAAACAAGAATTTTGAAAACCAAAAATCCATGAGTTGGTCGCTTAGCGAGGAGCCTAGCCCGCTTAGCGAGACCTGACATATTTTGAAAAATTATTTAATTATGAACAAATTAGGTAATTGATATGCCTTGTTGTTTTAAGTTGCTATGATGTTTTAGGGATGTTGTTTGATGTGTCTAGAGGCTATATGAGTAAGACTTAATGATAAAATGATGTATGATGATTTTAAGATGTTTAAGAGTTTATGAGTTATGATGACATGATGTAGAGCAAGAGGCTAAATGAGTGAATAATGTGATGATTGATGATGAATGCGGATGCAAAGTTATGATGTTTTGATGATGACGTGTGTATATTGCATCTTGCATTCATGACATTGATTAATGAGGGGACTTCGGTCCATTGGTAGCTTCAATCCCATTATGCGAATTAGAGTGATATGATGTTTTGATGTTGCTCCCTTGTGGAGGGTTGATGGCCTAGTGTCCATCCATGAGTATGTTTTGGTACCACATGCATATTAAGAGTTTGCATTTTCATTCTAACTGACATAACATGAATTGCATTGAGTTGGTTAATGATGTGATGTAATTGAGGTTGTGAACAGGTGATGTGCTGATTTTGTGAATGAATGAGTCGTATGATGACTGGATTATGTTTGGTGAATCCATGTTTATAAATTCTCATTTTTATATTACTTTATTGAATGTGAATTCACTCACCCTGCCTGTCTTTTGTGATGGTTTATTATGCCATCCTGCAGATACTCAAGGTTAGCTTGGTGCATGTTTTGCTTGGAGTTAGTGAGTTTGTCGTTGTTAGTTAGAAGCGGAGTCCTGCTTTGTGTCCAATAACATCGGTATGGGTTTCGCTTGAGTTTATTTTATTGTTTGAATTAAGATGTTATTTCCTTTGACCACTGTTGGTTTAAAATGATGTTTTGAATTAAATTATGAGATTCTCTTTTTATTAAAGATGAAAGATGATGTTTTATTTTTCCGTTGCGTAGTTATTGAAAATAGATTTGAAATATTCATGATTTTGTAACCCGTGTTACGGGACAGGACTTAATATGATTGTTTATGTTGTTTGAGTTATGATGAATGTGATATCCTTTCACAAGTTTACTTTGATATATGATTAAATTGTATTATAATTGTGATGGGGTAGAAAGGGTGTTATAGCCTTCACCCTCATTACATCTTCGACATTGTTGCTTGTTATTTGAATATCACCCACATAAAGCAACAAAATAACAAATGAATTACCAGGTCGAATTCTGAAGTCAACACATTGGTAGAACTGACTTCTGATGAAATTTATGTGTGCCATGAACTTGTCGAATCTATTATTCCACTGTCAAGGAAATTATTTCAGTCCATATAAAGATTTATTCAGTTTGCACACATACTCTTCTTTCCCTTCTTCGACATACCCTTCAGGTTGTCTCATCTGGATTGTTTCATCAAGATCACCATACAAGAACGCAATCTTCACATCCATCTGTTCTAGTTCAAGGTCGAACTGTGCCACCATGTAAAGCAACATTCAAATGGACGTGTGTTTCACAACAGGACAAAACATATCATTGAAGTAGACACCTTCTTTCTGAGTGAAATCCCTTGCAACCAACATTACCTTGTATCTCTTCGACGCCACTCCTTTGATTCTTTCCTTAACTTTGAAAATCTATTTATGGCTGACTAACCTAGCTCCAGCAGGTTTCTCGATCAGTTCCCATGTGTTGATATCATGAAGAGACTTCTTCTCATCATCCATGACTTTCAATCATTCAGTCTTATTTCGACTCCTCATAATTTCCTTATAGTCTTATTGCCTATAATCTGATAAGAAATTTCATACATAAAATAAAATAAAGCAAGAATGTGAAACTCCCAAATGTGAGATATTAAGGTAATTAGTTTGAATTAAAAGGAGTAGAAGTTGACTAAGGTGTTTAGTTTGAATAAACAAGAGTAGAAATTGAGAGAGTCTAAATTTTTGAGAGATATCTTTATGTTTTAAAAATTTCTTTTGAATGTAAGAGAATAAAGAGGAAAAAATTAGTTGCAACATTTAAAATAGTGTGTCTGGATTTCGATGTCCATAGGATAGTGTGTTTTGGATTCAATCTCCACACACTCTAAAAAGAATATTTTCAAGTTAAAACAGAGAAACAAAGTTATAACACGCAGTAGTGAATCCCAGTCTCAAATTACACATTTCGTATCTTAATTTTAGACGATCTCAACCAATAATTAGATCGAACGGCTCAGATCATTAACGCAGTTAAAAGAGAGATTCAATTTCTCTCATAATATTTGATTAAGTTTATTCATAATATATTCTTCAGAATGATTCTAGTCTTGAAAATGTTGAGGAAAAAAGAATTTATATTACATATTTATAAGCTATTATCTAAATCTAATCTTCAAAATGTTTTCAGAATTTGTTATCAATATACAATTCTTGTTGATCCAGGAAATGATCTAGATAACCAAGAATGCTTCAATTTCACTATCAAAATAAATAATCCATAGCATGGAAAATGCATCAGAGCCACTACCAAGTACCTGAAAAATCCAAAACATATACTTATCAATCACTCATAAAATCCATTTATCCTAAACCTTATGATACTCATTCAGAATGCATTTTAATCATTCAATCGAGATCAAACGATTCATATTTCAAAATCTGTATATTTTATTATTTTAAAAAAATTAATCAAACTTCAGTTACAGTTGAACCGTCTGATCTCGATCAAACAAGTATAAACATTTTAACCGCGTGAATGTGGTATTTTAGTGAAATCAGGACCACCATACCATAAAGGTGCATATGTAGATGACAAATCAAGAAAAGGATAAGGCCACCTGTGATAAATAAACAAAGATTATCAAACTATAAATGAACAAAATCATTCATGTAAAATAAATAAAAGAATGTTAGTTCTTACCAAACTGTAACACAAGCATGTATTATCCACTGAATAATCACAAATGCAGATGTCCATAACACAAAATAAGCGAATCGAAACACCGGAAATCGCTGCATGTTTAAGCATAACTAGTTGTTAATTTCAAGTTTTTCAACATGTTAAACTATAAACTGGTATATAAAACTTACCATGCAATTCAATGATGTGTCACCAATGAGGAAAACAGCATTAATAGTGTGCATACAAAAAATCAACTGCAAGAATGAAAAATGCAAATATGATTCAATGAAATTAATCTCAAAATTAATTAGAATTTTCAGTATTAATCATACTTACAAAATCAAGACTGTAATGATTGGATGTTCTTAATGGATAAAGGATGAACCAGAATACAAAATCGGTAAGAAACACCGCACCTGCACAAATCTATAAAGAAAACTGTCGTAAATAAACTATCCTTAACCTCGATTCGCAGACAATCTGAGACTATTTTAGTGTACTGGAACAAAATCAATATTTTACTATCCAAATCGCGTAGATTAATATAAACAGAATGAATCTCGAACGAAAGTACCTGATAAATTATTTGAAAAATGTAACCCCAAACACCAGCAATTTTCCTGACATGAAATTCCTGATTATGATTCTTAGTCAGTTCAGGAATAACTAAAACTCCATCAAGAGTTGGAACCATAAAAGTGCTTACTGCATCTAAAGAAGCACCATTCACTGTTCTTCCCCTAAATTCATTTTGCTTTAATAAGCATCCATAAATTGAAAAACATGTCCCAAGCTGAAAGCAAAAAAATTGAGAACACAAGTCACTTACATAATACATCACATTTTCATGTTAAAAATGTTAAAAGAGGGTGAAATTCAAAGTGTTACCCCAAAGTAAATAGTGACCAAAGTAAAAGTTAATCTGTTCAACACAAGAAAAAAAATAAACACAATATAAGTACAATATTTATAAACAAAACGTTTTATCCTGAAGGCGTCGTGATTGATAATCTGCGTTGCACTATTTTGGAGCAAAATGTCTTAAAAGACAACGACCTAATAATAATATGTAAAATTGTAATAAACTTACTGAGTGTAGTAGTAAAATATGCCAGGTCCATCAGCGGCAACATTCGCAATGATCAAAGCCAAAAGAACAATAAAAGAGATGATTCTATAAATAAGAAGCCAAGAAGGATGAATTCCTATAAGACATGTATTCCAAGCTTCATCTTCATATAACAATCCATCTGTATCTTGATGATTTTCGCGTCTCTCGGAAGATCTTTGTTTGTTGAATCCTTCATACTTGAAAATTAAGTAAGATGCTAGACTCATTGAGATTAAAAGCCATAGTGCACAAAAGAAGAATCTCCAATTCAACCAGTAACTTGATGTAGTTGTATCTGTTGTCATGGTTGGTTGCCATGTATGGCTTGGTGACCATGTTATGAAACCCATGAATAATGGTTACACTTTTAATGATGATTAATTAAGAAAAACTAGAATTATATATCCATTCAAAGAATGATGTGCAAATTGTATGAATTTCAATTTTCAATAGCAAAATTGTAAGGAAATTTTCAAACTAAAAGGTTGCTTCATCAATTTTTTTAAGGCTATTACATTTATATTCCTTGCTTGAGATATGCATAGCCAAAAGTACATAAAGTTGAATACTTCATTTAATTGGTTCCAAATGGAAAGAAAGGTGTGGCATATTATTAACTATTCACAAGTAAAATTCAGAGAGTATAGATGCTTTGCTTCATCCTTTTATGGTTATAGATTATGTGTGAGAGAGAGAGAGAGAGAGAGAGAGAGAGAGAGAGAGAGAGAGAGAGAGAGAGAGAGAGAGAGAGAGAGAGAGAGAGTTAAGTTGTGTGAAGAGTATAACCTCAAACACAAGGAATATAGTGTGATAGATAAATGGCATAAGATGCCTTTTGGATTTGTGGGGTGATTAAAATCATACTTAAAAGAAGAATAAAATATTCATAAGTCATAACTAAACAAGCCATCAAGATAACTAATAATATGCTTCATTCATTTATTTATTTCTTAATCTTATTATTAGTTTATAAGTTTGTATCCTTCGGTTCTTGGATGTATATAGAGTCAAATTCATACTTAACTTTTCATTAACGTTAATCATTACTTCATTATTGCTACTTCCGTCCCTTTTTATAAACAATTTTTGAGATAGGTCAATTTTATTTTTTAATAAAAGTGTTTGTAACATATTCTCTAATATATTTTTTTATTGGAATTAGACTTGATAGAGAAGAGTGTATTCTTCGAGACTTTTGAAAAAGGAGATTCATATGTAAGGTTAGCACTCTGATGCTCAAGTAATTAAGAGAGTCAAAATTAAAGTTTGATTGGAAATGAATTTGAATACTTAAAAAATGACACGTTCTCCTCTTTAAATATGAGAATTGAATAGAAATTGAACGTGTGTGATGAGGTTGAGAAGCGGCCAGTCGTCAGATTAATATGGATTGCTGGGATAAGGCTTGTTAGAATGATTAATTCGTTTTATGTCAAATGTCGCCATTCATCGTTATAGGGCTTATGTGTCTTTGGGTCTTATGGGTGGCCCGAAATAGTTTCCCCTCAAGCCATTGTCTCTACTTTACAGGGAGAGGGTTTGTGGCATGTCTCTTTGCACGGTCACAAAATCTAGGGCGTGGATGTTTTGACAAGACGTCGTCGCTTTTGAGAACAAGTACATTAAATGTCTTTCTTGTAAGATGTAGTGTGATGCTGGGATGGTTGACACATCTTTCTACACTTGTCAGTAATGATGTTCCTACTTCCTTTAGGACACTCAAGTGTTTTTTGTATTGTTTCGAGAAAATCTCCATCGTTAGTAGTGCGAATTGATTGTATGATCCTTGGTGTTCAAATAGGGCATTAAAAACGCTTCTGAAGTGTCATTTCTTCCCTTTTGACTGTTATTGACATGCAAAAGAGAGTGTTTTTGCTTTGTTATCGCTCTTTTGTGAAAATGATTATGTCCAAGCGTTGGATCAAGTTAATATGACTTCATTTGTTGGTTTTGTCCTTGCATGTTTGATTGTTCTTTTCCTTGAGGTCCAACGTTTAAATTATTGCTTCTACTTTCGTTCGAATTCTTTAAGGTTTCTTGGACATGAAGTGTTTGAGCTTGTTTACTTACTACATTGTACTTGCATTAGCTTTTTGTTACAACATATTTAATCATGGTTATCGTGTTAAATTCAACCAACAGTTTGGTAAGGATATTTCAGGGGACTGGGTGGATTCAGAGATATTGAAAATTGTTTTTGCTTTTGTTCGTAAAGATGTTTTTACCAAGCAATAACTAATGTAGGTCCAGTGGATGACTAGGGAGTGCTTCTCCAAATGAAGATACGAGGATATGTAGTCAATATGACAAGTTTACGATCCCTTTTCACTAATGCATGTTCTCTGTTATAGGTTATTGTATCCCCTTTAATGAATTTGAAGTTGGCATCCTAAACCATTTGGTTATTTCTTCTTCAAAATTGCAGCCAGTGATTAAGGCATTTATTAAGGTTTTCTAAAGCTGATGTGAATATAAGGGGAACAGACCGACTATGACATTGTTCTTTAAGCTTTTAAGACCCAAAAAACATGGCAACTACATGAATGGCTCTAGTAGGCTTTCTTTAAGGCAAAGTATTAGATATTTGCAGGTATATTCCGATAGTGTAAAATATTGCAGGTCTATTTTTTCCTAGTTATTCCCCTTAATTAGGAGACGCATAAGAAGTGATGTTGTCTCTACCTCCTGAGGATTTTTTTTTGTTGCTTGTCATTTAGATTTTTGTTTTGTTTCTATCGTTATTGAGTTTCCTCAGATGATTTCACACCTTAGGCTTGAGTTCTTAATTCGTTTTTACGCATACATAAATCAAATTATTTGATTATAGTTGATCTGACCTGATAAGGAGGAACCTTCTAGTGATGAACAACTACGGTGGAGAAACGGGGGGTGTACCTGCAAGGTAATCCAATGCCAAAGTTAGAAAGAGATATGGAGTGCAAGTACAAAGAGTAGTAAAGAATAGAATACCTGACCCTCTAGTGAAAGAATGTATTTATAGTGTGCCCCCAGCGATGGGCCAAGATTCTTCTTATGGGCTGGATTAGCTAGGCTCAAGGAAGAACTGCCAAAGACTGCGTAAGAGCATATACGACCTAGCAAGTGGCCTTGCCCTTGATCCAACTGCCCCGTAATATTAGGAGAAAACAACAGAGGCAGTTGACAAAGTGGAACACGTGGAGGAGACGCTCTCCCCGCGTCCATATGTATTGGACCTTTGTAACACCCCAAAATATTCCTTCTCATTCTCATACCATTTGGAATACATATCTCATACATTGCATTGCATTCATATCATAGAAAGATGAAGCATACATTCATTGGTGGAAGCATAAGGTGTGTGATTAGTTGATTTGCAAAGTTGTGATCATTCAAAGTCAAAGAGAAAGAGCTAAGTATCTCCCAATAAGTCTCAAGGGTCTCATGTCTCATTTCACTTCATTTGATCCCTCAAGTCTTTGGAAGATGAGGATTGATCAAGAAGTTGAAGCACTGCATCACCTCTTAAGCAAAACATTCCAAATTAGGGTTTTTTATTCAAGGGACTTCCTGATGAAATTTTGGATCAAACTTTATTTCAAGGGTTTCTATATGATATCAAGTATCTAAGGATGGGAGATTGTCCATATGATCATTTCAGAGGGTTTCCAATTGATCAGATACTTGAAAATCAAGAAATTGGGGAAAAGTCAATTGTGTAGATGTCATACCCCAAATTTGTCCTACCCACGCCATTTGATTTTACTGTCTAGCCATTATTTAGGAATATAAAAGTATGTACCATTTAATTTTTCTGTCTGATATTCGAAAAAAAATATGTTTTTTCTTTTCTCAGGTTTGTACGAGAAATTGAGGTTCATTTCGAGGTTGCCAATGTTTATGTGTGATGTTGCTTCTTTTTTTTAAAAAAAATCGGTGTGTTGTCTTCCATTCGGTTATCACCTTTGTTTTCCATTTAATCATTTTTTTTATCGCAAAATTCTACACAAAAATCAAATTCTTAATTTCTCTTTTATTTTTCCACTTTTATTAAAATATCCATACATTCACCCCAAATTCAAATTAACCGATTTTTTTTTCCATCTTTTATTTTTTTTATCCAATTACCTTTTTTATTTTCTTTTTTTCATTTTATTCATTATTATCAACTAAATCCATTGCTTAAGCCCATTAGTTAAAATCCGTTTCATTATCACTAGTCTTTATTAGTTTTTTTTATATATCTACCATTATTATTTCTATTATTAGTTTTATTTACTATTATTTTCATCACCATTATTATGTCTAAAAATATCCATTTTTCTTATCATTATTATTACTATTTTTTTTTATCCTTATTTCTATTATTATTATTATTATTATTATTATTATTATTATTATTATTATTATTATTATTTTCCATTATTATTATTATTATGTTACTTTTTTTTTATACTAACATTTATCTTTTAATTTTTATTAGTAGCAGTAAGTTTTCACGTAACTTCCCTTCTTTTTTTTAATTAATTACTTTTGTTTCATTCTTATTTTTATTTTATATTTAAGTTTCTTAGATTATCTTGTATATAAGAAATGGAAATGCATATTCACTTGTGAAAATCAGGATATTTTTTTTAGTACACATCACCAACTTGGCCCACTCATTCTTCAAAGGCAAAGAAAAGGGCAAACTGCCAGATTTCTCATTAAGCGTTACCCCGCTTATTCATGATTCCACTACACCAGCATTTCCGCAAGAACGCGCACACAATCATAACAGAAAATACACCTCACAACAATCACTAGTACAAGTTTTCAGCAACATCAACAAAGCATATTCTTTTCAAAATTTTATCCACAAACATCCTATATAAACACTCTTCCATTGTTTAAGAAGGAGAGCAAAAATGCAGCCATAAACAAAATCTCACCAACACCAAAACTCACCCACCATCGCACAAATAAACAAAACCAGAAAGCTGAGTGAGAAAGAAATAAACCTTATCACTAACCTAACCATCATACAACCCTCTTCATTCTTACCTCTGCAAACATAAACCCTTCAATATGTTAACAATCTCTTTACCTACAAACCTTTCCTCAAAATCAAATCATTCACGAACCTGAACTGAACCAAGACTGAGCCATTAAACCATTCAAAATCTGCTCCTTAAACCAGAATGAACCGTTTCCGCCGTAACCACCATAACACCATACTCAAACACATAACCTTTTCTTTTTCAACCTCTGAAAACACCGAACCTTCACAAATCCGACCTTGAAGTCGAAACAACCACTTCATCCCCACAAACTCATGCTCAGACTTTATCATTATTGAACTTAAATACCTGCATACTCCTTTCTTCACTGAGAAAACAAACATTCAGATTCGCACAAACAATACTGAGTCTGAGAATTGACCTGCAGAAACACACAAATCCGTGAAAACACGCACCACAACCGAAAAGCCAAAAAACAAACCAATCCACCATCAGACCAGCACCACCGAACCGTTACCCATCCGCACTAACAACACAAGCCTTTACCAAAATCCATTTTCCTCTTCCTCACCGCACAAAACAAAAACCGTAAAGAAACAGAAACATCATCACCGACACTAAACCAAACAAACCCGCTTCCGTGAACCATCACCTAGCCACGAATCCTTCACCACACTACCCACCGTCGCCGTCAATCCGAATCACAGCCGCGGAAACCATCCACACAAACCGCATCCGGCCGCCGCTGTCGAAGAAGGAGCGAAGCTGAACGGAGAACGCGATCCGTAACCTCTCCGCAAGCCGTCACCAGAGAACCAAATGCAAACGCAAGATCCGCGCGAGATCCAAAGCCGAGCGAGAGAGAGAGAGACGGAAAGTTGTGCGAAAATGAGGGTAGACACCTTTACTCTGGTTTTTCTTATTGTTTTATTTAATCTGAGCGTTGGATTTGGAATATAATATGCTTAGGTTCCCTTTTTAGTATACTGATTGTTTAAAGTTTTTTATTGTATTATTATATTTTTTTTAATTATTATTTCTGTCTTATACACTGATTGTTAAGCTTTCTTTTTTTTGTTATATATATATATTTCTATTGCTTGTTTTTATACTAAGGATTTAGTTTTTTTGTTGGGAATCCCATAGTAAAAGAATGCTATATACTCACGGTCCAAGCACCCCATTATTTTCTGTTTCTTGTTCTTTTAAGTTTTTATTTATTTATTTGAAAAGAGATGATTATTGTAGGTTGAGGCAATTATTGTTGCTACTAAGATCGGTTGAGCTGAGCCCATTTAAGTTTCTCGCAAACACCCAGATCCGACACACCTTCACTTTCTTGTGATTCTGTTTTTTTTTTTCTCCTTAAGTCATTTCTAATATTTTGGTTAGAAATTCTTTTTAGAGTTGGCCTTGGGGCCCAACGAAATTAACCTTCTTACCACCATTTTATTACTCATAATTCCTCCATACCTTTTAGTTCTTTGTTTTATTTCTTTTTATTTTCCAACTTTGACCTTTTATATTTTGTTTATCATTTTATTTTATTTGTTGTTTTATTTTATTTTATGGGCCAATGATATACTAAACGGCCAATTTATCGCCCGATTCTAATCGGTGATTTTTGGTCAATATGAGGCCCCCCTTTGTATTTAATTTTTTCATTTTATTATTCCGACAAACAAATATGTACTTTAATTTAATTCATTTTATTATCCTTGATATTATTTAATTCATTTATTATTTATATTCATTATTTTATTCTAACAATTCAATTCATTTAATTTATTTATTTTTTCGCATTTTAAAAAGTATCGATTTGACTCCTCATAGAACGATTTCATTAAATCGGCTCTAAGGCAGTAAACGAACCAAATTTTGTCGCGTCCCGAAAAGGTCCAACGCCTTCGAATAGTTGCACTCGATTAAAAGGTCCAACGCCTTCAAATAGTTGTGTCCCGATTCAAACAGGCCGAACGCCTTCGAATAGTTCAAACACACTGCACACACGCTTTCTCTTGGGCTAATTACAACGAGACCATTTATTTTTCTCAATCCCCTGTATTTATTTTGTATCCCTCTCCCCTTACTTTGTACGCAATTTACTTTCCGTATTTATTTCTGAATCCTTGGTCCAACGCCAAGCGATTGCACTTTGCACACTTGCACTTTATTTTTCAGTTATCTTTTTTCGTTTAGGATCTACTCCACCTTTGCGAGCCGAGCGATTCGTGCCTCGCAAACAAACCACAAAATCAAACTCCATTTGCACTTACCTTTAAACCTCAAAGAACCAAAACATTTCGATTAGATCCAAACCCTTGATCCAACGTCAAGCGGTCATAGGATAATAAAACACTTTAATAAAAACGAGAAGATTTGTACGCCACGAGCCTTAAGTGGTAGAAAGGAGGATAACGAGCTCTCGTTACTCGCTCCGATTATTTCGACGCAGGACACTCGTCTTGTTGGGCGAGATAAACTATCCATAGTCTTTAGTACATTCAACTCCTAAACCCTTTCATCGAAGAAAGGTAATAAAATCAACAACCTTTACCCTTAGTAGGCCGAACTACGAGGCTCTGACTTTCCCATTGCACACGGGAGTACGTAGGCACGAGGATCTCAATCCTTGCCGAGCACCTAGGTTCAATCTAACTTATAATTCAACTCATTTCCCTCTAGCAAGAAATTCGTTTAAGCATAGACATCCTTTCGCGCGCGCTAACTTAGATGGTTCCCATCGAGTACGATGGATGTAGGGGGTGCTAATACCTTCCCCCTGCATAACCGACTCCCGAACCCAGGAAATGGTTCCGTTGACCTTTGTCCTCATCCCTCTCTTCCCGGGTTGTATCTATATCTTCCCTTTCCCTCTTCGGGAATAAATAGAATTAGGTGGCGACTCTTCAGTCTGTCCGGCGCGCGGCTCCCGTCCTTTCGGATCGCGTGAGGTCGTATTTTTCGGGGTACGACAGTAGAGGAAAAAGTCAACGCCTGACTTTTGAGGTCAAAATCATGTTCCACAAGTTGAATATGGAAAAATCAAGAAACCACAAAACTGCCCAAAATAGAAACTTAGGGTTTCTAAAAAAGGAAACTTTTGGCCATTTTGCACTCCACTTCCAAGGATTCTTTCTTCAAGATAAAGGCTTCAAACTTCGGGCATAAGTTAAGCCAATTAAATATCACATCTTGAGCTTTAAATCCGTAGCAATAACATTTCCATTGGATCAAAATTAAGAGAGATATGATCAATCAAAGTTTGACAAAAGTAGGGCAACTTTGCCAAGAAACCAAGTCATGGGCGTGCCAGATGCCTTGCAATTCATCAAACACATGGTGTGCCAAATGTCCAGCCACTTTTCTCCATCAAGAAGGCTCCAAATGAAATTTTTGCGAACATCAAAGTTGTTCATCTTGACCTCCTCTACAAGTTTCATGTCTAGAGATTTTTCATTTGATCAAGGGATTGAAAGCTATGATGGTTCAAAGAGGGTGACATCACAACTGTTTTTGCCCTAGGGCCTGAGGCTAATTTTATGCGTCCATGGGCTAGTTTTGCATGTTCATGTTTCAAGACATTTTCAAACCCCTTAGAGGTCTCAACTCATCTTGGTTTAAACATCAAACTTGTGATATGATTTGTCATTGATCTAAAGAAACCAAAAGCTCTTCATTTGGTACCTGGAGCATGAAGCTTTTCCCCATCAAATTTCATTGTTTTCACTTTGTTTCTTGGTTACCAAGGTAATGATTTATGATTTTTTCTTGTTTGTTTCAGTCATGCACACATCAAACATTCCTTATACACTCATCATACATTGCCATTTCAAGCCAAGCAATCTCCTACACATGCATATGCAAGATATCTCATACACCAAAGTGGAAAATATTCAAAATGTGAGACTTGCACCACAAGATTCATGGTGTTGCATCAGATTGCATCACCACCTCCCACCGTAATACTTACCATAACCCTCATGATCTTTCATACACATGGACATAACACCATAACCCGAGCTCACTCTCATTTCTCATTTTTTTGAATTTGCTTACACACCACTTCTTGAGCTAGACACCACTAACCATGGTTGTAACTGTCAACCACGGTAGTTAATCCTCAATCATGTGTATAAAAACTACTCAAACAGGATTTTGGTTCATTCTTGATCATTCTCTCATTTTCACATTTTTCACCAAAAACTTCATCGCATTTCTATCTCAGAATCACACGAGTTCTTCACATTTCTTATCACAAATTTCATCAATCTATCATCCTCAACATCTCCTGGTCAATATTAAGCAAGGAGATAAGCCAATTCACAAGTGCAAGTACAAGTTTAGTTTTGATTTTCACTTTGTTTTCATAAGTAATCAAAGCTCTAGAAAATTTATTTTATTCTGTGGAAGCTCAACATCAAGCAAGGACCTCAGGTTTTCTTTATTGATTCAAGATTTTTTCAGATCCAAGTATGAAATTCTTCAACTAATTTTGTTTCGGTTTCACTAATTTAAGACCTATTTCTACTTGATTTTAGTTTACTAACAAGAACGAACTACTTATGGTTAGTAATTATACCTCTTAAAGTTATTTGAAGATTTTTAGGGCAAAATTAAAGTGTTCGATTCTCTCTGTTTGTGCTTGATCTGTGAATTTGGATGCTAGATTTGGATTTGTGCAAGTTCAGATTTTGATTGATTTGATTTTTATGCATTTCTAGAGAGTTTGATTTGTTGCATACGCCGAAGATGGCCAGAGGTCCTTCTCTGGCCGATGAGATTTTAGCTAGGGTTTTATAGTTAGAACATGTCACAACCGTTGGATTTGTTTGATCGTACGCGTATAATGTTGCCACCACACTAATGAACTTTTGGTCTATCACGTAAGTGCCTCTCTCTCTCATAAATTGATTGTTGATTGGTTGTGTGTGATTATGTGCATGAATATTGGCATGATCTTGGATTGATGTATGTTAGATTTGCTTACTTTTGGTATTGATTCTAGATGACTACATCCTAGGGCTTATGTTAAGTCAACAGTTTGACTAGGGAACACCACAAGTTTGTGAGTCACACGCTGACAATGGATTGGCCTTTTAATTGATATTTACACCCTCACCTTCTGAGCTCAAGTGCATTTAAACTGAATAATTACTATATTTGCACCCTTGCCTCATTTCTTTCACAATTTTAATTATTTTTTCATATTAGTTTAGTTTTTAATTTTTAAAATTATTAAAACATTTTCATAAATTCTATAAAAATTAATATAGCATCTTAATTCATTTTAGAAATTTTCTACATTTTTATTTTCTGATTTTATTGATTTTTGAATTTTATTTTTAATTTTGTTCTTATTTATTTTTCAATTGTTTTCTTCTTCGATAGTTCAACTTTCATAATTTCTTTCTCTTAACTCCTAAATAGTTTTTCACTCACTATTTTTTCATTGATTAAAGGACATGTTAAAGCATTAAAAAAAGTTTTATTTTATTTTAAAGTCATTTTATCTTGCTTCTTGAACCATGTTTTTGTGCCTTTGTTTGATTAATTTCCTTATGACTTAGAGGTCTCTTTTGATCTAGTTTTCCTTTGATTTTGGCATTGATCTTTTAACATGTGCTTTGGTTCTGACTTAGGTTTTTTTAGACCAATTTTCATGATTTTTAAAAGCTTTTTTCTAATTGTTTGATGCCTTGTGATTGAAGCAACATTGTGTGAATCATTTCTTTCTTCCAAACTCTGGTTCATTATGAGGCACTTGTGCCATTTTTATAGAACATCTTTAAGGGATTATAGGTAATTCTTAGATACTTTATAGGTCATCTCTTATATATTATAGGTCATGTTGGTTTGTGTTTTCATTTTATTTGTGTAGGTGCATCCTTACTTGAACATTTAACCTAATTTCTCACTTCATCTCTTCTTATGTTTAACATGCTTCTTGTGTGCATCAAGTATGATCATTCACTCATCCTCATAAGCATATCATATTGTGTATACTACTGACTCATACTCATATGTATCCATTCTTGTATGACATCCATCATTTGTGATTTGCATCTCAAGTAATTGTCATTTGATTCTTATGTGACATCTTTTGCTTACTTGTTTGAATTGTCTTGACATCTTTCATATATGCATTTGGAATGATCATAGTTGCATTCTCACAATGTCATATTGGTCATATGCTACTGACTTGCATTAATTCATATCCATTTTTCCTCTTTGACTTATAACTATGAATTGTTTTCTTCTTATGTGAACATGAACTTGTCTTCTTTTCTTCATCTCATCTCTTTATGAACTAACTCATTCATGATTTGTTTGTTCATCTCATATCATCTTTAGGCACTTTTGTAGGTCATTACATTATGACTTTGGTGATTCATACATGATTTCATTAAATTTATATGTCATATGCATTCATACTATATTAGTTGTGCATTTTGTGAACTTTTTTTATCCTTTGTCTTCCTCTTGACCTAGTTTGAGTTTCTTTGGGTACCTTAAGCCTCTTAGAGATTTTATAGGGTTAGGTTAAGACCTTAGAGGTTTTCAAACCTTAGAATCCTTTTCATTTGGGTTATTTACTTATTTGACTTCTCTTTCACTTCTTATGTGTAATTATGATTCACTTCACTAACTTTTCAGGGGCTATGGTAAGTCATAAGAGTGTGGATGTGTATCCATATTCTAAATTCTTCTCTCATATTTTAATCATTAAATTTATGTTTGATTAAGCATTTAAATATGCTTTGCTTGTACAATCTTCTCTCATCCCTATTAGAAACAACTTAACTTCCATCTTGGAAGTAAGTTGCTTTCTTCTTCTTCTTCTTCTCCTCCTTTCTTTTAGGATAGAATTTTCATACCTAACTAACCATAGAACATCCTAACATGATAACTCATAGGATTATTAGTTCCCCACTTAGAGTTTTCCTTTTGCTCCATTTGAGTATTTCTCTCCTCATCTCAAAATCAAATCAAAAACATCTAATAAAGGTTAAAATAACTTTATGTGCCATGTGCCTTATTCCACGGGGCACTTGCATATATCCCATCTTAGGGTAATGTGAGCTTTTCTAGCATGATGCATAAGTCTTCAACATGAAGTTGTTTCACAAATAAAACTAAACAACATTTCTTAATTTAAAAGTTCACAAAAAACACTTAATTAATAAAATAGGCTAGTGTGCTTAAGCCTTAATCTTTGGAACTAAGTTTGGGGGTCTTATCCATACTTAGTGTGCTTCTTCTTAATTTCATCTTGGAGTGACTTAGGAAGTACATACTCCATTGAATAAGACTTGAATACACTTTTTTATGCAAATTCTCAAACAAAAAGATTCTAAAAAACTTCAATCAAACCATAAATGTCTTTCCTTCGGGAATTCTCTTCTCACCTCCCTCATTCTAAACGAAATAACTCGCTTCGACTTGTCTTTTTCAAGACAGTAAACGCACTCGTTTCGGACAAGCCTGCAACACCTGAGCTAAGACATACGTAGTTCCCTTCTAAAAAACACAAGCAAGTTGTGTCAGTCTTATTGAGTTGAACTACGATGTTCTGACTTTCCTATTGCATAAAGGGAATACGTAGGCACAAACGACGACGCTTGGAAAACACATCCTTTAGTCTATTTCCTCTTTATTCATGGCATTTCATCCTTTCATCTCATTTTCCTTATTTCTTTCCAGTCCTTTTCAGTAGTAGTTGCAGCAATAGCAAATACCCTCACCTTTGAAACAGTGCTAGCAAGTGTGGATTCCGTCGAGTACAGCGGGCGATCATGGTGCTAATACCTTCCTTGTTCGTAAATGACTCCCTTACCCTTTCTCTTTGGTTCATGAGACCCCGCTTTCTCCTTCTTCCGGGTTTGTGCAACATTACTCTTCCTCCGGGATAAAAATGCATGGTTGGGAACTATTCCTTTTCCAGCCACTTTCGCGTCTGTACTAGGATGGAAATCCTGGGAGCGACACCTTGGGCCCGTGCTCGATGGACTGAGCTTGTGCCCGACATGGGCTGCATTGGTCCAATCTAGATCAGGAGACCCCAAGCCTTAACTCTGGAGTGGAGTGATGACTTATGGATAGGGATTTTTGGGCATGTGGTTTGATGATACTAAGATCGATGGATGTCGAGGATGACATTTGCCCGTGACTGTTTGAGGTTGTTCGAGGAGGTGGTGTGCAGGGCCTCCGTTGGAGTTTTAGTTCGTCGAGAAGGATTGTATGCTTGAGGTTAGTCACGCACGAGGTTCCTATTACATTTTTATGATGCCAAGGAGGGGCGTGCCCAACATATTGAAGAGCATAGATTTGTGGCCTTTGGAGTTTCCAAGGGTGACGTGTTTGTCTCTTCATTTATCATCATGATGGCATTTAATGAGCGTCTCTTCGTTTTACGTGTGACGGTGACTTAAATGCTTATGACTGCCTAGGGGAATCTAGGCAGCCTTGGATGTCGAACTCCGACATCTCTATGGACCATTTTAACATTTTGTCGGCTATGTCGGGATGTCCGAGCAGTTGTTTTATGTGTTGATCTGTTCTGACTTTAATTGTATGGGCGAGGAAGTAATTTTGTAACCTTCTTGTTGTGTTTATTAGGGCTAAGGAAACCTTCTCGATATGCTGGTACCAGAGCTCAGGGCCTTGCTCATTAAGTAGATTGGTTTCCGCCCGTTGGTCGTTTCGCAGATGAGGGTCGCGTTGACCGCCTCGGTAGCTACGGACAGGTATAGGTATAGCGTCTCCATTTCCTATGGTCGCGAGCATCGGTGGTTCCTAGATAGCTCTTTTAAGGTGGAGCAATGGTTGTTCGCACTCCTCAGTCCATTCGAAGGTGGCTTCTTTCCTTAGTAAATTGAAGAAGGGAAGCGCGTGAGGTGCGGATTTGGCGACGAAGCAAGATAGAGAGGCGAGCATCTCGTTGAGGGACTGGATGGACTTCTTTAACTTCAGAGTCAAGAATTCTGAAAACACCCGACATTTTTCAGGTTTGGCCTCGACCCCTCATTTGGTGAGGTATAAGCCGAGGAACTTCCTTGCCCGTACACCGAAGGTACATTTCTCGGGGTTGAACCTCATTTTGCACTTTATCGCCTGCTCGAATACCTTCTTGGGATGGTGGGCGTGATCTGGATCCTCTTGGGATTTTACGATCATGTCGTCCATGTAGACCTTGAGCATGTCCCCGATCTCACCTCGGAAGACTTTGTTCATCATGCGCTGGTATGTAGCTCCAGCATTCTTCATCCCGAAAGGAATTACGTTATAGAAGTAATTGCTCATCGGGGTCATGAAGGTCATGTGTCACTTATCTGTATCTGATATAGGGATCTGATTATATTCGTTCTATGCGTCCATGAAGGATAAAAGATTGAAACATGCAGAATTGTCTACCAATTTATCAATGTTAGGTAAAGGGAAAGCATCTTTGGTACATGCCCTATTAAGATCGGTATAATCAACGCATATTCTCCATTTTCCATTACTTTTTAACAAGGACTACATTAGAGAGCCAAGTTGTATACTGGGCTTCAAAAATAAAATTTGCCTCTAAGAGGTCTTTTACAGCCTGCTCGACAGCCTCCGCTTTCTCGGGAGACTGCTTGCGCCTATGCTGTGCTACGACCTGAATGGCCGGATCTATGGCTAGTTGATGGCAGGAAATATCGAGGTCGAGTCTAGGCATCTCTGTGGGGTTCCACGCAAATAGGTATGTGTTCTCTCTGAGGCAGGCCGCGAGTTATTCTTTTGTTGTTGACGGAAGACCAATGTCAATCTTTATGCTCCTGTCGGGGTCATCTCTAATAGGGATGAGCTTGAAATCACTGTCAGGGATTGAGCGCACTGGATGGACTGGTATCTTCCCATTGTTGGGGCCTGGTCTTTAGTGTCGTCTTCACCGAGTCGACTGTCGAGGTCGATGAAATTGATTCACGGGGAGGGCTTCCGCTCTTTGATCTGGGGCTTCTTATTCCCTTTTGAGGCGTTCATCACGGCCTGTCCTTTGACTGCTGCATTGAAGCATCTTAGGGTTGCCTCTATGTCTTTGTGCAAAGTGACTACGCGACCCAGCTTGGTATAGTATTTCATATTTAAGTGGACCATCAAGGGCACTCCATTCATCTCGGCAAGGGCGACCAAGAATGCAGTTGTATAAGGAAGGGCATTTTATCACCAGGAATTAGGTTTTGACCTCTCTGGATGTTTCGTTCTCTCCAAACAAGACGAGGAGCTCGACATATCCCCAAGGTTACGTGGTAGCTCCGTTGAACTCTTGGAGGTTGGATCCTACATACAAGGACATGTTCTTTTCGTCCAGGTTGAGGGTTTTAAACAGGTGGGCATACATGATGTCAACGAAGCTTCCTTGATCGACCAGGAAGCGACGGACGTCGAAGCGCACCATTTATTCCCTTAACAGCAATGGGATGCTCGAGTTGGGGGATCCTCCAGGGAGTTCCTCAAGGTAAAAGGAGATGGGATTGGATTTCCCTTGAGATTTGGTCAAAGTGGCTAGCTGGTCGGCGTGGTCAATAGGAGTTCGTCGAATTTTCTTTTCATTGAAATCGTGGCGTTCTCATTGTTCATTCTGCCTCTAGAGATCACTATGGCGGTTGGGAAGCATTCCCAGTGGTTGTGGGTGTAAAAATATCCTTCGACGTGCGTGTCGAGGATATGGAAATCTTCAAGACGAGATACGCAAAGTGCCATGAGGATTGAAGAGCCATCAGATGGAGTGTCCTCGCGGTTTCTCTTTGAACCCTGGTCTCCATGCCGGGAAGGTTCATTCATCTTGGTGTACTATTTTAGGTGGACGCAATCTTCGGTCACGTGCTTGTGGCTTCTGTGAAAGAGGCAGTATTTGGATTTATCGGTGTGGGGATTGGATGTTGTTCATTTGGGGAACCTCACTCTGCCCTGCTTGAATTTCGAATTGATACACTCGGCAAGGATACGCATGTGGAGAGAGGTAAGTAGTGTGTATTCAGAGAAGCGCCCAGCTGGTCCTCTTCCTTCGCGAATCTCGCGAGGCTTGTCATCCTTTCGCCTCTCCCCGGTGCGTCGATGAGCTGCGTAGTCGTCATGCTTGAGGTTTTTGGACTCATCTTGGTTGCGGCCGCTTCTGACGATGTGTGCGACCTGTTTTTCTTCATACCAGATGTACGCCTGAGCTTTGTGTAGGAGGTCGTATAGAAAGCAGGGAGGCTCGATCTCGACTGCCTTGTTGAGTTTGTTGTCGGGGAAGAGTCCCTTTTCGAGGAGATACTTTTTCATATAGTCTGTCGTATCTACCTCAACTACCTCCTGGTTGAATCGCTCAATGTATGAGCGTAGCTGTAACACCCCAAATTGGCCCTCTCTTTTTCATAGCATTTTAGCATATCATTTTCATATTTCGCACTGCATCATTAGCATAGAAAGATGAAGCATAACATTCATTGTTGAAGCATAGCATGGATCATGGCAGTGACCTCAGTTCGGTGTGGTTGTTCAGTTCGCGATTCAGTTCAAAGGAACGTTTGACCTAATCTGGGTCGAACTATCGAAGGATTGCTTCACTTGTAAGTCATTTGTGCTTATGGTTATTCTTCAGGTGACGTGTTTCAAAGTCAAGTTGTGTTATGTGCAAAGGTCATCAGTTTTCCAGGCAATGGTTCGTGAGATGGTTTTGGATTCAAAGGTTCAGGCTAGTCCTGATTATATATTCAATTGTGTGCAGCTGCGGATTTATTTTCTCAGGGGATGATTTAGATTAATGTGAAGTGATTCTGGTCAGATGCTCAGAGACTGATCTATTCATATGGTTGTTGTTTCACTTGTGAATTGTTCAGTGGTAGTGGTGTTCTCTTGAATTAAATGATTACTGTGGAAGTGATGCAAGATGGTTGAGTTGAATGAACTGATCGATTGAGATTTCGTGATTATGTGTGTGATTGGTGGCAATTGGTCAGATTCACCAAAAATATCAAGTTCCATATCCATTTCTAAACCATTTTGTCCAATTAAACCGATTCTATTCATTTCTATTTTACATTTAAACCATATCCACCTTCATTTTTAACCATGAGTCATAATCCATATTTTCATTTAAATCTATTTTTTCTTTATCCTTTTCTTTTAATCCCGTTATTTTCTTAATCCATTTTCTTAATTCATTTTCTTATAGCCCGCCTCCTTTTTTTTATCCCTTTATTCTCATAATCCATTTACTAAATAATTCTTTATTTTTCCAATATTAAATTTCATCTTTTCCATAAGATTATTATAATATCCATTCTAATCCTCTTTGATCCTCATCTTTTTTCTCAATGCTTTTTCTTGATAAGCCCAATACATATTACAAAACAAAAGGAGGAAATAAATTCAATTCTTGAAGCCATCATCTTTTTTGTTGATTATTGTTATTACAAGTATAGGCCCATTTTCATTTTAAATATTACAAAGAAATATTATCCACTTGCTACTCCAAAGCTGACCCACATGTGAATTTGCATTTCAGCCACTTCATTCATACATCAGCCAGCCGTAGGTAACTGAACACGTGATATCACAAAATAATCACCCTCCTAGCAAGCATCACGCATACAGGCATGTAAAACCCACATCAAAATGCAAGAAGCTGAGGGACAAAACGCAAGCCAGTAACACGCACAAACCGTGCAATAATTTGTGAAAATTCAAAGAAAAGGGAAACTAAGAGAAATGAAAAGAAAAAAATCTGAGAACAAGAAAAAGGAGGGAACCGAATGGTGGTGATATTCTTCACACAATAACCGTGAGCATCATTGAATAAGAAAAGGGAGTCACACTTTCCATCAATACAAAAAAAAATAACAGAAGAGAAAAAAGTCTCTAACAAATTTTGGAGATGACACCACAACTGAATCCAATTTTTCATGTAATAAACACAACAAAATTTCTTGGTGGAAGATTTCTCATCCTCTTGATGGCACCATCACTGAACCACATCATCAATTAATCACTCCTTCATCACACTGAAAAAAGCAGTAACCAAATTCCTCATCACTTGTCTTCATCACCAATAATCCAAATTCATCATCACTCGCCACAAAAAAGGAAAAAAATGAATTCACAGAGAACTCCACCTATCAAAACTCAGAATCTCTCATAGCAACTTTTTTGACCTTCAATCTTCAATAGAGTCTCAACCTCCAACTGTCTTCAACGTCATCATCAACGAACGGATTCTTCTTCATTGCATCACCAATGGCCGAATCCGGTTACACATATTCATGACACCATAACGCTAAGTTCATCACTCTTCAATGGCCTCATAGTTGATGTCATGGGAATAACTGAAACTCATTCAAGAGGAGTAACCGAAAAGAGTATCAAATCATTCCAATCTTCATTTTTCCTGAAGCCGACGAGCAAATAGAGTGCACGTTCAAACCGCAACGGAGGTGAAGAACGCTCGTCGTCGATCCACTCCTCGCCACCGCTAGATCCACATGTACGAACTTGAATCCTCCTTTAGACGTAATCGTTTGTGACTTGTTGATTGTTGTTATCTCGATTCCATTTTTTCCGATCGATTGATTTTGACTGAGGTTTTTTTTAGTTTTGCGTTCGGTTTCGCCGAGAGGTTGATTTTAGAGGTTTAGGTTTGTCGCTTTGCGTTTGGACGATTTCCGGCGAGTTCGTAGAAAGGAAGAAGGTTCGGCGCCGGTGGTTTTTTTGTGTTGAAGAAGGGGAGCACGCTTGAGGGAGAGAGAATTTTGTGGCTTGTGTTCTTGAGAGTTATTGTTTTGATTTATTAGTTTGTAACGTTAAGAACTCATAAAGAATATTTAAAAAAATTAATAAGAGTTTCATAGAGATTTGATGAGAGATTGAGGAAAACGAGGCGATAAGAGATAAGGTATGGAGGATTTTTTATTTCTGTCCACACCGGCGGTGACACTTGTCACCGTCCGATAGGACCTTTCCGTCACCATTTTGTGCGTGCATTTCCACCACACCACCATGTTCCCTGCGTTTTTCCACCGTTAGATTTGAATACCTTTGGAGGTCTAAGATCCAACACTCATCCATTCAGTCAACCGTTGACCAGCTCCTCACCAAAGACCCTCTCATTTCTGCGTTTGGGCCTTGAGGCCACTTCCTATCCGCACCCCCATTGGCCCAGTTCTTTTGGTTTTAAGCTATTTTCGTTACCATATGCACCCCCCCCCCTTCTCCTTTTCTTTGTTTTTTTTATTTCTTTTTCATATAGTTTAGTTTAATTCATTTTTAAATACCAAAACTCATTGTAAAATTCCATAAAAAAATATTTTTAGTTTCATAATTCATTTTAGAATTTTTCTACACTTTTATTTTCTGTTTTTTATTATTTTCTCATTATTATTTAGAATTTTCTTTTATTTCTATCTCATATAATTTCCATAAATAACGCATCATCTTGTAGGATTTATTTCTTTCACCTCGATTAATATTTTAATTTCGTTCTTTTTGCATCATGTCATGGACTTATAAAAGCTCATAAAAATATTTTTGTATTATTTTTAATTCCATTTTATTCATAGCTTTAGGAGTCGTGTTTGCGCGTTTTCGTTACTTGTTCCTAAGCGACTTCGTGTGATTATTTGATAGACTTTGGTTGTGAATTTTTGTGAGATTTTTTGACACATTGTTTGCTACTGATAGTTGGCTTTAGAGATTTAATTTCATAATTTTCTCATGACCCTTGGTATTTGTTTGGTGTCTTTTCTCTTAGGTAGCGTTTCATGCCTCTTTCTTCCTTCTTTCTAACATAGTTTGAGGAAGGCATTTATGCCATCCTATTAGGCTTGCTTGATAGTTGTTTTAGGTCACCTATAGAGTTTAGGTACTGACTTTTTGATTGGTTTGAATTGTGACCTTTGTTTGGTTTACGTATTGTTTGAATATTCTCATCGTATGCTTATGCGATTCACTAACCTTTCCTTTCAGGGGCTCGTGGTAAGTGAAGTGTGGATGATATCCACATTTCAAATCTTCATCTCATCCTTTATTTTTGCTTTCTCATTTGTCTTTGTGATGTGCCTTATGCCATCTTGTGAATAACTTCATCACTCCCCTTTTAGAAACAACTTAACTTCTTTAGAGAAGTAAGTTGTCTTCTAGCGTTTTCCGCTCCTTTCTTCTTCTTTATTTTCTTTCCTCCTTCTTCATTAGGATAGAATTCAAACCTCAATAACCTAGGAATCCCATTCATGATAACAATAGGATTAGTCTTCCCCATTAGACTTTTACCTTTAAGACCCTTTTGTTTCTCTTCTCATCTCAAAACAAAAACCCTAAAAAGCACTTAATAAATATTGAAGTGGTCTCCTGTGCAATAGCCTTATTCCATGAAACACTTGTTGTTTTCCCATCTTGGGATGGTACAATCTTGTTCATCATGATGCACAAGTCTGATCAGGATGCCATCTTCATCAAAGAAAATCTAAAAAGCACTTCTTCATTCAAGAATACAAAAACACTTAATAAATTCAATGAGTTAGTGAGCTTAGGCCCTAATCTTTGGAGTCAAGTTTTGGGGATCTTCTCCTTACTTGAGTGTGTTTGTTCTATTATTCCATCTTGGAATGTAGTGACAAGTACACATTCCAGGGAAAAGAGCTTGAGTTCACTTCCTTGGGACACACTCATAAAAGCCTCTGAAAAACACAAACAAACAATAAGCGTCTTTCCTTCGGGAATTATTTTCTCATCTCCTTCGCTCCGTCCGTGAACTTGCTCCTACTTGTCATTTTGCAAGATGGTAACGCACTCGTCGTCCGAGTCTGCAACACCTGAGCATTGACATAGGCAGTTCAAGCCTTAAGACATAAACAATCTTTTCTACCCCTAGTTAGGGGAACTACGGAGACTCTGATCCTCATTGTCCAGATGAGGTACGTAGGCAGCGGGGTAGGGCCCGTTCGAGCATAATCTTTTATTTTCCCTACATTTTTTCTCTTTGTTTCCTTTCTCAGTTCCTTTTCCGGTTCCAGACCCTTTTCTTTTGCAGCAGCTTTCATTTCTTCACCCTTTGAAACAGATTTCTTTGCAAGCGTGGATCCCGTCGGGTACGACGGACGATCTGGGGTGCTAATACCTTCCCAGGTCATAACCGACTCCCGAACTCAGTCTCTTTGGTTCGCAGGACATGTGTCCTTCCTTTTCTTTTCTTTTGGTTTGTGCAGCATTATCATTCTTGTTCCTTCGGGATAAAAATGTCTGGCTGGCGACTCTAACCTCTTTCCGCGCCACTTTCGCGTTTGTACCAGGATGGAAATCCTGGGAGCGACAGCTAGCGACTCTGCTGGGGACTTCCTAACCAGAGTATCTCTGGTTCCCTTGAGAGTCTCTCCTAGCGCTTGCGTGTTTCTGTTTCTTTGGGTGTTGATTGTTTGTCGTTGCGTGCTTATTTTACTGTTGTTTATTTACGGTTTTATTTACAGCTTTATTTACAGTTTTCAGTATTTTTATGCATCATATTATTACTGGACTGTCTGGACTGGATTTTCTATTTGGTGGGACTTGGGTGATACTGTTACTGTGAGATGAGCTCATTACCAAGGCTCGAGTGCACCTTAGGACTTAGAGTGGTTCCACTTTGGCCTCATGAGATCTTGTCATGGGGGTAGTAGTGAGTTCCACACCCATAATTGCGACCGCCTTGGAAATGTTTTTATTTGGGGATCTTCCTCTTTCATTACATAACCATAATAGTTATGTGCAGCTGGGGACCGATCATTGAGAACCTTGTGGAAACATCTCTCTCTAGTGGTGACAGTGGCAGACCATATTGTGTGGAAAACCCACTCGCACCCGAGGGCCCACTTGGAACTCACATAGGATGACCTTGTTTTCCCGGACTCAGCTGAGGCCTCCCTGAGTAGTACATAATGCCAAACCGATTCCCTGACTTGGTCATGAGCCATTTCTCGGAAATGGTGAACGTATTATTTCTATTCGGCTTTAAGAGTCCGTGATGTTTGACACGGAGCACACCCGTGAGATTGGGAGGGGTTTACAGGTTTGCAGGAACCCTTGACCTCAACATACCATTCATCATCAGTGTGATCTTATGTTTTGATCCGGTTACTATGGTTCTGGAGTTCTTGATATGTGGTTCTGAGTTCTTATCTGGGAGTTATTATTCATAAGACCTTTGGTTTCAGACACTTGATTCTCAGCTCAGTATTCCGCATCTAGACAGACACCAGTTCTCAATCACCTTCCAGTTGCATACATGTCGTCATAGCATTCTAGCATACATGTTCAGTTATTTCTGAGGATCTCATATCTGAATTATTGTTGTTGGATTTTTTTTTGTATCAAAATGTGGATCAAAGCAGATAGATTCTTTGGAAGTAACCGAACATGGCATCTCATAGCATTTGCATTGCATTTTTGTTCCGTAGGCAGGGCTCATCCTTTCTTTGTTCACCATCTACAGTTGAGATTCCAGTTCTCGTATCAGACTTGTAGCAACTTTTGGACAGATCATGGACCCTGGAGAGCAAAGCCAGTTTACAAGTGTTGGGCTAACGAGAGATCAGTGGGACCAACTTTTGGAGGCTATGACAACTTTGGCAAGGCAAGATGGCCGCAATTCTGCTCAAGCTCAGCCTGCACGTATCCCTGTTGAGAACCCGGATGTTCGAGAGCGTCAGGTCGCCCGAAGTGGGCATTTTTCTTTTGTTGATGCTGCAGATTATCACATTTTTGCTTTCACTATGCCAGGTTCCCAGGAGGCAATCCGTGTGGTAAGAATCCAAGACCCATGAGTTGTGGAGAGGGAGGAAAGATTCCGTGTGTTGGAGGAAGAGATTAAAGCCCTTCAAAGTCGTAATGTTGTTGATCTAAGTGCTGCAAGCATGTGTCTGGTACATGGCCTTGTAATACCTCCAGAGTTCAAAGTACCAAAGTTTGAAGAATACAAAGGGGATAGTTGTCCAAGGCAGCATTTAGTGAAATTTTGCAGAAGGATGACCTCACATGAGCATAATGACAAACTGATGATTCATTGTTTCCAATACAGTCTGAGTGAGGCACCATCGAGTTGGTACATGCAGTTAGATAGCAGCTGTATCCAGTCATGGTCCGACCTAGCCAATGCATTTGTGAAGAAGTATGACTACAATCATGACAGGGCTCTTAGCCGCATGGATTTGCAAGTTTTATCCCAAGGAGATGGTGAATCTTTCAGAGAGTATGCCCAGAGGTGGAGATAAGTAGCTACTCGGGTGCAACCCCCGCTATCAGATAGAGAATTAGTTGATCTTTTCATAGAGACCTTACAGGGGCCGTACTTGGAGAGGTTGAGTGGCAGTGGAACTTCGAGTTTCTCGGACTTGGTGATAGTTGAAGAACGCATTGAGAGTTTTATCAAGATGGGAAAGATCCAAGGCATTTCAGATAGCTCAGCTGAAGAGAATGAGTCTTTTATCAGTTCACAAGATAAGGATGTGATTGATGCAATCTGGGAAGATCCTCAAACTCCATTGACTTATCCACAGTACCCATGCATTTCAACTGCTCGGAGTCAGCAACCTTCTGAATTCGTATGTCAGATGTCAGTGAATAGTGAACCTCTTCAGTATCAACAACGACCATGCCAACAGAAGCATACTCCGCAAAGGCGTCATTACTACACTAAAAGGACAAAAAGGTATTTTGATCCATTGCCAGTACCATACAGTCAGATACTTCCATGCCTGATCGATAGTGGATTGATAGTGCCGAAGAGACCGGGTCCAGTGCCATTTCCATACCCACCAAGTTTTGATCCCAATGTTCAATGTGGATTCTATGGCAACGCACCAGGTCATTCAGCTGAAGAATGCAAGCCTCTCAGGGATAAGGTTCAAGATTTGATTGAGTCTGGGTTGATTTCAGTGACGCCTCAAGGCATTCAAGTTAACAATTCTTCGCTTGGTCATATGGGTTCGTCAGCTCATGTTATGGAGGAAATTATTGAGGATACATGTGAAGGTGATTCTCAGTTTGATTCTGAAGAGCGGCTATGAGGATGGTTAGTTTATATACCTCATTTTCATCCCTGCTGAGGGGAACTACGTCGCTCTGATTCTTCATTGGTCTTTGGTCAATGGAGATACGTAGGCAGAAGATCGTCAGGTCTTTCCGAGCAAACTTATGTGGCAATTTCATCTCAGTGTCACTCTTTTCTTCAGACGTCTCGTGTCATTGTTTTAACGTCGAAAGCTTCAGGTTAGAATAATTGGGAATGAAGTATGGTGCTGACACATGGTCATTTGATCGAAGACTGCAAATTCCATCAGGAAAAGGCTGCTGACTACTGAAAGTGTTCAAGATCAACAGGTCCAGACGGAGTCAAGTCTCCTCAACAATGGCTTTGCTCGGTTTTCTTTACTGCATTTTCATGTGTAGCTTTTATCTGTTTGTTTGAACATTTGTATGCTTTCATGAAACTTGTTTGCTTTTTGAATGTTAATTAATGAAACACACATGTTTTTCTTGAAGTAATTCATTCGTTGTACTTATAATTTTGTGAATGTGCATTGCAATACCAACTGTTGTTCTCAAACTCTGTGATGGAGGATGACGAAATGAAAACGCAAAAATCTCCAATTGTGTGCTCTTGAATAAGACCTTGTTGACGATGTACATGCTTTGTTTCAAATCCCAAACACCAGAGATATAAGGGAGATAGGCCCTCGCTAACCCTTTTGAGCCTTGAAGTAGGAGTTTCTTTTGTCATGAAAAAAAAACCCTCACATTTAACCTGGGGCAGGGTAGGTGTCAGCTAGTTGGAACAAGCGTTCAGAATTTCACAAAGGAGTGTATTTGAGGATCCATTACCTTTCCTTCCAGCACATCAAGAGGTCCAAAGACCAGAAACCACAATGGTTATACTGATCCAGAAACTACAATGGTTATCCCTCATCAATTGAAAACGTGAGACAGTCATAACCCTTACAAAACAGTCAAGACAAACCTGTGTCACGTGATTTGTTCTGACGAAAAAGAGAAAAAAAGAAATAAATAGCCCGCTAAGTCGAAACTTTAAAACAAGCGACTTAGGCAAAAATTAGGGCATCCCGCTGGACTCCAATTGCAAAAGATTCACAAGAATCAGTCCAGGCAAAAGTTAGGGATAAGCAAAAGAATGAAAAAGCGAAAAATGGAAAGGATTACACAAGAAAGATCCTTAAGCAAGAAAAAGTCGTGTGATACAGGCACAAAAGACAATAGGGGTGACTATTACTCCAACAACCGCAGTGGTACTTAAATTGTTAGAGTCATTGGTTCCTCAACCATCACAAAACCCTTTTGAGAGGTGATCACTTGTGAAAACTAGCTGAGCATAGGATTGAAGGACATCATGAAGAGGGGTGGGCATAAATAAACTTCGAGCCTATATCCTTTGTTTCTATAACTGTGAGCCAGACCACGATACAACCCTTAAAAGTCTTAACTGAAACAGGGTTAATTCGAGAGCGTGCCACCATGAGATAGCGTTCCTGACTCCTACGAGTTGTGCTAAAACACCTTTGTTGATATTGCATGTGCATGTTTTCTATCAAAAAAATAATAATCAATGTCGTATCTTAACCAGTGAGTTGCTCACAGAGGTTTACGACATCTTTTCAATAAAAGCTTCGAGATTAACATGTGTTGCATTAGAATTTTCATTCTCAGAATAAAACATTTTCTGCTTGCATACATTTGTTTGGCATCAAAGAAGTTCACGTATGGAACCTCAGTCTAGAAGCTTAATCTTGCCAAGTTGAGAAGGCGTAAACTTCTGAAGGACATTCATGTCAAAGGGCACTTTTCCAAGAAACTCCATTGAATAGGGACTTCTCCAACCAGTTGGGTTAAATGCAGCCAATCTGGGGCAATAACGTCGATCAATCTCTTCAAATTCCAGCCAAACTGGGGCAATCACTTCGAGATTTAAATCTATCACAGAGCAGTTAGTCTGGGTGTTTGTCTCCAAAGTAATACTCGTACTGGGGCAGGTCACCCTAGAAGCACTAGAAGTTACTCTCTCCAGAAGACGGTTAATCAGATGCACCTAGCCAAGGTTCAGAATACTGGGGCAGAACACCTCATGATGATGCAAGATCTTGGGGCAAATTCCTTCATGGACCATACAATTTAAGGTGGTTACTTCGAGATATTCAGGAGTTTGAAAACACTGAAGCATTTCGGATGCCAGGTTTTCTGTAAAATCCTCTTGAGATAATCTTGCAGTATGCAAGGCAGTTCCCAGAATGAACGTCTGATGATTGATCCCAGTAGGATGCTTCCCTAGTCAGAGAATTTCTCCTCAGACGTTATGGTTTCTTCATCTGATCATCATACACGGTTAAAGTTCAATCTGTGTTGGCATCTCCTCAACCATGACCATTTGGCATCTATATGCGTCCAACCCCTCACTTCAGTTGAGTGTGGCAGTCTTCGCTTTGGTTTTCTTCGACCCTTGAGTCGATATTGGTGTTTTCTTCGACCCTCGAGTCAATATCATCGCTTCTGTTTCTCGACCCTCGAGTCGATATTGCTTCCTTCGTTCCCTCAACCCTCGGGTTGATGTTGTTTTGTTTTCCTCGACCCTCGAGTTGATGTTGCTTTATTTTTCCTCGACCCTCGAGTCGATGTTGTTGTTTCATTTCCTCGACCCTCGAGTCGATACCACTGCCTTCGTTTCCTCGACCCTCGAGTCGATGTTGCTATTTTATTTCCTTGACCCTCGAGTCGATATTGTTGCTTTCGTTTCCTCGACCCTCGAGTCGATGTTGCTTCCTTATTTCCTCGACCCTTGAGTCGATGTTATTGTCGCTTTATTCCTCAACCCTCGAGTTGATGTTGTTGTGTTCTCCTCGACCCTTGAGTCGATATTTTCGTTTCTAACAACCCTTGAGTCGATATCATAGTCTTCACTTCTTCAACCCTTGAGTTGATACCCAATAAGTCTGTCATAAAAGAAAAATCAAAATCGTATCAAAGTTCAACCATATTTGGTTCACTTCTGCCCGGGGCAGGTGTGCATATCTTTGTGCTTACAGGTAAAAGTTTCTTGCCGAACTCGAAAGCGAGATTGAAATTTCTTCAGGGTATTGAGACGTTCTTCGATCTTGGCAATTGATAGACCTATATGGTTCATAATACCAGGACACGGTATTTCGCAGGGATATAAGGTTTTTCAGGAACCTTCGCGAGGCAAATTCTTCCACAGCCCGTGCAATATGGGGCAGTTATGTCAAGATTCGACGAATATCTAAGAGTTTGAAGACACTTGGGCATTTTGGATGTCATGTCTTCTGTAAAATCCTCTTGGATTGATCCTCAAGCAGTCAACTAGTCCAGAAAATCCAAGATGTCACTAGATGATATTCCCCGACAGAGTTGTTACTCTTTTCTCAAATCAACTAATCTTGTATTGATCGCGTTGTCCCGTTTCAACGGACTTATTGTGGATGGATCGCCTGATACCATTCTCTTGTCAGATCGCTCGATCTTGTTTGGGTTGCAAATCGCTCGATATTGCAACGCCGTTAAAGTCCACCGTCGTTGTGGCGAGCCAGTAGTCGTCTGGCGTCGTGCCAAAAGACATGTTTGTGTCGTAAATTTCTTGATATTACGTTCTCTTCTTCTTGGTTATAGATCGCTCGATACCATTTCCTTAGCAGATCGCTTGATCTTATCCAACACTCGGCCTGTTGAAGAGGTTTGAAGTCCTGACGGTGGAATTAAACGTCAAAATGCTTACTGGTCCTGGCGTAACAGTTTTCCTGAAGAAGACTCGTCTGTCTAAGTTTTCCTTATCTGGCGTAACAGTTCAAATTGGAAGGAGCTCGTCCGCTTTTTCTTCACTTCAAGTCACCAAAGTGTCTTTTGGTTGGGTTTATTTCCCACATTTTGCTTGCATTCTCCAGCCGAGTGCAAATTTCTGGTTTTCTTGGTATTCAACCACAGTTCATCTTGAACGGTCGATAGCCCGTGCTACCGTCCTTTTCAGATTAACAATTGTTTGAATAGGGGCAGCTGTAACACCCCAAATTTGCCCTCTCTTTTTCATAGCATTTTAGCATATCGTTTTCATATTTCGCACTGCATCATTAGCATAGAAAGATGAAGCATAACATTCATTGTTGAAGCATAGCATGGATCATGGCAGTGACTTCAGTTCGGTGTGGTTGTTCAGTTCGCGATTCGGTTCAAAAGAACGTTTGACCTAATCTGGGTCGAACTATCGAAGGATTGCTTCACTTGCAAGTCATTTGTGCTTGTGGTTATTCTTCAGGTGACGTGTTTCAAAGTCAAGTTGTGTTATGTGCAAAGGTCATCAGTTTTCCAGGCAGTGGTTCGTGAGATGGTTTTGTATTCAAAGGTTGAGGCTAGTCCTGATTATATATTCAATTGTGTGCAGCTGCAGATTTATTTTCCCATGGGATGATTCAGATTAATGTGAAGTGATTCTGGTCAGATGCTCAGAGACTGATCTATTCATATGGTTGTTGTTTCACTAGTGAATTGTTCAGTGGTAGTGGTGTTCTCTTGAATTAAATGATTATTGTGGAAGTAATGCAAGATGGTTGAGTTGAATGAACTGATCGATTGAGATTTCGTGATTATGTGCGTGATTGGTGGCAATTGGTCAGATTCACCAAAAATATCAAGTTCCATATCCATTTCTAAACCATTTTGTCCAATTAAACCGATTCTATTCATTTCTATTTTACATTTAAACCATATTCACCTTCATTTTTAACCATGAGTCATAATCCATATTTTCATTTAAATCTATTTTTTCTTTATCCTTTTCTTTTAATCCCGTTATTTTCTTAATCCATTTTCTTAATTCATTTTCTTATAGCCCACCTCCTTGTTTTTATTCCTTTATTCTCATAATCCATTTACTAAATAATTCTTTATTTTTCCAATATTAAATTTTATCTTTTCCATAAGATTATTATAATATCCATTCTAATCCTCTTTGATCCTCATTTTTTTTCTCAATGCTTTTTCTTGATAAGCCCAATACATATTACAAAAAAAAGGAGGAAATAAATTCAATTCTTGAAGCCATCATCTTTTTTGTTGATTATTGTTATTATAAGTATAGGCCCATTTGCATTTTAAATATTACAAAGAAATATTATCCCCCTGCTACTCCAAAGCTGACCCACATGTGAATTTGCATTTCAGCCACTTCATTCATACATCAGCCAGCCGCAGGTAACCGAACACGTGATATCACAAAATAATCACCCTCCTAGCAAGCATCACACATACAGGCATGTAAAAACCACATCAAAACGCAAGAAGCTGAGGGACAAAACGCAATCCAGTAACACGCACAAACCGTGCAATAATTTATGAAAATTCAAAGAAAAGGGAAACTAACAGAAATGAAAAGAAAAAAATCTGAGAACAAGAAAAAGGAGGGAACCGAATGGTGGTGATATTCTTCACACAATAACCATGAGCATCATTGAATAAGAAAAGGGAGACACACTTTCCATCAATACAAAAAAAAATAACAGAAGAGAAAAAAGTCTCTAACAAATTTTGGAGATGACACCAGTTTCTACTTGGCCAGAATATGGGCTACCTCCGGATTTTGTGCCAGTATTTGCTACTGCTCAAGTGGGTGGTCCATCTGTTGTGCCAGTCTTTTCAGCTCCGACTTTTGTCGAACCTCAACCTGTTGTGCACACTACTGCTCAGACTACTTATCATAATTCTCCTTTCTTGTATCAAGCTGCTGGTCCACAAGCTGAAAGTCAAGGTGAACCTGGATACATGGATGAAGTTAGAGAGCAATGTTTGACTCTTGAGAAGAGGGTAAGAGGTTTAGAAGGAAAGGATGTCTTTGGTTCTGCTGCAATAGACATGTGTTTGGTTTCCGACTTAGTTCTTCCTGATAAATTCAAAGTTCCTGTATTTGAGAAATACAATGGTCATACTTGTCCAAAGATTCATCTGTTGATGTATTGTCGCAAAATGGCTGCACATGCCAAGGATGATAAGCTGCTTATTCACTGTTTTCAAGATAGTTTGAGTGGTGCATCTATGAAATGGTATGTGGGACTTCAGAAAAGTCACATCTGAAGCTGGAAAGATTTATCTGATGCTTTTATAAGACAGTATAAGTACAATCTGGACATGGCACCTGACCGTCGTCAACTTCAAAACATGTCACAGAAAGAGAAAGAATCGTTCAATGAGTATGCTCAGCGTTGGAGAGAGCTAGCTGCTCATGTTGAACCACCTTTGCCCGAGAAGGAATTAACTGGTTTGTTCATGGACACTCTTCAACCGTTCTTTTGGGAGAAAATGGTAGGAAGTGTTTCATCTGGTTTTTCTGATCTAGTCACTATTGGAGAAAGACTAGAAGAAGGTATCAAGAAGGGTAAGATTATCAATTCTGAAGCCCCTAATGCTGCAAGAAATTCTTTTGGGAATCCTCACAAGAGAAGAGAGGGTGATGCTTATGCTGTTTCAACTAAGAGGAGGCCTTATCGCCCGCAACAACGATATGTTCAACCATACGTAGCTGCAGTTGCTCCTGTTATTAAAACTCAACCTGCTCAAACTCAAGCTCAAGGTCAAGCTCGACCAGCTCAAGCTCAAGTTCAGATTCGAGCTCAAGCTCAGACTCCTCATCCTGCTGCTGGACAAAATCAGTATCGCAATAGGCCAAAATTTGATCCTATTCCGATGTCTTACACTGAATTGTTTCCTTCTTTGATTGAGAAAGGTTTAATTACTACTAGGCCTCCGCCTACTATTCCAAATCCTCTTCCAGTTGGTTATAGATCGGATCTTCACTGTGAGTTTCATCAAGGTGGAACTGGTCATGACTTAGAGCATTGCTTTGCACTGAAGGCTAAAGTGCAAGAACTCATCAGGAACAACATCCTTTACTTTAATGACCTTAATCCCAATGTTATCAACAATCCTTTGTCGAAGCTTGGGAAGTGAATCTTCTAGAAGACTTCAACTGTCAAATTTTCTTCAAGGCCAGAATCTCAGACATGGCAGCTCATCCTTGTTGTTGATTGATCACTAGGCCATTGTTTCTTTATGTTTGCATGTTTTCTTCAATCATATTAAGTTGTTTGCTTTTAAGCTTGTTTGTACTTTCATGTTGATTTTAATGAAATGAGCATTGCTTTGTTTTGATTCAATTTCATTTACTATTTGCATCTTTATGATTTACATTTCAAGTTCATTTATCTTTTCTCAAAGCTTTTACAATGATTGGAGGGAGGATGATGAAAACGAGATACCCATAACTGTTGTTGGTGTGCTTTCAATTGAGATTTGGTTGATGATATACATGCATTGTTTCAAATCCTAAACACTGGAGAAATAAGGAAGTTAATCCTTTGTTAACCCCTTTGAGCCTTGAAGTTGGAGTTTCTTTCTATTTGAAAAAACCCGCAATTTTAACCTGGGGATGGGTAGCTCAATTAATTCGAATGTGCATTCAAGTATAAGAGAATCATTCAAGACACCTTTCAATAAAGGTTGCAATCTCAAGCTTTCCTTCACACACATCAAGAAGTGTTGAAGATGTTTCTCAATTCAAAAGTCAATGATGATTCGTCGTAATCATTAAGCCATGCAGTCATTATCTTTCAAAAAAAGAATGATATAAAAAAAATTTATTGAAAAAAATCAAAGCCCGCTAAGTCAAAACCTATGAAGGAGACTTAGGCAAAAACTGGGGCATCCCGCTGGCTGTAAGTTGAAATGACACAGTTCAGGCGAAAATTAGGGATAATAAGAGAAAGACTTATCAAGAGGTCATCAAAATCCTCAGCAAAAATAAGTCGAGTTGACTAAAGTCCTCACTGGAAATAATAAAAGGGAGAAATGACTGCTATCTCAAAATCTCTGGCTTATGAACCATCTTCATCTGTGCAATCCCAAAGGTCTTGGAACTTGAATGCATAGGCTGAATCAATTGAATGTAGGACTGGAGTTCATCACGAAGTTGGGTTGGGTACAAATAACTTTGAGCCTATATCCTTTGTTTCATAAACCGTGAACCAGGCCACGTTACAACCTTCAAAAGTCCTAATTGAATCCAGGTTTCTTTTGAAAAGCATACTACAACGAGGTTGCGTAAACTGACTCCCAAGTTCTTTACCAATCATTGGTTTCTTATCTTTGCTTTATCTTTCATGTTGTCTCAACCGCCGTGTTTTGACATTGTTTTCATTTACTTTACATCAATAAATTTCATTCCAAAAATGATTCTTGATTTCAAACTCTGCATTGAACTTTGCATTAAAATTACCAAGTTTGTACAAACATTTTTTATTTGCGAATAAACTTTCCTCATCAAGGAATTTTCAAACAGTTTAGAAACTTGGTCGGTGATCTTATCAGGGGCATGTTTTTCTCAGTACCTATGGTTCAAGAATTGTTGCTCAGCGCAAGTTATTCTCAGATTTGGTTGGCCAGAAGATTCTCTGCAAGTTTCACACTGGGTTATTTTCTCAGCATTCGTTTCAAGAATTGAAGCCATGATCAGTTTTATCTTCTCAACAGTTATCTCAAAGATCTGAGTATTTTCTCCAGCAGTAGTTGAGAACTGAATCCATTATCAGTTTACCTTCATCAGTCATTGAACTTGGGGCAATTTTTCTTCAAGAATCCCCAAGCAGCTTTGCATGACTTTTCTCAAAAGATTTTCAAATTGATACAGTTTACTGGTGTGATAGAGATTTGTTCAAAGAACAGTAACATCTCTAATGTTCGAGCAGAATGGCAGTGATCTTCTGTGTTGAGGAATCAGTCTTCTTTCTTTTTTACTCCTCTAAGAGTATAAACTGGTTGTCAGCATTTTCATTCATATTACTTATCTGGGTGTGTTATTCCCCAGTTTTGTTGGTGATTGCATATTTGAGTGTTTTAGTCCTCATTATGCATTCTCTCGGGTGTTTTATTCCCCAGTTTTGTTTGTGTTTGCATATTTGAGTGTTTTAGTCCTTATTATGCGTTTTCTCGGGTGTGTTATTCCCCAGTTTCGTTTATGTTTGCATATTTGAGTGTTTTAGTACTCATTATGCGTTTTCTCGGGTGTGTTATTCCCCATTCTTGTTAACCTTTGCATATTTGAGTGTTGTAGTCCTCATTATGCGTTTTCTCGGGTGTGTTATTCCCCATTCTTGTTAACCTTTGCATATTTGAGTGTTTTAGTCCTCATTATACGTTTTCTCGGGTGTGTTATTCCCCATTCTTGTTGACCTTTGCATATTTGAGTGTTTTAGTCCTCATTATGCGTTTCCTTGGGTGTGTTATTCCCCAGTTTTGTTTACGGTTGCATATTTGAGTGTTTTAGTCCTCATTATGCGTGTTCTTGGGTGGTTTAGTCCCCATTTTCGTAAATGTCGGCATACTGAGTGTTTTAGTCCGCATATGCATTTCTTGAAGTCTCGTTATTTTCAACCTCTTACTTTTTGGTTAAAGTCCAACTTACTTGGTATTTGTCTGTCTCTCCGGAACCTGTTCTTCACCTACTTGTTGTTTCTTCTCATATATTACACCCTTTTTTCCGATTGCCATTCTCGGATGTCCATAGTGAAGTCGTCATTAATTTGATGTACTGTCCCGGACCTTTTCCCATTTCATTCAGTGCTGTTCCTGAATGTTATGATTCACATTTTATCCGATTGCTATTCTTGGATGTTGTGATCATTTCCTTCCGATTGCCATTCTCGGATGTCCATAGTGAAGTCATCATTGATTTGATGTACTGTTCCGGACCTTTTCCCATTTCATTCAGTGTTGTTCCTGAATGTTATGATTCACATTTTATCCGATTGCTATTCTTGGATGTTGTGATCATTTCCTTCCGATTGCCATTCTCGGATGTCCATAGTGAAGTCATCAGTAATGTGATGTACTGTCCCGGACCTTTTTCTCATTTCATCCAGTGCTGTTCCTGAATGTTGTGATTCATATTTTTATCTGATTGCCATTCTCGGATGTTATTGATCACTTACCTTCCGATTGCCATTCTCAGATGTTATTGATCACTTACCTTCCGATTGCCATTCTCGGATTTTCATGTTGGAATCATCATTGAGTTGATTTGCTTGCCCGAACTTTGTCCCATTTCATTCAGTGTTGTTCCTGAATGTTGAGGTTCATATTTTATCTGATTGCTATTCTCAGATGTTGTGATTACCCTTTTATCCGATTGCCATTCTCGGATATCCCTATTAAAGTCAGTAATGTCATCCTTGGATGCTTCTGATGCACTTTTTCGGGATTTTTCTTACTTCATTCAGTGCTATTCATGGATATTGTGATCCTTTCTGTCCAATTGCCATTCTTGGACATTTTCACCTCGGCTGAGCCATGTTTTGGTCTCTAGCATGTTGTTTTTCCCGTCGGAGTTTCATGCTCCTTATCCCCAGCGTTTATTCTTTTTCATGTGTCGTCTTGTCCCTCACGGACTTCTTTGCATTTCATTTGGTTCCAGATACATTTCATATCATCTCATAAATTTTCTCATAATATTTCATATGCTGGCACATATTTTCTCTACATTTCATATTTTTCTCATAACATCTCATATGCTTTCATATGCTTTTATAACAGTTTCATTTACTTCATATCATTTCCATATCATTTTCATATCGTTCATTTCATTTCATTCCAGTTTTTGGCATCTTAGGATCAAAAATTGGGTTTTTTGATATTTAAGTATCTTCCATCTTGTCGAAACGAAGATCTCGATCTTCATTGTCTCCGGATTGAAGAAACTTAAATAGGGGCATCTGTCAGACCCTAATTTTTGACCCTAAGATTTTTCGCATCTCATCTGCATTTCGCATACAAACAAGATCACGTACTGGTTCATGTATCCTTCTCAGTTGCAGGTCTATGCTTTACAGAGGATCACCATGTTTATTTTCTGTTATTCTTTTATATTCACTAACCTCTAACCAAAATACAAAAAATATGTTGCAGTTGCTTCTTCTTCTTCTGTGTTGCAGGATTTCAAAGACAGGGCTGTGATCTCAATTCAGATGCGTTCGTTCAGTCACAATTCGATTCAGATGGACGTTTGACCTAATCTTGGTCAAACTATCAAAAGATTGTTTCGACTGCAAGTTGTGTGTGCCAGTGATCTGTTTCTCGGATGACGTATATTCAAAAAGTTCAAGATTGTGTTATGTGTTGTGATCATCAGTTATCAGACAGTGTTTTGTGCGAAGTTTGGTCCGAATCTTCAATGATCGTCAATTCGTCAGTGGTTGTTAGTGGATTTATTTTCCTCAAATGATCTGGGCAATTTTTAGAGGATTCAAGTGGTTGTGGCTCAATGCTATGAATTATTCAGTGGATTTGTGTTTGGCTGTATTCATTATTATCAGTGGTTGGTGCAAGAAAAATCGGGAGTTGGTCGTGAAACCTAAAAAAAATCATCATCATCCAATTTCTATATTTTTTAGTTTGATTATCCATTATCCTTTATCCAACAACCACTTTTCCATTATTTTTCTCGATTATCCGATTATCCAAAATTCCATTCATATCCGAATTATTAATCCAATTTGTTTTCCTCAGTTATTTTTCTTTTAAATCCAATTCAAGTCCCATTTTTTTTCCATCATCCATCTTAGATTCACTAAATCAATTTTTTTAATCATTTCTCATAATTACCTTTTTTTTTTATTCATTTTTTAAGTCCAACCATTTTTTTGTAAGCCCACTAGATATTAAGCCCATAACCTTTTTTTTAATACCTTTTTTATTATTATTTTCTTAAGTTTTTTTTAGTTTTACATAATAAATATAAAAAAATGAAAGCCTTTCTCCAAACCTCACTAGCCATTTCCCACGCCCATCCTTTTCACAAATAGCCAGCCCAATGCAAACAACATCCTGCCCCACACACTGAAGCCAACAGCCAAACTCCCACATGAACAGACCAATACAAGCCGCAACAAAGACTAAAAAATATCAGCCGTACAAAACTTTTCGCAAGCCACCACGCACAAGTAACATCAGCTTCACATCAAGCATTCAGCTACAACATGTGACTCTAACTTTCAGTATCCTTCCCAAGTTGCAAGTACATCAGCTGAAGCCGTATGCGTCCACCAGCATCACACGCCGTACGCACGTTTGCAAGCCATCAACAACAGAACAACAGCTTAGGCCCACACTTGCAGCAAGCCACACGCAAAAAAAAAGCAGCTACACAGATTCATGAGCCTTCAGCTTCTACTGCCAATTTGCCAGCCTGCATACATCACAAGCCAGTTTCGCAAACAATATCCGCGCCCAAACCTTCCCACGCTTGCAGCCAAATTAAACAACTACAAGCCAAGGCAACACATCCATCAGCTCCAGGCCCAAGCCATAAATGCATTCAGTCAAGCCCCTCCAAGCAACAGCATCACAGTAAAACAGCCAAAAGTACCAGCTAGCTCACACTTTACATCACCACAAGCAACAAACAGCTTTTCGCAAGCCTTTTTGCAAGACAAGCCTCACAGCCCAATACACGCACAGGCCTCAGCTTATCCATCTGCTTCACCAGCTCAACAATATCAAAACGCAGCCAAGTCACGGATTCCGCACGGCTTCACTTCAACACTTCACGCATCCTGCACACACAAAATACAACATCAAAACGCAAACGAAAAAAGGCATAAAACGCAACATCAGAATTGAAAATGAAACACGAAAAATCCGTGACCCAAAACGCATTTCAAATCACTTCAAAATGCAGCTTCAATTCACCCTTTTTCTTCTATAAATCAAGAACACTTCACTTTCACTTCTCAAGCTTTGATAGCCCCCATATACCCTGCAAAACCGTAAACTCAAAGCTTCAAATCATCAACCTAAAACCAATTTCCATCCATTCAATTTCAATCCATATGTCAAATTCAACCACACTTCAAGAACCTTCAAACGTTCAATAAGAAATCAGAAAAAGATTTAAGCAAAGAAGAAAGGTTTGATTTCGGTGAGAAGAAAGGAAGAAGAAGAAGTGAGGAAAAGATTTCAAAACCGATCTGATCGAAAAACAGAGGGAGAGAGTGAGAATACCGGGAGATCCGTGAAGAGAGACCATCGATTGGTTGAAGTGCGGTGATGATCTTCTTTCTCTTATCAGCGTCGCGATTCCTTTCGGCAGGAGTGTAGAACTCACCGGTGAAAAGCCAGAGAAGGAGTTATGCGGCTTTGTTGTTTTTTCTTTTCTCTTCTGAAAGCGGCGGAGGTGGTGGTCGGCGATTGTTGATCGTGTTTTGAGAGAGGTACGGCGCCGACGATTTCCGTTTTCACGTGAAGAAGAAGATGCCCCTGTTTCTTTCATTTCATTTTTATATTTCTGTGTTTTCTCTATACATAATTGATTGTTTATTTAATTTTCTTTATTTTTTATTAAAAAAATCTTGTTGTGCTTGGGCTTAATAGTTTAAGTCCATTGGTTTTCTATCCACTGCCTCCCTACAGCTGCGCACCCTACGTGTCCCCCTCCCCATGTCTCTTTCCATTTCTTTTGACTTTTTCATTTCTTTAGTTTTGATTTTTGGTTTTTCTTTTAATTGTTTTTGTTTCTAATTCTTCTTTTTTTTAGAAGAGTTTTGGAAATGCATTTTAGGAGATGTTTCTTTTAGAAATTATATTTTAGTAAAAAAAAAGATTTAGAATAGAATTTTAAAAACAAATTTAGAAAAGAATTTTAAGAAAAAGATTTTAAAAATATTTCAATTCTTTTATGGATTTATCTTTTAGATCCATTCATTTTTCTTCATCTTTTTATTTTTTGTCGATGACAATCTCCGATTCGCGATTGTTGATTTCCGATCAGTTTAATCTTCATTATTTCAAATCTATGGATGAATGATCATTTGGATCATTCTCCATACTTTGAGATCGTGATAGATTGCTTTTCGATAAATTCAACGATAATCTCGATTAAGATTAGACCGTTCTCTTTCTTTTAGTGTGGCATGTTTTCGGAGAACGATCCATAATATCGTTTCTCTAACATGTATTAACACGAATATTTTCCACTTTAATTAGTGGTGGCCGGCCTCATTTGTAGGGTAATTACTCCGTAAATTACTCGGCGATTGCTTAACATAGACCTAAACTTGTCCCGATTCGGATTAAGATCCACTTGGATCCGGTTGCCTCGATTTTATTTTTCTTTTCGTGGTTGTGCTTGATTAAGTTCATCATACCACTTATTATTGTAAATATTATAATAATGTGAATATACTAACATTTAAATTTAATCTCTCGCACCTTATCCTCTTTATTTTAATCTCTCGTTCCTTATATCTTTTATTATGCTTCTATATCATTCATCATATTGCTTATTGTTTATATTATTATGCTTGTGATTTTTCCTTTGTCCATTTGGACACAAAAACACTAATAATGGATTAAACATCTAAAAAATTGGTGACTTTAATTTCGGACTATGGTTACTATCCTTAGCATTGGAGTTTTGGACTTAGATTTTAGGATCTCTCTCTTTGCTCAAGTGGTTATGGATTGAATACTTTGGCTCCGATTAAATTTACTTATTCATGAAGATGGAAATCCAATTGTTTCAAAGATGCTTGCCATATGGTTTGATCATTTCTTCCTTTAGCTTTTATTTTCAAGTCTTAGGATAGTCCCTTGATCTCTTCCCATCTTCTTCAATTTTCAAAATCTCCTTCCTATTTTCAAATCTTCTTGGTTTTCTAACTTCAAACATTTTCTCAATCAAACCTTGACTTCGGTCATGTGCTTTTACTCTTTTCATTTCATTTCCTTAAATAAATGCTAAACCACATAAGCATATCGAAACTTTCTTCTCAAAAACTTTAAAAAATATTCAAACTCATTCAATTGTTTTTGTGCCCTCGTGCACGTTTTCCTTTAACCTTTTTTATGTTTAGATATGATTCATTCTTTCTAGCGGAATTATTCGCTAAAGAATGATGACTTATCTTTACATTTTAAAATCAATCCAACTCATTTTCCTTTTCACAATTTGTACCACGAACTACGGGGTTTTGATCTCGCATTGCACTTTGTGGGTACGTAGGCATGAGACGTTCGTCTCTTCAAACACCAAAATCTTAAAAAACATTCTTCTTCTCATCTCCTCAATCTTTTTTCAAGCAAACCATTTCAAACCAAAAATGCAGTAAATATTTCAAAGGGTTCCCGTGGAGTACCACAGACAAGTCGGGTGCATAAAACCTTCCCGATTTGTAATCAATCCCCGTACCCATTCTCTGTTTGATTCTTTTAGCTTTTTAGCTTTTAAGATTCTTTAAGGTTTTGTTCGTTATTTTACCTTTTTCCTTTTGGAAATAAATAAAAGTGCGGTGGCGACTCTGTGTATATTGAGTGAAGTTAATCAATAGCTTACACTCATGATTTTACCGCTACAGGTGCCGGTGGTTTTTTTGTGTTGAAGAAGGGGAGCACGCTTGAGGGAGAGAGAATTTTGTGGCTTGTGTTCTTGAGATTTTTTGTTTTGATTTATTAGTTTGTAACGTTAAGAACTCATAAAGAATATTTAAAAAAATTAATAAGAGTTTCATAGAGATTTGATGAGAGATTGAGGAAAACGAGGCGATAAGAGATAAGGTATGGAGGATTTTTGATTTCTGTCCACACTGACGGTGACACTTGTCACCGTCCGGTAGGACCTTTCCGTCACCATTTTGTGCGTGCATTTCCACCACACCACCATGTTCCCTGCGTTTTTCCACCGTTAGATTTGAATACCTTTGGAGGTCTAAGATCCAACGCTCATTCATTCAGTCAACCGTTGACTAGCTCCTCACCAAAGACCCTCTCATTTCTGCGTTTGGGCCTTGAGGCCACTTCCTATCCGCACCCCCCATTGGCCCAGTTCTTTTGGTTTTAAGCTATTTTCGTTACCATATGCACCCCCCTCTCCTTTTCTTTGTTTTTTTTATTTCTTTTTCATATAGTTTAGTTTAATTCATTTTTAAATACCAAAACTCATTGTAAAATTCCATAAAAAAATATTTTTAGTTTTATAATTCATTTTAGAATTTTTATACACTTTTATTTTCTGTTTTTTATTATTTTCTCATTATTATTTAGAATTTTCTTTTATTTCTATCTCATATAATTTCCATAAATAACGCATCATCTTGTAGGATTTATTTCTTTCACCTCGATTAATATTTTAATTCCGTTCTTTTTGCATCATGTCATAGACTTATAAAAGCTCATAAAAATATTTTTGTATTATTTTTAATTCCATTTTATTCATAGTTTTAGGAGTCGTGTTTGCGCGTTTTCGTTACTTGTTCCTAAGCGACTTCGTGTGATTATTTGATAGACTTTGGTTGTGAATTTTTGTGAGATATTTTGACACATTGTTTGCTACTGATTGTTGGCTTTAGAGATTTAATTTCATAATTTTCTCATGACCCTTGGTATTTGTTTGGTGTCTTGTCTCTTAGGTAGCGTTTCGTGCCTCTTTCTTCCTTCTTTCTAACATAGTTTGAGGAAGGCATTTATGCCATCCTATTAGGCTTGCTTGATAGTTGTTTTAGGTCACCTATAGGGTTTAGGTACTGACTTTTTGATTGGTTTGATTTGTGACCTTTGTTTGGTTTGCGTATTGTTTGAATATTCTCATCGTATGCTTATGCGATTCACTAACCTTTCCTTTCAGGGGCTCATGGTAAGTGAAGTGTGGATGATATCCACATTTCAAATCTTCATCTCATCCTTTATTTTTGCTTTCTCATTTGTCTTTGTGATGTGCCTTATGCCATCTTGTGAATAACTTCATCACTCCCCATTTAGAAACAACTTAACTTCTTTAGAGAAGTAAGTTGTCTTCTAGTTTTCCGCTCCTTTCTTCTTCTTTATTTTCTTTCCTCCTTCTTCATTAGGATAGAATTCAAACCTCACTAACCTAGGAATCCCATGCATGATAACATTAGGATTAGTCTTCCCCATTAGACTTTTACCTTTAAGACCCTTTTGTTTCTCTTCTCATCTCAAAACAAAAACCCTAAAAAGCACTTAATAAAGATTAAAGTGGTCTCTTGTGCAATAGCCTTATTCCATGAAACACTTGTAGTTTTATCATCTTGGGATGGTACAAGCTTGTTCATCATGATGCACAAGTCTGATCAGGATGCCATCTTCATCAAAGAAAAGCTAAAAAGCACTTATTCATTCAATAATACAAAAACACTTAATAAATTCAATGAGTTAGTGAGCTTAGGCCCTAATCTTTGGAGTCAAGTTTTGGGGATCTTCTCCTTACTTGAGTGTGTTTGTTCTATTATTCCATCTTGGAATGTAGTGACAAGTACACATTCCAGGGAAAAGAGATTGAGTTCACTTCCTTGGGACACACTCAAAAAAGCCTCTAAAAAACACAAACAAACAATAAGCGTCTTTCCTTCGGGAATTCTTTTCTCATCTCCTTCGCTCCGTCCGTGAACTTGCTCCTACTTGTCATTTTGCAAGACGGAAACGCACTCGTCGTACGAGTCTACAACACCTGAGCATTGACATAGGCAGTTCAAGCCTTAAGACACAAGCAATCTTTTCTACCCCTAGTTAGGGGAACTACGGCGACTCTGATCCTCATTGTCCAGATGAGGTACGTAGGCAGCGGGGTAGGGCCCGTTCGAGCACAATCTTTTATTTTACCTACATTTTTTCTCCTTGTTTTCTTTCTCAGTTCCTTTTCCAGTTCCAGTCCCTTTTCTTTTGCAGCAGCTTTCATTTCTTCACCCTTTGAAACATATTTCTTTGCAAGCGTGGATCCCGTCGGGTACGGCGGACTATCTGGGGTGCTAATACCTTCCCAGGTTGTAACCGACTCCCGAACTCAGTCTCTTTGGTTCACAGGACATGTGTCCTTCCTTTTCTTTTCTTCTGGTTTGTGCAGCATTACTATTCTCGTTCCTTCGGGATAAAAATGTCTGGCTGGCGACTCTAACCTCTTTCCGTGCCACTTTCACGTTTGTACCAGGATGGAAATCCAGGGAGCGACAGTAGCGTTTCATTATTTCCCTGAATGATGGCTTCAAGTGTGGCCTTTGTCATGGGGTAACGTTGAGAGGCTGTGAAGTATCTCGTGGACGTCGATCTCAGGCTTCTCTAGGAAATGATGGATTCGGGAGCCAAACGTTTGTACCATGCCATGGCCCCCTTTCTGAGTGTCATGGAGAACAACTTGCACTTAACATTTCCCCTGACATTGTTGCGATAGTCGAGCATGGCATTGGTGTTGTCGACGTGGTCGTCGGAGTCGGTAGTCCTGTCGTATGAGGGACGATTAGGAGGCTTTTCCAAGCCTGCGGGGAGCTGGGTCTCCATGATAGCCCGGGAATGCAGGCAGTGAGGGTCTTCTTCATCGTTCCTCGGGGGTGAGTAGTCTTCGTCTCGAGGGCTTTGGTCGCGGCGGGGAGATACCCTTGGCCGGCTGGTAAGCTGCTCCATGCGCCCTCTGGCTTTGTTCTTTTTGGGATCCAGAGAGCGATGTCCCCGACGAGGAGGGAAACGACCCCACTTCTTGGCGGCTTTCGGTTGTCGCCTCTCGAGTTGGGGCCCACGTTCACGCCCACGCCCATGGGTGAGGGGATCCGCGATCATCGGGGTCTCCGCAGAGGAGACATGGCACGACGCTCTATCTCCAGCGCAATGATTCCTTGATGTTGTTGAAATAGCATGAGGTTTTTCTGGTTGAGCGCGTTGGCCATGGTTATGATCGTGGCATCTCTTTTGACCGGTATCGGAATGGGCTCGAAGGTGGTTGCAACGTGAGGTTAAGGAATGTCGTTGGCAGCTGGCTTAGGGCACGGAGTGGCTGGTTGTCCGTCCCTTGAGTCGGACTCGTGGACAGCGTGGTGGTCGTCGTCACCGGCAGTGGTGTAGTCGACGAGGTCCTGGACGCAGTTGTCACTGTGTTCACTGGTCATGCTGGTTGGTTGAAAGAGATGGGGTAAAGTTTTGGTCCTTTATTTCAAAAGATGGGGAGAACATTTAAATTCCCACAGACAGCGCCACTAACCTGACCTGATCAGGAGGAACCTTCCAGTGATGCATAACTATGGTGGAGAAACGGATAGGGGTATACCTACAAGGTACTCTGATGCCAAAGTGAGAAAGAGCTATAGAGTGCAAGTACAGAAAGTAGTAAAGAATAGAATACCTGACCCTCTAGTGAAAGAGGGTATTTATAGTGTGCCCCCAACGTTGGGCCAAGATTCTTCTCATGAGTTGGATTAGCTAGGCCCAAGGAAGAACTGCATAGGATTGCGTAGGAGCATATAAGACCTAGCAATGGGCTTTTCCCTTGGTCCAACTGCCCTATAATATTAGGATAAAACAACTGAGGCAATTGACAGAGTGGAACGCGTGGAGGAGACGCTCTCCACACGTCCATATGTATTGGGCCTTGGGCCCATGCCCGACGGATTGAGCCTGTGCATGACATGGGTTGCGTTGGCCCAGTCCAAAACAATAGTCCAAACTATATGATTATAGTCAATGCGTCGAAGTTTTTTAATAAAGAACCACATTTATAAATGGTTCAAGTCATGACAAATTTGGATTCTAAAAAAACTTCACATTTTGCAAAAATTGAGGTTTTGGATATATGATTTGAATCACACACTTCCTTGACTCAAATAAATGTCACAACATATCCAAGAAATTCCTTCCTGTTGTCATGATTAGAATCACAACATCCATGACTAGAATCAAAAAAGTTTTATTTGAATCACAAATTGTCTTACTTGAATCAAACACAAATTGCACCCTTTGGAAATTGGTTATTTGAATGTGATTCGAATTAGAGGTTGTCATGACTTGAACCACGTGACTCGTATCACAAAAAGCATGACTCAAATTACATATTCGGTTTATCTGGTTTCTTAGATCTTAATTCAAATTACTTGATCTCTTGACTTGAATCATACTCATTGCTTATGACTCAAATCAAATAGCATTTTTTCTCTCATTTTTGTGCTAGATCTCTAGCACATATATGAACCATTTTTCTCAAAACTCATTCACAATGTTGAGAAACATACACATCCATTTTTTATTTAGATTTCACAACATACTTGTTCTCTCAACTTTCAAAAGAGTTTTGAATCTTGTTTTGAGTTTTGCAAACGGAATATTTCATCTTTAACCTCTTGCATTGTCCATTATCATTTGGATCTAGCTCTCATATTAAGGTGTGAGATATGTAAGGAGGATTGGTAATGTGATTAATAATTTCTTTGAAGATTTTTTAAGGATTTCAAGGGTTTACAAATTATGTGTGTTGGGGTTGACAAATTCAACAGAAAAGAAGGTGGGTTTTCTCTCCATAATTACTTTGGTAGACGTGTGTGGAATCTTACATACAAATTTGGATTTTTCTTATCTTCATACATGCCAAGGCTCAAGATACTGGTAGGATCGAGTAAAGATTGTTGCAGAACAGAGGCTTAAAGTAGTATTCTTTGAGTTGGAAGATTTTAAGTTGAATTCGAGTAAAGATTTTGCAAAAATTCACTATCATATATTGTTTGCAAGTCAACGAGGATTCAGATCGAATATTTTTATTTTAAGGATTATTCGAATTGTGATTAAGTCGCAACAACTATGTAATATCTGTCGAAATCTTAGTGGAAGAACAACAAAATTTCAATGGGAAACCATTGGAGAGTTGAGTAGGCATGATAAGGATGAATTCTCAAACCACTATACATTTTGCATACCATCTTCTCTCTCTCTCTCTCTCTCTCTCTCTCTCTCTCTCTCTCTCTCTTAATTTTGATTAGAATTGCATGATTAGGTTTATGGTTTTCTTAGAATTTCATGTGATTAGGTTTATTTCCTTGATAGCGATTTTGTTCATAAAGAGTGGGTTTTGTTATATTGGAACTTCGAATTATTCTTGTTGTTGATTAAACCTTGAAATAATAATTCTAAAATTCTCATTGTATTGAAATTATAGGTTTACACAAATCGTGTAACATGTTTAAAAATATATTAATTAATTGCCTTTAGTTATTTGCTTCATCTACTTTCAATTTTGTATACTTATTGAGTATTGTATATATTCCGTCCAAAAACATACTTTGTACACATTGTGCTTCTGCCATGTAAATATTTTTAAACTCTTATCCTTTTTTAAATAAACAAATTTTTTAAACAGTCAATTTTTAAGGAGATTTATTCAACCTCCTTCTTCTAGACTATTGTATTCTCATATTTTTGCCCAATAATTGGAATTAGAGTTGGTCTTTTGATCAGGTTTAACTGACTCCAAAAGTTGATAATATGGGTAACAATCTTCCAAGGAAACGTACACTAAAGACCTAATATTAAAAGGTGAAAAATATGCTTATTTGAAGAACAATATGTATGTTCACTAAATATCAATGGACAAAATACTTTGGGTGACTATCACTGATTGACCTTTTATTCCTAAAGATGAAGTCAATGGTGTTTTACTGAAAAACTCCTAAAGAATTGGTCATATTAGGAAACCAAAAAGGCATTTTATGATATGAAGGCAAGAAATATACTTATTTTTTCGTTAAGTGTTAAAGTATATTACTCTATCTCATATCATACGAGTGAACATTAATGTGGAATGCTCTTCAAGTTATCTATGAGGGTACTGAAGACTTTAAGGATTATAAAAGTGATATGTTGACATATGACTATAAACTATTTCATATGAAACTTGATGAAAATTTGGAATCCATGCAGACTCGTTTTCTCCACTTAATTAACAAATTAGAAAGTTTTGATAAGTTCCTTTCTAACAGAGATTGTGCTAACAAAAATTTAAGACCTACGTGAATGGAATGACAATCAAATGTTACAGCCATTAAAGAATCAAATGGTAACTAAATGTATGAAACTGGACTAAAAAGGTTTGTAAGAAAATCTCTCACTTTGCTATAAGATATGGAAAGAATATTTTATCTAAAGCAATATGTCATTATTATGGTGATAAAGCTGACATTAGGCCTCTTTTACATGTTATAAATATCAAAGTTTCTAATGGTATCATGGATTGGATACTAAGTGCTCTTTTACTAATCCTCTAGAATCCACTAGCTGGATACCTAAATTATATGATGGGAAATACTTTGATGTTCACCGAGTTTGATCACAGAGAGAACGTGATCACTTCACTTATGGACACAATAATAAATGTAAAATTCTAGGAGAAAGTGTTGTGGGAGATCCTTCCATAATTACCATAAAAGGTATTTTATTGGTTAAAGGATTTAAACAAAACTTATCAAGCGTTAGTCAATTTGGCAACAAGGAGTATTCAATTGTTTTTCTTATACTTTGAGTTGCTTAATTGAACATAAGGCAAGTAAGAGTCTTGTGTTTAAGGATCCTAGATTTGATAACGTCTATTTGATAAACACAGATGATGTGCCAATGTATGGTATTAAATGGTTAGTAATTAAGAATGAAGATTCTTGGTTATGGCACAAACGTTTAGGACATGTACACTTTGACTTGATAAATAAAATAACATGCAAAAATCTACTAGATGATCTACCTAATATGAAGTTTTTTGAAGATAAATATTGTGATGTTTTCCAAATGAAAAAGCAAATGAGTTTCTTTTAAACCGAAAAATATTATTTCTACTTCAAAACCTCTCGACCTTCTCCAACTAAATTTATTTGGCACTTAGAGAACAAAGAGTTTAGAAAATAACTATTACGGTTTTGTTATAATATATATATATATATATATATATATATATATATATATATATATATATATATATATATATATATATATATATATATATATATATATATATATATATATTCCCTCCATTCATATTTATAAGTAAATTTTGACTTTTTAGGTTCATTGAATAAATGATATATTTGGACTATATATAGATTAGATACATCAATTATTCAATGAATCTTAAAAGTTAAAATTTACTTATAATTAGGAATGGAGAATATATATATATATATATATATATATATATATATATATATATATATATATATATATATATATATATATATATATATATATATATATATATATATATCTAAATTTACTTAAACACTATTTTTAACCCATGAGGAAAAAACATTTAGAACCATGTTGGTGAGTTTGTAAATTTTATCAAGTTTGTCATAAATCTTCATAATTTGAAAATTGTGACTCTTTGTAGTGACCATGGTGGTGAGTTTGTAAACCATCATTTTGAAAGAAAAAAAATCTAACAAAAACGAGATAACTCATGATTATTCATATTCATGTTCGCGTACTCCACAACAAAATGGTGTGTTGAGCACAAAAATTGTGTTTTAGAAGAATTGGTTCGAACAATGATAAGTGAATTGATTTTTCCTAAGTATTTTGGACGGATGCGATTAATACTGCATGTCATGTCTTAAATAGGGTGGTCATCCGAGTTATCCTAGAGAAGACACCATATGAGCTACTTAAATGTAGGAAACTTGATATTTTCTACTTTTGTGTGTTCGCCTCAAATGCTTTATTTTAAATTATAGAAAGAACAATCATGGTAAATTTGATGCAAAGTCTAATGAGTAAGGCGTGTAGAGTTTACATCAATAGAACATATATTGTTAAAGAGTCAGATCATGTGCCTTTTGATGAAATTATACCCCAAAAGTCAGGAAAAGGTAGGATTCTTAAGATTTTGATGTTCCAGGTGTAATAACAGAACGATTGATAAAAAACGACACTCCCAAAGAGGATCCTCCAAGAGAAAAGGACATTAACAAAGATAAAGAGGAAAACGAACAATAGGACGAAAAACAAGAGATCTCAACTCAACTACCTCCAAATTGTATTGTTGGAAAAGATAATCCATTATATCATATATTTGTCGACATCAAGAAGGGCGTAAGTACTAGATCTGAGTGTAACCATTTTTGTGAGTATTCGACTTTTATTTTTCATATTGAACCTAAGATTACATCTGATGTTTTACTTGACAAGGGATATATCTGTAAATTAGAATTCGGATTTACCCTTTATTATCAAATATTCGAAGAATATGTCAAACACATTGTCTGAGGGTATCAGGAGATTAGAATCTAGATTTGCCCATTTGTCATCACATATACATATGAAATGAGCCAATATGTTCCAAGGGTATATTCAAAAATTGGAATTTGGATTTACCCTATACAAATATACCTAATACACATCTAATAAAGATTTTCGTAAAGCTTCAAAGACGGTGTGAAATAGTAGTTTCGGATTTTTGTAAAGCTTGAGTAGTGTATGAGGTGTAGTGAACAATCCCTGAAAATAAACATACATGGCCCTGACAATTGGAAAACCCATTCCTAAGTTCTCTAATGTTGGTGCTCCAGCTTCAAAGTCTGTCTAGAATGTCTTCAACAGCCATTTCAAAGAGGAAGTCATCAGTCTCGGTTGAACAAGTTGTTTGGCGTGGAGCAGAAGATGAAGGATATGGCTTATGAGATTAAAGAGATGAAACTCAAAAAGTCTATTAGTGATATCACGAGTAGAAGCCTAAAGAATATTGAGACAAATCATAATTTTATAAGACATTGCATCACTAATGAAACGAAGGCTCTTAATATTTTCTTGAAAAAAATCAGCAATTCATTATATACAACTAACTATTTTCTTTCAAGTTTACATTTTATGCCTTCTCCATGCTAATTTACACAAGCTCCTTACTGCTTTTTCCTTAGTTTGAGCTTATTAACAAGCAAATCAATTGGTAGCGACCCGGGTTGAGCAGATGTAACCACTATATCATTAAGCTCATTGTCTTCGTCATCGTTGTAGTAATCATAATCATCTTCGTCATCATTGCTGCTATCATTATCATCATCATCTAGGCCTTCTTCATTTGAATAGTTGTCTTCAGTACCATCTTGAAGGTATCCACTTGAACCTTCAAAAGCATCTTCACTTGAAGAAATAAATGCTGGATGGGAGTGCTCAGTGGCCTGTGTAATACCATCAAATTCTTCTACCTTCTCCAAGAGAGCATCAGGTCCAAGACTAAATTCTTCTAGCAACAAAGCTTTGTTTGACTCAATCGCACTCTTCCATAGAGATAACATTTTTGGGCTACAGTTGACCATGTTGCCCATATGCTCAGATTGATTGTCATTAACCATGCCTGATTAACATTGTGAAATCATAAAGATGATGTTCCTTCCGGACAAGCCTTTCAAAACAAAATGGTGCAAACAACTTTTTACTGTAACACATACCTGTACTGTCCAAATTCCTTGTAATGCCAGCTTTAGCAGGAGTAACAACTGGAAGTTTTGGGTACATTGATTTCCAGTTTTTGCCCCTCCAAATCAATACTTGTTCATCATCAAAAGACAATAGCACACAAGGAACCAATTCCTGCCAAAGCAAGGAGATCAAATTGCATTCAGCATAATGCTCCTAATAATATTGCAGCAATACTTAAGAAAACATACACGATGCATATAACTATACATCGCACATGACCGGTATTATTATGTTCTATGAAACAGACTTATCAGACACATTTCAATTACAAAGTCCAAAGCATATTTTGATGCAGTAATAAATTGTAACAAATCCCTCATCCCAAGAGCTGAAATAGAAAAAAGACTGACAACAAAAGTGCGCAGTGTCTCAAGTAGATAGAAGATTAACTATTTTGGTAGTGATAACCAGAAAAATAATTTAGTACAATAATAATTTATTGGTAAGGATGCCTTGGAACTTGTATATAAGACCAAATGATCACTTTTAGCTTAGCCAGAAAGATAAAAATGCGAAAAATCAAACTGATGAATCCTCAATCATATACCTCATGTGAACTTTTATTGTGCCAAACTAATCAACTGCAATAAGTATTGAAAAGAAAACAAACAAATTTTTCAACTCCAATGCTAAATGTACATTTTTCTCTACTTCCTTTGAGCATAATGTAGGTTACTTCTATACTTTGAATTAATTTTACTTGGTACAAATTAAAAATATCAAAGTTATTTGGGTCAGCCTAAAAGGGGAAAGGATAAAAGAAGCAATGTATAAGAAGACGAAGAAAGCTAGTTATCTAGTACCTTTAACTTGGCACCTACTTTCTTGTAATCACTAGGATCCAATCCTTTGCAGTCAATCTTCACCAGAAGGCTTCCTTCAAAAGCATCTCTAACATCCTTTACAAGTGATGTGTACACTCCATTTTTGGCTACAACAAGACAGAAGTAAATGAGATGTTAAGCCATAAAAAATGTGTAATTACTAATTAGCCCTAAAGAATAATGTAAAATCAAAATTATGAGAATATTTTGTGGAATAAATATTCAATTCAATAAAGAACTGCAAAAAATAATGACAAGCTCGTTGTACTTGATTTAGATCATCTTTCCCCCTACTAAGATTTTGTACTCAATTCTTTTGCTGGTTTACTTGCATTGAGTGTTCTAGTTTCAATATTCTACTCTACTAACTATGAGATGTTCCATCTTGACAAGCCCTTTACAAAGTAAAAAGCATCCCATATGGTCAAATCTTTTCATTGGGGCAATACTAAAGTCTAAAGACATGTAGATTTGCAATACTTACGCGGCTATTATTTGACCCTAAAGAAACTCTAGCCTCACCTTGCGACTGCAGTTACTCTAGGTATGTTGTCAAATTTCTTCACGAGTGCTGAGAAAGAGAGATCTAAGAGTTAATAGATGGTTACCTAATTTACATATTGGCAACAGGCTTTTCCCTTTCATCCGTAATTCATCTGCTTCAGCTTGTGTTAATCCTTCTGGAGCATCTTGTATAAGTTTTGGATATACAGGAGCCGCTGGCTTCCAGAGCATTATTGGATACTGTGGACGAGTACGGTAGTTGTAATTTCTTCCACGGAAAAGATAAACGGTGCCACCAGCTCGATGAATTATTTTCCCCCCTGCTTTCTCCTGTCATGACATATAAAGATTATACTTCAAAGCAAAAAAAGTGATCATATGTAACAATCAACTTTCAATATTTCATGCACAGTTCATAATGAACTACTGATTTTGTCAACATTGTGCAACGATTGATTCGAAAAAAGAAAAAAGAAAGTATAAGCATCAACAAAATCCATATCTGTATGGAACTCAGAATATGAGAAGGAGACCCAGAAAGAAAGAACTAAAGGATGGGAACTCAGAAAACGAAGGCAAGCGAAATACCGCAAGACTACAACTTATAAATAAATCCATTAAAAACAGTTTCAGTACAAACTTTCATAATAGACATGATATTATTTCCGTTTCAAATAACCCATTGTGTACAATCCATACCAAGACCAGAATGATATTATGCAAATGCTGTTATATTGGTATCAAAATGACGAGGAAGGAGACAAGATTAGGAATCAATTTCAAACCTCAATATGGCGGCAAACATTATCCATATCAATAGTAGGAACACCTTTACAACGAACTTTACAGACACGGCGACGCTTCCAATGCGAATGTATCAACTCCAACATGTTATGCGTTAATCCATCCCTTCCTAAACCATCAAACCAAACATCATTAACACAGTCCAATTCTTCACCTTTCACAATACATGTACCATTTGCAATCTTGCACAAGATCTTCACTAGTTCTAAGTTGCAATATAACTGTTTTCTATTACTGAAACTGTAACACAACCACAATCGAGGCTGCATTGGTCCATTTGACCGCAATTCTCGGAAATATCAAGGATTGCAACTAGCAACTATTACTCTGACTGCTATTCAAAATCCTAACTAGTTGAGCTAACCAAAACTACTATTTAAAACCCTCACTAGTTAAACCAAACAAAACTATCCATGAAATCGAACTCACCGAGATTAACCTGGCGATTATGAGAAATCATAGGCATCACAAGCATTTTAATCTCCCACTTCTTAAGAGGCTCCCCGAGTATCTCTTCTCTAGTCATTCCTTCTTCTGGAAACTGCCCAATCGGAAAAGGACCCGGCATTTCAACTTTCTTAACTCCTTTCGTACCAGGAGGCGGAGGATTAAAAGAATCAAAAAGCGGAATATTCTTCTTCGACTTCTTCAACGGCGCTTTCCCGGTCCACGGTCTGGGCATTGTCGGAGGCTCGAACGGTAGAAACGCGGGTTCACGAATCCCCAGGGGCTTAACTTTGGGGGTCTCGGAGTAACTGAACTGGAACTCAAATGGAGCGCCGGGGAGGAGGTAGGAGACGCCTGATTCTCCGATGATTACGGAGCGGTCGCCGTCGGAGGGGATGACGGTGTGGTGTTTGATGGGTTTGTAGTATCTGGAGTTGCGGTGGTTTTTGAGGCCGGGGTTAGTTGGTGGTGGTGGGGTTTGGGATTTTCGAGGTGGGGGGTATTTGGGAATGGGGATAGGCGGACGAGGGGTGGGGGATGAGGAAGGAGTGGGGTCGTGGGGAGGTAAGGAGGCGAAGAGGGAAGAAGATAATGAAACTATTACCATGATGAAGAATGAGTGAGAATTCTGAAACACAAGAGTGAAATGAATGAGTGTGCGTGTGTGGTGTCTGACTCTGCTTTCTTCACTTCTTCTTCTATCCGGAGTAGATAACCAACCTTTGTATTTTTATTTTTTTTGCCGGGATTTGAGGTTAATGTTAAATTTATTTTTATTATTAGATATAGATATCGATATTTTTTCTTTTAAATAAAAGAGAGTAGTATAAATGGGAAATTTTTTTAAAATAACCATATCTTTCAAAAGAAATTTCAAAAAAACCATATTTTAAAAAAATATATAATATACCAAAATAATTTGGTTTTCAAAAAAATATTTGCATACAAGAGGAGTAGTTAAATGATTTGCTGCATACATTTAAAAAATTTCATTTATGCGTCAAATGATATGGCTCATGCTTATACTGTAGCAATGGCCTGAAATACTTATACTTGTACATACCAAATATATTTCAGGCCGAACAGTATAATCATACAAGACTAGGTTATGAAAAGAAGGGCATAAAAGGCTAGACAAAGAACCTTCACAGCTCGGACCAATTAAGGACCCGGGGCTGAAAATACATCAGACGAAGATACATCAATCGGGAAGGCATGAGGTCGAGAAGGAGCTCTTGGTAAGCATGGTAGTCGTGTCGAGTATGAGTTCGACTAGTATACCAACAGTTGTAACAGATGACAACGTATTAATATTAGTGTTACGAAATAATCAAGGGATGCATTCATGAAGAGTAATTATGACAATGATGGTCATGTAACGTTACAAGGCCAAGAGGCTTCTATTGATGGCATGTCTTAAATGAAGAAGGAGTAGAGGACTATAAAAGGGGTTCCCGCAATTGGGATAAGGAAGACATTCTCATCTTAGGACAATATACAAAGCTCGTATTGCTCTCAAATCCCCCAAACTTACTCATACAATATATTCAACATAGTCTTCCTTGTTAAACAGTGGGAGGTTAGCACTTCGGGTGTATCTAACCATTTTTAGGAGGAGCATTTGACGCCCACTATAGGGCCCTTGTAAAACTTTATCGGGCCACATTTCACATTTTTAATCATGTCTCTTAAATGGGACCTCCATATATGGTGCAACTACTGGCCATGGTGGATGCTTTTCGTCTGCAAAACGAGACATTGCACGTCAGTTGCAAGTCTTACAACAATAAGCTAAGTAAATGATGACTAAGAAGAAGAGGTTCTCGAACCATATCCCTTCTCACAAGAAATATGGGAAGATCAGGTTCTCGAGAAATTTAAGGCGCCGTCATTGGTATCCTATGATGGAAAGTCGGATCCCCAGGAGCACGTCATAGCCATTAATAACCAGATGGCTATAGTCGCACCTACCGACTCCTTGAAATGTAAGCTCATGGTGGGTACATTTAAATATGTAGCTTTAAGATGGTACATGAGCCCTCCTCGGCTTTCCATTGTAAGTTATCAAGACTTAACAAAACATTTGGTGCAACATTTCTCGGCGAACAGACGTCAGAAGGTGTCGAGTACAACTTTGTTCAATGTATAACATAAACAATCAGAATCATTGTGATAGTACTTAGAAAGATTCAACGAAGAAACCCTTAAAGTCTCTCACCCTAATCAGGATATGTTTGTTGGGGCTTTTCGACATGGATTATGAGTTAGGCAGTTCAACGAAACACTTGCACAAAAGCCAGCAATCAGTATGGACGAGATCACAACTCGAGCCGAATGTTATATCAAAAGATAGGAAAGTTATCAAGAGAAGATATTTCGGGACAGTAATGAAAAGACAAGTAACAAAGAAGATGGATCAAACAGGAGAAAGGAGCACCCACGTTCTGCCTTGCGACATGTTCCCAGACCATACAGACGGCCAGAAGACTCTGATAGAGACTTCACCCCACTGAACACACGGAAAAGGTACATACTTAGAAAATTGGGTCATTTAAATATGTTATCAGAACCTAATCATCCTAAAAGAGCAAATGTTATCAGGGGTAAACATCCTGAAGCATGGTGTAATTATCCCCGAATTCATGGTCATCATACTGATGATTGCCAACAATTAAAAAGAGATATTGAAGCCTTGAATCAGAGAGGTCACATGTTGGCTTATGTGAAAGACTTATGGTCCCAGGGCAACAAAAAAAAGTCCTCGGTGAGAAGATCTGAGTTCAGTTAAGCCAACCAGGAAGAAATTTGATGCTAAAGAGGGTCATGAAACAAAAATTGTTCGACACATGTTGAATACCATTGTTTGAGCTTTTGCTAGAGGTGGAGAAACTAGCTCGGCAAGAAAGAGGTATGCCCGGATAATAATCCACATCGATCAGAAGTCACAAGAGGAAAATGAGGAAGACACCGATGTGGTCAGCTTTTCAACACAAGATGTTGTGGGAGTTATGGACAATGAAAATGATCCCATGGTTATAAGGGTTCAGACAAGAGACTAGAGCGTGAATAGGGTATCGATAGATTCGGGAAGTTTGTCTGATGTCCTTTACTGGGATGCTTTCAGAGGAATAGGACTCGATACGTCCAAATTATTACCATTCAAAGGAAGTCTAGTAGGGTTCTCTAGAGAACAGGTACAGTTACTAGGGCATTTTCCATTGTTGGCCACTTTCGGCAACTCGGCCAATGCAAAGACAATTCGATTTAGGTACCTGATTGTTAAAACTGTTTCACCTTACAATATCATCATTGGTAGGCCATCCTTCAACGCCTTGGGAGCAGAACTTTCTACTTTGTATCTCACCATGAAGTTCCCGCTTGGAAATGGCCAAGTTGGAATAGTCAAAGGAGATCATGGCTTAACAAGGAAGTGTTACAAGGATAGTCTAAAGCTAAAAAAGAAGAGTTTGGCCAGGAACACTGAGCCTAAAAGTAACTTCAAAGTTAATCTGGTTGACATAGATCCCCAGGAAGATACTTCCGAAGATAGTCTAATACCTAATGAAGAAACCAAACAGGTTTAGATCGGACGATTGCCCTCTGAAGTTGCACGCATTGAAGTCAACTTGTCCCCTGATAAAGAGAAAGAGATCATTTGAACATTGAGAGACAATGTGGATCTATTCGCTTGGAAACCCTCAGACATGCCAGAAATTGATCCAAATTTCATGTGTCGCCATTTAGCAATAGATCCTGATGTTAAACCGGTTTCCCAAAGGAGAAGAAAGGAAGGAGACGAAAAGAGGAAGGTAATTACAAAAGAGGTTCGAAAGCATCTTCAAGTCGGGTTCATCAAGGAAACCAAATACCCGACTTGGCTCTCTAATATAGTGACGGTAAAGAAGAAGTCTGGAAAATGGCGAATGTGTGTGGATTTTATAGACCTTTACAAGGTTTGTCCTAAAGATCCATATCCATTACCAAATATTGATCTCTTAATTGATGCAATATCCGAGTTCCGACTACTCAATTTTATGGATGCATATTCGGGATATAATCAAATTTGGATGAATCCCAAAGATGCACTAAAGACGGCCTTCATGACCCATCAGAGCAACTATACTATGAAGTCGTTCCATTTGAACTCAAGAATGCAGGGGCCACTTACCAGCGCCTGATGGATAATATTTTTGACATCTTGTCTAGGGCCAGTTGAAGTTATTCTTTGGTATTTCCGCTGCATATATTCTGATTGAAGATTTCTAGTAGTATGGGATACTGGAGTATTGATTGAATAAAGCTTGTAGCTGTCCTTACCGGGTTCTGTTCTTGTAGATGTCAATCGGTTTGAAGGCACATAGCATTTCAAAGTCGGGATCAGAGGGATGTTATTATGATGATTGAGTCTTATATGACTTGTTACGCGATTGAGTGGCGTCATCGTGTATGCTGAAGTCTGACTAGAGAAGCACTAGCATGTATTCATCAATGTGTGAGATTGTTTGGAATAACTGTAAAATTAACATAATGGAGGTTGTTTAATCAAACATGGTTGGCGAATCAAGTCTATGAGAGCATGAGACTCTTGTTCTATAAAGGGAGGAAGTTCTTTCAAGTGGCAGAAGAATGAGTTGATTTCAACAGCTAGATGTCGAATCACAATATTTTGACATTTAGTTTCAACTTCAAAATCTCATTTGGTGCAATATCACATCAACTCAAGATAGGGTGATATACAGGAATGAACAATGATGCTTCAAAAAGAGCGTTCTCATGGCAGGTTGCGGGAGCTCTAGGAAGGAAAATATGTTACATTATTCATGGCTTAGGGAGTCTAAGTGTGTATTGATATTGAGCAAGTGAATATATGTAACTTGAAGATCAAGTTCAGTTGGTAGATCGGGATATCTTTGTGAGAGTTCTGACATACGTGAAGAAGACAATATATGGCAATATGCTTATTCATATGAGGATTCATGAAGGAGGTGATCAAACTGTGTCATTTGGTTGATTTCAAACGTAGATTCGAAGAATCAAGATAATTAGTAGGTGGCAGTTGGTTATTCTTGAGGTTGTGTCTTGGAACAAGTTACTCTTGGGCAGAAGAGTTACAAGTTGAAGGTTCAAGAAGATTTATTTTCTTCTTGAAGATGGATGAGAGGTTACTCTCTTTCTAGAGTTCTTATTCAAGTTGGTGGCACATTGTTGATTGAAGTTTCTTCAATTCTTTGGATTACTATGCTATAGTAAGTCCAGTTGGTGGAGCATATCAAGTATTTTGTCTTGATGTATGGAAGATGTTCTAACATTTTGTTAGAAATTATCTAGGAATGATATCCTTGGTTAAGGATGATTATTGTTATGGTTCTAAGACCTTTTTACCTACATGTATGTCGTGGATGCATAATGCAGAGAAGACTGAAGTAAATCATGTATTGATTGCTTGGAGGTCTGCATATGGATAGTCAGTAACTTGTCAGGAGTATTCTAGATTATCATACAGGAGAATGATAGGAATGACTGCCTTTGAAGGCATTGGGTGATTGTCTATTTCTTAAAATCTTGTGGAAGGACTTTTTCTAGCTAGTCATGTTGTTCTATAGCATGTGTCCAATATCTAACACTTATGGCTTGAAAACAAACTGATTTTGATGTTGTTCCAACAATTTGTTACTATAAGGATGGAGATCTTTATGTGCTTATGAATATCATGATGGTTTCCATGTGTGAGTGACTGTTATTTCTTGTCATAAGGGATAATGGCTTCAAAATGAATGTGTTCAGCAGGTGGCTGACAAAGAGTGCTGCTCTTGAAGACATTGAAGATGTGTCTTATGTTTTCCATTCATTCCTATGCAAATGCTCAGGGGGGACGGTCGCTCCCACCAAATGACACCCGGCCAGAAGGGGTACAGACCCGAATGGTCGGTGAAAGGAGAAAATGAAGGGTGAACTGAAAAGAGTCGCCAGCTAGGAATTTTTATCCCGAAGGAAAGGTAATGTTGCATAAACCTAGGAAGATATGGATAAGACGGTCGTGAACCAGAGAAACTGAGAAAGGGGGTTGGTTACAACCTGGGAAGGTATTATCACCCAGATTGTCCGCCGTACTCGACGGGATCCACGCTTGGAAGTTTGTGTTTAAAGGGGTAGTGTCAGTGCTATTTTGTGTGCAAAAGCTGGAAAAGAATGCAAGTGTCAGTGCAAGAAAGAAGTGTGAAGTGAACAGAAGGAGTGTCAGTGCAAGAAAAGAGTGCAGTGCTCAAGACAATGAGGCTTAAAAGAATATCACTGGAAGAGAGGGAATATACAGAGACTTTTGTTCGATAACTGTTAAGTTATGCCTACGTATCCTCTCGTGCAATGAGGAAGTCAGAACACCGTAGTTCGACTCAAAGAGACTGAAAGATAAATTGACTGATGAACTACTTACTTGTCTATGCTTAAGTGTATGACCTGTCTGGCTCAGGTGCTAACTGTCTTGCATTAGACGGGAGAAGTGAGTTCTCGTTTATGAGTGAATGAGGTGAGAAAAGAATCCCGAAGAAGACGATTATTGTTTGTTTTTTGTGTTTTTAGTCTTTTATTTCTTTTTTGAATTTGTCATAAGAAAATGAGCTTAAGCCTAAACCAAGGGTTAGTAAGAAAATGGCTCATGTGTGCAAGATTATGTGTGCAAGCTTATGCAAGATGAATGCAAATGAAGATGCAAATTAGGGTTATATGAACATGTGAGATGCAAAACTCAAAAATAGAAGCAAATCATAAGATAAAAAATTGAAAATGGACTTAAAGGAACCCTAAACCCATACTAGTTCACCATCCAAAGGGGGAGGTCAGAAGCTAAACCTTAAGGGAGTTATGAATTTCCTAAGTTTCTAGGGTTTAAAGGGTGATCCTAAAGATAAAATGCCAAACAAATTGAAAATGAAAGATAAAAATGAAACAAAAATGTTTTTAGATGCTTGAAACCATGTATAGCACAATGCAAAAAGAATCATTCACAAACTCAACTTGGATCAAAAGTTATGAATTTTTGAAGTTAGGGTTTAAATATGCAAATTTAAGAACCCTAATTCATTTGAAAAATGTCAAAGCATGACCAAAACCAAAAAGAAATTTGTGTGGTGAGTTTGTAAATGTTTCTAAATTCCTAAGAATGTTCTCTGAATTTTTTTGTGATTTTTAAATACCTAAATATATTTTTAATTAATTAATTAATTCTCATTAACTAATTAAAAATAACATTTAAATGATGTAAAAATATATTTTTAATGCAAAAAATGAAAATAAAAATATTTTTCGGTTCTGAAAATTAATTAAAGGCTGGATAAAAAATTTCAGAATTTTTTGATGTTTTTTTCCTATTTTTTAAAATTCGTACAAATTAAATAGAAACAAATGAAATAAAAATTAATTAAATGAGGGAAAAAGGAAAAGTCAGCTAATCCTAGGGTTGAGGTTCAAAGCTGGGTTGGAGGGAATTGACCCCGCGCGCATCTGGACGGCTGACATTCAAACTACACTAATTATGATTAAAGCCCTAATATGAACCCTAATGACTTTCAGATGACCGGAACAGTGTTCCGGTCATCTTCTCCGGCAGCTCTCTCACTCAATCTCTCTCAAAACGCCATAAAAACTCACGAAACTCTCCAGAATCAATCCTTGAACATCACTAAACACAAACCACACAACAAAACTCATTTATTTTTCGTGAATCATGCAAATCGAATCAAAACACATTTCACGGGCAAAGTTTCAGAGGTTCATAAAATCCTTAAAACTCAACCATTTTCAAAAAGAAAAGCATCAGCATGACCAGCATAACATGAGGAACAATTCTATAACCTAAAATCGAGCTTCTGGAAAATTTGTTCTTGAGGTTACCTGAAATGGAGCTTTCGAAAATGGCACTGTCTGGGCTCTTCTTTGGTGCTTTTCCACTCCTCTTGACCCCCTTATGCTTCTGGAAAGTTTTGCTGAAGTGTGTGTGGCTTCTCCTTGAAGTTCATTGAAGTTCAGTTCAAAGGGGGAGAAAATCGTGTTTTGTGTATGATGGCTTTTAGGGCAAAGTGAAGGGTGGGAAATGATCAGTGATTGATGCTGAGATGAATGGTGGTGTTAGTTTGAAGAATGAATGGATGAGTTGTGTGTTTCGATAGAAAATGCAAAGAGGGAGGTTTTTGTGAATGCTGAGTTATGGGAGAGTTCAGGCTGTGTTCTTGTTATGTTTGGCTTGCTTTTGATTAGTATAAGGTATTGTGATTGGTCAGAAAGTTGGTAATGGCATAGTGTGATTGTATGGTGCAAAATGCAAAAAGTCAAGGTTTGTTGTCCTTTGAGGTATGGGCTGTTTCAGGCCAAGGACAAGGGGGTGTCTGGCGCAGCTTGATTCAAGGATGTCCATAGAAATCAGTTTGAGGCAATTTGGCAAGTTTGTGGGAGATTGTGGGAGGTTTTGCAATTTTGTGAACTTTTGGCCCCCTTTGGATTTCTTCATGTGCAAGTCATGGAAATGTGAAATTCTTTGGGCAATTTGCAGCAAAATGGATCATGTAATGTTGTTATGATGTTTTGAGGCCAATTAGAAACCAAATCAATCATTAGAAATCCTTCTTGCAAAAATCCCTCTTTTGAGAATTTATGAGAAAATGACTTATGGAGGCTTGTGATCCAAGGCATGGAACTTTGTGAATTTGTGCAATTCTGATTTTGGCAAGTTGTAATGATGCCTAGAAGTCATTTAGAAGTCACAAAATGGTTTGGTATGAGGTTTTGCAAAAAATCCCTTTTGGCATGAAATAATGAAATTATGTGATTTTTGCCAACTTTGGAAAGCCATAACTTGAGTTCAAAAATGAATTAGATCTTGTTCTTGTACTTTTTGAAAAGGGAATGATCCAATCTACAAATTTCATGACCAATAATTTTTCATTTGAAGCTTTTTTGGTTAAGAAAGAGGAGGTTGAAAAACTTTCCCAAAATGGAAAGTTTACATTACAAGTCATTTCCATATTTGACAACTTTTGGTTTAGCCCACTTTTCTTCAAATTTGTGAACTTCTAAACACTTAAATGATCAAATAAAGACCATATAACTTCAATTTGATGAAAAATCCACTTTGGGTCCATTGATGGGGGCCTCAGATGCCCTGATTTTGCTCTGACTTGCTCAAGAAGTTACCCAGTGATTAGATGACTTCCACAATGAATTTCTTCATAAAACTTGGTATGCATGATCCTTATATCATATTGAGATCAATAGAAACAAGAATGACCAAAAAATTTGGAGTTATGGCCTCTGAAACTAAAACCCTAATTTTAGGTCATCTGTGTAGTTTAAACCTGGCTCTACTTCCATGCCTTGCCAGTTCTTGTGATTTTCTGACTTTCTTGATCTTGGGAGGATATAATATGATTATTGAACATACATGGACCCTTTTGAGATGATTGAAGACCTTTGGGGTGGCTCATATGGCTCATAGATTGCTCAGGTCACAAACCCTAGGTGCAGATGACTTTGAACCAATGCAGTGAAGCAAAAATGCAATATGAGATGATATGATTGAACTTATGCAAATGAAAAGATCACAAGCCATGGTGTGAACTTAGTGAGGGAAAATTTGGGGTGTTTACAGCTGCCCCTATTCAAGCATGAGTTAGCTGTGCAGGATGTAAGCGACGGGCTTATCATACAAACAAGATAACTTGTGGTTGAATACCAAAGACAGTCCAAAATTTGCACTCACTGGGTGTGAAGAAGAAAAGGGATATAGATTGTAAGAGGAAGTAAAGTATGATTATAAAGTACGGAAGACGGAGGACGACCGTCGAGTAGAGGACGACTGCTGGGGATAAAGCAATGACGGGTACGACCGACATGCTGGGGAAATAAAGAGACCATGATGAGGGACGACCATCAAGTAAAGTAACAAGGTTCTCTGGGGATTAAAGGCAAAGTCAATGATGGGGACGGCCATCAGGTTTGAAGTAAGGGTAAACAATGATGGGGACGGCCATCGGTTCAAAGAAATGAATGATGAGGAACGGTCATCAAAGGTGAAGGACGATCACTTAGCAGGGGAGGGCTGCTCTGTTGGGGATAAGATGAGGGGAGGTCATCTAAGATGAAGGACGATCACCTGGCAGGGTACGGCTGCCGAAAATATCACGACATAGGACGAATGTCGGATAGAAAAGGTCGACGATGGGGACAACCATCAGATAAGCATGATGAAATACGATCATCAAGAGGTGAAGGACGATCACCTAGCAGGGTACGGCTGCTCTCGGGGTTTATCATGACATAGGACGAATGTCAGATAACAGAATCAACGATGGGGACGGCCATCGGATAAAATGATGAAGGACGATCATCAAAAGGTGAAGGACGATCACCTAGCAGGGGAAGACTGCTAAATATCACGACATAGGACGAATGCCGGATAGCAAAGGGGTTCCAATAATGGAGACTCCGCTGGGGGAATGATGAGGGACGGTCATCAAAGGGTGAAGGACGATCACCTGGCAGGGTACGGCTGCTGAAAGTATCATGACATAGAACGAATGTCAGATAGAAAAGAAATTTTGCTTTTTACTGGGGATTTGTTGGGGACTCTTCTGGGGAATGGTAGACACAAACGAGTGTCTACATTCAAGAAAGGAAAGGTATAAGTGTTTGACGCTGTGTATAGATTAAAGATGCGGACGAGCATCCTTAAGACTATGATACGGACGAGTATCAGTAGAAACAAACGCTGACTTATGTTCAGAGATGATGATACGGACGAGTATCAACTGGTTAACAAAGAACACGGACGAGTGTTAAATCTGAGGAGAGATAAGTGGTGTATACAAGATACGGACGAGTATTTGTATGAGTGAAAAATAAGCATGAGTGAGACACAGATGAGTGTTCAACTTGCTGGGGAGAGTATGACACGGACGGGTGTCAAAAGAGAAAGTGTATAAGTTATGAACTTATAAGTGTAAAAGATATTCTGACGATTTGTAGGGATATGACGACACGGGCGGGTGTCGAAAGAGAGTGTATTATAAACAAGTGTTTGGTTTATAATAAGTGTTTAGGCAACCATGCTGGGAAGTGGTGACACAGACGAGTGTTAAAAGGGAGTGTATAGATATCTTGTTTGTGGTTTATATCTGCCAGGGAATGATGTGACACGGATGAGTGTCGAAGAGATTATATATTGATATGTATTAGTGAGTGCAAAGGGGACGCTTTGGCTTTCTGCTGGGACGGTGAGTCCTTATATACATTGTTGATGGAATGTTGGTATATACAGGTGTTTGATTCAAAACATGACTTGTGATTATGCAATATGTTTGATTTTTGCTGTAATGTTCCGTATTAGACGGAATGCTACGCTCTGAGGTGATTTATGATGTGAATGCTATGATTATGCAAAAGATACCGATCCGGGATTTGGATCCCGTTGCTGTGGAGACCTCTGACTGATCTGTTTCGAAAGAATATCCCAGTTGGGGATGAGATCATTGGTAGATCTGATACAGATGATCCTGCTGGGGTCTGTGGAAGCTTTCGTCACTTTGTTGTGAGATTTTCAGACATTTCTCTTCTGGATAGAGGCTGGATCTCTGTGGGGAGATGGTTCCCTATCTAACACTCGGCTGGGGAGGAGAAAGATCACTGAACGATCTTCCTAGAGATTTCTGTAGGGATTCTGTAACACGGTGGGAGAACTGACTTTAGTTATGTTGCGAATAGCAAGAGTCGCCACCGACTTTTATTTTATCCAAAGGAAAGGCATAAAAGAACAGGAAAGACCTTTTAAAAGATTTTTGGGTCCGGGGGGTAGGTTATGTAAAGGGAAGGTGTTAGCACCCTTTACATCCATGGTTATCCATGGGCTCTTAGTTACTTAGCTCACTTTAAAATGTTTTTGAAATGTGAAGTGTGTGAATAAAAATTTTCTTAAGTGTTTTATAATGATCCATGTACGGATGCGTATAAAACCTTTGTTTTGAAAATTTGTTTGAAATGTGTGAAGTGTTTGAAATGTTTTTGAAGAGTGAGCAAGTATCTAAGAGGAACCTACCCTAAGTTTAAGTCTTTTCTGTTCTTGAATCCTTTAAATGGTAAGACTATCCCTATTATTAAGGAATAGGTAGTCATTACCTTGGATGTGTGGGACAAGTGAAGGGACATCTATTTATTTAGGCAACTGTGGGGTGTATAAGCAATTCGAAGGGACTATCATCTTTACTTGAAAGGGACAAGATCATTACGAAGGCAACATTCGAGAGGGACTTGATCTTTTATCTGTTAAGGGACTAGATGATGTTAAATTGAGGGACTTTGCTTTTATACACCCTACTTGACCTTTTTTGTGATAGGCAACATGAGAGGTATCCCTAAGGAAGTGAGATGGCGATCAAAGATCGACTTACGTGTGTGAGTGTACAATTTTAATATTTATCTTTAAATTTGTGATCTAAATTGATTTTATATTACAAGTATGTTTACACTCCCTATTTTACTAACCATAGCATAAAATATGAACAATAAACATTATTACTAAATATTACACCAAGGAACAATTACATAATAATAATAAAAGCAAATTAAATAAATAAGCAAAATATTAAATAATACTAATAATTGGGTTAGTGAAAATAATAATAATAAAAATAATCACAATGTGGTTAGTAATAATAAATATAAAAATAAACATAATTAATAATAATAATAATGAAATAAGCAAGAATATTATAATAATTAAAAAAATCAAATTTTTATATAAACAATTATTTAAGATTAATGAGAAAATATGAGCAATTATACTAATTATTATAAAATTTTAAGTTATATGTAAATTATAAAATTAAATTAATTATGAACATGTTATGAAAATAGAATTATAATTATAAAATTAAATTAGCAATTTTTAACTATTTTTAAACATATATTAACAATTATTTATATACAATAAAAAAAATATAAACAATTTAAATAATATTTACATATTATAAAAATAAGGTTAATTGTAATTATATTTACAAGATTTAATTATATTAAATAAAATATGTACATGATTAAATAAAATATGATCATACTATTATATTTACAAATTTAAGAATTATAACAAAATTATATTTTTAATAGAAGTAAATTATGGTTTGATTTAAAAAATATTAAGATTTATTAAAATATATGCAAGAATTAAAATAAATAAATAAATAATATTTACAATTAGGGTTTTTAGAAAAAGAAAATATTTTTAGGGTTAATATTGATTTATGAAAACATATTAGGATTAATTGAATTATGATTATAATTTTAATTAATATTAATAATAAGCAAAACAAATAATAGAAAGAAAAAAAAAAGAGAACTTACCTTGGCTGGGAATTGAACCCAGCCCCCCTTGCTTTCAAGAACTCAAGCCAGCAGAACTAACCACTGGGCTACAGGCGCGCATGTGACAAAGAGAGAAGTCCCATTGGTTTTGTTATGTAATCCTGGAAAATCAAAGAAAAAGAAACAAAACAAAAGGCCTGGGGGGATCGAACCCAGGACCTTCACATTGCACACAAACACACTTACCATTCCAGCCGGGAGGGCGCATCTGATATTATAGTGGTTATAATTCATAATATATTAAGTTTCATAATTGACCTGAAAAATAAGAAAAATTGTGAAAAGCCAGGATTCGATCCCTGGACCAAGACCTCCCATGCGCATCCTTCCACCAACTGAGCCAAACACACAACTGTTAAACAATATCAAAGACAAAACAAAAAATATTATATCCAGTTTTCAAAATTTGAAATTCGCGCCAGGGCATCATCTTCTTCCTCCAGCCCTAGGATATTTGCTGCGAATTCTGTTACCGAATCTCCTGCGAATTCAAAACTTGCAGCAAGACCTATGAATCTTATACACCATAAAAACTGTAAAATTTCATCAAATTAATTGTTCAAACATGATCCATAGACAAATTGGCATTGATATGTGTTTTTAGAATTAATTTATATTAGCTTGAGAATGAAACCCTAATGGAGGCCGAAAACCCTAGCAATGGTGGAATTCACCCCAGTTCATGAAACTCAAATTAGACTATCCAGAATTCATCACAAGCTTCAAACAATCACAAATCAACAAACAAAATTAATTTATAATAGCTAAATAATCGAAATCGAAAAATTTAAATTCAAGAACAAGAGAGATTCGGTTTATGCAATATGAGATGTTTTGGATGCCAATGATCATTGGGAATGATTCAATGATGTCTCATAAACATGTCTCAACCTTCAAATTGGTTCAAAAAGGCTTGAATTGTGAAATCCGATTTTGAGTTTTGTGAGGTTTTTTGAAAATATGAACTTACTCTTGGAGGCTGGAAATTCGTGTGCAATGAGTAGGGTTGTGTTATGTACTTATAATGTGATGATTTTAGGTCAAAACAATTGATTGTTGTGTGAAGAAATTGATTGAAAAAGATTGAAAAAGATCAAGCTTTAAACTTCAAATATTTGAGAATTAATCCTTTCTATTTCAAGCGAATCACCATTATTTTTGTATCAATTTGATCCACATTGCATTCATGATTTTCTAGAAGCTCAATCTCTTTTAAATATTTGACTTTTCTATTTTATTTTAATTTAAAATGATTTTAAATGAATTAAATCAAAATAAATAAAATAAAATGATAAAAAATCTGATTTTTAGAGACTTGGGTCGTGCATGAGGTATTGGTATGGATTGGGTCATCATATGGCAAGCCCATTTAGAAAAAATTGGTTTTAAACCTCCATTTTCTTCATAAACCAACAAAAAATTTCCCAACTTTGCAAGGACACAAATCCTTCAATTTTAATGCTATGAGGGTGTTCTTGGACATTTTGGAAAGCTTGAAGAGTCCTCTAACCAACCCCACTGGTTTCACGTCCATATCATTTACCATTCTCAAGTTATGCCCTTTTGAAGTTGTAGACTTTTTGTTGACTTTCAAAAGGACCTATAATGTCTTAGCTCATACCTTCCAAATGAAGCATTTTTGGCCTTGGCTTGTGAGACACAAAGTTGTAGAGAATTCAATTTCCTTCAAAATGAGCTTTGGATGGAAAATTGGTGATGAATCATGTGAAAGTTATGGCTGGTCAAAGTTCAGTTGACTTTTCCTATGAAAACCCTAATTTAGAAACCTCTGATTCTTGATGATCTGAAATCTCCTTGATGAATCATGATCAACCCTTGATCAAATGATGAATTTTACTTCATATAATTGATGTTGGAAAAAAATCATGAAGTTTGACTTTGGTTTGACCATAGTTGACCTTAGTTTGACTTTTTAACTACTTTGACTGATTTTGACTTATCTGATCATCTGACTGAGCAAACCTTTGAGAAAAGTCTTGAAACTTGTCATGGGGGTTCTTAGACACATATAAGATGTTATGAAGCTCACTTGAAGTCTTGGAAATACATTTAGCCTGATTAAAGTCCAAACCCTAGTTTTGGATACACTGCTTAGGAGGATGCATTGTCTGAGGGAATTGTCAAACTTTCTGACTATTTGTGAACTTTGTGAACCTTGTGAACCTCATAAAGTGTCTTGTAAACTTCATGAACCTCATGAAAGGTCTTGTAAGTATTGTGAATCTTGTGAACCTTGTGAACCTCATAAAGTGTCTTGTAAACTTCATGAACCTCATGAAAGGTCTTGTAAGTATTGTGAATCTTGTGAACCTTGTGAACCTCATAAAGTGTCTTGTAAACTTCATGAACCTCATGAAAGGTCTTGTAAGTATTGTGAATCTTGTGAACCTTGTGAACCTCATAAAGTGTCTTGTAAACTTCATGAACCTCATGAAAGGTCTTGTAAGTATTGTGAACTTTATGAACCTTGTGAACCTTCTTAGCACACAAAGTCTTGTATTGTGAGGGCAAATTTTGGGGTGCAACAGCTGCCCCTGTTCAATTTTCTGAAACCTGAGGGGTTAGATTGGTATATGTGCCAGTCGTAACCTGGAAGGTTGAAGGGGATTGAACACAAAAGCCAAAAAATTTGCACTCACCGGTGCGTAAGGTGATACTGATGACTAGTTGAGTATGCTTGAGTGGGCTTAAAGATGCCACTTGGAGAAAATTCTTCAGGTACATTTCTTGGAGGATAAAGCAGTCCAAAATATGAAGATATAATAATAGCTTTCAGGAAGATAAACAACGTCCTGAGGTAATGGTGATAGCTTTCAGGAAGATAAACAACGTCCCGAGGAAATGATATGCTTTCAGAAGGATAAACAACGTTCTGAGGAAATAATGTAACCTTTGGGAAGATAAACAACGGCCCAAAGATTTGATATGCTTTCAGGAAGATAAACAACGTCCTGAAGTAGATAATATGCTTTCAGGAGGATAAACAACGTCCTGAGGAAGTGGTAATAACTTTCAGGAGGATAAACAACGTCCTGAGGAAGTGGTAATAGCTTTCAGGAGGATAAACAACGTCTTGAGGAAATGATATGCTTTCAGAAGGATAAACAACATTCTGAGGAAATGGTGTAACCTTTGGGAAGATAAACAACGGCCCAATAGTCACAATTTGTTGATGAAATTTGTCTGCTGGAGAATTAACCTGAAAAACAGGATTATAACATTCTGTATGATAATATTAGCTTATGCATTATGTATGCATGTATGATATGATGCACTTAAGTAATGTATTATGTATATGTATGTTATGGTAAATGATGTATGTATGATATGATGCAGCCTGAAGCGTCTGGATATCTTCGTATAACAATTGCTGGCCCGGGAAAATAAATCCCGATTCGTTGCTGAAGAATATGAGGAACTCGTTCCCATAGTATATACAACCTCCCATCTTCGTTCGATAGTAAGGTATACATAACCTTCCGTCTGCTGGGGATAGTAAGGTATACCTAACCTCCCGTCTTCGTTTGATAGTAGGGTATACATAACCTCCCGTCTTCGTTCGTCGTACTCTTATTGGAAAGTAAATTCCCGAATATCTGTATGAGGATAAAAGAGATGGATATAAATTCCAGGGGAGATGTGACTTGAAGTACTTATGAAGATGGATTTGCCCTACTGGAGATTTTGTAACTGTTTTGTAGAGATGAACCGGCGAAGCTTCGTTGAAATCCTTTCCTCGTTCGTCCTTAGTAAATACTATTACTGCATTTTTATGCATTTCTGGTAAACATCAATCATATTAAGCATACATGCATTTCTGGTAAACATCAATCATATTCAAAAGCATACATACATTCAAACACAACCAATGGACGTTTCGCTTATGTAAATAGGGTAAAAGTAAATCTGGATTCAAAAATGGAATTTTATTCATATCAAAAAGTGACCTATACATAGGTAGGTTTGTACAAGGAGACAGAAATCCTAGTAAGAGGAATTTGTCGTAAAATTTTTACAAAACAAAGAAAATCAGCTATGTGGGAAATAATCTTATTGAGTTTCAATTCTACTATTGCCATTATCTTCAAGTATCTCATCTTCTGCTGTCGAGACGGAAACGATTGGATTGAGCTTTATCTGTTCAAACTTGAGTAAGTAACACAACCGGTTGCAGTTTCATGGGTGATCCAAATGAGACATAGTCATACGCTTTAATCCCTAACTTTTGCCTGGATTGCCCTTTCAGGTTTTCAATCCACCGGGATACCCTTTTTTGCCCAAGCCGCCTTTTCAGGTTTTCGACTTGCCGGGTGTACATTTTTTATATATATCCCTAATTTTTGCCCAAACCCTTTTGATTTGCCGGGATGCCCTTATTTTTGCCTAGGCCAGTCAACCTAGCGGGTCTCTTTTTATGCGTAGTATTTTTTAACTATGTCTGCGTTTACAGGTTGTGGGAAATCTTCACCATCCATGGTAGTGAGTATCATGGCACCTCCTGAGAACACTGTTTTGACTACAAATGGTCCTTCATATGTAGGAGTCCATTTGCCCCTAGGATCACCCTGTGGTAATATGATACGCTTGATTACCAAGTCACCAGCCTGATATACCTTTGGCTTAACCTTCTTGTTAAAAGCTTTGATCATTCGTTTCTGGTACATCTGGCCATGACAAACTGCTGCTAGCCTCTTCTCATCAATCAAATTTATCTGGTCAAGTCGATTCTGAATCCACTCATCTTCATCCAAGCCCGCCTCCTTCATAATTCTTAAGGAGGGAATCTGAACTTCAATGGGCAGAACTGCTTCCATACCATAGACTAAGGAGAATGGGGTTGCCCCTGTTGAAGTACGTATTGTAGTACGATAACCATGAAGAGCAAATGGTAACATCTCATGCCAATCCTTGTAAGTAACAGTCATCTTCTGTATAATCTTCTTAATGTTCTTATTAGCAGCTTCAACTGCCCCATTCATCTTTGGACGATACGGAGAAGAGTTGTGATGCTTAATCTTGAACTGCGTGCAGAGATCAGTAATCATAGTGTTGTTCAGATTAGAGCCATTGTCAGTGATAATCCTTTCAGGGATGCCATACCTACATATGAGATTATTCTTAACGAACCGAGCCACCACATTCTTAGTAACAAATGCAAATGAAGCTGCCTCTACCCACTTCGTTAAGTAATCAATAGCAACCAGGATGAAACGATGTCCATTAGAAGCAGTAGGCTTGATCTCACCAATCATATCAATGCCCCACATGGCAAAAGGCCAAGGAGCAGTCAACACATTCAATGGTGATGGAGGTATATGTACTTTATCAGCATAGATTTGACACTTGTGACAAGTTCTGGAATGTTGGTAGCAGTCAGCTTCCATGGTAGACCAATAGTAACCTGCTCTTAATATCTTCTTTGCCATAGTATGACCACTAGAATGAGTGCCAAAGATCCCATCATGCATGTCTTCCATAATCTCTGTTGCTTCCTTCTTATCCACACAACGAAGCAAAGTTGAATCATGATTGCGCTTGTACAAAATCCCATTACTCAAAAAGAACTTAGCAGAGAACCTTCTCAGAAACTTCCTATCTTTGACAAATGCCCCTTCAGGGAACTCCTGAGCTTCAAGATATCTTTTTACTTCATAGAACCAAGGCTTCTCCTCTGCCCCTTCTGTGTCAATCTCATTGCAGTATGCAGGCTTTTCAAATCTATCAATAGTGATCTTGGGAGCTTCATCATCCCAGCTGATCTCAAACATAGATGCCATGGTAGCTAGTGCATCTGCCAACTGATTCTCTCTTCGTGGAATATGTCCAAAGGTAACTTCTTTGAAATGTGGGATCAAAGACAACACATACTCTCTGTAAGGAATGAGATTATCATGCTTGGTGTCCCAATCTCCTTGAATTTGACTTACTACCAGGGCTGAATCTCCATACACATCAAGGAACTGAATCTTCATATCAATAGCAGCTTTAATACCTAGGATACATGCCTCATACTCAGCCATGTTATTGGTACAATAGAAACAAAGTCTGGCAGTAATCGGGGTATGACAACCTTCAGGGGAACTAATCACAACACCAACACCATTACCAAGTGCATTAGAGGCACCATCAAAAACCATAGTCCATCGGGATCCTTGTTCAGGTCCGTCATATTGTCCAGGTTCTTTGGTAATAATCATAATGTCTTTATCAGGGAACTCAAAACTCATTGACTGGTAATCATCCACTGCTTGATGAGCCAAATGATCAGCTACAACACTTCCTTTAATGGCCTTCTGAGTAGTATACTATATATCATATTCTGTCAAGATCATTTGCCATCTTGCAATTCTTCCAGAGAGAGCAGGTTTCTCAAATATGTACTTGATTGGATCCATCTTCGAAATCAACAAGGTAGTATGAGTCAACATATACTGTCTTAGTCGGCGAGTAGCCCATGCCAAAGCGCAGCAAGTTTTCTCGAGCAGTGAGTATCTTGTTTCACAGTCGGTAAACTTTTTGCTAACGTAGTATATTGCCTGCTCTTTTCGACCAGACTCGTCATGTTGCCCCAACACACACCCCATTGAGTTGTCTAACACTGTTAAGTACATAATCAAGGGTCTTCCATCAACTGGTGGCATCAAAATTGGTGGTTCCAGCAGATATCTCTTGATTTCATCAAAGGCAGTTTGGCACTCATCATTCCATTCCATCACCTGATCTTTCTTCAATAACTTGAAGATTGGCTCACAGATGGCAGTTAATTGGGAAATAAATCTTGCAATGTAATTTAATCGTCCCAAGAAACCTCTAACTTCCTTTTCAGTACGGGGAGCTGGCATCTCTCGTATAGCTTTTACTTTTGCAGGATCCACTTCAATACCTTTTCCACTCACTATGAAACCCAGGAGTTTACCAGACCTAACTCCAAAAGTACATTTGTTTGGGTTCAATCTCAACTTGTATTTCTTCAACCTCTCAAACAATTTATGCAAATGATCAAGATGTTGCTCTTCATTCTGTGACCTGGCTATCATATCATCCACATACACCTCTATCTCATGATGAATCATATCATGAAACAAAGCCACCATAGCACGCTGATATGTTGCCCCTGCATTCTTCAAACCAAATGGCATCACCTTATAACAAAAAGTGCCCCACTGTGTAACAAATGTTGTCTTCTCCATATCTTCAGGTGCCATTTTGATCTGATTGTAACCAGAGAAACCATCCATAAAGGAGAATACCTTATGCTGAGCAGTGTTGTCTACCAGAACATCAATATGAGGAAGTGGAAAGTCATCTTTGGGGCTGGCCTTGTTCAAATCTCTGTAGTCTACACACATACGTACCTTACCATCTTTCTTAGGTACCGGTACCACATTTGCAACCCACTGAGGATAAGAAGTCATTGCTAAGAACCCTGCATCAAACTGTTTCATTACCTCTGCTTTGATCTTCTCTGACATTTCAGGACGCATACGACAAACCTTCTGTTTCTTTGGACGACAATCTTCTTTCACTGGTAAATGGTGAACCACAATGTCTGTATCTAACCCTGACATATCTTCATAGGACCAAGCAAAGATCTCTACATAATCACGTAACATCTGAATCAACCTGCTCTTGACACTATCTTCTAATTCAGCCCCTATCTTGACCTCTTTCCTGTTTTCTTCAGTTCCCAAATTCACAACTTCGACTGGCTCTTCATGTGGTTGTATAGCTTTCTCTTCTTGTTGTAACAACCTAGCAAGCTCTACAGGTACTTCACAATCGTCCTCATTTCCCTCTTCAGCTTGATAGATCGGATTCTCGAAATTATAATTGGCAATAGTAGAACTGTTATCAACAGGATCCAGAGTGGATGAGGATCTGCATTTTAGTGATGTGGGTGTGTGTAAGAACACATAGCTGATAAAACAAAAATAAAAGAAAAGAAAGACAAGGGACACAATATTTACGAAAACGAAACGTCCGCTGATTTTTATTGAATGAAGTATGCAAATGAAATGACAGCCCGTAACAAACACACCATTGTGCCCCAGGTAAGGCACAAGGCTTGAGAGTTCAATTGTTCAAGAAATTACAAACTTAAAAAGCAACAACACAGTAATAGTATTTACTCCTGACTAAAGGAGATAGGAATAACATCTTCAGCTTTCCAATTATTGAGCCCAGCACCCACAGTAGGAAAAATCCAAGCATCCAAGTTGTAGTCTTCATCATAGTCATCCACAACATTGATCTGGTTCTTCATAACCCCCTGATTGGTGATACGAACAGCACGAGCACGACGAACAGCCTTCTGGGACTCTGCAGTGAAACCCAAACCAAATTTGTCAGACTTGTACGGAATATCAGGAAGCTGACCCCAAATAGTACAACCACCTTCATCCACCACAGCTCTAGCATCTTTAAGGGAGGCCATTGTTGGAGGTACTCTGGTAACCACAGGAACTTTCTTGACAACCGGAGGAGCTTCATAATCATTAACTATCCAAGGAACCACTTCAAATGTCTGACACGGAGTTTCAATGTATTCACCTTCCACTTCCAGATATTTAAAAGTGTTTACATGGCTAACAACATATCCTTCTTCTCCATAAACAGTGACAACTTTCCCTTCTACCGGATATCTCAGCTTTTGATGTAATGTAGAGGTTATAACACCTGCCCCATGGATCCAGGGACGCCCAAGCAAACAAGAATACGACGGACGAATATCCATGACATAAAAGGTAGCATTGAAAACCTGAGAACCAACTTTGATTGGGAGATCAATTTCTCCATGCACCACTCTTCTCGAACCATCAAAAGCCTTCACCACTATGTTACTGGGTTTCAACACGGCATCTTCTGGACTAAGCTTATTCAGGACTTCTTTGGGCAACACATTCAGAGAGGAACCATTGTCTATCAATACATGTGACAGGGTAGTGCCCCTGCATTCAATTGAGATATGCAGAGCCCTGTTATGATCCCTCTTGGCAGGAGTCAAATCAACATCAGAGAAACCTAACCCATTATCATAGGTCAAGTGGGCAACACAATTTTCAAACTGGTCAACAGAAATTTCATTGGGTACATGGGCAGTCTTCAGAAACTTAATCAAAGCTTTGGCATGAGCTTCAGAACATAACAACAAAGACAGCATGGAAATCTTGGAGGGAGTATGCCCCAATTGATCAACAATGTCATAATCACTCTTGTGAATGATTTTCAATACTTCTTCCATCTGCTTAGAGAGATCATCAGCAGCTGGCACATCAGTAGGTATAGGTTCAATAACAGGACCTTTGCCCCGAGCATTAGTGGTGGAGGTAGCAGCTGGAGTAACTGCATTTTTGGAGGTAACTGGAGGGGAGAAAACTCTTCCGCTTCGTGTGATCTTACTAGATCCAGCAATATTATCAATATCAACAGACATATCAGCTAAGGGTTCCTGCTTAACACCATGGATATAAACATCAGACCCATAATGCCAAGGCACAACTTTATCAGAAGTATATGGAATAGGACCAGGAGTGGTAATGACTATAGGAGCCACTCTGGCTTCAGCAACAATCTTCACAGGGCCTTCAGCAGTAATCTTAATTGGACCCTTATGAGTGATTTTGACAGGTTCCTTTGAAGTAATCCTTACCGGCACTTTATCAACCATATCCACCTCTTTAATCTTCGCACGCTGAGTTATATGATCAACCATACTCTCTACGGAAGGTGGAGTCCTCTCAAACACTATGGTATATTTATCCATGAGACGTTGAATTCCATCTCTCAATCTCCAGCAACTATCCGGCTTATAGGTACAATACAAACAATCTTCACGACAACCTGGAAAGAACCCAGCTTGTACTAGCTTCTTCTTAATGACAGACAGTGGTGTGGTCAACTCTGTAACTGAATAGATATGTAAATCTTCATCAATGGCATTGAAAGTCTTCTCATGATTTGGCATGGGAGCAGTAATCACATTTGGAGTACCTGGAGGGTCAAACTCAATTTCTCCAGCCTCAATCATATCTTGAATTTTGTTCTTCAAGACCCAGCAACTATTAGTATCATGTCCCTGACAGTTCGAATGATATGCACATCGTGCATTAGGATTGTACCTGGGAGAGGTAACATTAGGATTTTGAGGAGCCTCTTTCAGAGTGATAAGTTCAGCCTTCAACAAGTGTTGCAATGCTTGAGCCATTAACATGTTGATCTTAGTGAACTGCCTTCTAGCCCTCTGTTGGTTGCCCTGTGGCTGCTCTGGTGTTGTAGGAGTTGGATTGGAGATATGAACTGCACTCACAGACTGATGCCTTCTATTACGATCAGGTTGACCATAAACAGCATTTGACTCTTTCTTCCCACTGGGAGGCTTCTTTGCAGCACCTGATGAAGAAGTACCCACTTGAATCTTGCCACTCTTTATACCATTTTCCACGCGCTCTCCCTTCATTATCAACTCAGTGAAGCCAGATGATGAGCTTCCAATGAGATGACTGTAAAAAGGACCACTCAACGTACACATGAACATATCAACCAACTCCCTATCAGTTAAAGGGGGTTGTACTCTTCCAGCTAAATCTCTCCACTTCTGAGCATACTCCTTGAAACTTTCTTTGGCACCCATAGACATGCTTTGCAGCTGCATGCGAGTGGGAGCTAAATCAGCATTGTATTGATACTGCTTATAGAAGGCTTCAGCAAGATCATTCCAATCACGGATGTTGACACTCTCCAACTGATAGTACCATTCCAATTAAGCTCCAGATAAGCTCTCTTGGAAGAAATGGATCCACAACTTCTTATCAGCAGTGTGAGGTTGGATTCTTCTGACATAAGACCTCAGATGCAGCTTGGGACAAGAGACCCCATCATAAACAACAAAAGTAGGAACCTTGAAACCAATGGGTATGACTACCCCAGATATCAGACTCAAATCTTCAAAATCCAGCCCAGAAGACTTCTGCAACTCCATAGCATCCATTCTATCCACCAGCATCTTGAATTTGTCTTCATTAGGCTCATGGTAGTAATTAGCCTCAGAATCAGAGTCCCCCATAGTGTTGTGGAGACTACCTCCCTCATTTTCAGACTCTTCAGACTCATAATCTTCAACTGGTTCTTTGGTCTTGGAAAGACCTTTGAACCTTCTTCCCATGTTGATCAGGCCACCTGACCTTCTAGTCTTCTTAGTCTTCTTGGCCAGCAGTGTCTTCAATTTATCCTGCCCCTTGGACAGGTTCAGGATCAGCTCTTGGAACTGTGCATTTTGTGCCTGGAGATCCTTAACTGTTTGTTCAAGAGCCATTGCTGAAATAAACAGCGAGAAGATAAGAAATCTGTGCACAATAAACCTGTGATGCAATGATATGGAATGTAAATGCGTATGCAATGTTTTCAAGGATCGCAGGATTTAAATTTGCTTAAACAAACAAGAAGGTAGATTTTTATTAGTAATAAATTTGTTTTGCCCCTTGGGCTTACAGAAAATAAAATGAAATAAATACAAGAGATGGGGTTTTAAGTCTCCCATGGACGTTTCCTCTTTGTGTTGAGGTATGAGTTGAGATTCCGTTCCTCGTGAAGTTGCTTTGTTAGTTCTAGGATTCTTTCTTAGCTTGCTTTGTAATGAGCCTCGAAAGTATCCCTTTGCTCCTTCAACTGGATCCAGGATCTCTGTAAGTCTTCCAAGTCAGTAGGCATGTCTGGGTGAAGGATGGTATAAGCAGTATCTCCTTCAGCAACAGGTTCCATGGTAACTGGCAGGATAGCAGGATATGGCATCATGAGAGTCTGAGCACGAGATCGCACCCATCTGAGATAAGCCTCCATAGGAATAGTATACTTAGGCTCCAGAGTCTTGCTGTCAACCTTGTTCACTTTCCCCCATGCTCGTATGAATCTCTGACGGTAACCTTGAAGATCGTTGTCATAGTCAAACACAATGCCTTGAATCAACATGTCATGTGGGCCATCACTCCGAGCGTAACCAAACTGTCGTAAAGCTAGAGAGGGGTTGTAGGTGATGCCTCCTCTTATGCCTAGAAGTGGCACATTAGGAAACTCCCCACAACGGTCAATGATAGTGACATTCTCCATAGATCTGGAGCACCAATGGATATCTGAATGAGAGAGTGACATAATTCTTTTGGACCACTTGTATCCTTGCTCATTCTTCATCACTGAGCGAGGAAGGTGAGAAATAAACCACCTAGATAGCAAAGGTATGCAACACATCAAAGTTCCTCTTGCCCTTGTAGTACGAGTATGAAGAGAATGCAGGATGTCTCCAAGTAAAGTAGGTACTGGATTGTGACTCAGGAATATGTTGATGGCATGAACGTCTATGAACTGATCAGGATTGGGGAACAACACTAAGCCATAAATCAGCAAGGCTAAGATCTCCTCAAAAGCATCATAGCTCATAGCCTTCAAGAACACTTGAGCCTTATCCATTAACACCTTAGCAAGAATACCTTTAACTCCGCTTCTCATTTCTAGAACAATGTCTGACTTCTTCAGATGTAGGGCTGCAGCAATAACCTCTGGTTTAAGCTCTTTCTCCAAGCCTGTGAAGGGTCTTTGATTAAGAACAGGTATACCCAGAAGTTTAGAGAACTCTTCCATTGTTGGAACTAGCTGATAGTCGGGGAACGTGAAGCAATGGTGTTTAGGGTCAAAGAACTGAAACAGAACACTCATCATGTCTTCATTGAACCCTGAAGTGACTAAATCCAGTAGGTGACCATGTATCTTGATGAACTGGGAGTTTTCAGAAACTTGAGAGACCAATTCTTTAAGCTTAGCAGGTATGCCCACAAAGTTGATCCTGATAGTGTTTCTACGTGCAGAAGCCATGCCCTACAACAAAGAACAAAGATAAATCCTTTGGTCCTTGAAATGGTTAGTGAAAATGCTATGCTTATGATGCATGATGATGTCATGATGTTATGTTCAATCACAAACATGTGGCACACACAAGCAAGTCACACAATAGTCCTAGGTTTAGAGGTTTGCATGAGGTTCAAAGGTAAGTACCCTCCCCTGAAGTTTAGTTGGTTCATCCTGTCCTATAAAGTAACCAGGTTTTAAGGAATCTCAATATCATTGATCTTTCACAAGGGTGGTTGTTCAGTAGGCAACTTACTTGCCAACCAAAACCCTCCAAGTTTAGGATCTCAATGAGCGTAGTATCGAGTATCAACCAACTTCAGTCTTCACCAAAGCCGGTTATCTCACTACTTTCTAAAGGCCAAGATGGGATAACTAGGGTTCTAAAAGTTAGTTAGTGCATTGACAACATATGGCAGCCTCATATTATCCTCAACTTGACTCAAGGAACATAAGCACCAACCAAGAAGTCACACTAATTATGGCCACCAGATCAACCATATCGGTATACGCCGTACAGTTTCCTTGGTCTATTGCCATTTACCTAAGGTACACTAGATCCGGGTTAGGATATTTCACACATAAGAGCACCCCAACAGATAAAGTAAAGCAAACAAAGCAAACAATTTTAAAGTGATCTAATTCCTAAGGGTACCCCTCTTTTATTAAATCCCCAGCAGAGTCGCCAGTTCTGTAACACGGTGGGAGAACTGACTTTAGTTATGTTGCGGATAGCAAGAGTCGCCACCGACTTTTATTTTATCCAAAGGAAAGGCATAAAAGAACAGGAAAGACCTTTTAAAAGATTTTTGGGTCCGGGGGGTAGGTTATGTAAAGGGAAGGTGTTAGCACCCTTTACATCCATGGTTATCCATGGGCTCTTAGTTACTTAGCTCACTTTAAAATGTTTTTGAAATGTGAAGTGTGTGAATAAAAATTTTCTTAAGTGTTTTATAATGATCCATGTACGGATGCGTATAAAACCTTTGTTTTGAAAATTTGTTTGAAATGTGTGAAGTGTTTGAAATGTTTTTGAAGAGTGAGCAAGTATCTAAGAGGAACCTACCCTAAGTTTAAGTCTTTTCTGTTCTTGAATCCTTTAAATGGTAAGACTATCCCTATTATTAAGGAATAGGTAGTCATTACCTTGGATGTGTGGGACAAGTGAAGGGACATCTATTTATTTAGGCAACTGTGGGGTGTATAAGCAATTCGAAGGGACTATCATCTTTACTTGAAAGGGACAAGATCATTACGAAGGCAACATTCGAGAGGGACTTGATCTTTTATCTGTTAAGGGACTAGATGATGTTAAATTGAGGGACTTTGCTTTTATACACCCTACTTGACCTTTTTTGTGATAGGCAACATGAGAGGTATCCCTAAGGAAGTGAGATGGCGATCAAAGATCGACTTACGTGTGTGAGTGTACAATTTTAATATTTATCTTTAAATTTGTGATCTAAATTGATTTTATATTACAAGTATGTTTACACTCCCTATTTTACTAACCATAGCATAAAATATGAACAATAAACATTATTACTAAATATTACACCAAGGAACAATTACATAATAATAATAAAAGCAAATTAAATAAATAAGCAAAATATTAAATAATACTAATAATTGGGTTAGTGAAAATAATAATAATAAAAATAATCACAATGTGGTTAGTAATAATAAATATAAAAATAAACATAATTAATAATAATAATAATGAAATAAGCAAGAATATTATAATAATTAAAAAAATCAAATTTTTATATAAACAATTATTTAAGATTAATGAGAAAATATGAGCAATTATACTAATTATTATAAAATTTTAAGTTATATGTAAATTATAAAATTAAATTAATTATGAACATGTTATGAAAATAGAATTATAATTATAAAATTAAATTAGCAATTTTTAACTATTTTTAAACATATATTAACAATTATTTATATACAATAAAAAAAATATAAACAATTTAAAGAATATTTACATATTATAAAAATAAGGTTAATTGTAATTATATTTACAAGATTTAATTATATTAAATAAAATATGTACATGATTAAATAAAATATGATCATACTATTATATTTACAAATTTAAGAATTATAACAAAATTATATTTTTAATAGAAGTAAATTATGGTTTGATTTAAAAATATTAAGATTTATTAAAATATATGCAAGAATTAAAATAAATAAATAAATAATATTTACAATTAGGGTTTTTAGAAAAAGAAAATATTTTTAGGGTTAATATTGATTTATGAAAACATATTAGGATTAATTGAATTATGATTATAATTTAATTAATATTAATAATAAGCAAAACAAATAATAGAAAGAAAAAAAAAGAGAACTTACCTTGGCTGGGAATTGAACCCAGCCCCTCTTGCTTTCAAGAACTCAAGCCAGCAGAACTAACCACTGGGCTACAGGCGCGCATGTGACAAAGAGAGAAGTCCCATTGGTTTTGTTATGTAATCCTGGAAAATCAAAGAAAAAGAAACAAAACAAAAGGCCTGGGGGGATCGAACCCAGGACCTTCACATTGCACACAAACACACTTACCATTCCAGCCGGGAGGGCGCATCTGATATTATAGTGGTTATAATTCATAATATATTAAGTTTCATAATTGACCTGAAAAATAAGAAAATTTTGAAAAGCCAGGATTCGATCCCTGGACCAAGACCTCCCATGCGCATCCTTCCACCAACTGAGCCAAACACACAACTGTTAAACAATATCAAAGACAAAACAAAAAATATTATATCCAGTTTTCAAAATTTGAAATTCGCGCCAGGGCATCATCTTCTTCCTCCAGCCCTAGGATATTTGCTGCGAATTCTGTTACCGAATCTCCTGCGAATTCAAAACTTGCAGCAAGACCTATGAATCTTATACACCATAAAAACTGTAAAATTTCATCAAATTAATTGTTCAAACATGATCCAGAGACAAATTGGCATTGATCTGTGTTTTTAGAATTAATTTATATTAGCTTGAGAATGAAACCCTAATGGAGGCCGAAAACCCTAGCAATGGTGGAATTCACCCCAGTTCATGAAACTCAAATTAGACTATCCAGAATTCATCACAAGCTTCAAACAATCACAAATCAACAAACAAAATTAATTTATAATAGCTAAATAATCGAAATCGAAAAATTTAAATTCAAGAACAAGAGAGATTCGGTTTATGCAATATGAGATGTTTTGGATGCCAATGATCACTGGGAATGATTCAATGATGTCTCATAAACATGACTCAACCTTCAAATTGGTTCAAAAAGGCTTGAATTGTGAAATCCGATTTTGAGTTTTGTGAGGTTTTTTGAAAATATGAACTTACTCTTGGAGGCTGGAAATTCGTGTGCAATGAGTAGGGCTGTGTTATGTACTTATAGTGTGATGATTTTAGGTCAAAACAATTGATTGTTGTGTGAAGAAATTGATTGAAAAAGATTGAAAAAGATCAAGCTTTAAACTTCAAATATTTGAGAATTAAGCCTTTCTATTTCAAGCCAATCACCATTATTTTTGTATCAATTTGATCCACATTGCATTCATGATTTTCTAGAAGCTCAATCTCTTTTAAATATTTGACTTTTCTATTTTATTTTAATTTAAAATGATTTTAAATGAATTAAATCAAAATAAATAAAATAAAATGATAAAAAATCTGATTTTTAGAGACTTGGGTCGTGCATGAGGTATTGGTATGGATTGGGTCATCATATGGCAAGCCCATTTAGAAAAAATTGATTTTAAACCTCCATTTTCTTCATAAACCAACCAAAAATTTCCCAACTTTGCAAGGGCACAAATCCTTCAATTTTAATGCTATGAGGGTGTTCTTGGACATTTTGGAAAGCTTGAAGAGTCCTCTAACCAACCCCACTGGTTTCATGTCCATATCATTTACCATTCTCAAGTTATGCCCTTTTGAAGTTGTTGACTTTTTGTTGACTTTCAAAAGGACCTATAATGTCTTAGCTCATACCTTCCAAATGAAGCATTTTTGGGCTTGGCTTGTGAGACACAAAGTTGTAGAGAATTAAATTTCCTTAAAAATTATATTTGGATGGAAAATTGGTGATGAAGCATGTGAAAGTTATGGCTGGTCAAAGTTCAGTTGACTTTTCCTGTGAAAACCCTAATTTAGAAACCTCTGATTCTTGATGATCTGAAATCTCCTTGATGAATCATGATCAACCCTTGATCAAATGATGAATTTTACTTCATATACTTGATGTTGGCAAAAAAATCATGAAGTTTGACTTTGGTTTGACCATAGTTGACCTTAGTTTGACTTTTTAACTACTTTGACTGATTTTGACTTATCTGATCATCTGACTGAGCAAACCTTTGAGAAAAGTCTTGAAACTTGTCATGGGGGTTCTTAGTCACATATAAGATGTTATGAAGCTCACTTGAAGTCTTGGAAATCCATTTATCCTGATTAAAGTCCAAACCCTAGTTTTGGATGCACTGCTTAGGAGGATGCATTGTCTGAGGGAATTGTCAAACTTTCTGACTATTTGTGAACTTTGTGAACCTTGTGAACCTCATAAAGTGTCTTGTAAACTTCATGAACCTCATGAAAGGTCTTGTAAGTATTGTGAATCTTGTGAACCTTGTGAACCTCATAAAGTGTCTTGTAAACTTCATGAACCTCATGAAAGGTCTTGTAAGTATTGTGAATCTTGTGAACCTCATAAAGTGTCTTGTAAACTTCATGAACCTCATGAAAGGTCTTGTAAGTATTGTGAATCTTGTGAACCTTGTGAACCTCATAAAGTGTCTTGTAAACTTCATGAACCTCATGAAAGGTCTTGTAAGTATTGTGAACTTTGTGAACCTTGTGAACCTTCTTAGCACACAAAGTCTTGTATTGTGAGGGCAAATTTTGGGGTGCAACAGATTCCACTGAGGATGATAATATCCTGACAACTCAGTTGGGGATATGAGCACCTTCTGGCACTGCTCTGACAGATGTGCTGGAGAAGTGATGTCTGTCAGCTCTGATGGGGAGAAAGCATCCCTGGTGCTGTTTGGAAGATGTGCTGAGGAAATAATAATTTGGAAGCTTGCTGGGGAAAACCTTCCATGCCCCATGTTGCGCGTTGAATACCTGCAATCCTGTTATGACAAAGAAACGCACAAGTATCCCGAGGTATCCCCTACTGGATTCCATCATAGTAATTTAGACACTCCCGGGAGTAAGTAATATATTTCCTGCAAGCATGTGATTAGAAAAGCGCATATGTATTTATGCAACGTTATATCAAGGATATCGGACATTTTTGCAAATGAAAAAAATGTACAAGACGAAGTATGACTGGAAATCTGATTTTATTAATTCGTGTGCCCTGAATTGGCAAGTACAGAAACAGATCCCCTGAAATGAGGAGATCGTTATAAATTGAGAAACAAAAAAAGTACTAGCAATGTTGATGAGGCTTAAGTGAGCTTCCCTTTTGCTATGACTCGTATGACATTGACGTTCTTCTCATCTTGCTTTCTGAAGAAGGCTGATTCTGACCGATGCTTGAAACTTTCAAAGCTTGCCATGTTGTGAATGATACAGACGAATTCAGAATGTAGTTGTTCGCTTATTCCCTTATTTTGCGTGGATCGCCCTTTCGGGTTTTCAATCCACCGGGATACCCATTTTTGCCTGAGCTGTCCAATGCTGCTTTTCAACTCAGCGGGTGTACACATTTTTTTTATTTTCCCTTATTTTTGCCCGAGTATTTTATTCTGTTTTTGACTCGTCAGGATGCCCTATTTTTGCCTGGACTTACATTCTGTTTCTATGTCCAGCGGGTCATTTTATGCGAAGTATTTTTTAACTGCATCTGAATTCACTGGGGACATGAAATTTTCACCATCCATAGTAGTGAGCATCAGTGCTCCACCAGAGAAAACTTTCTTTACTATGAATGGACCATCGTAATTCGGATTCCACTTGCCCCTGTGGTCTGTATGAGGAGGAAGGAGTCTTTTCAGCACCGGATCTCCTACTTGGTATTCTCGAAGCCTGACTTTCTGATCGAAGGCTTTCTTCATTCTCTTCTGATATAACTGCCCATGACAGATTGCAGCTAATCTCTTTTCTTCGATCAGATTCAGTTGATTGTACCGAGATCGGACCCATTCTGCTTCATTCAACTTGACATCCATCAATACCCGTAAAGAAGGCAATTCAACTTCAAATGGTGGGACTGCCTCCATACCATACACAAGTTGATACGGTGTTGCCCCAGTGGATGTTCTGATTGAGGTATGGTACCCATGCAAGGCAAATGGTAGCATTTCATGCCAGTCTTTGTAAGTGACCACCATCTTTTGCACAATCTTCTTAATGTTCTTGTTAGCTGCCTCAACAGCGCCATTCATCTTTGGCCTGTAAAGGGAAGGGTTGTGGTGTTGGATCTTGAAGTCCCGGCACAGTTCTGCCATCATTTTATTGTTCAAGTTGGAACCATTATCAGTAATGATTCGCTCGGGCACTCCATACCGACAGATGATGTCCCTCTTCAGGAATCGGGCTACCACTTGCCTGGTGATATTTGCTTACGAAGCTGCTTCAACCCACTTGGTAAAATAGTCAATGGCCACCAGGATGAATCTGTGGCCATTGGAAGAAGTCGGTTCAATCTTGCCAATTATATCAATGCCCCACATGGAAAATGGCCAAGGTGAAGACATCACATTCAAAGGATTCGGAGGCACATGCACTTTGTCTGCATAAATCTGGCATTTTCTGGCATAAGCACAACAGTCTGCATCCATTATGATTCAGTAGTAACCCGATCTTAACAATTTCTTGGCCATTGCATGCTCTCCAGCATGGGTACCAAAAGATCCTTCATGCATCTCGTGCATTAGTAATTATGCCTCTGTCTTATCAACACATTTGAGAAGTACCATATCAAAGTTTCTTTTGTACAAGGAACCATCAACATTCAGGAAGAAGCTACCAGCTAGCCTCCTTAATGTCTTCTTATCATTGGACGATGCCCCAGGTGGGTATGTTTGATCCTCTAAGAAGCCTTTGATGTCATGGAACCAAGGCTTATCATCTTTAGCACTGTTTACTGAGAATACGTACGCTGGTCTGTCAAGTCTGGATACTGAAATCCGAGGCACAAAGTTGGCAGCTTGAACTTTGATCATGGATGAAATGGTAGCCAGAGCATCTGCAAACTGATTTTCATCTCGAGGGATATACTAAAGCTTGACTATGGTGAAGAATGTCAGTAATCTCCTCGTATAATCCCGGTATGGAATCAGATGCTCCTGATGAGTGTACCATTTGCCGTTGGTTTGATTGATTACCAAAGCTGAATCTCCGAATACAATTAAAGTTTTGATCCTGAGGTCAATGGCTTCCTCAAGACCCATGATACAAGCTTTATATTCAGCTTCGTTGTTAGTGTAGTTAAAAGTGAGTTTTGCCGAGAAAGGCATGTGAACTCCCTTAGGTGTAATGAGTACTGCACCAACACCACGACCATTCATATTAACGGCCCCATCAAACATCATTGTCCATTCTTCTTCTGGGTCAGGCCCTTCAGTGTGAACAGGCTCTTCATGATCTTTTGCTTTTATGAACATGATGTCTTCATCAGGGAAGTCAAATCTCATAGGTTGGTAATCATCAATGGGTTCCTCAGCTAGATAATTAGACAATACACTGCCCTTGATGGCTTTCCGAGATGCATACTGAATGTCGTATTCTGTGAGAATCATTTGCCATCTTGTAACCCGTCCGGTAAGTGCTGGCTTTCGAATATGTACTTGAATGGATCCATCTTTGAGATCAACAAGGTAGTGTGGGTCAACATATACTGCCTTAGTCGGCGAGCAGCCCACGCTAAAGCACAACAAGTTTTCTCGAGCAGTGAATAACGTTGTTCACAGTCGGTAAACTTTTTGCTTAGGTAGTATATTGCATACTCTTTTCGACCAGACTCGTCATGTTGGCCCAGCACACACCCCATTGACTCTTCTAACACTGTCAAGTACATTATTAGAGGTCTTCCTTCAACTAGAGGCATAAGGATTGGAGGTTTTTGTAAGTACACCTTGATTTTGTCAAAAGCCTTCTGGCAGTCTTCATTCCACCTGACCACTTGTTCCTTCCTTAACAATCTGAACAAAGGCTCACAGGTTGCTGTGAGGTGAGATATGAACCGTGAAATGTAGTTCAATCTACCTAGAAACCCCCGAACTTCTTTTTCAGTCTTTGGTGCAGGTATTTCTTGGATGGCTTTGACTTTGTCAGGGTCAACTTCAATCCCCTTTTCACTTACAATGAACCCCAGCAGCTTACCAGACCGTACCCCAAATGTGCATTTGTTGGGGTTTAGCTTCAGCTGGTACTTCCTCAGACGTTTGAACAGCTTCAACAGATTCACCAGGTGGTCTTCTTCTGTGAGGGACTTGGCAATCATGTCATCCACATAACATTCAATTTCTTTGTGGATCATGTCGTGGAATAATGTCACCATAGCCCGTTGATAAGTGGCACCAGCATTCTTCAGTCCAAATGGCATTACCTTATAACAGAATGTGCCCCAGGGTGTGATGAAAGTTGTCTTCTCCATGTCTTCAGGTGACATCTTGATCTAATTATACCCTGAAAATCCATCCATGAAGTAGAACACCGAGAATTGAGCCGTATTGTCGACCAATACATCAATGTAAGGTAATGGGAAGTCATCTTTCGGGATGGCTCTGTTCAGATCCCGGTAATCCACACACATCCTTACTTTTCCATCTTTCTTAGGTACAGGTACAATGTTAGCAACCCACGGTGGGTAACTAGTTACAGTGAGGAAACCGGCGTCCCACTATTTTTGTACCTCTTCTTTTATCTTCATGGCCATATCCGGGCGAGTACGGCGCAACTTCTGTTTCACTGGAGGACAGTCTTCTTTTAGAGGCAGCTTGTGCATGACATTGTCGGTGTCCAGACCTGGCATATCCTGATAAGACCAGGCAAAAACATCCACATACTCCCGAAGCATTTCAATAAGTTGCTCTTTCACTGAATCTTGCAGACGGGCCCCGATTTTCACTTCTTTCAAGTCTTCTTCTGTACCAAGATTAACTGTCTCAACTTCCTCCTGATGAGGAGTGATAACCTTCTCCTCTTGTCTCAACAACCTGGCTAGTTCTTCAGGTATCTCATAATCTTCTTCAACCCCTTCATCGGCTTGATTAATCAGATTGTCAAAGTCATACAAAGTCATAGCGGTGTTGTTGTTGGTGCAGTCTGGAGGGCACTCTCTGCAAGGGTTTAGATTGGTTCATTTTAGTGATCAGTTTTATCTTGTTTAGAAAAAGTGAAAATGAAGTTATTATTTTGAAAACATTGTCATTTTATTGTTTTTGTACAAAAAATAAAAAATGAAAAACAGTGAGCGAAAAAGAGACTTGTTTGCAAAAGATGTCCTGATATTCATTAATTGATCATTTGCACAAAATACAAGATGGCCCGATTACAAAATGAGTCCTGACATCTTGGGCAAGATGCAGGACTTGATGCATGCTTAAAGACAAGAAATAATAATTACTCTGCAGGAGTAACTCTTATAATTTTCTGGGAAGACCAGTTTGAGACTTGGTTCCCCGGGATCCTTGGACGTATCCAGTTTTCCAGGTTGTGTTCGTCTTCATCCTCGTCTTCCAGACTGTTCACAGCATCCAGGGTAAGCATTCCCCCGCTGACAAATTTGGGCTCCATTGCAGCCTCTGGTTGATCTTGTCGAATTGGTCTGTAACCCAACCCAAATCTGTCTTCTTTCTTTTCAACTGGCAGCAGCTTGCCCCAGCCTTGAGCGGTACCCTCCTCAACAACCTTCCAGGCCTGTTGATATGAGGTGATGGAAGTCCCAGACACATCAGATGTTTCATTAATGTTAAGGGCCTCAAACCCCTGACTCATGGTCTCATGGATCTCCCCATCCATTTCTATGTACTTGTACGTAGCCAGCTGGCTAACAAAGATATCTTCCTCCCCGCAGATGGTGATGATTTGGCCCTCCCACTCGAATTTTAACTTCTGGTGAAGGGTAGACGTAATAGCGCCAACGGCGTGGATCCAGGGTCTACCCAACAGACAGCTGTAGGCCGGTTGTATGTCCATCACAAAGAAGGTAGTTTTAAAGGTCTGCGGGCCAATCAACACAGGTAAATCGATCTCTCCAAGCACCGATCTCTTAGAGCCATCAAATGCTCTCACCACCAAATTACTTGGGCGCAATGCCAAGCCATCATACTCCAACTTCACCAGGGCTTTCTTTGGGAGAACATTGAGCGAAGACCCAGTGTCCACCAGTACGTGAGAAAGGACAACACCTTTGCATTCCAAGGTGATGTGCAAAGCCTTGTTATAGTTGCGTCCCTCCGTTGTTAAATAAACATTTGTAAAGCCTAGTCCATGACTGGTGTTGACATTTGCAACCATAATTTCTAACTGATTAACTCTCTTTCGGCACGTATGCTGCGTGCAGGACTTTCAACAATGCATTCCTGTGGGCCTCGAAACACATTAACAGTGATAATATGGAGATTTTGGAGGGTGTTTGGTGAAGCTGGTCCACCACCTTGTAGTCACTCCTTTTGATTATTCTCATGAACTCGTCTACATATTGTTCAAAAGACGTCTTCTGAGTTTCTTTAGCAGATGGCTCTTCAGATACCACATTCTTTCCTTTTGCCCTAGCAGCAGCTTCTGCTTCAGCATTGGACCTTGGTGTTTGCGAAGCAAAAAGGCGTCCGCTTCTGGTGAAGCCTCCGCCTCCCCCAACATTGTCAACTTTTGGTGAAGAGGTTGATGAATCCAGAGTGATTTTCTCCCCATTGCAGTAGAGATCAGAGCCGTAGTGCCAAGGTATGGCATTACTGCTTTCATAAGGAATAGGCCCAGGCACCGTAATGGTAACTGGACTGATTGCTGCAGCGGAAGGAACTGTGATGGTATGCGGATCGTAGTAGATCGTGACTGGAGATCTGACGGGAGGTGTTGCAGCTTGTTGTTGGAAATTGTTGTTGGGAGGAGCATTTGCCGGGTCATAATAGATTGTGACCGTTGAGACATTGTAAACACCCCAAATTTGCCCTCACCCATTCACACCATGGCTTGTAAATCATCTCATATGCATAAACACAATCATATCATCTCACATTTCATTTTTGATTCACTGGATAGTTTCTAAGTCATTTGCACCTAGGGTTTGTGATCTGAGCAACCTCAAAGCATCTTGAGCCATTCCAAAGGCCACCAATCACTTCAAAGGGATCCATGTGTGTTCTTATATCATGTTTCATCTCCTCAAAGTCAAAATTGCAGAGGAATCACAAGAACTAGGGTTTGAGTGGATGCAGAGCCAGGATGAACTACACAGTTGACTGAAAATTAGGGTTTTGGTTTCAAAGGCCATAACTCCAAATTTTTTGGTCATTCTTGTTTCCATTGGTCTCTATATGGTATAGGGAGTATGCATATCAATTTTCATGAAGAAATTCCATGGGGAAGTCATCTGATCAAGAGTTGACTTTTCAGACAAGTCAGTGCAAAATCAGGGCATCTGAGGCCCCCAATGACCCAACCAATGGTTGATCTTCATCATTTTGAGTGTATTTGGTCTTTATTTGATCATGGAAGAAGATTGAAGTTCATAGAAATCAAGAATTTAGGGTTTTTGCAAATGTTGACTTTTTGGGCATAGTTGACTTTTCAAGAATGCATCATTTTATGTCATTTTTCAAGCCTTGATTATTGATCCAAAAATGCTTCAAATGGAAAAACTTTGGTCATGAAAGTTGTAGATCTCATCTTTCCCTTTTCAAAAAGTACAAGAACATGATCAAACTCTTCTTGGATCAAAAGTTATGACAAGGCAAAGTTGGCAAAAATCATTGTTTTTCAAGATATGCACTAAATGGAAATTTTGCAAAGTCATGAACCAATGCATTATGTGACCTCTAATCCATTTCAAACCATTACATAAACATTCCATGAGCCTAAAAAATCAGAATTGGACCAAGTTTCCCCATGGTTTGGTTTGTGTAACAAGGATTTCTCACATGTGAACCAAAGTACAACAACTTGCAAAACCACTCATCATGCTTCCTACAACTTGTGACCTTGGATGCTGACCTTGCTAGCTCACTCACCATCCCATGCTGCGCAGCCCCTAGGCTTTGTACCAAGCTAGCACTTCACCATACCTCTCTTACACAATTTTTGACTTTTTGCAAAAGGCAACTTACCAATCAATAAAGCACGTGTCTTGTCAACTGACCAATGAGAGAGAGTTATGTGGACAATTTGCTGACCATAACACACTTCAAGCAAGGCTGAAGCTCATTCATTCACAACATTCACAAAATCACCTCACATTGCAAGAACTTTCGAATCTGCCTCCACAGCTACAAAACACTAAAACTTTCTTCATCATTCAACTCAACACACTTCATAGATAAGAAATCACCCAAAGCATAAGCCTGAAACAACCAGAAAACTCCATTGCCATCATTCACTTCAGTTTGCAGTTTCCTTCGAAACTCTTACCACAGCTTGCAAACACACAAACAAACACCATAGACCTTCTCCATTAACCCTCAGGATCACAAACAACACTTCACCATGGCCTGAAACCTCCAGAAACTCCATTGCCATTCCTGACCAAGCTTGAGCAGGAGCTTTCGAATCTCACTATCCAGCCAACTTAAACTCCTGTTGAGCATTCAAACATCATCAAGAGGTTCTAAGGAGTAGATTGCACAAGGAGAGGTGGCCAGAAAGTTCCTAAACTGAAAGCTTCAAATCTCAGGTAGCTCGAAAATTATTTTTCCAGAAATCATTTTTCTTGTTACAAGCTTGTTCTTTGTGTTGTCCTGATCATCCTGATGTTCTTAGTTTTTGAAATGGTGATGAAATGAGCATTTAATTTCTCTCTGAAACCTGCGTGCCCTAGTTTTCTTTTTCTTCGATTCAGATGATTTAGGAAGCATAAATTTGTTTTGATTGGGGGTTTTGATTCGTGAGCTTGTGGGAATCATTTCTGGGTTCTTAGAATTCATTTTAGATGCGTATGGAGTGAGTTAGGGATTTTGTTTGAACGGAGAAGATGACCGGAACACTGTTCCGGTCATCTGAGTGTGTTTAACGGCGAGATTAGGGCATAAGCATTGATTAGTGAAATTTGAATCTGAGCCGTGAGATGTGGCGCGCAGTCAACTCCCGCGCGTGTGAGTTTGAATCTCCACCTTAGGATCTGATTACTTCTCATTAATTCATTAAAAATTCATTTTAATTTCTTTTCTTTTCATTTGTTTTGCATAATTATTTTAAAATAGTAAAAAAGCCTTAAAAATTATGAAACTTTTTCTCCTGAGTTTTATTAATTTTCATGACACAAAAATATTTTTATTTTTATTTTTCTCACTAAAAAAGTATTTTTAAATATTTAAAAGATTATTTTTAATTGATTAATGAGAATTAATTAATTAAAAATACTTTTAGGTATTTAAAAATTACAAAAAAATTCATGAAATGTTCTAAGACATTTAGAAACATTGTCTAACCTTCAAACCAAATTTCTTTTTTGATCTTGATGCATTTTAAGAATCTTTCATTGAATTAAATCATTTTTTTATGCATTATTTTGATCACATGTTTGAAAATTCATTTCTGCCTTTTGAAGGAGGTTGAGACATTGGTTCTTCTTGCATTGTTTTGTGTTTTGCATATAGTTTCTAGGATAAAAAGGCCATGATTTGTTCTTGCATTTTCTAATTGATTGGCATTTGTTTTGATAAGAACCCTAAAAAACCCTAATAACTTAGAAAAATCATAACTTGAGTTTGGTTGAGAGTTGAGAGCTCCCCTTTGGGCAGTGGTTTGTTATAGGTCTAGGGTTTCTTTGAGTGCCATTTTCCATTTTTTATCTTAGGGTTTGCTTCTGTTTTGGGTTTTTGTTTGATGTTTGATCCATGAACCCTAATTTGGGCTTTCATTTGCATCCCTCTTGCATTTCCTTGCATAACATGACTTGTCATTGCATTTTGTGCATTCTTGTGATTCATTTGACATCTTAAGACATGTATGAAGCATCATTGATCATTGCATTGCATATTTGCTATGTCATTTGTCTTGTATGCTTCATAACTTTTCATGCTTGTTCATGCTCCTTAGCTTGCATCATTTGCATTCATAATCTTGTATGAACATCCCCATTGCCTTGCCCCATGTTTGCAGCACCTCATAACATCATAATCATCATCAACATGCTTCTGGTTTTGCTTTGCATCATATCATTTCATCTCATCTTGCATTGCATTGCATTTTCTTTCTAACATTGCAGGTGGTAAGTAAACTTGAGAAGTGGATTTGCCTTCACTTCTCATACCTTTTCTTTTCATCTCTCTTGCATCCATTGCTGCATTCTTATTTGTGTTTGAGTTTGAGCTTGCTCATTCTTCTCCTCCCCACTTTCTTTCTTCAAGTGACTTGACTTCTTGAATGAAGCAAGTCATTTTGCTTCTCTTGATCCTGTTCATCTGCTTCCTGGTGGCTCCTTTGAAGATTGTTCTTGAAAACCTCACAAACCTTAGGATCATCCAAGCATGACAATGAATTAGGGTTTTGATTAGTCCCCCCATAGTTCTACCTTTGTGTCTCTCTTTGAGTCTCCTCTTCTCACCTCATAATCAGGGACTAAACCCTAAAGGCTTTAAGACTTTGTGCTTAGGGTTATGCCTGCATCCTTCTCTTAGGATGGAGTGTATAACTTTAATCCTAAGTATTAAACCCTTAAGGTGTTCAAATCTCTTAATCAATTCATCTAATAAATATCAAGACATTACACTTGTAACTTGGGCCTTGCATTAGGGTCCTAATTCTTCCTTAAGTGGTTAAGAAGGACTGACCCTAGTGTTAATGGACAAGTCCCCCTCAAGTTGTCTTACAAACCATAAAAAACACTTCATCATCATACCATTAAATAAAATCCACTTAATCAAAGGCTTGTTTTGTCATGGGTTTAATCCCTAATCATGGATTAAGTTGAGGAGTTTTTCTCAACTTAAACATTCTCATCTATTATCCTTCTTTTAGGATGGTGTAATGAGTCTGTTTAATCCTTGATTATGGCTTAATCTCATTACTCAACACTAAACAAAAACCACAAAAACATCTAAATAATCACAAGTAGGTTAATGATCTTAATCCTACACCAAAGGTGATTAAGTGTGAGAATCTGACTTCACACTTAAGGTACTCTCATTACCCCTGATCAGAGGGAAGATGTGATGAGTTTACTAAATCCATTGGTTTAGGCTTAAGCTCATTATCTTATGACAAACTCCAAAAAAGCAATAAAAGACTGAAAACTCAAAAAACAGACAATAATCGTCTCCTTCGGGATTCTTTTCTCATCACCTTCACTCACAAACGAGAACTCGCTTCGTCCGTCTAATGCAAGACAGTTCGCATCTGTGCCAGACAGATCATACACTTGAGCATAGGCAAGCAAGCAGTTCACAAGTCAATTCATCTTTCAGTCTCTTTGGGTCGAACTACGGTGTTCTGACTTCCTCATTGCACGAGAGGATACGTAGGCATAACTTAACAGTTATCGAACAAAAGTCTCTGTATATTCCCCCTCCTTCCAGCATTATTCTTTAAGCCTCATTATCATGAGCATCTTATTCTTGTCTTTACACTGACACTTTCATACTTCACATCACTCATACACTTTACACTGACACCTGTACATATTGCTTTCCAGCTCTTTATACACAGATTGCACTGACACTACCCCTTTAAAACACAAATCTTTTAAGCGTGGATCCCGTCGAGTACGGCGGACAATCTGGGTGCTAATACCTTCCCAGGTTGTAACCAACCCCCTTTCTCAGTCTCTCTGGTTCGCAACCGTCTTATCCATCTTTTTCTAGGTCTATGCAGCATTGCCTTTCCTCTGGGATAAAAATGCCTAGCTGGCGACTCTATTCATCTCCAGTGAGTTCACGGCTGTGTGTTCTCACTGTTCCCTTCGCCGACCGTTCGCGTCTGTACCTTCATCTGACCCCGGTGTCACTTGTCGGGAGCGACAGCTTGGCGACTCTGCTGGGGAACCTGACATTGCAACCAGGGCTTCTGGTTCTTTTTGTGGGTTCCTCCTAGCGCTTGTTTGATTTGTGTTTACGGGGGTGTTATGTGCTTATTTGTGCTTGTATATCTGTTTTGTTTATTGCTTTATGTACAGTTGATTTATCGCTTTATTTATAGCTTTATATTTTTCATACTGTCATACTGTGCTGGCTGGATCTGGTTTTTCTTTGGTGGGTGGGTGTTCCATTGAGAGTTAAGGTCCTATACCTGGGACCTGAGTGACACCTAGGCTAGAGTGAATCATATTCTTTCCCATTCCATTTCGGTCTGGTGCGGGAATATGAAACACGGTTCAGATATGGGTTTCTTCTTGAGAACTCTGTGTTGCAGATTTCCTGCAATGCTAGGGCTATCTGGGAAGCCTGCTAAGTCTGGATGACCTTTTAGTACTGACCTTCAGAAACTGAGGTGAATTAGAGGAGGAACTTTTATGGTTATTGTAAACACTGTACCTCCGGGTTAGAAGTGTTTACACTTCTCATAACTGATCCAAGTCTGAGGATCCTTGTTCTAGATCATCACCTGTGAGGGGGGGTTGGGCTGTTTACAGGTTTGCAGGTACCTTGACCTCAGAATACCCTGTTACTTTGACTTTGTTAAGAATGCTCCATGTTGGATAGTTCTTGTGATTCTAAAACCCTGGACATGTGGCTCTTTATTTGAGTCCCCCCACCCTGGTTACTGGATTTTTAGACCTTCACCTGGAATTCTTGAACACACATGGATCGATACCAAGGCAGTTAATCAGATCCAGCTCAGTCACAAACCCTTGCATTTCATTTTGCATACATACTCATTGCATCATATTAACATGTGCTTATTTGTGTTTCAGGGTATCCATTTTTCATCTGGTTTTGGTTTTGACCCCATCTGCAGTATTGACCTATCTCCACCAGCACTTGCTTCAGCTTGTCAGCCATACTTCAGTTACTTGCACTAGCCAGCCAGTGGCCCACTCCTCAGCATCTTCATCAGCACTTATCCTACTCACTCCTCAGCATCATGGCTCCAAAGAAAAGCAACATCACCTATCATTTCTTCCAACCAGACTTGTCAGACATCAGGAGGATCCAAACCCTGATCACTCCAGAGCACATACCCTTGTTCAGGGAGAGTTATGGAGATATACTGGACATGGTCATGGATCTGGACCCATCTCAGAGGAGCCTCATCCACACCTGCATTCAGTTTTATGATCCTCCATTGAGATGTTTCACCTTTCAAGACTTTCAGTTGGGGCCTCTTCTGGAAGAATACTCATCTTTGGTTGGTTTGCCTATCAAAAGAGAAATCCCATTCAACCCTGAAATGGTCTTTCCTAGCAATGGAGAGGTAGCAAAAGCTTTGTATCTGGAGTCTGTTTTAATTGAACAGCATATGACCTCCAAAGCTGGGATCCCTGGATTTCATCTGGACTTCCTAGTTTCTCAAGCTAGTCTGAAGGCCTCCCTGGGGGAGTGGAAAGCTGTTTGTGCACTGTTGGCCTTAAGTGTATATGGAATTGTGTTGTTTGCAGATGAGCCTCGATTCATTAGCAAGAATGCAATCCATTTGTTCATCCTGAAGAACCCAGTACCAGCTTTACTGGGTGATCTCTATTACTCAGTCCATCAGAGAAATGAGAAGCAGAGGGGAAGATTAGTGAGGATTTGTGCTCCATTATTCCATGCTTGGCTTCTCAGGCATCTACCCAGGACAGATGCATTTCTCAATCCTCATCAGCAAAGCAACTGGGCTAAGAGGCTCACTACTCTCACTTCATTAGACATCAGATGGTGTACTCAAAGCACCAAGGGCAGAGATATGATCACCAGCTGTGGGCACTTTCCCAATGTGCCCTTAATAGGAGTTAAGGGAAGTATCAATTACAACCCTCTGCTGTTCAAGAGGCAATTAGGCTATGCACTGGTTCATACTCCTAGGGAACAGGACCTAGTTGAGACCCTCTACTGTGAGAACAAGATTAGTCTGGCAACTGTTAGGCAGGCTGCCTGGGCCTGGGATCATGTTCAAACCAAGGGAATCACCATTCTGGGGAAGTGCAATAATGTGGCATCAGTCCAATATTATGAGTGGTCCCATGCTAGGGCCCAATTCTCTGGAATGCCCTTCACCATAGAAGACATGCCTGAGTCATCTTCAGCACCACCCCCTGCCACTATCAGTTTGGAGGAGTTTGAGAGCTTGAAGGAAAGGAATGAGAAGTTAACCCAAGCCTTGCAGAAGACCCTCAGGGAGAGGAGTGAAGGTGTGAGGGAGATTGAGAGATTGGAGAAGTTGAGGGTGGAACACTTGACTAAGATTGAGAAGTCTGGGGAGTATATCAACAAGTCCAAAGCTGGTGAACAGATTCTGAAGAATGCTTGTAAAGAAGCCCAGTTCCAAAGAGCAAGAACAGACTTGTATTTGAAAGAGAGTCAGGCCAGGTGGGTCCGGATCACTGAGACCCGTACTCTAGAAGACAAGAGAGTTCAGAACAAGATGGAGCAGATGGAAAAAGCCCTGGCAGCAGCCCAGGAGGAGATATCAGAGCTGAAAATCAAAGCAGGATTGAAGAGGTCAAAGGACCAAAATCAGAATAAGAAGTTGACTGCAGCTGTTGCAACAAGGAACCTTCTCATCAGAAGTCTCACGGAGCATCCGGCTGATCCTGTGACCGAAGCACTTCTCAAGGAAGTTCGTGAGGATGAGTTTGGCCTTGGAGTTTGATCATTTGCTTGTTGTTGTTCCTTTTTCATGTACTTTTGCTTTTTTTATGATGTATTTTGACCCCTTTGAGGGCTTGTGTTGTAAAAATGAACAAATTGTATTATTCCACTTTTGTAATATATCTGTGTTGGTTTCTATCTGGGTTCACATCAAAAGCAACTTCAACAGCATCATCTTCAAGGGTCTGGAAGGGTCAAAAACGAAGGCCAAACCGGATACCTTGAGAGCAAATAAGCATAACTGCATTGCATGCTAACCCTCTGTTTGTTTTGTAGGTTTTTGTTTTGTTGTCGCTAACCTCTGTTGTGATACTCAGGAATTATTGCTCGCCGCCGGGTATTTCCTCTCAACAGGCCTCACAGGTACCCAACTAGAAACAACCTTCCGGGAATTCAGATGGATCAGATGCAGCAAGACCTTACAGAGGTCAGAAACCAGATGGCAAACGAAAGGTTAGAGATGAGAACGCAGATGACGCAGTTCATGGAAGTTATGAACAACATGGCTCAGAGCCAGGAGAGACTGAGGGCCATGGTGGAGAGGCAAAATCAAGAGGAGCCTCATGTAGGAACGGCAGGCACCAGTAATAATGAAAGGGTGCAACCACATGTTAACCCCCCTGTGTTTGGCCCGCATCTCCATCCAGAGGCTAACATCCCAGTCAACATTCAAGGGACAGCCACTGCAGCCAGAGTACTTCAAGAAGATCCTCAGGAGGACCAGTATACAGTGATGGGTGCTGGAGAGGAAACATATGATAGACGATTGGAAGAGATAGCTGAAAAGTTGAGATCACTGGAGTCTCAAAACTCTTTGGGGTTCGACGTCATGGACATGGGTTTGGTAGAAGGGGTCAGGATTCCCCACAAGTTCAAGCCTCCTTGTTTCGAAAAGTATAATGGGACTTCATGCCCCCGAACTCATTTGCAATCATTTCTGGGAAGGCTGAAGGCCTATACAATGGATGAGAAACTTTGGATGTTTTACTTCGAAGATAGCTTGACTGGAGCTTCGAGGGAGTGGTACTCTCACTTGACAAGGGCAACTATAAGATGTTGGAAGGACCTGGCAGAAGCCTTCATCAGACAGTATCAGTATAATCTAGATATGGCACCCAACAGGACCCTCCTAATGGGAATGTCACAGTCTTCGAGGGAGAGTTTCCGAGAGTATGCCCAAAGGTGGAGGCAACTGGCTGCTGCTGTTCAACCACCAATGTCTGAGAGAGAAATGGCAGACATGTTTATGAATACTCTTCAGGGAACGTATATTGACAGGTTGGCTGCTTTCTCTTCCACCAGCTTCGCAGATGTTGTCATAGCTGGGGAGAGAATTGAAAGCCTGTTAAAAATGGGTAAGATTTCAGACAACGGTGCAAGCTCGTCCAGTGGTACAAGAAAGCCTTTTGCAGGCCCGAGAAGAACTGGCGAGACCAATGCCATCCACACCAACAGGGGTAGGCCCCAATATGCTCAGAGGTCAATAGCAGCAGTCACTATCCCTGCTCCAGCTCATCCACAGCCAGTCTATCAACCTCCTCAACAAAACTTCCAACAACAACCTCAGTATCAGCAGAATCAATATCCTCCAAGGAACTTCAACAACAACAACTCCAACAACAACAATCAACAGAGGCCATTCCAACAAAGGCCATCCCAAGCTAACAGAGTGATCGACCCGATCCCAATGCCATATGCTGCCTTGCTGCCACAACTTCTGAAACTCAACCTAGTTGAGCTAAGAACGTTGGCACCCCCGGATCCCAACAGTCTACCAAGGAACTATGACTCCAATTCTAGGTGTGCTTTTCATTCCAACGCACCTGGTCACAGTACAGAAAAATGCAGGGCTCTGCATATGAAGGTACAAGACTTGGTAGACTCCAAGGCTCTGAATTTTGCACCTCCGCCCAATGTCAATAAAAACCCAATGCCAAATCATGGTGGTCCCCGAATTAACGCTATTGAAGAAGACCAACCATCTTATTTGATAACTAGTGTGGATCAGATCCGGACGCCATTGGTGGAAATCAAAGCTCAACTCCGTGAAAACCAGATATTTCCGGGGTGTGAACTAGGGTGTCCCTACTGCAATATTTCATGGAATGGGTGCGAAGACCTGAGGAATGGCATTGACAGCCTTATTCAGAGTGGCCTACTACAGATCACTACATCATTCCCGACAAACCCAACAACTTCATCAGCAACGGTTTCAGAACCTCCTACAACTGCAGCAACTATTGTTCCCAACAATTCATCAGCACCATCAACAAGTACTTCACCTGTCCTTCCAAATGATCAGTTTTCAACAGTTTCTCCTGCTACAACTTCAGCTTCATTCCATTTCGACTCTCCATCAACAACAACAACAGTCCTTCCAACGGAACCTCCTACAACACCAGCAATCAATCACGAAGATGTATCTACTGTTACCATATTCTACGATCCTGAAAGTAATTCTGCCTACCATTCAGAAGGTGCTGCTCCCGCCAGGGCACCAGTTACAATCTTTTATGATCCACAAACAATTACAGTCCCTTCAGCAGCAGCAATCAGTCCGGTCACTGTCACAATGCCTGGATCAGTACCATATGAAAGCAATAGGGCCATCCCTTGGCACTATGGCTCTGACGTATACTGCGAAGGAAAAAGAATCACTCTGGAAACATCAACACCTGCACCACAAGTAGATAATGTGGGGGGAGGCGGAGGCTTCACTCGAAGCGGACGTCTCTTTGCTTCACAAGTCCAAAGACCTACTGCCGAAGCAGAAGCTGCTGCCAAGGCAAAAGGAAAAGGCCCGGTGCAGGAAGATCCAGCTGCCAAAGAAGCCCTGAAAACTCCATTCGATCAGGAAGTTGATGAGTTTATGCGAATCATCAAAAAGAGTGATTATAAAATTGTGGATCAACTTCACCAGACGCCATCCAAAATCTCCATCCTCTCACTGCTTATGTGCTCCGAAGCCCATCGGAATGCACTACTTAAAGTCCTGCACGCAGCTTACGTGCCTGAGGAGATTACTGTCAACCAATTGGAAACCGTGGTTGGAAATGTTACTGCTAGCAATGGGCTAGGGTTTACCAATTCTGACTTGACAGCGGATGGCCGCAACCACAACAAAGCCTTGCACATAACCCTGGAATGCAAAGGAGCTGTCCTTTCTCATGTGCTGGTGGACACAGGTTCTTCCCTGAATGTCTTACCAAAGAAGGCTCTGGTGAAGCTTGAATATGATGGATTGGCATTGAGACCCAGCAACCTGGTGGTAAGAGCCTTTGATGGTTCGAAGAGATCGGTTCTGGGAGAGATTGAGCTGCCTGTGACAATTGGCCCACAGACTTTTAAAACTATCTTTTATGTGATGGACATTCAGCCCGCCTACAGCTGTTTGTTGGGTAGACCCTGGATTCACGCCGCCGGCGCAATAACGTCTACCCTTCACCAAAAGTTAAAATTTGAGTGGGAAGGTCAAGTTGTCACAATCTGTGGAGAAGAGGATATCTTTGTTAGCCATCTGGCTACTTATAAATACATTGAGATGGATGGAGAGATCCATGAAACAATGAGCCAAGGTTTTGAAGCCTTGAATGTGAGTGAAGCATCTGCTGTATCTGGTACTCCAATGTCATCATACCAACAAGCCCGGAAGGTTGTTGAAGAAGGAACCGCCCTAGGCTGGGGCAAGGTTTTAGCTGTGGAGGAGAAGAAGGACAAGTTTGGGTTGGGTTACAGACCAACTCAACATCAAGCAAAGGCTACTGCAGAGCCAGGTTTTGTCAGTGGGGGGATGCTCACCCCCGATGCTATCAACTGTCTGGAAGACGAGCTGGAAGAGGAGCGCAATCTGGAGAATTGGATCCGTCCAAAGATCCCGGGGAGCAGTGTCTCGAACTGGTCTTCCCAGGAAATTATAAGAGTTACTCATGCAGAGTAATTATTATTTCCTGTATTTTTTTATAGCATGCATCCAAGTATTGCATCTTGCCCAAGATGACAAGACTCATTTTGTAACCAGGGCCATCTGTACTTTTGTGCAAACAAGATTAAATTAATGAAATATCAGACATCTTTTTGCAAACGAGTCTTTTTTCTTTTATGCTCACTGTTTTTCCATTTTTCTTTTTGTACAAAAATAAATGGCGGTGTTTTCAAAATGATAACTTCATTTCACTTTTTCTAAAGCAAGATTAAAATCAATCACTAAAATGAACCAACTTAACCCTTGCAGAGAGTGCCTTCCAGACAGCACCGACAACAGCACGGCTATGACATCGTATGACTTTGACAATCCAATCAATCAAGCTGATGAAGGGGTTGATGAAGAATATGAGCTTCCTGAAGAGCTAGCCAGGTTGTTAAGACAGGAGGAAAAAGTTATTACTCCTCACCAGGAGGAGGTTGAAGTGATTAATCTTGGTACTGACGAAGACGTGAAAGAAGTTAAAATCGGGGCCTGCCTGCAAGACTCAGTGAAGAGACAACTGACAGATCTGCTTCAAGAGTATGTTGATGTGTTTGCTTGGTCATATCAAGACATGCCAGGGTTGGACACCGATATAGTCGTGCACAAGCTGCCTTTGAGGGAAGAATGCCCACCAGTGAAACAGAAGTTGCGCCGAACTCGCCCAGACATGGCTATGAAAATCAAAGAAGAGGTACAAAAGCAATGGGACGCCGGGTTCCTTGCTGTGACTAGCTACCCGCCGTGGGTTGCTAATATTGTGCCTGTGCCTAAGAAGGATGGCAAAGTAAGAATGTGTGTTGACTACCGGGATCTGAACAGAGCCAGCCCGAAAGATGACTTCCCATTACCTCACATTGATGTATTGGTGGATAATACGGCTCAGTTCTCGGTATTCTCCTTCATGGATGGATTTTCAGGATATAATCAGATCAAGATGTCACCTGAAGACATGGAGAAGACAACATTCATTACACCTTGGGGCACGTTCTGTTACAAAGTGATGCCATTCGGACTGAAGAATGCTGGTGCCACATATCAACGGGCTATGGTGACATTATTCCACGATATGATCCACAAGGAAATAGAATGCTATGTGGATGATATGATCGCCAAGTCCCTTACAGAAGAAGACCATCTGGTGAATCTGCTCAAATTATTCAAGCGTCTGAGGAAATACCAATTGAAGCTGAACCCCAACAAATGCACATTCGGGGTGCGATCCGGTAAGCTGCTGGGCTTTATTGTAAGCGAGAAGGGGATTGAGGTTGACCCAGATAAAGTCAAGGCTATACAAGAAATGCCTGCACCTAAAACTGAGAAAGAAGTTCGAGGGTTCTTAGGTCGATTGAACTACATCTCACGGTTCATATCTCACCTCACAGCAACCTGTGAACCCTTGTTCAAGCTATTAAGAAAGGAACAGACGGTCAGGTGGAACGAAGATTGCCAGAAGGCTTTTGACAAGATCAAGGAATATCTGCAAGAACCTCCAATCCTTATGCCTCCAGTTGAAGGAAGACCTCTGATTATGTACTTGACAGTATTAGAAGAGTCGATGGGGTGTGTGCTGGGCCAGCATGACGAGTCTGGTCGAAAAGAGTATGCAATATACTACCTAAGCAAAAAGTTTACCGACTGTGAACAGCGTTATTCACTGCTCGAGAAGACTTGCTGTGCTTTAGCGTGGGCTGCTCGCCGACTGAGACAGTATATGTTGACCCACACTACCTTATTAATCTCAAAAATGGATCCAGTTAAGTACATTTTCGAGAAGCCAGCTCTTACCGGACGGGTTGCAAGATGGCAGATGATTCTCACAGAATATGACATACAGTACACATCTCAGAAAGCCATCAAGGGCAGTGTACTATCTGAATATCTTGCTGAGCAACCCATTGATGACTACCAACCTATGAGATTTGACTTCCCTGATGAAGACATCATGTTCTTAAAAGCAAAAGATCATGAAGAGCCTATTCACACTGAAGGGCCTGACCCGGAGGAAGAATGGACTATGATGTTTGATGGGGCTGTTAACATGAATGGTCGTGGTGTTGGTGCAGTACTCATTACACCCAAAGGAGTTCACATGCCTTTCTCGGCAAAACTCACTTTCAACTGCACTAACAACGAAGCTGAATACGAAGCTTGCATTATGGGTCTTGAGGAAGCCATTGACCTCATGATCAAGACATTGACCGTATTCGGAGATTCTGCTTTGGTAGTCAATCAAACCAACGGGAAATGGTACACCCACCAGGATCATCTGATACCTTACAGGGATTATACGAGAAGGTTACTGACTTTCTTTACAACAGTCAAACTTGAGTATATCCCTCGGGATGAAAATCAGTTTGCAGATGCTCTTGCTACCATTTCATCCATGATCAAAGTTCAAACGGCCAACTTTGTACCTCAAATTTCAGTGTCTAGACTTGATAGACCAGCATATGTATTCGCAGCAGATGTTGTCAAAGATGATAAGCCTTGGTTCCACGACATTAAGTGCTTCTTGGAGGATCAAACATACCCGCCTGGGGCATCTTCCAATGATAAGAAGACTTTAAGAAGGCTTGCTGGTAGTTTCTTTCTGAACACTGATGGGTCTTTATACAAAAGGAACTTTGACATGGTACTCCTCAGATGTGTTGACAAGCCAGAAGCAGATTTGTTGATGCATGAAGTGCACGAAGGATCTTTTGGTACCCATGCTGGAGGACATGCAATGGCTAAAAAGTTGTTAAGATCAGGCTATTATTGGATCACGATGGATGCAGACTGTTGTACCTACGCCAGAAAATGCCATAAATGCCAGATCTATGCAGATAAGGTGCATGTGCCTCCTAATCCTTTGAACATAATGTCTTCACCCTGGCCCTTTGCTATGTGGGGCATTGATATGATTGGCAAAATTGAGCCGACTGCTTCAAATGGTCACAGATTCATCCTGGTCGCCATTGACTATTTTACCAAGTGGGTTGAAGCAGCCTCATATGCTAATGTTACAAGGCAAGTGGTAGCCAGATTTCTGAAGAGAGATATCATCTGTCGGTATGGAGTGCCCGAGCGAATCATTACTGATAATGGTTCCAACTTAAACAACAAAATGATGGCAGAACTATGCCGGGACTTCAAGATTCAACATCACAATTCTTCTCCTTACAGGCCAAAGATGAATGGCGCTGTTGAGGCAGCGAATAAGAATATCAAGAAGATTGTGCAGAAGATGGTAATCACGTACAAAGACTGGCATGAAATGCTACCGTTTGCCTTGCATGGGTACCGCACATCAATCAGAACGTCCACTGGGGCAACACCGTATCAGCTTGTATATGGTTTGGAAGCAGTCCTACCTGTTGAAGTTGAGCTACCCTCTCTACGGGTATTGATGGATGTTAAACTGAGTGAAGCAGAATGGGTTCGGTCCCGATACGAACAACTGAGTCTGATCGAAGAGAAAAGATTGGCTGCAATCTGCCATGGGCAGTTATATCAGAAGAGAATGAAGAGAGCCTTCGATCAGAAAGTCAGGCACCGAGAGTACCAAGTAGGAGATCTTGTGCTGAAAAGAATCCTCCCTCCTCATACAGACTACAGGGGCAAATGGACTCCAAATTATGAAGGACCATTTGTTGTAAAGAAGGTTTTCTCTGGTGGAGCACTGATGCTCAGCACCATGGATGGTGAAGATTTCCCGTCCCCTGTGAATTCAGATGCAGTTAAAAAATACTTCGCATAAAATGACCCGCTGGACATAAAAACAGAATGTAAGTCCAGGCAAAAATAGGGCATCCCGGCGAGTCAAAAACAGAATAAAAGACTCGGGCAAAAGTAAGGGAAATAATTAAAAAAATGTACACCCGCTGAGTTGAAAAGCCGCATTGGACAGCTCAGGCAAAAATGGGTATCCCGATGGATTGAAAACCCGAAAGGGCGATCCATGCAAAATAAGGGAATGAGCGAACAACTGCATTCTGAGTTCGTCTGTATCACCTGCAACTTGGTAAGCTTCCAAAGGATCAAGCTTCAATCAGAATCAACTCTCTCCAGAAAGCAAGACGAGAAGAACGTCATTGTCATACGAGTCATAGCAGAGGAGGAAGCTCCTTGAAAGCGTCGTCAACACCGCCAGCACTTTATTTCTCAATTTGTAACAATCTCCTCATTTCAGGAGATATGTTTCTTTGACTGTATCTTGCCAATTCAGGGCACATGAATTAATAAAATCAGATTTTCAGTCATGTTTCGTTTTACATTTATGTTTTGCAAAGAGTTGTCTGATATCTCTAAAAATACAATTGCATAAGTACAGATGCCTTTCTCTAAAAAAATATAAAAGCACATGCTTGCAGGGAATATGATTACTCTCGAAAGTACTTATCTCCTATGACGGAATCCAGTAAGGGATACCTCGGGACCTTTTGTAGGTTTCCTTACCTTTGCAGGTTTGCAGGTATCCAGAGCGCAACCTGGGGCATGCAAGTTACGTCTCAGCAAACTGGCGAATCATTATCAACTCACATGGCACTGGGAGGTGCCCACTTCCCCAGCAAAGTTGCCAAATCGACATACACTCAATCTCAACATCTGAAATGCCCTATCCCCAGCTGAGTTGCCTCTTATTGCTCTCCCCAGCTGAGTTGCCTCTCACAATTCCCCAGCCGAGTTGCCATTCTTCCTCAGCAGAATGCAGAGATCAGGGAATCATCTCCCCACAGAATCCCCAGCCTCTATTCAGAAGAGCAACGCACGAAGAAGTCACAACAGAGTGAAGAAAGCTTCTACAAACCCCAGCTGGGTCCCGTATTATAAGGATATGTCAATCAGTGACCTATATCCCCGAGCAGATACATCATTAGATCTACCAATGATCTCATCCCCAGCTGGGATGTCCATTTCAAGCAGATCGACCAGAGATCTTCGCAGCAATGGGATCCGAATCCCGGATCTGTGCCCCTTTGCATAATCATGGCATCCGCATCATATTCACCCCCCAGAGCGTAGCATTCCGTCTAACACGGAGCATTACGGCAAAAATCAAATGCATAGCATAATCATAAGTCATGTTGTGAATTAACACTTGTGAATAATAAACCGTTCATCATCACTGTACAAAAATCCCCACCAGAGTCCCAGCAAAAGCAGCTGCCCTTTCCAATTACAAACACCAGTATATACACCTTTTGGCACCCGTCCGTGTCATCATTCCCCAGTAAAGTCGCCTGAACACCCTTTACAAACAAATCACCCTCATTACAGATACGTCCTGACACCCGTGTCAAATCACCAGCAGAAAGCCAAAGACATCCTCTTTGCACTCACATATACTTGTATATACGCCCTTTTGGCACCCGTCCGTGTCATATCCCCAGCGCAGTCGCCTAGACTTTGTATAGCAGATACTTGTTAATATTATACTTTTCTCTTTTGACACTCGTCCGTGTCACTCTCCCCAGCAGATAAACACTCATCATCAATACAATACTCACCACTCAAGGTACGCTTATACAGATACTCGTCCGTATCTTGTATACATCACCACTCATATCCCCGCAGATTCGGCAGTAGTCCTTGTTCTTTGTTAGCCAGTTGGTATTCGTCCGTACCACCATCTCAGAACATTGCGTCTAGTGTTTGTTTCTACATGATACTCGTCCGTATCATAGTCTTAAGGATGCTCGTCCGCATCTTTAATCCATACACCGTGTCAAACACCTTTGTCTTCTTGAATATAGATACTCGTCCGTGTCTATTACTCCCCAGAAGAATCCTTTCAGATGCAACACTTGTCCGTGTTCTTAGTTAACCAGTTGATACTCGTCCGTATCATCATCTCTGAGCATGTGTCAGTTTGTTTCCACATGATACTCGTCCGTATCATAGTCTTAAGGATGCTCGTCCGCATCTTTAATCTATACACAATACCAAACACTTATACCTTTTGTTTCTTGGATGTAAACGCTCGTCCGTGTTTACTATCTCCCCAGTAGATTGCCAACAAATTTTCTTTTTATCTAACACTCGTCCTGTGAGAGCAGCCGTACCCTGCTGAGTGGTCGTCCTCCACTTCTTGATGGTCGTCCTCCATCATGCTCATCCGATGGCCGTCCCCATCGTTGATTTTAGCAGCCGTCCCCTGCTAGGTGGTCGTCCTCCACCTTTTGATGATCGTCCTTCATCACTTTATCCAATGGCCGTCCCCATTGTTGATTTTGGTTATCTAACACTCGTCCTGTGTTATGATAAACCTCGAGAGCAGTCGTCCCCTGCTGAGTGGTCGTCCTCCACTTCTTGATGGTCGTCCTCCATCTTGCTCGTCCGATGGCCGTCCCCATCGTTGACCTTTTCTATCCGATGGCCGTCCCCATCGTTGATATTTTCGGCAGCCGTACCCTGCCAGGTGGTCGTCCTCCACCTTTGATGGCCGTCCCCATCATATTTCTTTTATACCCAACAGAGCAGCCGTCCCCTGCTAGGTGATCGTCCTTCACCTTTGATGGCCGTACCCCATCATCTGTTTATTTCATTCATTCTTTAACCCGATGGCCGTCCCCGTCGTGGTCCCTTTTCCTTTTTTAGCCCGATGGCCGTCCCCATCGTTGGTTACTTTACCTTTATGAACTTGATGGCCGTCCCCGTCATGTTTCATTAATCCTCAGAATTTTGCAGCTTTATCTTGATGGCCGTCCCCATCATGATATTTTATTTTCCCCAGCTAGTCGGCCGTCCCCGTCTTAGCTTTACCTTTTATCCCCAGCATGTCGGCCGTCCCCGTCATTGCTTTATACACTTTACCAGCATGTCGGCCGTCCCCGTCATCGCTTTGCTTCACATACCACCTTACCCAGCAGTCGTCCTCTGCTCGACGGTCGTCCTCTGTCGCCCATACTTTACGATATACTTTGTTTTGCTCTTACAATCTATATCCCTTTTCTTTTTCATTCTGTGAGTGCAAATTTTGGACTGTCTTTGGTATTCAACCACAAGTTATCTTGTTTGGCCTGTTAAGCCGTCGCTTACAACCTGCACAGCTAACTCATGTTTGAATAGGGGCAGCTGTAAACACCCCAAATTTGCCCTCACCCATTCACACCATGGCTTGTAAATCATCTCATATGCATAAACACAATCATATCATCTCACATTTCATTTTTGATTCACTGGATAGTTTCTAAGTCATTTGCACCTAGGGTTTGTGATCTGAGCAACCTCAAAGCATCTTGAGCCATTCCAAAGGCCACCAATCACTTCAAAGGGATCCATGTGTGTTCTTATATCATGTTTCATCTCCTCAAAGTCAAAATTGCAGAGGAATCACAAGAACTAGGGTTTGAGTGGATGCAGAGCCAGGATGAACTACACAGTTGACTGAAAATTAGGGTTTTGGTTTCAAAGGCCATAACTCCAAATTTTTTGGTCATTCTTGTTTCCATTGGTCTCTATATGGTATAGGGAGTATGCATATCAATTTTCATGAAGAAATTCCATGGGGAAGTCATCTGATCAAGAGTTGACTTTTCAGACAAGTCAGTGCAAAATCAGGGCATCTGAGGCCCCCAATGACCCAACCAATGGTTGATCTTCATCATTTTGAGTGTATTTGGTCTTTATTTGATCATGGAAGAAGATTGAAGTTCATAGAAATCAAGAATTTAGGGTTTTTGCAAATGTTGACTTTTTGGGCATAGTTGACTTTTCAAGAATGCATCATTTTATGTCATTTTTCAAGCCTTGATTATTGATCCAAAAATGCTTCAAATGGAAAAAATTTGGTCATGAAAGTTGTAGATCTCATCTTTCCCTTTTCAAAAAGTACAAGAACATGATCAAACTCTTCTTGGATCAAAAGTTATGACAAGGCAAAGTTGGCAAAAATCATTGTTTTTCAAGATATGCACTAAATGGAAATTTTGCAAAGTCATGAACCAATGCATTATGTGACCTCTAATCCATTTCAAACCATTACATAAACATTCCATGAGCCTAAAAAATCAGAATTGGACCAAGTTTCCCCATGGTTTGGTTTGTGTAACAAGGATTTCTCACATGTGAACCAAAGTACAACAACTTGCAAAACCACTCATCATGCTTCCTACAACTTGTGACCTTGGATGCTGACCTTGCTAGCTCACTCACCATCCCATGCTGCGCAGCCCCTAGGCTTTGTACCAAGCTAGCACTTCACCATACCTCTCTTACACAATTTTTGACTTTTTGCAAAAGGCAACTTACCAATCAATAAAGCACGTGTCTTGTCAACTGACCAATGAGAGAGAGTTATGTGGACAATTTGCTGACCATAACACACTTCAAGCAAGGCTGAAGCTCATTCATTCACAACATTCACAAAATCACCTCACATTGCAAGAACTTTCGAATCTGCCTCCACAGCTACAAAACACTAAAACTTTCTTCATCATTCAACTCAACACACTTCATAGATAAGAAATCACCCAAAGCATAAGCCTGAAACAACCAGAAAACTCCATTGCCATCATTCACTTCAGTTTGCAGTTTCCTTCGAAACTCTTACCACAGCTTGCAAACACACAAACAAACACCATAGACCTTCTCCATTAACCCTCAGGATCACAAACAACACTTCACCATGGCCTGAAACCTCCAGAAACTCCATTGCCATTCCTGACCAAGCTTGAGCAGGAGCTTTCGAATCTCACTATCCAGCCAACTTAAACTCCTGTTGAGCATTCAAACATCATCAAGAGGTTCTAAGGAGTAGATTGCACAAGGAGAGGTGGCCAGAAAGTTCCTAAACTGAAAGCTTCAAATCTCAGGTAGCTCGAAAATTATTTTTCCAGAAATCATTTTTCTTGTTACAAGCTTGTTCTTTGTGTTGTCCTGATCATCCTGATGTTCTTAGTTTTTGAAATGGTGATGAAATGAGCATTTAATTTCTCTCTGAAACCTGCGTGCCCTAGTTTTCTTTTTCTTCGATTCAGATGATTTAGGAAGCATAAATTTGTTTTGATTGGGGGTTTTGATTCGTGAGCTTGTGGGAATCATTTCTGGGTTCTTAGAATTCATTTTAGATGCGTATGGAGTGAGTTAGGGATTTTGTTTGAACGGAGAAGATGACCGGAACACTGTTCCGGTCATCTGAGTGTGTTTAACGGCGAGATTAGGGCATAAGCATTGATTAGTGAAATTTGAATCTGAGCCGTGAGATGTGGCGCGCAGTCAACTCCCGCGCGTGTGAGTTTGAATCTCCACCTTAGGATCTGATTACTTCTCATTAATTCATTAAAAATTCATTTTAATTTCTTTTCTTTTCATTTGTTTTGCATAATTATTTTAAAATAGTAAAAAAGCCTTAAAAATTATGAAACTTTTTCTCCTGAGTTTTATTAATTTTCATGACACAAAAATATTTTTATTTTTATTTTTCTCACTAAAAAAGTATTTTTAAATATTTAAAAGATTATTTTTAATTGATTAATGAGAATTAATTAATTAAAAATACTTTTAGGTATTTAAAAATTACAAAAAAATTCATGAAATGTTCTAAGACATTTAGAAACATTGTCTAACCTTCAAACCAAATTTCTTTTTTGATCTTGATGCATTTTAAGAATCTTTCATTGAATTAAATCATTTTTTTATGCATTATTTTGATCACATGTTTGAAAATTCATTTCTGCCTTTTGAAGGAGGTTGAGACATTGGTTCTTCTTGCATTGTTTTGTGTTTTGCATATAGTTTCTAGGATAAAAAGGCCATGATTTGTTCTTGCATTTTCTAATTGATTGGCATTTGTTTTGATAAGAACCCTAAAAAACCCTAATAACTTAGAAAAATCATAACTTGAGTTTGGTTGAGAGTTGAGAGCTCCCCTTTGGGCAGTGGTTTGTTATAGGTCTAGGGTTTCTTTGAGTGCCATTTTCCATTTTTTATCTTAGGGTTTGCTTCTGTTTTGGGTTTTTGTTTGATGTTTGATCCATGAACCCTAATTTGGGCTTTCATTTGCATCCCTCTTGCATTTCCTTGCATAACATGACTTGTCATTGCATTTTGTGCATTCTTGTGATTCATTTGACATCTTAAGACATGTATGAAGCATCATTGATCATTGCATTGCATATTTGCTATGTCATTTGTCTTGTATGCTTCATAACTTTTCATGCTTGTTCATGCTCCTTAGCTTGCATCATTTGCATTCATAATCTTGTATGAACATCCCCATTGCCTTGCCCCATGTTTGCAGCACCTCATAACATCATAATCATCATCAACATGCTTCTGGTTTTGCTTTGCATCATATCATTTCATCTCATCTTGCATTGCATTGCATTTTCTTTCTAACATTGCAGGTGGTAAGTAAACTTGAGAAGTGGATTTGCCTTCACTTCTCATACCTTTTCTTTTCATCTCTCTTGCATCCATTGCTGCATTCTTATTTGTGTTTGAGTTTGAGCTTACTCATTCTTCTCCTCCCCACTTTCTTTCTTCAAGTGACTTGACTTCTTGAATGAAGCAAGTCATTTTGCTTCTCTTGATCCTGTTCATCTGCTTCCTGATGGCTCCTTTGAAGATTGTTCTTGAAAACCTCACAAACCTTAGGATCATCCAAGCATGACAATGAATTAGGGTTTTGATTAGTCCCCCCATAGTTCTACCTTTGTGTCTCTCTTTGAGTCTCCTCTTCTCACCTCATAATCAGGGACTAAACCCTAAAGGCTTTAAGACTTTGTGCTTAGGGTTATGCCTGCATCCTTCTCTTAGGATGGAGTGTATAACTTTAATCCTAAGTATTAAACCCTTAAGGTGTTCAAATCTCTTAATCAATTCATCTAATAAATATCAAGACATTACACTTGTAACTTGGGCCTTGCATTAGGGTCCTAATTCTTCCTTAAGTGGTTAAGAAGGACTGACCCTAGTGTTAATGGACAAGTCCCCCTCAAGTTGTCTTACAAACCATAAAAAACACTTCATCATCATACCATTAAATAAAATCCACTTAATCAAAGGCTTGTTTTGTCATGGGTTTAATCCCTAATCATGGATTAAGTTGAGGAGTTTTTCTCAACTTAAACATTCTCATCTATTATCCTTCTTTTAGGATGGTGTAATGAGTCTGTTTAATCCTTGATTATGGCTTAATCTCATTACTCAACACTAAACAAAAACCACAAAAACATCTAAATAATCACAAGTAGGTTAATGATCTTAATCCTACACCAAAGGTGATTAAGTGTGAGAATCTGACTTCACACTTAAGGTACTCTCATTACCCCTGATCAGAGGGAAGATGTGATGAGTTTACTAAATCCATTGGTTTAGGCTTAAGCTCATTATCTTATGACAAACTCCAAAAAAGCAATAAAATACTGAAAACTCAAAAAACAGACAATAATCGTCTCCTTCGGGATTCTTTTCTCATCACCTTCACTCACAAACGAGAACTCGCTTCGTCCGTCTAATGCAAGACAGTTCGCATCTGTGCCAGACAGATCATACACTTGAGCATAGGCAAGCAAGCAGTTCACAAGTCAATTCATCTTTCAGTCTCTTTGGGTCGAACTACGGTGTTCTGACTTCCTCATTGCACGAGAGGATACGTAGGCATAACTTAACAGTTATCGAACAAAAGTCTCTGTATATTCCCCCTCCTTCCAGCATTATTCTTTAAGCCTCATTATCATGAGCATCTTATTCTTGTCTTTACACTGACACTTTCATACTTCACATCACTCATACACTTTACACTGACACCTGTACATATTGCTTTCCAGCTCTTTATACACAGATTGCACTGACACTACCCCTTTAAAACACAAATCTTTTAAGCGTGGATCCCGTCGAGTACGGCGGACAATCTGGGTGCTAATACCTTCCCAGGTTGTAACCAACCCCCTTTCTCAGTCTCTCTGGTTCGCAACCGTCTTATCCATCTTTTTCTAGGTCTATGCAGCATTGCCTTTCCTCTGGGATAAAAATGCCTAGCTGGCGACTCTATTCATCTCCAGTGAGTTCACGGCTGTGTGTTCTCACTGTTCCCTTCGCCGACCGTTCGCGTCTGTACCTTCATCTGACCCTGTGTCACTTGTCGGGAGCGACAGACATCTTCATTAATGTTTGTTGGCGTTGTAGGAGATTCCTTTGATAAAATGGGTGCTGATGTTGTAGAAGAAAAAGTTGTTGAACTCTGATTTGTTGAAATAATGGATGGAAGAACTTTTGAAGTTGTTGAAGAATCAATAGGAATGATAGTTGTTGCGGTTGTAGGAGGATCTGTTGATGCTGAAGGAGGGATCATTGATGTTGTAGGAGAATCCATTGTTGTTGAAACAAGAGTTGCTGAAGGAGCTGTTGCAGTAATTTGCAAGATTCCATCTTTGATGAGGCCATCTATGCCAAAACTTAACTTCTCACAACCATTACTAGCTGTCTTGCACAATTCACAACAGGCCCCACAGCCTGGGAACATTTGGCATCTTATAAGTTGAACTTTGACCTCAGCCAGTGGTGTTTGAATCTATGCAACATTATCAATTAGTGTAGATGGTTGGTCTTCTTCAATGGCATTAATCCTGGGCCCACCATGATTAAGCATAGGATTCCTGCTAACATTTGGAGGAGGCGCGAAATTGAGAGCTTTGGAATCGACCAGATCTTGCACCTTCATCTGTAAGGCCTTACATTTCTCGGTATTGTGTCCAGGTGCGTTGGAGTGAAAGGCACACCTGGCATTAACATCATAATTCTTCGGGAGATTGAGAGGATCCGGTGGTGCCAACGTCCTTAACTCAACCAGGTTAAGCTTCAGGAGTTGTGGCAATAAAGCAGCATAAGGCATAGGGATATGGTCAATCACCCTATTTGCCTGAGATGGCCTCTGTTGAAAGGGACGCTGCTGTTGGTTGCTATTGTTGATGTTGTAGTTTCTTTGTTGTGGAAAATGAGATGGTTGCTAATAGTGATGTTGTTGTTGAGCTGGAGCCGGGATGGTAAAAAACCGCTACTGATATGTGAGAATATTGGGGTCTGCCCCTGCTTGTATGGATATCATTTGTTTCACCCGCCCTTCGGGGTCCTGCAAAAGGTTTTCTGGGGTTACTGGAGGTACTTGCACCATTGTCAGAGATTTTGCCCATCTTCAAAAGACTCTCAATTCTCTCACCAGCTATAACTACATCAACAAAACTGGTAGAGGAGAAAGCAGCAAGTCTATCAATATAAGTCCCCTGCAAGGTGTTCATAAACATGTCAGCCATTTATCTTTCTGACATGGGTGGATGGACAGTAGCAGCAAGCTGTCTCCACCTCTGAGCATAATCCTGGAAGCTCTCCCTTGAAGACTGAGACATGCCCATTAAAAGAGTTCTGTTGGGGGCCATGTCTAGGTTGTACTAGTATTGCTGGATGAAGGCTTCGGCCAAATCCTTCCAACATCTTATAGTGGCCCTTGTCAGATGCGAATACCATTCTCTTGAAGCTCCAGTCAGACTATCCTCAAAATAGAACATCCATAACTTCTCATTCATGGTATAGGCCTTGAGTCTTCCAAAAAAGGATTGCAGATGAGTACGCGGGCATGAAGTACCATTATATTTCTCAAAGCATGGGGGTTTGAATTTGTGGGGAATCCTCACCCCATCTACCAGCCCCATATCCATTACGTCGAAGCCCAAAGAATTCTGAGATTCCAAAGATCTTAACTTTTCAGCAATCTCATCCAATCTTCTGTCATATACCTCATCTCCAGCCCCAATAACAGTAAATTGTTCTTCTTGGGGATCCTCTTGCAGGATTCTGCCCCCAGCAGTATTACCTTGAACATTCCTCGGGATGTTAACATCTGGATTCAAATGGGGCCCATACTCTGGTGGGTCAATACGAGGCTGTCCCCGTTCATTATTGCTGGTTCCTCCTGTCCCAAGGTGGGGTTCTTCAGGTGTCTGTCTTTCTACCAGCTCTCTCAGTCTTTCTTGACTCTGGGCTAAGCCAGTCATTACAGCCATAAACTGAGACATTTGGTTTCTCATCTCTACCCTTTCATTCGCCATCTGATTTCTGCCCTCATTCAGGTCCTGCTGTACCTGCTCCATTTGAATGCCTGGAAGGTTGTTATGAGTTGGGTACTGGTGTGTGCGGTTGATAGGGAACACTCGGCGACGAGCAATGTTTCCTGAGATAACAACAAAGTTAGAAACAATAATAATAACAAAAAACCTACAAAACAAAGACAAAGTCAGTATGCAATGCAGTATGCTTATTTATTTTCCAAGGTATCCGGTTTGGTTCTTGGTTTTGACCTTTCCAGACCTCGAGGAAGATGCTGGATGTTGTTGAGAGAAAGCCCAATGAAAACAAACTAAATATATTACAAATGATGAAAAATACATAGTTTGTTTACAATACATGCCCATGGTGGGTCGAAAATACAACAAAAAAGAAAAAGTACATCAAAAGGAAAGAACAACAAGCAAAGAGGAATCAGACATCCAATCCATAATCATCTTCTTTGACTTCCTTCAGGAGTGCCTCAGTCATCGGACCAGCTGGGTGCTCTGTAATGGTCCTAATGAGGAGGTTCCTAGTAGCAATGGCAGTAGTCAGCTTCTTATGCCTGTCCTGATCTTTAGATCTCTTTAACCCCGCTCGGAGCTTCAACTCTGATATCTCCTTCTGAGCTACCAACAAAGCTTCCTGCTGCTTCTTCTCATTGGCCTCCAACTGATCAATCTTGGCCTGATTCCTCTGGTCTTCTTGTGCACGGGCTTCGGTGATCCTGATCCACCTAGCCTGGATTTCCTCCAGGTAATTCTCAGGCCTAGCCTTCTGAATCTTGGCCTCCTTACAGGCATTTTTCAATATCTGTTCCCCAGCCCTTGCTTTCCTTATGTAGTCATCTATCCTTTCAATCATGGTAAGATGCTCAATCTTGAGTCTTTCCAATCTCTCAATGTCCAGGCGACCATCATTTCTTTCCCAAAGAGTCTTCTTCAGGGCTTGAGATAGCTGCTCATTCCTTTCCTTCAACTTTTCAAATTCCTCTAGGATAACTGTTGCTGCAAGCTGTACTGTGGATGGTCCAGGTGTGTCTTCCAAGGTGAAAGGCATCCTGGTGATTTGAGCTCTAGTACGGGACCAGTCTAAATACTGAGCTGAAGCAACATTATTACATCTTCCAAGGATAGCTATCCCTTTTGTCTGGATGTTGTCCCAAGCCCAGGTAGCTTGCCTGACAACAGCTGAATTAGGTTGCACTTCACAGTATAGGGTCTTAGCTAAATCCTATCCTCTGGGAGGGTGAACTAAGGCATAGCCCAATTGTCTCTTAAATAGTAAAGGGTTGTAGTTGATGCAACCTTTTACTCCTATGAGAGGCACATTAGGGTACTGCCCACAACTGGTGATAATGTCCTTGCCTTTGGTGCTCTGGGTACACCATCTGATATCATCTGAAGTTAAGGCAATGAACCTTTTGGCCCAATTCTTCTGCTGATGTGGGTTTAAGAAAGCATCTGATTTAGGCAGGTGTCTGAGTAGCCAAGAGTGAAACAAAGGAGCACAACATCTTACCAACTTCCCCCTTTTTTTTCATTCCTCTGATGAATAGAATAGTAAATATCTCCTAGCAGTGTAGGTACTGGGTTCCTCAGAAGAAACAAATGGATGGCATTCTTACTGACAAATTTAGGCTCATCTGCAAACAATGTAGCCCCATATATGCTGAGGGCTAAAAGTGCACAGACTGCCCTCCACTCTCCCAATGAAGCCTTCAGGATGGCCTGAGAAATCAAGAAGTCCAAATGTAGACCAGGAATCCCAGCTTTTGTTGTCATATTTTGCTCAACAAGGGCAGGCTCCAAGTACAATTCCCTTGCTATCTCTTCACTTCTGGGACCAATCATCTCTGGGTTGAAGGGGATCCCTCCTCTGATAGGTACTCCAATCAATAAAGAAAACTCTTCCAACAGAGGCCCCATCTGAAAGTCAGGAAAGGTGAAGCATCTCAGTGGAGGGTCATAGAACTGCAAGCATGTGTGGATCATGCTTCTCTGAGAAGGATCAAGGTCCATAACCATATCCAAGATACCCCCATAGTGCTCTCTGAACAGTGGGAGGTGGTCAGGTGTGATGAGTGACTGGACCTGCCTGATACCAGTGAATACAGGCTCAAAAACGTGATAAGATATGTTGCTCTTCCTGGGAGTAGCCATGAGTGCTGAAGAAGAAAACTGAAGTCAAATGCTGATGAAGATTACTGACCGAGGAGCTGGAGGTAAGTCTCTGACAGACTGATGCAGGTGGTGATGGAGATAACTGAAGCAGATGCTGAAGAAGATATCTGAAGCTGAGGTCTAAGCAGAAGAAGGGGTCAAAACCAAAACCAAGATATAATGAGGTGGATACCCTAAAAAACAAATAAACAAATGTTAAATGATGCAATGATGATATATGAAAATGATATGCAAGGGTTTGTGATCAAGAGCTGAATCTGATTATCTGTCTTGATATAAGGTCCATGTATGTTCAAAGGTTCAGATGAAGGCTCAGAAATCCAGTAACCAGGGTGGGGGACTCAAATAAAGAGTCACATGTCCAGGGTTAATCACAAGAACTGTCCAAAGTGGAGTACTCTTAAACAAAACAGTAACAGGGTATGATGTGGCCAAGGGTTCCTGCAAACCTGTAAACAACCCAACCCCCTCACATGTAATGTTCTAGAACAAGGATCCTCAGACTTGGATCAGTTATGAGAAGTGTAAACACTTCTAACCCGGAGGTACAATGTTTACAATAACCATAAAAGATCCTCCTCTAATTCACCCCAGATTCTGAAGGTCAAAATAAAGGTCATCCAGACTTAGCAGGCTTCCCAGATAGCCCTAGCACTACAGGAAATCTGTAGCACAGAGTTCTCAAGAAGAAACCCACATCTGAACCGTGTTTCATATTCCCGCACCAGACCGAAATGGAATGGGAAAGAACATGAACCACTCTAGCCTAGGTGTCACTCAGGTTCCAAGTATAGGACCTTAATCTCTCAGTGGAACCCCACCCACCAAAACATAAAACCAGATCCAGCAATGACAGTATGAAATATGCAAAAAAACTGTAAAGAATGCAATAAATAAAGTTGTACATAAAGCAATAAATAAAGCAAAATAAATAAACACATATAGCACATAGCACCCCAGTAAACACAAATCGAATAAGCGCTAGGAGGAACCCATAAAAAGAACCAGAAGCCCTATAAGGTTCCCCAGCAGAGTCGCCAAGCTGTCGCTCCCACCAAATGACACCCGGCCAGAAGGGGTAAAGACGCGAACGGTCTGCGAAAGGAGAAAATGAAGGGTGAAATGAAAAGAGTCGCCAGCTAGGCATTTTTATCCTGAAGGAAAGGTAATGCTGCATAAACCTAGGAAGATATGGATAAGACGGTCGTGAACCAGAGACACTGAGAAAGGGGGTTGGTTACAACCTGGGAAGGTATTAGCACCCAGATTGTCCGCCGTATTCGACGGGATCCACGCTTGGAAGTTTGTGTTTAAGGGGGTAGTGTCAGTGCTATTTTGTGTGCAAAAGCTGGAAAAGAATGCAAGTGTCAGTGCAAGAAAGAAGTGTGAAGTGAACAGAAGGAGTGTCAGTGCAAGAAAAGAGTGCAGTGCTCAAGACAATGAGGCTTAAAAGAATAACACTGGAAGAGGGGGAATATACAGAGACTTTTGTTCGATAATTGTTAAGTTATGCCTACGTATCCTCTCGTGCAATGAGGAAGTCAGAACACCGTAGTTCGACTCAAAGAGACTGAAAGATAAATTGACTGATGAACTGCTTACTTGTCTATGCTCAAGTGTATGACCTGTCTGGCTCAGGTTCTAACTGTCTTGCATTAGACGGAAGAAGTGAGTTCTCGTTTATGAGTGAATGAGGTGAGAAAAGAATCCCGAAGGAGACGATTATTTTTTGTTTTTTTGTGTTTTCAGCCTTTTATTGCTTTTTTGAATTTGTCATAAGAAAATGAGCTTAAGCCTAAACCAAGGGTTAGTAAACTCATCACATCTTCCCTTTAATTAGGGGTAATGAGAATACCTTAAGTATGAAGTAAGCACCTCACACTTAATCACCCTGATGTAGGATTAAGATCATTAACCTACTTGCATTTATTTAGATGTTTTTGGAGTTTTTTTTTAGTGTTAAGTAATGAGTTTAAGCCATAATCAAGGATTTAATGGACCCATTACACCATCCTAATAGAAGGATAATAAATGAGAACATTTAAGCTGAGGAAGGCTCCTCAACTTAATCCATGATTAGGGATTAACCTCATGATAAAACAAGACCCTTATTAAAGTGGATTTTAGTTAATGGTAAGATTAAGAAGTGAATTTTATGGTTTGTAAGACAACTTGAGGGGGACTTGTCCATTAACACTAGGGTTAGTCCTTCTTAACCAATTAAGGAAGAATTAGAACCCTAATGCAAGGCCCAAGTTATAATCTTGATGTCTTAGTGATTATTAGATGGATTGATTAAAGGAATTAAACACATTAAGGGTTTAACACTTAGGATTAAAGTTATACACTCCATCCTAATAGAAGGATACAGGCATAACCCTAATCACAAAGTCTTAAAACCTTAAGGGTTTAGTCCTTGATTATGAGATGAGAAGAGAAGACACAAGAGATAACACAAAGGTAAAACTAATGGGGGAACTAATCAAACCCTAATTGTTATCATTCTTAGTTATTCCTAGGGTTTATGAGGCTTGCAAGAGATCTTCAAGGAAAAGCCACCAAGGAAGAAGAAAGATGGAAGGAGGAGAAGCAGAAAGAAGCAAGACAACTTACTTCACTTAAGAAGATAAGTTGCTTGGAGAAAGAAAGTGAGGAGGGAAAATGAATGAGCAAGCTCACTCTAATACAAAAGTAAAATGCATCAATGAATGCATAAGAGAGGTGAGAAGATATTGTGAGAAGTGAAGGCAAATTCACTTCTCAAAGACTTACCACCTGAAAAGTTAGCAAAAGGAGATGAAATGAAATGAAAATGAAATGAAATGCAAGGATGAAAACCAAAGTCAGAAGCATGTTCATGATGATAATGATGCAAATAGATGATATAAATGTATGTCATGAGATGAAGATGATCATACAAAGGATGAGAATGCAAATGAAGCATAAAGGAAGCATGAAAGTTCATGAATGCATATGGAATGTAATGAAAGCATAACATGGTAAATGGATGATGCAATGATCAAACATGAGTCTAATGTGTCCTAAGATGTCTTATATGTCATGTGGATGTGCAAAATGTCATGGCAAGTTCATGTGTGCAAGCTTATGCAAGATGAATGCAAATGAAGATGCAAATTAGGGTTATATGAACATGTGAGATGCAAAACTCAAAAACAGAAGAAAATCATAAGATAAAAAATTGAAAATTGACTTAAAGGAACCCTAAACCCATACTAGTTCACCATCCAAAGGGGGAGGTCAGAAGCTAAACCTTAAGGGAGTTATGAATTTCCTAAGTTTCTAGGGTTTAAAGGGTGATCCTAAAGATAAAATGCCAAACAAATTGAAAATGAAAGATAAAAATGAAACAAAAATGTTTTTAGATGCTTGAAACCATGTATAGCACAATGCAAAAAGAATCATTCACAAACTCAACTTGGATCAAAAGTTATGAATTTTTGAAGTTAGGGTTTAAAATATGCAAATTTAAGAACCCTAATTCATTTGAAAAATGTCAAAGCATGATCAAAACCAAAAAGAAATTTGTGTGGTGAGTTTGTAAATGTTTCTAAATTCCTAAGAATGTTCTCTGAATTTATTTGTGATTTTTAAATACCTAAATATATTTTTAATTAATTAATTCTCATTAACTAATTAAAAATAACATTTAAATGATTTAAAAATGTATTTTTAATGCAAAAAATGAAAATAAAAATATTTTTCGGTTATGAAAATTAATTAAAGGCTGGATAAAAAATTTCAGAATTTTTTGATGTTTTTTCCTATTTTTTAAAATTCGTACAAATTAAATAGAAACAAATGAAATAAAAATTAATTAAATGAGGGAAAAAGGAAAAGTCAGCTAATCCTAGGGTTGAGGTTCAAAGCTGGGTTGGAGGGAATTGACCTCGCGTGCATCTGGACGGCTGAAATTCAAACTACACTAATTATGATTAAAGCCCTAATCTGAACCCTAATGACTTTCAGATGACCGGAACAGTGTTCCGGTCATCTTCTCCGGCAGCTCTCTCACTCAATCTCTCTCAAAACGCCATAAAAACTCACTAAACTCTCCAGAATCAATCCTTGAACATCACTAAACACAAACCACACAACAAAACTCATTTATTTTTCGTGAATCATGCAAATCGAATCAAAACACATTTCACGGGCAAAGTTTCAGAGGTTCATAAAATCCTTAAAACTCAACCATTTTCAAAAAGAAAAGCATCAGCATGACCAGCATAACATGAGGAACAATTCTATAACCTAAAATCAAGCTTCTGGAAAATTTGTTCTTGAGGTTACCTGAAATGGAGCTTTCGAAAATGGCACTGTCTGGGCTCTTCTTTGGTGCTTTTCCACTCCTCTTGACCCCCTTATGCTTCTGGAATGCTTTGCTGAAGTGTATGTGGCTTCTCCTTGAAGTTCAGTGAAGTTCAGTTCAAAGGGGGAGAAAATCGTGTTTTGTGTATGATGGCTTTTAGGGCAAAGTGAAGGGTGGGAAATGATCAGTGATTGATGCTGAGATGAATGATGGTGTTGGTTTGAAGAATGAATGGCTAAGTTGTGTGTTTCGATAGAAAATGCAAAGAGGGAGATTTTTGTGAATGCTGAGTTATGGGAGAGTTCAGGCTGTGTTCTTGTTATGTTTGGCTTGCTTTTGATTAGTATAAGGTATTATGATTGGTCAGAAAGTTGGTAATGGCATAATGTGATTGGTATGGTGCAAAATGCAAAAAGTCAATGTTTGTTGTCCTTTGAGGTATGGGCTGTTTCAGGCCAAGGACAAGGGGGTGTTTCGCGCAACTTGATTCAAGGATGTCCATAGAAATCAGTTTGAGGCAATTTGGCAAGTTTGTGGGAGGTTGTGGGAGGTTTTGCAATTTTGTGAACTTTTGGCCCCCTTTGGATTTCTTCATGTGCAAGTCATGGAAATGTGAAATTCTTTGGGCAATTTGCAGCAAAATGGATCATGTGATGTTGTTATGATGTTTTGAGGCCAATTAGAAACCAAATCAATCATTAGAAATCCTTCTTGCAAAAATCCCTCTTTTGAGAATTTATGAGAAAATGACTTATGGAGGCTTGTGATCCAAGGCATGAAACTTTGTGAATTTGTGCAATTCTGATTTTGGCAAGTTGTAATGATGCCTAGAAGTCATTTAGAAGTCACAAAATGGTTTGGTATGAGGTTTTGCAAAAAATCCCTTTTGGCATGAAACATGAAATTATGTGATTTTTGCCAACTTTGGAAAGCCATAACTTGAGTTCAAAAATGAGTTAGATCTTGTTCTTGTACTTTTTGAAAAGGGAATGATCCAATCTACAACTTTCATGACCAATAATTTTTCATTTGAAGCTTTTTTGGTTAAAAAAGAGGAGGTTGAAAAACTTTCCCAAAATGGAAAGTTTACATTACAAGTCATTTCCATATTTGGCAACTTTTGGTTTAGCCCACTTTTCTTCAAATTTGTGAACTTTTAAACACTTCAATGATCAAATAAAGACCATATAACTTCAATTTGATGAAAAATCCACTTTGGGTCCATTGATGGGGGCCTCAGATGCCCTGATTTTGCTCTGACTTGCTCAAGAAGTTACCCAGTGATTAGATGACTTCCACAATGAATTTCTTCATCAAACTTGGTATGCATGATCCTTATATCATATTGAGATCAATAGAAACAAGAATGACCAAAAAATTTGGAGTTATGGCCTCTGAAACCAAAACCCTAATTTTAGGTCATCTGTGTAGTTAAACCTGGCTCTGCTTCCATGCCTTGCCAGTTCTTGTGATTTTCTGACTTTCTTGATCTTAGGAGGATATAATATGATGAATGAACATACATGGACCCTTTTGAGATGATTGAAGACCTTTAGGGTGGCTCAGATGGCTCATGGATTGCTCAGGTCACAAACCCTAGGTGCAGATGACTTTGAACCAATGCAATGAAGCAAAAATGCAATATGAGATGATATGATTGAACTTATGCAAATGAAAAGATCACAAGCCATGGTGTGAACTTAGTGAGGGCAAATTTGGGGTGTTTACAGGGACAAAATTTGACTTAGATATGGGGAGTTACCTCTTGATCTAAGGATCATCAACACCAAGCTTGTGGTAAGTAACAAGAAGAGCTTTTCCATCTAGGAGGAATGGATATGTCAAGTATTATGTCTTGACATTGTATTGTTGCAAGTTGGGGGAGACTTGACAATACAAAATATATGATTATTGTTGGATGCTCAAAGAATCATTGAAGAATCTGGGGGAATTTATTTTTCTCTGCATATTGAAGCCATTTTCTGGTGGATTGAGTTCTGACTATTACACTGATATGAGAAGTCTTGTTTTAATCTAAAGAAAAATGCATGTAAAGTGAAGACAATGTCTGACGTGATGTCAGGAAAGTTTTGTAGAACATGTTTGCTTGTAATTGAATTTCTTTGGACGGTTCCTCAAAAGAAGAAATACTCAACAGTCTTGGCTGGTGCGTATGTGTTGGAGTTATTTACTAGGTTAAGGATCAGTGGAATTGACTAGCGTTACTTTCTAAGGAAATTCTTGGCTATAAATAAGATTGCTGTGACACTTTTTGGTCTCACAATTATTTCTCTTCAAGTGAGTGATAAAATTACGTTCTTCAAATATTGGGTGAGTTGTATCTGGGTTTGAAGTTGTATGGGTTACTTTTGGTAAGTTTTGGCTAAAAATGGGAGAAGAATGTTGTTCTGGGTGTTGGGTTCATTCGAGCAATGACGGTGTAAGAATGTTGGAGAAAGATGTTCTATCATCTTTCCTTAATCTTTCTATTTGCACGTGTCTTGTGATCTGAGTTGAAAAATAGGTTGTGACTTGTGACCTGAGTTACATAATGTATGTACTCACTGTCATGATTGTTTAAGCTCTTTCTGGATTTCAGAAAGGAGTAATCACTAAGGTAACTCTCGAGACAAATAAGGCTCTCGCTCATTCTACACAGGAAGAAGGCTGTTTTAGCCAAACTTTGTCAAAAGGGGGAGATTGAAATCTCCTGATGTTTGACTAAATTTTAGCAAAACTTTGATATAATAAAGATCAAGAAATCTGCTAAGGATTAAAGAAGTTATAGAAGATGTATCAACAATATGACATGACATCTTCCTAATATAGCTGGTTTCCATACTTAACAAATCTGTAAAGGATTTGGTGCGAATTTACAGAGTGAATCAAGGAGCAAAGATAGAAAGCCCAACAGAAGAAGACTATATAAGGAGACTTAAACCTAGGATTAAATTAACCTTTGTAACTTTTGTATCACTTGTAACTTTGTAATGTAAATACTTTGTAAAATAAAGGTTTAGGGTTTGAGAGTCGTTGGCTCTCTTAGGAGTTAGAAGTCTCCCTTCTGTAGTATGGGATGTAGGGAGGAAGGCAGAGATACAAGGGGCACAACCAGAAGTCTTTAGGCAATGGTTTATGTAATATTCTTGGACGAAACTTTGAAGCAAGTCCATGATAAATTGTTGGTCAAGCAACCGTAACAGGTTCTGGAGATCAGCAAAAGACAGAGACATCGTAAGTGGTGATGAAGGGTGTGAGAAGGGGTCTCATATCAAAGGTTGTAAACGACTAGAGTTTAGCCTTAGATAAAGATGTTCATTAAAGGTAGTGATTAGGATAAAGTTTTAAACCGTGAGTTTATCTTTATGGTAATACTACAAGATAGTGAAGTTTTCATCCTGGATTGGTATCCCCCAGATATAGGTTTGTTAACACTGAACTGGGTCAACAATTATTGTGTTCTTTATATTCTGCCATTTATAGATTTATGTATGTATGTTCTTGACTGAGATGTTCCAACATATTGTCTTGACATCAGTTGGTATTCGAGTTGTACTACTTCAAAACAGCAGGTGTGTTATTCTTCTGTTTATTAAAAGTGTAGTAATCATTGTTTTAACATTAAGATGGGACATTGAAGTATTTGCATAACTAGAATTTCAATAATATTATTCTCCTTCGATTGATGTTATTATTTTTATGTATGTTTTTTTGTGTGTATTTCATGGAAGAGCTTTTAGAAAGAGACGAGTAATAACTATTCACTTTGGGCTCATTGTACAACTTCTCTTTTGGGATGCAAGGATTCATCATTAAGTATCCAACACCATACATTGTCACTTGGTGGAAAGCATATCTCATTGAGATTCCAATATAATATGTTACCACTTGGATCACCTTGTGATTGTATGAAGAATGTGCATCTATCATGAGTTATCTTAAATTGATCATCTTTGCATTTTCCTCCATCTCAAACACGATTTTTAGGGTGATGTAGTCTTTTACATATGCTTGTTCACTAGAAAATACAACTAGTGGACCTTGGAAAGCTTTAAGATCTTCAAGATCTAGGCAAAGTCTCTTGAAAGCGTCCTAATGGAGAATATATGTAGAGCTTCACTGGTCAATTAGCACTCGCTTGTTTCCCAATCGTCACACCTTACAGTTATGACCATGGGGTCTTTAAGGGGATGGATTTTGGTGGCGTCTATGGTGATATATATATATATATATATATATATATATATATATATATATATATATATATATATATATATATATATATATATATATATATATATATGCAAGTATGCATAATCAAATAGTAGGAAGTTATGTAAAAGAAAAGTATTAATTTCACAGAGATTATAATAACTTAAGTTAATTCTTAGTGCAAAACTTTGTGAATAGCCATGAGAAAAAGATAATAATAATAATGGTTGATTGTCACAGACTCAAGTTGAGTAGTAATTTATAAGAGTAAAAAAGTTAAATCAATAGTGAGAGACTGTCAGACCCTAATTTTTGACCCTAAGATTTTTCGCATCTCATCTGCATTTCGCATACAAGCAAGATCACGTACTGGTTCATGTATCCCTTTTCAGGTGCAGGTCTATGCCTTGCAGAGGATCACCATGTTTAATTTCTTTTATTTGTTTATATTCACTAACTTCTAACCAAAATATCAAAAAATATGGTGCAGTCTGTTTCTTCTTCTTCTCTGTGTTGCAGGATTTCAAAGACATGGCTGTGATTCTCAATTCAGATGTGGTTGTTCAATTATGATTCGATTCAGATGGACGTTTGACCTAATCTTGGTCAAACTATCAAAATATTGTTTCAATTGCAAGTTATGTGTGCCAGTGGTCTATTTCTCAGACAATGCGTTTCAAAGTTCAAGCTGTGTTATGTGTGAAAGTAATCAGTTATTAGACAATGTTTTGTGCGAAGTTTGGTTTGAATATTCAAGTTCATCAGTTTACCAATGATTCATCTGAGGATTTATTTTCCTCAGTATGGTTTCGAATAATCAAGACAGATTTCAAGTGATTGTGGTATAAGCGACAAGTTGTGCAGTGGTTCAGAAGTGTTGGTGTTCATTGTATCAGTGGCTTGTGAAGAAAAATCAGGATTTGTTGTGGGCTTAAAAATCAATTTCATATCCATCACCCATTTTTCCGATTAAAGCATTTCCTTTTATGTTTCAATTTCTTTATTATCCATTTCATTTTTATTTTATTTTATTCAATTCATAAAAATTCCCAAATTCTAATTCTTTTTTTTATATATCCATTCTTTTCTATTTTTTTCCAATCACATTATTCAAATTTTAGCCATTATCCTTTTTTTATTAAATCACTCCATATGACCATTTCCAATTATCCTTTTTTTTGTTATCCCATTATTATTCAAATTCTAAAAATTCCATTCATATTAATAATTTTTATTTTTTCAATTATCTTTTTAATACTTTTCCAATTCATTAAAAAATATATTGCCAAAGAAATATCAAAAAAAAATTATTATCAAAAGTCCATATATTTTTTCTTTTTTAAAAGGGGCCATTGGCCCATTCATTAAAAAAGGGAGGATCCAAGTACATATCAAAGCATCAGTCAGCATCTCACATGCTACTTTCACAACTTTTCCCAGCCCAACAAGCTTCCACAAGCCAATATCAAGCCACAGTCACAGCATCCAACACGCCGTACAAGCCCCACAGCTAGAAACAGCAGCTTCACCTCTCAACATCAAACACAAGCCATTCAAGCTGCTTCATCACACAACAAGCATTAAACACAGCTTCACACACTTGCACGCCGTACACAGTCAAGCCGCAGCAAGCCCACTCGCAGAAACTAAATCAAAACGCACAGCTTGCAAGCCACAAGCATATTCACAACCAAGCTGCAGCTTCACGCGTACCAGCCTTTTTCGCACGAAACAACTACAATATGCCGCAGGCCCAAAACAGTTTTTCCACCAACAACAACACGCGTGAAAGCATCCAAGCCAAGGCTTCAATCATGCAAGTCGCAGCACACGCATCCCGCACGAACAAGCATCAACACGCAGCTGAACAATACGCTGCTACCAAACAACAAAACGCAAATCGATTGAACTCAAAACGCAGCAAATTCGTAAACAAAAAAACTGAAGCAAGAGCACGCATTTGTCATGAGCAAAACGCAACAATATCTCCAAAAATGGAAATTCAAAATTTAGATTCAAATTCTCACCTTCATCCTCTATAAATTAAACCCCAATCTTATTCAATCTCCAAGCTTTGAGAGCACGTCAAATCCCTGCCAAAAAATCACCAAAGCTTCAACTTCATTTTTTCTAATTTTTCGTTCCATTTTATTCACCCTCGATCTGAACGAATCTTCAAATTATTCATTCACTCTTCTTCAATCTTCCTCTCTAAACATCTCGCAACACCTTTGTTTTCTCATTTTTCAACATCTTCGCTTAACAACGAAAACGACGGCATAACAATAGTAGTGAGAAAGAGACCGAAACACATCAAACGAGAAGAATCAGAGACATTTTTTTTCTCACTGAAGAAGGTAATTGCGCCGTGGTTTTGATGAATTTTGAAAAGGAATAGTGACGACGGATACAGGGAGAAGAAGAAGTGGCGTTCATGTGTGGAAGAAGAGGAGTTATTTTTTTTCTATTTATTTTTATAATTCTGATTTTTATAAGAATAGACCATGTGTTGGTTAGTGGACTTTGGATCCATTTTCTTTTCAAAGTGATATCCACCACTCCTGCGTTTTCACCCCCACTCCCCTCCATTCTCTTTTCTTTTTTTTTTTATTATTAAAGCTTTTCTCTAATTAATTTTTGTGATATGTTTTTTTTAAATAATTTTGTTAATAGATTCTTAATTTTCAACTATAAGTTCCTTTTTAAGAAAAGTATATAAAAAAAAGGGATGTTAGTGTTTATGAGTTTTTTTTTACTTCATTTTGATTTTCAATTGGTTGGGTGTTGAATGGATTCTATTTTAGATCCACTTTCTTATTCATCTTATTTTCTTTTTGGTCAATGAGATCTCCGATTCGCGATTATTGGTTTTCGAAGATGTTTAATCTTCATTATTTCAAATCTATGGATGAATGATCATGTGGATCATTCTCTATACTTTGGAATCGTGATAGGTTGCCTTCGATAATACAATGTGAAATCCCGATTAAGATTAGACCGTTACCTTTTCTTTTTGTGCGACATGTTTTCGGAGAATGATTCATCATATCATTTCTCTAACATGTATTAGCACAAATATTTTCCACCTTAATTGGTGGTGGCCGGCCTCATTTGTAGGGTAATTACTCAGTAAATTACTCGGCGATTGCTTAACATAGACCTAAACTTGTCCCGAATTCGGAATAAGATCCACTTGGATCCGGTTGCCTCGATTTTATTATCTTTCGTGGTTGTGCTTGATTAAGTTCATCATACCACTTATATGTAAATATTATAATAATGTAAATATAATCCATTTTAATTCAATCTCTCGCACCTTATCCTCTTTATTTCAATTTCTCGCTCCTTATCTCTCTTATTATGCTTATTATACTATATCATTCATCATATTGTTTATGTTTATATTGTTGCTTGTTATTTTTCTTTTGTCCATTTGGACACAAACATTAATAAAGGATTAAACATCTAAAAGACTTGTGACTTTAATTTCGGACTATGGTTACTATCCTTAGCATTGGACTTGGAGTTTCGGACTTAGATTTTAGGATCTATCCCTTTGCTTGAGTTGTTATGGATTGAAGACTTATGCTCCGATTAAGTTCATGTGTTCATGAAGATGGAAATCCAATTGTTTCAAAGAATGCTTGCCATGCGGTTTGATCGTTCTTCCTTTAACTTTTAAATTCGAGTCTTAGGATAGTCCCTTCATCTCTTCCCATCTTCTTCAATTTTCAAATCTTCTTCCTATTTTCAAAATTTTCTTTGTTCTCAAACTTCAAACATTTTTGCAATCAAACCTTGACTTAGGTCAAGTGATTTTACCTTTTCATTTCATTTCCTTAATAAATGCTAAACTACATAAGCATATCGAAACTTTTCTTCTCAAAAACTGTAAAAAATATTCAAACATCATTCAATTGTTTTTGTGCCCTCGTGCACGTTTCTCTTAACCATTTTTATGTTTAAAATCAATTCAACTCATTGTTTATTTTCACAATTTGTACCACGAACTACGGGGTTTTGATCTCGTATTGCACTTTGTGGGTACGTAGGCATGAGACGTTCGTCTCTTCAAACACAAAAATCTTAAAAAACATTCTTCTTCTCATCTCTTCAATCTTTTTTCAAGCAAACCAATTTCAGACTAAAAAAGCAGTAAATATTTCAAAGGGTTCCCGTGGAGTACCACGGACAGGTCGGGTGCGTAAAACCTTCCCGATTTGTAACCTATCCCCTTACCCGTTCTCTGTTTGTTTCTTTTAGCTTTTGCTTTTAGATTCATTAGGTTTTGTTCGTTCTTTTTCCTTTTTCCATTTGGAAATAAATAAAAGCGCGGTGGCGACTCTGTGTACCTTGAGTTAAGTTAATCAATAGCTTACACTCGTGATTTTACCGCTACAGAGACATGTTGGGAAATTATCCGTTTAATGAGTTTCATGTTTTTTTGTCTGATGAGATTTGTCGTTACGGGTGAGGCAGAAAATGATCAAGGGGTGTGTGTCTACAACATCAAAGCATGTGTGTTAAGTTATGGGAACAAATATCTAGGTCTCACAATAACATCAAAGCATGTCTTGTATAACTTATGATTTCCCCTATGGTTGTAGTTGTTTATGTCGAAAGTGACTATCATCACAACCATTTTTTCAAGAAACACGATTCCGACTATTGCAAATATTGGAAAAAAGTAAATATTCTTTTTTGTCAAGATTTTTCATGACCATACTCTCGATGTTGACCATGTTTGCAATAATCGAGTTGTTTTTCTGAAAATGGGAGTGAACATTGCATATCATTGCATCCTCGCATATTCTTGCGTTCATCCGAGTTGTGTGGGAATTCATCCCGGTTGTTTCTTTCCTCAGTTGTCTGTTGATCCGTCAAGCTGACTCCTCACCACAGATACGGTACTAGAGCTGCTAGAGCTATCAGATTGAGAATGGAACACCAAGAACAACATAACATGGATGTCCGGATGGAGATTGATGAGTTGAAGGCCGGTATGACCAGGCTCACTGAAATGATGCAAGTTCTGATTTCTCGAGGTGAACCACCTCAAAGGACTTTTATCTCTGAAGTTTTTACCGCTGTTGTTGATCCTCCTGTTGTTCAGCAACCAGTTTCTACTTGGCCAGAATATGGGTTACCTCCGGATTATGTGCCAGTTTCTGCTACTGCTCAAGTGGGTGGTCCATCTGTTGTGCCAGTCTTTTCAGCTCTGACTTTTGTCGAACCTAAACCTGTTGTGCACACTACTGCTCAGACTACTTATCAGAATTCTCCTTTCTTGTACCAAGCTGCTGGTCCACAAGCTGAAAGTTAGGGTGAACCTGGATATATGGATGAAGTTAGAGAGCAATGTCCGACTCTTGAGAAGAGGGTAAGAGGTCTAGAAGGAAAAGATGTCTTTGGTTCTACTGCAATAGACATGTGTTTGGTTTCCGACTTGGTTCTTCCTGATAAGTTCAAGGTTCCTGTATTTGAGAAGTACAATGGTCATACTTGTCCAAAGATTCATCTGCTAATGTATTGTCGCAAAATGGCTGCACATGCCAAGGATGATAAGCTTCTTATTCACTGTTTTCAAGATAGTTTGAGTGGTGCTTCTATGAAATGGTATGTTGGACTTGAGAAGAGTTACATCCAAAGTTGGAAAGATTTATCTGATGCTTTTGTAAGGCAGTATAAGTACAATCTGGACATGGCGCCTGACCGTCGTCAACTTCAAAACATGTCACAGAAAGAGAAAGAATCGTTCAAAGAGTACGCTCAGCGTTGGAGAGAGCTAGCTGCTCAAGTGGAACCACCTTTGCCCGAAAAGGAATTAACTGGTTTGTTCATGGACACTCTTCAACCGTTCTTTTGGGAGAAAATGGTAGGAAGTGTTTCATCTGGTTTTTCTGACCTAGTCACTATCGGAGAAAGACTAGAGGAAGGTATCAAGAAGGGTAATATTACCAATTCTAAATCTCCTAATGCTGCAAGAAAGTCTTTTGGGAATCCTCACAAGAGAAGAGATGGTGATGCTTATGCTGTTTCAACTGAGAGGAGGCCTTATCACCCGCAACAACGATATGTTCAACCATATGTAGCTGCAATTGCTCCTGTTGTTAAAACTCCATCTGCTCAAACTCAAGCTCAAGTTCAAGCTCAACCAGCTCAAGCTCAAGTTCAAATTCGAGCTCAAGCTCAGGCTCCTCATCCTGCTGCTGGACAAAATCAGTATCGCAATAGGCCAAACTTTGATCCTATTCCGATGCCTTACACTGAATTGTTTCCTTCCTTGATTAAGAGTGTTTTAATTACTACTAGGCCTCCGCCTCCTGTTCCAAATCCTCTTCCGGTTGGTTATAGATCGGACCTTCGTTGCGAGTTTCATCAAGGTGGAACTGGTCATGACTTGGAACATTGCTTTGCACTGAAAGCTAAGGTGCAAGAACTTATCAGGAACAACATCCTTTACTTTAATGACACTAATCCCAATGTTATTAACAATCCTTTGCCGAAGCTTGGGAAGTGAATCTTCTAGAAGACTTCAATTGTCAATTTTTCTTCAAGGCCAGAATATCAGACAGGACAGATCATCCTTGTTGTTGATGGATCACTAGGCCATTGTTTCTTTATGTTTGCAATCTTTCTTCAATCATATTAAGTTGTTTGCTTTTAAGCTTGTTTGTACTTTCATGTTGGTTTTAATGAAATGAGCATTGCTTTGTTTTGATTCAATTTCATTTATTATTTGCATCTTTATGCTTTACATTTCAAGTTCATTTATCTTTTCTCAAAGTTTTACAATGATTGGAGGGAGGATGATGAAAACGAGATACCCATAATTGTTGTTAGTATGCTTTCAATTGAGACTTGGTTGATGACATACAGGCATTGTTTCAAATCCTAAACACTGGAGAAATAAGGAAGTTAATCCTTTGTCAACCCCTTTGAGCCTTGAAGTTGGAGTTTCTTTCTATTCGAAAAAAAATCGTAATTTTAACCGGGAATAGGTAGTTCTCAATTAATTCGAATGTGCATTCAAGTACAAGAGAATCATTCAAGACACCTTTCAATAAAGTTTGCAATCTCAAGCTTTCCTTCATACACCTCAAAGAAGTGTTGAAGATGTTTCTCAATTCAAAAGCCAATGATGGTTCGTCGTAATCATTAAGCCATGCAGTCATTATCATTAAAAAAAAAATTGATATTGAAAAATTTATTGAAAAATCAAATCCCGCTAAGTCAAAACCTATGAAGGAGACTTAGGCAAAAGCTGGGGCATCCCGCTGGCTGTAAGTTCAAATGACACAGTTCAGGCAAAAAAAAATTAGGGATAATAAAAAGAAATATTTGTCAAGAGGTCATCAAAATCCTCAACAAAAATAAGTTGTGTTGACCAAAGTCCTCACTAGAAGTAACCAAAAGGAAAGATGTGACTGTTATCTCAAAATCCTTTGGCTTATGAACCATTTTCACCTGTGCAATCCTAAATTTCTGGGAACTTGAATGCATAGGCTGAATTAATTGAATGTAGGACTGGAGTTCATCGCGAAGTTGGGTTGGGTACAAATAAACTTTGAGCCTATATCCTTTGTTTCATAAACCGTGAACCAAACCACGTTACAACCTTCAAAAGTCCTAATTGAATTCAGGTTTCTCTTGAAAAGCATACTACAACGAGGTTGCGTAAACTGACTCCCAAGTTCTTTACCAATCATTTGTTTCTTAAACTTTTGCTTTATCTTCCATGTTGTCTGAACCACCGTGTTTTGACAATGTTTTCATTTACTTTACATCAATAAATTTCATTCCAAAGATGATTCTTGATTTCAAAACTTTGCATTAAAATTACCAGGTTTGTACAAACACTTTTTATTTGCAAATAAACTTTCCTCATCAAGGAATTTTCAAACAGTTAAGAAACTTGGTCGGTGATCCTACCAAGGGGCAAGTTTTTCTCAGTTCCTATGGTTCAAGTGTTGTTGCTCAATGTAAGTTATTCTCAGATTTGGTTAGTCAGAAGATTCTCTGCAAGTTTCATACTGGGGTATTTTCTTAGCATTCATTTCAAGAACTGAAGCCATGATCAGTTTATTTTTCTCAACAGTTATCTCAAAGATGTGATTATTTTCTCCGGCAGTAATCAGGAACTGAATCCATTATCAGTTTACCTTCATCAGTTATTGAACTTGGGGCAACTTTCTTAAAGAATCCCCAAGCAGCTTGGCAGGACTTCTCAAAAGATTTTCAACTTGGTACATTTTACTGGTGTGACAGAGATTTGTTCAAAGAGCAGTAGCATCTCTAATTTCCGAGCAGAATGACAGTGATCTCCGTGTTGAGGAATCAGTCTTCTTTCTTTTCACTCCTCTAAGAGTCTAAACTGGTTGTCAGCATTTCCTCTCATATTATTGTCTTGGGTGTGTTATTCCCCATTTTCGAAAAAGTTCGCATATTTGAGTGTGTTATTCCTCATTATGCATTTTCTTGGGTGTGTTATTCCCCAGTCTTGTTTATGTTTGCATATCTGAGTGTTTTAGTCCTCATTATGCGTTTCCTTGGGTGTGTTATTCCCCAGTATTGTTCATATTTGCATATTTGAGTGTTTTAGTCCTCATTATGCGTTTTCTCGGGAGTGTTATTCCCCAGTTTTGTTTACCATTGCATATTTGAGTGTTTTAGTCCTCATTATGCGTTTTCTCGGGAGTGTTATTCCCCAGTTTTGTTTACCTTTGCATATTTGAGTGTTTTAGTCCTCATTGTGCATATTCTTGGGTGGTTTAGTCCCCATTTTCGTAAATGTCTGCATACTGAGTGTTTTAGTCCTCATATGCATTTCTCAAGGTCTTGTCGTTTTCAACTTCTTACCTTTTGGTCAAAGTCCAACTTACTTGGCATTTGTCTGTCTCTCCAGAACTTTTTCTTCACCTACTTGTTGTGTCTTCTCAGATATTACACCCTTTTATCCGATTTCCATTCTCGGATGTCCATAGGGAAGTCATCACTGAGTTGATGTACTGTCCGGGACTTTTCCCATTTCATTCAGTTCTATTCCTGAATGTTGTGATTCACATTTTATCCGATTGCCATTCTCGGATGTTGTGATCACTTACCTTCCGATTTCCATTCTCGGATTTCCATGTTGGAGTCGTCATTGAGTTGATGTGATTTCCCGAATTTTTCCCATTTTCATTCAGTTCTGTTCCTGAATGTTGTGTTTCACTTTTTATCTGATTGCCATTCTCAGATGTTGTGATTACCCTTTTATCCAATGCCATTCTCAGATATCCCTAGAATAGTCAGTAATGTCATCCTTGGGTGCTTCTGGTGTACTTTTTCGAGACTTTGTCTCACTTCATTCAGTGTTATTCCTGGATGTTGTGATCCTTTTTATCCAATTGCCATTCTTGGACATTTTCGTTTCGGCTGAGCCATGTGGTGGTCTCTAGCATGTTGTTTTTCCCGTCGGAGTTTCATGCTCCTTATCCTCAGCGTTTATTTTATTTCTTGTGTCGTCTTGTCCCTCATGGACTTCTCTGCATTTCATTGGGTTCCATATACATTTCATGTCATCTCATAATTTTCTCATAACATCTCATATGCTTTCATATTATTTTCTATGCTTTCATAACATTTTCATATATTTCCATATCATTTTCATATCATCTTCGTATCATTTTCATATTGTTTGTTTCATTTCATTCCAGTTTTTGGCATCTTAGGATCAAAAATTGGGTTTTTGATATTTAAGTATCTTCCATCTTGTCGAAAAGAAGATTTCAATCTTCATTATCTTTGGATTGAAGAAACTTAAATAGGGGCATCTGTCAGACCCTAATTTTTGACCCTAAGATTTTTCGCATCTCATCTGCATTTCGCATACAAGCAAGATCACGTACTGGTTCATGTATCCCTTTTCAGGTGCAGGTCTATGCCTTGCAGAGGATCACCATGTTTAATTTATGTTATTTGTTTATATTCACTAACTTCTAACCAAAATATCAAAAAATATGGTGCAGTCTGTTTCTTCTTCTTCTCTATGTTGCAGGATTTCAAAGACATGGCTGTGATTCTCAATTCAGATGTGGTTGTTCAATTATGATTCGATTCAGATGGACGTTTGACCTAATCTTGGTCAAACTATCAAAAGATTGTTTCAATTGCAAGTTATGTGTGACAGTGGTCTATTTCTCAGACAATGCGTTTCAAAGTTCAAGCTGTGTTATGTGTGAAAGTAATCAGCTATCAGACAGTGTTTTGTGCGAAGTTTGGTTTGAATATTCAAGTTCATCAGTTTACCAATGATTCATCTGAGAATTTATTTTCCTCAATATGGTTTCGAATAATCAAGACAGATTTCCAGTGATTGTGGTATAAGCGGCAAGTTGTGCAGTGGTTCAGAAGTGTTGGTGTTCATTGTATCAGTGGCTTGTGAAAAAAAAATCAGGATTTGTTGTGGGCTTAAAAATCAATTTCATATCCATCACCCATTTTTCCGATTAAAGCATTTCCTTTTATTTTTCAATTTCTTTATTATCCATTTCATTTTTTTTATTCAATTCACAAAAATTCCCAAATTCTAATTCTTTTTTTATATATCCATTCTTTTCGATTTTTTTCCAATCACATTATTCAAATTTTAGCCATTATCCTTTTTTTTATTAAATCACTCTATATGACCATTTCCAATTATCCTTTTTTTTGTTATCCCATTATTATTCAAATTCTAAAAATTCCATTCATATTAATAATTTTTTTTTAATATTTTTTTCAATTGTCTTTTTAATACTTTTCCAATTCATTAAAAAAAATATATTGCCAAAGAAATATAAAAAAAAATTATTATCAAAAGTCCATATATTTTTTCTTTTTTAAAAGGGGCCATTGGCCCATTCATTAAAAAAGGGAGGATCCAAGTACATATCAAAGCATCAGTCAGCATCTCACATGCTACTTTCACAACTTTTCCCAGCCCAACAAGCTTCCACAAGCCAATATCAAGCCACAGTCACAGCATCCAACACGTCGTACAAGCCCCACAGCTAGAAACAACAGCTTCACCTCTCAGCATCAAACACAAGCCATTCAAGCTGCTTCATCACACAGCAAGCATTAAACACAACTTCACACACTTGCACGCCATACACAGTCAAGCCGCAACAAGCCCACACGCAGAAACTAAATCAAAACGCACAGCTTGCAAGCCACAAGCATATTCACAACCAAGCTGCAGCTTCACACATACCAGCCTTTTTCGCACGAAACAACTACAACATGCCGCAGGCCCAAAACAGTTTTTCCACCAACAGCAACACGCGTGAAAGCATCCAAGACAAGGCTTCAATCCAGCAAGCCGCAGCACACGCATCCCGCACGAACAAGCATCAACGCGCAGCTGAACAACACGCTGCTACCAAACAACAAAACGCAAATCGATTGAACTCAAAACGCAGCAAATTCGTAAACAAAAAAAACTGAAGCAAGAGCACGCGTTCGTCATGAGCAAAACGCAACAATATCTCCAAAAACGGCAATTCAAAATTCAGATTCAAATTCTCAACTTCATCCTCTATAAATTAAACCCCAATCTTATTCAATCTCCAAGCTTTGAGAGCACGTCAAATCCCTGCCAAAAAATCACCAAAGCTTCAACTTCATTTTTTCTAATTTTTCGTTCCATTTTATTCACCCTCGATCCGAACGAATCTTCAAATTGTTCATTCACTCTTCTTCAATCTTCCTCTCTAAACATCTCGCAACACCTTCGTTTTCTCATTTTTCAACATCTTCGCTTAACAACGAAAACGACGGCATAACAATAGTAGTGAGAAAGAGACCGAAACACATCAAACGAGAAGAATCAGAGACATTTTTTTCTCACTGAAGAAGGTAATTGCACCGTGGTTTTGATGAATTTTGAAAAGGAATAGTGACGGCGGATACAGGGAGAAGAAGAAGTGGCGTTCATGTGTGGAAGAAGAGGAGTTATTTTTTTTCTATTTATTTTTATAATTCTGATTTTTATAAGAATAGACCATGTGTTGGTTAGTGGACTTTGGATCCATTTTCTTTTCAAAGTGATATCCACCACTCCTGCGTTTTCACCCCCACTCCCCTCCATTCTCTTTTTTTTTTTTATTATTAAAGCTTTTCTCTAATTAATTTTTGTGATATGTTTTTTTAAATAATTTTGTTAATAGATTCTTAATTTTCAACTATAAGTTCCTTTTTAAGAAAAGTATATAAAAAAAGGGATGTTAGTGTTTATGAGTTTTTTTTTACTTCATTTTGATTTTCAATTGGTTGGGTGTTGAATGGATTCTATTTTAGATCCACTTTCTTATTCATCTTATTTTCTTTTTGGTCAATGAGATCTCCGATTCGCGATTATTGGTTTTCGAAGATGTTTAATCTTCATTATTTCAAATCTATGGATGAATGATCATGTGGATCATTCTCTATACTTTGGAATCGTGATAGGTTGCCTTCGATAATACAATGTGAAATCCCGATTAAGATTAGACCGTTACCTTTTCTTTTTGTGCGACATGTTTTCGGAGAATGATTCATCATATCATTTCTCTAACATGTATTAGCACAAATATTTTCCACCTTAATTGGTGGTGGCCGACCTCATTTGTAGGGTAATTACTCCGTAAATTACTCGGCGATTGCTTAACATAGACCTAAACTTGTCCCGAATTCGGAATAAGATCCACTTGGATCCGGTTGCCTCAATTTTATTATCTTTCGTGGTTGTGATTGATTAAGTTCATCATACCACTTATATGTAAATATTACAATAATGTAAATATAATCCATTTTAATTCAATCTCTCGCACCTTATCCTCTTTATTTCAATTTCTCGCTCCTTATCTCTCTTATTATGCTTATTATACTATATCATTCATCATATTGTTTATGTTTATATTGTTGCTTGTTATTTTTCTTTTGTCCATTTGGACACAAACATTAATAAAGGATTAAACATCTAAAAGACTTGTGACTTTAATTTCGGACTATGGTTACTATCCTTAGCATTGGACTTGGAGTTTCGGACTTAGATTTTAGGATCTATCCCTTTGCTTGAGTTGTTACGGATTGAAGACTTTGGCTCCGATTAAGTTCATTTGTTCATGAAGATGGAAATCCAATTGTTTCAAAGAATGCTTGCCATGCGGTTTGATCGTTCTTCCTGTAACTTTTAAATTCGAGTCTTAGGATAGTCCCTTCATCTCTTCCCATCTTCTTCAATTTTCAAATCTTCTTCCTATTTTCAAAATTTTCTTTGTTCTCAAACTTCAAACATTTTTGCAATCAAACCTTGACTTAGGTCAAGTGATTTTACCTTTTCATTTCATTTCCTTAATAAATGCTAAACTACATAAGCATATCGAAACTTTTCTTCTCAAAAACTGTAAAAAATATTCAAACATCATTCAATTGTTTTTGTGCCCTCGTGCACATTTCTCTTAACCATTTTTATGTTTAAAATCAATTCAACTCATTGTTTATTTTCACAATTTGTACCACGAACTACGGGGTTTTGATCTCGCATTGCACTTTGTGGGTACGTAGGCATGAGACGTTCGTCTCTTCAAACACAAAAATCTTAAAAAACATTCTTCTTCTCATCTCTTCAATCTTTTTTCAAGCAAACCAATTTCAGACTAAAAAAGCAGTAAATATTTCAAAGGGTTCCCGTGGAGTACCACGGACAGGTCGGGTGCGTAAAACCTTCCCGATTTGTAACCTATCCCCTTACCCGTTCTCTGTTTGTTTCTTTTAGCTTTTGCTTTTAGATTCATTAGGTTTTGTTCGTACTTTTTCCTTTTTCCATTTGGAAATAAATAAAGCGCGGTGGCGACTCTGTGTACCTTGAGTTAAGTTAATCAATAGCTTACACTCATGATTTTACCGCTACAGAGACATGTTGGGAAATTATCCGTTTAATGAGTTTCATGTTTTTTTGTCTGATGAGATTTGTCGTTACGGGTGAGGCAGAAAATGATCAAGGGGTGTGTGTCTACAACATCAAAGCATGTGTGTTAAGTTATGGGAACAAATATCTAGGTCTCACAATAACATCAAAGCATGTCTTGTATAACTTATGATTTCCCCTATGGTTGTAGTTGTTTATGTCGAAAGTGACTAATCTAGTGAATATGTTTATACTACTATTTTAACCTTTTTTTATCATGAGTTCCAGTAGTTAACAAATCTATAAATCATTAACAATATTTTACTTATTTCTAAAATGATTTGACAAAGAAATAGATGCATGGTAATATTTTACATGATAAAAATATATCACTCAAAATTACACCATCTATCATGTAATACTACTTTTCAATAAACTTCACATTGTTCAACATTAAGAGTTTAGCACATGGTGAGCAAAAGAAATACATTATCAAGAGTTCTCAACCTTAACATTTCTAAACACTAATGAAAAGAAAATAAAAATCTAAGTGTAACACTTCTTGTTATTTCTGCCTATTTGTGGTTGGCATTAATTTTGGTTAAACAACTTAACAATGACGTATTGGACAAGAAGTCCTAACATGCTGAATAACATGTTCTATAGCGGGTTTTGCAAGATGTCGACTAAGATGTCCTAACAAGGTTATTCGATATCATTGTCTGTTACAGTTTTGGAAATTTTATTTTCTGTACAAATCACGGAATATTCTTTTGAATATCATGTGATCCTAGTTGGCGTCCAAGAGTGAATATTTTCAGAGATTTAGTTTGGAATTGAATATTCGAAGTTTACTAATCACGAAGACATTTTAGGAAACTAAAGATTTAACGTTTCTATTTTCTTGGAGAATATTTTGCAGATTCTGTGCAACTAGAATTGCTGACTTGAAGCCCAAAATCCAATCTGATTTATTGTTATAAATAGGATGGATTGGCCCTAGTTTTTAATAAGTATAAATACTGAAAATAATGAGTATTTGGGGGAGTGTGATAACGTGGTGATTGTTAGGGAATTGGGAAAGGTCTCATACATTGGAAATTCTTAGGTAGAAATATAGCACGGGTAGTGATTAAGTGACAAGAAGGAAACCGAAGGTTGTTTCACTTTGAATTAATACTATTTAATGGATTTCATTACTGGCTTGGAAACCCCTAGAGTATGTGAGTTGCACCAAATTGGGTTAACAATTTATTGTGTGTTCTTTAGTTAGTGCAACTCAATTTTATGTTCATATTATTCATTATGCGCCAAAAGCATAGATCGGTTGTCTCAACATATCATAGGACATCTAAGATCTGATACACCGGAATTTCAATTGGCATCAAGAGCCTGGAACCTATTTCGTTTTTGGGTGAGATTCAGGGACAATACTTTCGGGTACAATGGACAGGGATGGAGGAATGGTGAATAGACCACTTGTTCTTGATGGAATAAATTACGAATATTGGAAGTCTCAAATGGTTGTCTTTCTCAAATGCATAGATGGAAAAGCTTGGAAATATGTGGTAAAGGGATAGGATCCTCCAATGATCAAAGAAATGGATGGTAACATCACTGATATGGTGAAACTTGACGAAGACTGGGATGATGAAGACGATAAACAGGCTCAAGGAAATTCCAAAGCATTGAATGCCATATTCAATAGAGTGGATAAAAACATATTCAAGCTTATCAACAATTTTAATGTTGCAAAAAAGGAGTGGGAGATACTGAAGACTACTCATGAAGGAACGTCTAGAGTAAAGATGTCAAGACTTCAACTTCTTACAACCAAGTTTGAGAACTTGAAGATGAAAGGAAAAGATGTCAGAAGCTAAATTGGTTAGAAAAATTATGAAGCTCAAATTTGATTGTTTGGTAACTAATGAGAAAAATGAAGTTATCATGAAGGGACACAGATCTAAATATAATTGGAAAGCAGAAAAAAAATGTCTCACAAGAAGCTCCAACATCTTACCACGTCAAAAATTCTGGAGCTACTTCACATGGACTTGATAGGGCCTATGCAGGTTGAAATTCTAGGAGGAAAGAAGTATGATTATGTTGTTGTTGATGACTTCTCAAGATTCACCTGGGTGGTGAATTTTATCAAAGAAAAATCTGAGGTGTTTGAAGTGTTCAAAGACTGGTGTCAGAAGATTTAGAGAGAGAAGGAGTGCAGCATTGTCAGGATTAGAAGTGACCATCGAAAGGAATTTGAAAAGAGTAGGTTTGATGATTTTTGTTCCTCTAAAGGAATAAGTCATGAATTATCTTCACCCATCACTCCTCAAGAGTGTGCAAGAGTCATGCTTCATGCTAAAAAACTTCCATACTATTTTTGGGCTGAAGCCATGAACACTGCTTCCTATATACTTAATAAAGTGACCATCAGATCTGGTACAACTGCCACTCTATATGAACTCTGGAGAGGGAGGAAGCCAACTGTTAAGTATTTTCATGTTCTTGGGAGCAAATGCTACAACTTGATAGATCGTGAGCAAAGAAGAAAAATGGATCCTAAAAGTGAAGAAGAATTTTTTCTTGGATACTATAACAAACAGTAGAGCTTATAAAGTGTTCAACTCTAGAACTAAAGTGGTGATAGAATTTATAAATGTTGTCGTTGATGACCCATTTACATAAGCTGATGTCATAGAGGATGTTGGAACATTTTTCCCCATAAACAATATTCCTGAAGATGATGAAGACGCGTGTAATAATGCCGAATCTAAAACTATTCCTGAACTAGTACCTGAACTTAGTAAACAAAGAACCTTCCATCAAAATTCAAAAATATCATCCTAAGGAACTTATAATAGGAGATCTTAATGAAGGAGTGAAGACTAGGTCTAGGGTTGTTTTATCAAATGCTTGTTTTGTCTCCAAACTTGAACCCAAGAATGTCAAGGAAACCTTGACTGATGAATTATGTATCAGTGTGATGCAAAAAGAGTTGGAAAAATTCAAGAGGAATGAAGTTTGGGATCTGGTACCAAGACCTGATGGGGTTAATGTTATTGGTAATAAATGGGTATACAAAAACAAGTATGATGAATAAGGAGTAATCACCAGAAACAATGATAGACTTGTAGCACAATGATATATTCAAATTAAAGGGGTAGATGTTGATGAAACCTTTACTCCAATGGCTAGATTAGAGTCAGTCAGGTTATTGCTTGGAATGGCTTGCTTGCTGAAGTTCAAGTTATATTAAATGGATATCAAAAATTAATTTCTTAACGGATACTTAATTGAAGAAGTATACGTTGAACAACCCAAAGGATTTATTGATCCTGACTTTCCTAATCATGTGTTCAAATTGATGAATTCTTTGTATGGCTTGAAGCAAACTCCATGAGCTTGATATGAAAGGTTGTATGAGTTCCTCGTTAATCATGGATATTGGAAGGGTGGTATAGATAAGACACTCTTTGTAAAAGAGAAGTAAGGTAAATTGATATTAGCTCAAATTTATATGGATGATATTGTGTTTGGAGGAATGTCAGAGGAGATGGTTCAACATTTTGTTCAACAAATGAAATATGAGTTTGAGATGAGCTTGGTAGGTGAATTAACCTACTTTCTTGGTTTACAATTAGAAGACTCAATATTACTTTGCCAAGGAAATAATGCAAAGAGAATTGTGAAGAAGTTTGGCTTAGAGAATTCTACTCACAACAAGACTCATGCTCCAACACACTTGTAGTTAACCAAGGATGATAAGGGTATAAATGTTGACTAGAGTCTTTACAAAAGCATGATTTGTATTATACTTTATTTTACGGTGAGCATACCTGATATAACATTTGTTGTTGGAGTGTATGCCAGATATCAAGTTAAACCAAAGGTGAGTCAAATTAATCAAGTCACAAGAATCCTGAAGTATGTGAATGGTACCATTGACTATGGTTTATTATACTCCCATAATTCAAATTTTACATTGATGGGATATTCTGATGCTGATTGGGCTGGAAGATTTGATGATAGAAAAAATACTTATGGAGGATGCTTCTTTTTTGGGAGAAATTTGATCTCTTGTTTAGCAAGAAGCATAATTGTGTTTCTATATCTACTGTTGAAGTTGAATATATAGTTGTAGGAAGAAGTTGTTCTCAACTGATGTGGATGAAGCAGATGTTGACTGAGTACAATATCACACAAGATGTCATGACACTATACTGTGATAATTTAAGTGTCGTATATATTTCAAAGAATCTTATTCACCATAGTAGGACCAAGCATATAGACATCAGGCATCACTTCATTGTAAATCTTGTTGAAGATAAACTTATTACTCTGGAGCATGTTAACACTGAGAATCAACTAGCTGATATTTTTACCAAGGCTTTGGATGTGAAGCAATTTGAGATTTTGAAAAGAAAACTAAGAATTTTCTTATCTGAAGACTTATAGAAGTTAATTGGATATAGGATTAAGAGGATATATCAAGTACTTGGGACCTTTCTAATACCTATATTACATAATGAAGCTTTGAAGACTGAAGTGTTTTTGATGTGTGAGGTTGTATCAAGATCTAGAATGGTTATGATTAGGAGCGTAAAGCTGGTATTCTTGCAAAGATTGAACTAGATGAAGTGTGTAATGTCAATCATAAAGGTGTTTGTAACTGTATTTAATCATGAATGTGTTCATGAAATCCATGTAATATATTTTCTTGAGGGGCAGCTATATGTGTATGGCAGTTTGAGAATATGGTTGAATAATGTTAAACATGATGTCTTGACATTATTTGGTATGCAATTTGATGATCCATGATTGTTGCTGTGGGGCATAGTGGTTATGCTTGTTTCAATCCGGATGTCCAGTCCTTGTTCTTGGTCTGGGCGGGGTCATACTTTTTTCGTTCTTTTGGTATGCCTTAAAAGCATGTGTGGTAAACATTGTTTTTGGAATTGTCGTTTTCAACATAGAGACTTTGTCTGATATGGACTAGTTTATTTTGTTTCTTTCTAGAATCGTTACCCTCTATGTAACTTTTCCAGTATTTATTGGTCTTTTTATTCTTAGTTTTTCTCTCATAAGTTCTTTTCTTATGAGTATTTGTTAGTCTTTTCTTATTCTTCTTTGTTAATATTTGGCTAAATAAGGGAGAAAAGTGGGTGAGTATGTGTTTGTTTAAGTCTGTTTCAGTTGAGTTATGTTTGGTTGAGTCTGTTTCTATTTAGTTAGTTTTTCCACTATGCAATATCATATCTGATGATGTCCCAACATCTTGATTTTGTGTTTTGGGATCTGAGTGTTGAACACAGTCGTGCATTGTGTTCTGTGATGTCCAGGTTGATTGGTGGTTGCTTAGGATCATGGTTTTGTTTCTTCTTAAGGGTTATCTTGTGCTCCTTGAGGGAATATTTATCCCTTCGTGATAAGTATTGGTTCCTGGGTTGAGGGGGAGTGTAGAAGGAAAGAGTAGTATATCTTGTTGTTATCTAAGAGACAAATTGTTTTAGTCAAAATTTGCCAAAGGGGAGATTACTATTTTGCCTATTTGTGGTTGACATTAATTTTGGTAAAACAAATTAACAATGACATGTTGGACAAGATGTCCTAACATGCTGAAGAACATGTTCTATAGCGGGTTTTGTAAGATGTTGAATAAGATGTCCTAACAGAGTTATTCAACATCCTTATCTGTTACTATTTTGGAAAATATTATTTTTTGTACAAATCACAGAATATTATTTTGAATATTAAGTGATCCTAACTAGCGTCCATGAGTGAAAATTTTTAGAGATTCAGTTTGGAATTTAAGATTTGAAGTTTGCTAATCATGGAGACATTTTAAGAAACTAAAGACTTAAAGTTTCTATTTTCTTGGAGAATATTTTGAAGATTTTGTGCAACCAGAATTGCTGCGATTCGAAGCCCAAAATCCATTCTGATTTATAGTTATAAATAGGATGGATTAGCTCTAGTTTTTAATAAGAATAAATACGGAAAATAATGAGTATTAGGTTTGTACTTTGTGAGCCTCTCTTATATCGAGTTGATGCTAAGATAAGAACTATTTTTTTGAGTTGTAAAGTGTTGATCACTCTTAAGCTTTAAGCATAGAGTGAGTGTGATCACGTGTGGATTGTTAGGGAATTGAGAAGGTAAATAATTCCTTAGCTTAAACATAAACTTCTTATAAGTTATGTGCTTGGGAGAATTATCAGACATCTCCTAACCATATTTTGATTACTGTTTCCATGAACAGATGCAGATCTTTGTCAGATACAAGTATCATCAAACTTAGACACAGTTTGAGTTACAATATTGTTCTTGCAATACTTAGCTAACTTGATCAAAGTTAGTTCAACAAAGATTGACAACATACTTGCTTCTGAAAATAATATCTACTGATTTCTTCATTTTGAATAATATCAGTGACTTAAATTCTTGTTAGCTCAGAATAGGTGACTTATGTCTCAGCATCTTTGATTCCAGAATTCATACACAATGAATTTCTGAGTAGAATTTCAGATAATATTCTGATCAATTTCAATTTGTTCAACTGAGGTGGAATCTCAATTCAATAGAACTTTAACTGCTAGTCTTACTTCCATCAAGTTCTCAGAATACTTCACTGATGACATTCCTGAGGAATTAATAAGCTTCTTTCTTCTGAATAATCTTCAGTATCTCTTCGAAGCTTTTCAAAGGAAACACTGTTCAATCTTCATTGAATCTTCTAACTATTTGACCAGTTAGGTCTTAGACGTTCTGACAGAAATCATTTCTAGAGTTTGACATCCTATGTTTATAATTTCTCACTTCTCTGCAGACTTCAGCATGAAGTTCTTATGAATCAAAATTATAAGACAACAATCATCCTTTTCACTTAGGAAAAATTCTAATGAGCTTCATATGAGAAAGTCAAGGGTGGACTAATTCTTTTCTTGAAAACATTTCACACTCATATATAAATGATCTTCAGCAAACACGATTTCTTGTTTTCTGATGATTTGATCTTTAAGCAAAATACATTGATCAACCAATCGTAGATAAGCATTCAAGAGATATTTTTCCTTATCTGATGAATCTATCTTGTCATCTAATTTTGTCATCTTCTTCCAAAATCCAAAGGAAAAGATTTTGATTGACTTCAAGAATCAATGACTTGCTCAATGTAATCCATTGATATACAATTCAGTACTCAATCTTCATCATCATCAACTGATATGAGACTGAAATTGTAAGTGGATGAAATTTCACCTTAAGTGTTTCTACACACAACATATGGATCTTTTTCTGACACTGTTAAGTATTCGATATCCATCAATAACAGAACCGGAGCTCTGATACAAGTTAAAGGTGTGATAAAAATACAATAAGGGGGATTTAATTGAGGTTTTCACTCTTGACTATTTTTCGCAAAGGGGAGTATTGTGTTAAGTTATGCTATGATTGCGTTGCGGAAGTATAAACATAAAGTAATGCATAAAGCAAGAGTAAAAAACATACGATATATCCTGGTTCACTTGAGAAACTCTCAAGCTAGTCCAGTCCATCTCGCAAGGTGATTTTCCTTCATCGAGGCTTAATCCATTACAATCAAACCATGATTACAATTGTGCGACTACCTGTTGTGACTAAATGCACAACCAAAGTTGCGACTTCCTTATGCGGCAACCTGCCATGACTAACTGCACAACAACCTATCATAACTTCCTTGCGCGGCTAACCACCATGACTAACTGCACAACAACATGTTGCGACTTCCTTGCACGGCCAACCACCGTGACTAACTACACAACAACCGTTGTGACTTCCTTGCACAACCAACCACTGTGACTAACTGCATAACAACCGTAGCAACTCCGACTCCATAACACATAGTTATGAGCAGAACCAGAACCTTAGCCCTAGAGCAATTCACCAGAACACCTAGTTCTAAGAATGTGCTAACTACTAAGTTCTGAGCCTTCTAAAGTTCGGACCTTCACTCGGTCCTTTAAGGAAGTGGGTAATGTTTGCAAGAGTTTTCTTCTTACATAAGCACGTGTAAACTCACAATTTAAGTACATCAGAAGAACCTAAATATACACTAAGATAATACATTTTACTGTAGCACAAATGTGTGGTCTTCTGTTTCTTCAAGTTGTTTCTTCACGGACAACAACCCTTAAGCACTTGAATTATGGAAGTCTTCTTCTTCAAAAGTTTTGCAAGCTTTGTTGATCTCCGCTTGAAAGCGAGAATGACTTCTTTATCTTGATTCACTTTAAGAACATTCTGGACATCAACCCTTGTTCTTCTTCAATCCAATAACCACTTCAGATACACAACACTCTTGTTGTGGATTTGTAATTGGAGCTTCCATGATCATCTTTTTGTCTTCTGCAGCTTTGACAACTTCTTGCAGCATATGAAGTTAAGCACATGTGAATCAGAGATCTCTCTGCATAAGCAGATTGTTGTCAAAGAGTAATTAGCTTGTGAGTTGCATATTCAATCAAACTCTTTATGGTTTGTTCCATAGTTATCTTTTTTAATCATCAATCTTATGTGATTGTATGACAACATCAACAACATGGTTCAAAGACCATCTTGATAACTTGGTTGTAAGTGTTTTTGAACCTTTTTGGTTATATCAATTAACACCAACACATAAACTAATGGTTGTGTACCAGCAACAACCTTTTACAGCTCTTTGGTTATGGCGTTTAAATAACCACCATCAACAACAACCAACATACCACTACTTTCCAACATCACATAACATGTGACGCTTTCCTTATGTAGCCAAGCATAATAGATCCGTTGAGAACAGTTGGCTATAGAGGAATGTCATTACACAAGGATGAAAATAGTACAGCCACATATTATCCTTTTCCACAATTTAAGGTTAGTGGAGAGGTAGTGGGATAAAGCATTATAACATTGTGTACTATCCTTTCTAACAGTAACATTGTCTTATAAACTCCATAGGATTCTTATTGTAGATGATTAAGTGAAGCATGAGTTAGAGATGATGATACTTGGGTCTTCAAAGAACCTAAGTCTCCAGTCTTCAGAACTTGTTCACACAAAACTTCATTCTTCAGAACTTCAACACTTAGCTTGAAACCCACGGTCTTCAGAACTTCAAGTCTTTAGAATCTTCATAACCTTATTCACATAGAAAATTGTCTTCAGAGTATTTATCACTTGGTTCTTCAGAACCTTAGTCTTCAGAACCCTTAAGTCTTCAGAGTCTTTCTGCACTTGGTCTTCATACGTTCAGTCTTCAGGACTTCAAGTCATCAGAGTCTTCAGAACCTAGTTCTTCAGAAGATTAACATATCAGAAGCTTTGATCGCTTTATGATCATAACCACTCTCATAACATAATCCATAAGAGCATTGCAACAACAACATCAAACATCCTTGGATCTTTCTGATTATGTTCAGATACAGAAGCACACTTGCTTTTTCAACATGCTTGTGACTAGTGTTACACATAGTAACTTCACATATTATCATTTGTGTATATTTTCATAATGTTTGTTTGATATGATATATTAATTCGATATCCATGATATGCATATACAAACATCAGAACATAAAATAGTTCTTTCATAAATACTTCCTTGTTATCATCAAAACATAAAGATGAAATGTAGAGACAACTCTTGTTCTTACAATATTGATGTAGCATTACTGGTGTGACATAATTTATCACCACAGTAGTCCTGAACAAATAACAAACACATAAAACTCACAAAAGGCAACACCTAGTGTGATGCATGCTAACTAAGCTAAAAAGAGTAAAGCCTACTTAATTTAACCTAATAAAACTTGCTAACACAAAATAAAATCAAGTAATAAGGGCTTAAATATCTCACAAATAACAAGTTATCACACCCTCAAACTTTATTAGATATTAGCCCATTTCTTGTGTGCATGTGTGTGTGTGTGTGTGTGCATGTGTGTGTGTGTGTGTATGTTTAACCCATGATGTCATATGTAACACCCTAACCCCAACTTGACATTTAAATAAAATAGTTTGAATAAAATTAAATGTTAGAGTGTCACCAAAATATAAACTTAAAAAAAATTAAATAGTCATGCAAATATGCAGCGAAAATTAAACAAATTCCAACATAAGGTCTCAACAAAAAAAACATAATGATGGAAGACATCTCATCCCCAAAGCTACATATCAGAGCGAATCCTATAAGAACCAATGATAAAATCTAAAGGGAGCATAAATACCATCCCTTACTCAACAATTACTCTTGTACCTGATTTTAAGTACTCTCGAGGAGCACAAATGTCACAACAACAAACAGGGAGTGAGAATACATCTAACAATTATTAACGGTGAATAACATTAAGACAAGATAGTAATAACGAGTATAACAATATTATCAATCACACTCAAAATACAATTAACAAATCACAATGCAAATGCAATGCCACCATCTCTATCTCATATACATATGGTACCAAAATCATTAGGATCAGAGGCATGTTACTGATATTCCCATGTCTGTGATTCCTCTCTAAACCGTGTCCCTCTCTGGATGTTAAGCTTCCATAGTCCCTCTCTGAATCAGGCCATTAGTGGAATGAACTCTTACCTATCTCCAAAATACATGAATGCATTATCACAACAACACAACATACAACAAAATCATCATCTCAAAATTATAACAAAACACAAATCTCAATCATTCACAAAAGGTTCCACTCTTAAACCTATAATTCGCCATACTCGACCATCATTTTAATCCATCTCTGGATTACTAAATGATAACTCGAATTCGTATCAACTATTTAATGTGGTTTCTGATTGTTTAACATGTTAATTTATGCATTTTGGACTATATTACGCGAGAATTGTGTTTGTTTTGTAGATATTTGATCAAACATGACTTTTGGAGGCAAAAGTATAAAAGGAAGCTTATTGGACAAGAAACAAGGGAAAATAGAAGGAAAAGAGCAAGAAAAGTCCATTCTGCATAATCAACTTGTGGGACGCCCGTCTCAACTTTAAGTTGGTCGTCTCATATGTGAGACGCCCGTCTCAATGCCAAGGTGACCGTCTCAACATCCAACTTGCCCGTCTCACTTTTAAAACACTTGTCTCAAGTCAAAATTCTAGAAACTTAAATTACGAAACAAAATTCAACAGAGAGAGCTGTTATGAGAACCTTTCGCTCCAACCAGAGAATTTTCCTCCACCCTAATCAGCTCAGTCCATGCAACTCAGTTCAAATCCCAATCGAAGTCCAAGCCTACAAATTATCAGCAAACCTAAACCACTACCTATAAATAGATGCCACTGCATTTTGCAAGGGAGCTTGGTTCAAGTCCAAATTTCTTCCGTTTTCTTTCGTTCGAAGCTCGCAAGTTTATTTTTCAGCATTCATTTTTATTTTCCTTTACCGACCCCTAGTGATAGTTTCCATCATTAGGAAACTATCGTCATTTTAATTGTTTCTAGCCACTGAATTATTGTTTACTTTTCAAGTTTTCAGAAGTTTGGTTGATCAAGAACATTGCAACCAGATTTCTAACTTTTAATGCTTTATTGTTTATTTATCGTTGCATTTATTTATATTATGAATTCCTTTTCCATCTACCTTTCTTTGTTCTTATTTAATATGTCTGGCTAAACCGTTAATCGATATGTACTTGTCTAACTGGAACGAATTCGGTAGAATTAGGCCATTGCTTTAAACTAAGTTATTTTTCGGTTTCGATTTCTTGTTTTAAATAACTTTCGTTACGGGAGTAAGAGAGTATAAAAGATTAGGATCATGACCACATGAGTGTGAGATCATAATCAGATAGCTGAAATCGGGCATTTGTTTTAAATACAGCGAAAGCGCTTTAAAACCAATTAGAACCTTTAGGTTTCCAAAAAATATTTCTAACTTGAATTGACACAGCGAGAGCGCTCAATTGAACTTAGGAGTATAGTAATAGGCAAGACCACGAGAGTGTGAGTCAACAACTTTTAAAACGAGAGTTTCTACGGAGAGATAACTTAACAAACGTTAATAAGCCGAAACTATATTGAATTCGCGAAGGCGAATCAATTACGTACCAATATTTTTACCATTAATTTAAATTAATTAATTCTTCATTTTTCTTAAAACTTAAAACATCGCTCGCCTTAGCTAAACATAGTAACATCTGATAGCACTAGGTTAATTATCAAGTCTCTGTGGGATCAATATCTTTTATTACTACGTGATAGATTGTGCACTTGCAGTTAGTAACTGTTAGACTCAGAAAGTCGTCACCAAGTTTTTGGCGCCGTTGTCGGGGACTTAGATTTAGTCAATAGTGCATTTCGTTGTTTCTCCGTCTAAACAAAGGAAACGATTTTACTTTTCCTTTGTCGATTGTATGCCCAGTACTCTCTCCCAAGGAGAAGACTTAGAACCCCTGATCGACGAAATAGAACGTTTCATAAGTTCGAGACGCTGAACCAAACCCAACGAAACCCTTATTCCTGAAATTATTATATCAGAACTAGTTGAAGAACCAAACATGGCCGAAAATGGAGCACCGCGTTCACTCAAGTCTTATGCGACTCTAAACCAACAAGAACCGCACAACAAAATTGTCGCACCGACCATAACCCGAAACAATTTTGAAATCAAACCTTCACTGGTACAAGTGTACAATAGAACCAGTTTTCCGAAAACCCGACGGATGATCCAAATGAACACCTGACGAAGTTCGTACAATATGCAGATACCGTGAAAGCAAATGGTGTAACCCAAGACGTAATTTGACTAAGACTCTTTTAGTCTCTTTAAGAGATAGAGCTTAGGCTTGGTTACAATCATTACCAGCCAACTTTGTCACGACATGGTGTAACACCCCAAAATTTGCCCTCATATAACTGGCTTTATGTTTGCATTCATCCGTATTTCCATTAGGTCATAACATTGCAGTCATGCATTTTAATGAGTTCCTAAGACATGGAATCAATGACAGATGGAATTAGGGTTTCCAACCCTATCCGTATCTATCAGGTGGATTCAAAGTTTTGATTAAAAGACCATCAAGAACATCATCTGCTTGTACCCTTGACACTTAATCAAGGTTTATTTCCTTGATTAAGTAGGTCTTCGAGGATTCCACTTACGAAGACTATTCATTGCGAAGTGTGGAATTAAAGTTGTGAGGTATGGGTATCATGGACTTCGTCTTCCTCAAGTTATTATGTTTACACTACTTCAAAGGTCACCAGGGGTTTCATGGCCAAGGCGTTGAGTTATGGTGTAGGAGATAAAATTATGGAATCGAGTGGTGATCAAAGAATTAGGGTCCTATCAATTTTTAAGTTGCTTGGCACGGGTGGTGCGAGTTGTTTAGTTGTGTTGATTGAAGTTTTGAAAGTCCATTTATAGTACAAGTTTTGATGTGCATTAATTGTTTTAAGATTGGTGAGACAATTTCTTAGCATTCAAAATCCAAACTGATGACCAATTGTCAATTTGAGTCCCAAGCATATATTTTGTCATTAAACTACATCTTCTCCAAAATTCATTTTAACTCCAATCATTTTTTAACCCAATCCATTTTTAGCCATTCTAAAAAATTCTCATGAAAGCAATAATGCACATCAAAGTTGGTTGCTAGTTGTCATTCCCCAATTTTGACCCTGAATCATTTTTTCACTTGACGCATTTTTATCGATATCCAATCATTCTTTGCATCCTCAGTCAAGACATCTCATGAATCATTTACATTTCTTTTTATTTGAGTTCAATTTATATTAGATATTTTAAAATTTAGTTTTTAATTTAATTTTGTTCCTATTAATTCTTTTTAGTTTATATTAGTTATTCGTTTATTTGCTTCATTTAAAAAATAACTCAAAAATATATCTTTAGTTTAGTCTAATTTGTAATTTAAGTTTAACCTCAATTTTAATTTAGTGATCATTCCAAGTTAATTTTGATTTTAGTAATTTAAGTTTAATTTTTTTTTTAACCTTGTAATTAGATTTTAGGATTTTTATTTTATTTAGTTATAATTAGGCTAATTTCTTATTATTATCTTTACTATTATTATTATTATTATTATTATTATTATTTATTATTATTACTATTATTATTACTATTATTATTATTATTATTATTATTATTATTATTATTATTATTATTATTATTATTTGTTTAGTTTATAACATTTACACAATTAATCCAATTGGTTCATCAAATTTTTGACCAAGACCATTATTTTTCCTGCTACAAACTTTCACTATTTTAGCCAAAATCTGCAAGTTGAAACCATCCCAACAACCTGCATTCCCTCTACTCCACATCATTCCAAAACTGATATGCAACATGAAAAGGACTCTTCATTACACTCCTTGCCTAGGCTGCAACATATGCAGATAAAGGGACAATATCAAAGAGGACAAAGTTATAAACTTAATGAACAAGTTCGTAATATTTTAAAAGGGGAGAGGACACACAGAACCAGGGACGAACAAAAAATAATACACAAAACAAAAAAAACAACCTGCAAGAGAACAAAAAAAAATCAATACTTCCCTACACCAACAAAACATTGAATCTACAAAAAAACCTCACAAAAAATCGTACTCCACAAACACCATAGAACAACAACGGCCTCTTCATCATCCAACAAACCACCACAATCAACCTTTTCCTCTTCTTCCACAGCCACGAAATCCACCGATCCGCCGCTCAAAACCGTAAACAACCAAACACCGAAACAGACAAACACATTTCTGACATCCGAAACCATAAATCTCATCGCACAAACGGAACAAAAACCGCGGTGAACCAAATCAAACCACCAAGAAGCACATCCGCGAGAAATTCTGATCTAAACCATTAACCACCACAAATTGAACGAGCGTGAGGAGGGAGACGAGAGAGTGAAGAACGTGAGCGTGAGAGACGAGGGATTCGCGTTGAGAGAGAGGTAGAAGCGAACACTCGAATCTGAAACAAAACCTCCATGAACAAAAATCCAAAACCTCCGTGAACAACGAGCTGAAACTGAATCTGAGTTAGAGAGAGACCATCACGAGAGAGGTTATTACCACCATGAGATCTAAAGAGCGATTGAGAGTTGTAGAAGCAAAAACTATTTCGCAAGGGTGAGAAGAAAGAGACCACCGCGAGAGAGATCTGAGTTCGAGCGAGAAGTTTGAGAGTAACCGCCGCCGACGGTCTTGATCGAAGCTGATAGTGGGTTTTTCTGTCCTTTTTTTAGAAGCGTTTGTTTTTGAAAGGAGAAGAGGAACACGTTTTTTTGTGGTTTTAGTTTATGCTGATTGTGTTTAGCTTTTACCATCTGAATCTTGTTTTTCTTTCTTTCCATGTCTTTTTTATAAAAAAAAATTTGTTAACTCTACGGGCTTGGCTCAAGAGGCCCATCTGTTTTTTTCTAGCAACACTATTTGTATTCATGCGCACCCCCTTTGTTTCTTTATTATTATTGTTTTTTTTTTAATTTCACTTTACTATGATTGTGATACTAGGCTTAGCCCACATAATCTGAATCCATCACATGATATTTATACACCCACCATGTTGCTCCTCCCCCTCTCAGTTTTTATCTTTTTTTAATTTATAATTAAGATTTTCTAGTTTTAATTTATTATGCCATTTCATTTCTTGTTTTTTTTATTATTATAACTTTTTCTTTTATGTTTATTTTGAAAATCTAAAAAATTTCGTTTTATAATCTTGAAAATAGTTTTCGGGTCGATGATATGACAAAAAGTCACGATAAATCGTTTCCAATTAATCGTGACCAATATGAGACCATTTATTTATTTCATTTTCATTCTATTTAATTTATTCTATTTTTACAATTTATTTCACTTTATTTAGTCTATTTATTTATTTTATTTATTTCTCGCACTTTTTATACTATATTAAATTCTAACGGTTCCAATTAATTCATACACTGCACACACGCTTCCTCTTGGGCAAATTACAACGATACTTTTTATTTCTTCGCAATCCCGTGTAAATTATTATTGTATCCCTCTCCCGTTTATTTTAAACGCAATTTATTTTTCCGCCTTTATTTTACGGTTTCGCATTGCTAGGAATACCCATAGGAATTAGAAATCGATTCACTTAACCAATTAAAACATTCACGTCTATATTTTGCACCCATGTAAGTCGGTCATTTCGGTGATCGCTATCTGCACGACTGTTTGCGTCTTAATCAATGAACGAGGAACTGAACTTCGGAATCTAGCATTTTACAGGTTCTTTAATGAACCACTCTTGAGGCTAGCCTTCGAGTTGTGTTTCATTTACTCCTTCGTTTCTAAAATATTAAACCCTAATTCATCCAAAATAATTGCAAAAACATCAACTCTTAATTAACATAGTTAATCAACGTAAGAACTAAACTCAGGAATCTAGCATTCCTCGGGTTTTTGAATTGAATTACTCTTGAGGCTAGCCTTCGAGTTATAATTCATTCGCTCTTTCGTTTTCAAAACATCTAAATCTCTAATTAAAATCGTGAAAGAACTAAACTCAGGAATCTAGCATTCCTCGGGGTTTTGAATTGAATTACTCTTGAGGCTAGCCCTCGAGTTGTACTTCGTTCGCCCTTTCACGCTAAAAAAAAATAATACAATTTAAAACGTACAAACGAACGCAAATTGTTTTACAATTAATCAACGAATAACTGAACTCTGGAGTCCAGCACTCCACGGGTCCTTGAATTGAACTACTTTTGAGGCTAGCCCTCGAGCTATGCTTCATTCGCCTTTTTGTTTAAAACACTTAACAAAGGTCAAACCCTTTTCTGTAAACGAACATTGTTTAAATCATTTTATCTCGCAAACAAGCTAGCACTTCAGCCTCCACCGCGAGTATAAGCCAACGCTTAGCAGTAGAATGCGTTTTAAACAAACGTTCAACTAAAAAACACAAACCGTAGTTGCACGAACTATGAAGCTCTTACTTTCCCATTGCACAAGGGAATACGTAGGCACAGGGATTTTAATCCTTCACGAGCACAATAATAATAAAATTTAATCATTTCTTCGTCACAAATAACATTAATAATAACAAACTTTCTTTTCCTCTAAACAAATATATTAACAAACATTAAGAAGACAAAAACTTAGATCAACATTTAATCGCATAATAGACTAAGAGGTTCCCGTTGAGTACGACAGATGTGAAGGGTGCTAATACCTTCCCCTTGTGTAACCGACTTCTGAACTTAGAATTTGGTTTCGTTGACCATTTCTTATCCTTTATTAGGTTGTATCTATATCTCCCATTTCTCTCATAGAATAAATAGAATTAGGTGGCGACTCTGTTGTTTCTTTCCGCGTCCCATCGCGAGGATCGTATTTTTCGAGGTACGGCACTAGTCCCCACAACTTTTCCTCAACTAACAGGGAAATTTCTCATGTTGGTTACTAGAACCGAGGTGGTTAACCACACACTAATGTTGGAAGCAATAACAAAGGTGAACCAAAGCTGCAACATGAGGCAAAAGCAAATGACAATGACAAATTTTCAGTCAAACTATATCAGATACCAAATTCATTCAAAATTTTCACAAAATAACAACAATAGAAAGGCCCATCATAATCCATAAAATAAAAAACACCATCGAGGTTTTAAGTTTCCAACTTCACATGGTGTAGAATCTTCCCTTTTCAAGACAAAATTCCAAATTTCCATGCTTTCAAAATCAACAAATTTATCTCTCACTCGCATTGTATAGCATGGCATGATCATTTCCTTCTTCATAAATTTGATGACTGTGCGGCAGAAGGATGCAATGAAGCAAGTCGACTGGTTGTTTGTTTGAGTGAGTTGTTGATAGATTTCGTGCCTACGGTAGCTGGAGTGTCTCTAGTTGAAGCGCCTGCTTTCAAGAAAGCTCCTGGTGGTGCTCCTGTGAATGTCGCGATTGGCATCTCTAGGTTGGGGGGTTCATCTGCATTTATAGGAAAAGTTGGAGCAGGTGAATTTGGTTATATGTTAGCCCATATTTTAAAGTAAAATAATGTTTATACATCTGGTATGCGGTATGATTATATTGCAAGAACGACATTGGCTTTTGTTACATTTATAGCTGACGACGAACGTGAGTTCTTGTTTTTCCAAAATCCTAGTGATGATATGCTTCTGCATGAGTTTGAGCTTGATCACAACCTTATTGAGAATGCTAAAACCAGAAAATTAACAGGAAAAGAATCAGTTACAGACAAAGAAAAAAGAGAAAATAAGTTGCAGGGAGAGCGAAAGAAGTATACACCTGAAAGTTACAAAAAAACTCATAACAAAAAATCCTCGTCCCTCTCTTCATCAATATTTATTCTATCACTCTTCATTTCCCGCACCATCATCTTCATCAAAACCACCTTCTTAAATTCATTCTTCAACCATAAATCTCCTTCAATCCTCATCAAATCAAAACCTGCAAAGATTCAATAAAATCAATGATTCATCAATATATTCAACCACAATGATCACTAACTAATAGTTATAGTTCTAATTATCCTTATGGTAAAACAATAACGTAACAAATAGCATGCCAAAACTCACATCAATAATAATCGTCAGTAGCAGCTTCACAAACTAACTTTTTGTCAAAACTAACGTCACACATTGCAGGCTGAAAAAGAGTTACATACAAACATATCAACACAAAAGCAAATTGTAGTTTGTCAGTGCACCAAATAAAGAGGAGCCAATCCGTAGCTACGAGAAAATACAAAAGAATCAAGTTAAAACCAATTGCCTAACCAATTCACTAACTAATTTCTATCTTCTAACAGAATTCTCCCTAACTATCTCTAACTGTCAGTTACCAAAAGAGGCCAATTGTCTTCATTCCCTCACCCTTCAAATCACCCTAACTGAATCTCTAACCACCTATAACAAACCTTAACAGATTTTCAGTTGGAGACTAACCTCATGGCACCTATATAAATCAACAAAGGCCTTCACACTTAGAATTTTTTTTGGATCATTCTTCAGATTCTTCACTTTCCTCCATTCTGCATCTTCATCATCACTCTCAACTTTCTGCAACTTCAAACAAAAATATTCTTCAAACCTTCATCAATTCATCAATCTTCTACTGCAACCACCCTCACACCATCACCAACAAACCTGCAAATTCTATCAAAATCAGTAACAACTCAACACACCAAAACGCAGCAAGCACATCGTCTTCAAGAACACAATGCATACCTGATCAAACTCAGAATCAAAGTTTCAATCGCCAACACACCATCTGAATCACTTCCTCAATCTTCTTCATCATCGCTTTGCAACAAATTTCAGAAATCCTAACTGAATAACAACCTTCAATTTGAAACATCCTGTGATTTTGGCCATGATTACTACGACGATTATTCATCAGTCTTCAGTACCTCACAAAGCTTCGACCTCTCTTTCACCATTTCCAACCAGCAGAACATCAAGAATTTTTTACATATAGAAGAAGAACAAAGACGAATAAACGAAATAAAAAGAAGAAATCGTGAAATCCAAGTGAATACACACCTAAAAGAGCGTTCATATTCGGTGTCATCATCTTCACCTCGCAGGTATTCACTGAAATCCCGTCTATCTTTATCATTTCGTTTGCTCAAGAATATAATAGATCGGTTATAGTCGTGATCTGAGTTTGAGGGAGATTCAGAGGTTTCAATCTTGTTGAATGAATGTTTTAAAAGAGAAAACTAATGTCAAATTTGTGAAAAGGAGAGAGAGAGAGAGAGAGAGAGAGAGAGATATATATAGAGAGAATTAGGATTAGTGAAAGAGGTGGAGAGTTCTAAGGTATTTCTGCCAGAGTTGATGGTGGCCTCCGTCGTAAAGTCGTCTTCTCCGACGACATGATTAGGGTTTAGTGAGTGTAAACACCCCAAATTTTCCCTCACTTTTTCTCACACCATGGCTTGTGATCTTTCATTTTTGCATTTACATAAGCATTACATCTCATATTGCATATTTGTCTCACTGCATAGTTTCATTTTCATCTGCATCTAGGGTTTGTGATCTGAGCAATCCAAGAATCAATCTGAGTCATCCCAATGGTCTTGAAGCTTTACAAGATGTTCCATGTTTGTTCTATGATCATAATATGCTCCCCAAAGTTCATGAAAGTCAAGATATCACAAAGATTGGCAAAGGCATAGAGGCAGAGCTAGGGTTTTCCTACACAGATGACCAAAAATTAGGGTTTTGGTTTCAGAGGCCTTAACTCCAAAATTTTTGGTCATTCTTGTTTCTAATGTTATTAATATGTTATAAGGATCATGTGTACCAAGTTTGATGAAGAAATTCATTGTGGAAGTCATCTGATCATTGGGTAACTTCTTGAGCAAGTTAAGTCAAAATCAGGGCATCTGAGGCCCCCAACAAGGGTACCAAAGGATCATTTTCATCAAATTGAATTTCTATGATCTTTATTTGATCTTATAAGTGGTTGGAAGTTCACAAAGTTGAAGAATTTTGAGCCAAATGCAAACTTGCTATTTTTGGAAATGACTTGTAATGGAAACTTTCTATTTTGGGAAAGATATCCAACCTATTCTTTCATGATAAAAAATGCTTCAAATGAAAAATTATTGGACATGAAAGTTGTAGATTATGTCTTCCCATTTTCAAAAAGTACAAGAACATGTCTTGATTCATCCTAGAACTCAAGATATGGCCTTTTAAAGTTGGCAAAAATCACATAATTTCAAGTTTCATGTCAAAGAGGCAAATGTGCATTTTTGGTTTCCAAGAACTCTAATGACTTCTAATGTGCCCAAATGTGATATAATATGTATGTAAACCTTGCCTAGACCAGAATTGAGCCTTGCATCATAAGTTTTCATGGCCAATTTCTCAAGAAAGTACAAAGAGGGAAAAGTTGCAAAATGCTTGGAAATGCTTCATCCACTTGTGTCAGCTGCATAACTTTGATTCTATGGCTCTCCATGAATCTTGCCGAGGTCAGACACCCCATTGAACAAATCTTGCCATGGCCCATACCTCCAAGTACACAAATTTTACTTTTGGAAAAACCTCTCATACCAATCAAGCTGAGCCACAACCACTCTTCTGACCAATCAAGACTTCAGATACATGCCTTATAGACCCCATTTCATAACATGGGGCCTGAATCATCCCACAACTCAGAATTAACAAAATCACCAAAAAGCTTCCCTTCTTAGATTTGCACAAACCAGCCATCAAACCTCAAAACAAACTTCACCAATCATCTCAACACTACTCATAGAACACAAAGCAACCCTCAAAATGGCCTGAAACCTCCTAAATCAAAAACACGATTCCTCCTTCATCAGAACTGAACTTTCAAAACCAAGCCATACAAGCCTCATTCAAGAATTTTAGAAGCTTCAGGGAGTTCATATGGGTGGTTTAACATCAAGGGGAATTCCAGAAAGCTCACATTGAGAAAGCTTCACTTCAGGTATCATCAAGAACATTTTTTTCCAGAAATCATCTTTTAAGTTCTTAAATGGTTCTACATGCTCCCCTGATCATGCTGATGTCTTTACTTTTGAAAATGGTTGAGATTTGAGAGTGTATGAACTCTCTGAAAGTTTGCCCAAAAATTTTGTTTGCTTCGATTCTTGTTCTTGATGCAATATAAATGTTATTTGATGATGGATTCTTGCTTAGGGATGTTAGAAGATCATTTATGGAGCTTTAGAGGGTTTAATTTGGCCTAGGGAAGAAGTTGGGTTGAGTGTCTCGCCGGAGAAGATGACCGGAGCTAGCTCCGATCACCTGAAAATCATTAGGGTTCTAATTAGGGTTTAGGGGGTCAGTTTGAATGTGGGTCGTAGGATTAGGTTTAGCGCGTGAATGAAGGGCCATGATTAGTTCATTAAAACCCTAATCAGATTAATTAGTTTAACTAATTAGGTTTAATTTTAAAAATGCCAGATTGAATCCTAGCCACACACACGCGCGCCAGTCAATTCCCTCTCTTTTTATTCAAATCTGGGCCACTGGATCAGTTGACTTCCCATTTAATCCATTTTTATTTCATTTTATTTTATTTCTTATGCATAATTTATTTAAAATAGTTAAACACATCACAAAAATATTTCCTTTTTCATTTCTGATCCAAATATTTTTCTTAACCCAAAAATGATTTTTATTTTATTTTTTGCATTGTAAAAGTATTTTTAAAATATTTAAATGTTATTTTTAATTAATTAATGGATTTTAATTAATTAAAAATACATTTAGGTTTCTAAAAATCACCAAATAAATCATGAACCATTACAATACATTTAGAAACATTTTCAAACTCTTCATACAAATTTCTTTTTAGGCTTGATCATAATTTCAAAATTTTCTTTGAATTAGGGTTCTTTAAAATCACATTTTTTCTAACCCTAATTTGAAAATTCATTTCTGCCTAACCATGAAGAGTTTGAACTTGATTCTTTTTGAATTGTTTCACATATTGCATGTGGTTTCTAGGTTATTTTCCTCATGAATTTATCTTGCATTTTCAAATTGATTTGCATTTTCCTTTGAGAATCACCCAAAAACCCTAGCAAACTTAGGAAATTCATAACTTTCAATAGGATTAGCTTCTGACCTTCTCCTTTGGGGTGTGATCTTGTATGGAATTAGGGTTTGATTGGGATTGATTTCAATTTTTTATCATGTTGTATGCTTCTGTTTTGACCATTTGCATCTCATGCATTCATAAAACCCTAATTTCTCATGTTCAATTGCATTCATCTTTGCATATCATCATCATGTGAACTTACCATGACATTTCAAGCATTTGTATGACATCTTAGACATCTTAGAACATGTTAGAACATTGCTTGATCATTTCTTCATTCATTTTCCATGTCTTGCATTCATTACATTTCATAAACATCCATGTGTTATCATGCTTCTAAGTATGCTTCCTTTGCATCTCATCCTTGTATGAACATCCATATGCATATTGTATGACTTTGCATCATCTAATATGCCATTTGCATTGTATAATCACTTCTGACTTTGTTCTTTGCATCTCATTTCAATTCATTTCTTTATGCTTTATATCTTATGCATCCGTATTAACATTTTCAGGAACTCTTGGTAAGTTATTTGGGAGGTGGATTTGCCTTCACTTCCCATCTCTTCTCATCATTCATATGCATATTTACATGTCTTTGAATTGAATCTAATTCACTTATGTTCCATCCTTCTTACTTTCTTTCTTTCTTTCAAGTTACTTATCTTCTCCAGGAAGTAAGTAACTTGTTCTTCTTTCTCCTTCTCTTTTCATCTTCTTCTTCCATTGGTGGCCTTGAAGATCTTTCTTTTTAAGCCTAACAAACCATAGGATATCCAAGAATGATAACTTTTAATGTTGTGTATAGTCCCCCTAGTCTTTTACCTTTGAGTCTCCTTGAGTCTTTCTTCTCATCTCAATAATCAGAGACTAAACTCTTAAAGCTTTAGGACTTTGGAATTAGGGTTATGCCTGTATCTTTCTCTTAGGATGTAGTGTATAACTTTAATCCTTAGTGTTAAATCTTTAATTTATTTACACCTCTCAATCAAAAGACATTAATAATCACTAAGACTTTATCTTGTAACTTGGGCCTTACATTAGGGTTATATCTCTTCCTTATGGTTAAGAGGGACTAACCCTAGTGTTTAATGGTCAAGTCCCCCTGAAGTTGTCTTACAAACCATCAAACCCACTTCTTAATCTCATCCTTTAATAAAAATCCATTTAATAAAGGCTTGTTATATAATGAATTTAATCCCTAACCATGGATTAAGTTGAGGTATCTTCCTCAGCTTAAGTGTTCTCATCTATCATCCTTCTATTAGGATGGTGTAATGAGTTCACTAATCTGTGATTAGAGATTAAACTCATTACCTAACACTAAACAAAAAAAACAAAAAACATCTAAATAATCACAAGTAGGTTAATGATCTTAATCCTACATCATCATGGTAATTAAGTTGAGATTCTTATCTCATACTTAAGTAGGCTCATTATCCCTAATCAGGGAGGATATAATGAGTTTACAACCCTTGATTTAGGCTTAAGCTCATTAACTTATGCAAAACACCAAAAACAATAAAAAATCTGAAAACACAAAAACAAACAATAATCGTCTCCTTCGGGATTCTTTTCTCACCACACTCATTCACAAACGAGAACTCGCTTCTTCCGTCTAATGCAAGACAGTTAGCACTCGAGCCAGACGAGTCATACACTTGAGCATAGACAATTAAGCAGTTCACAGGCAATTCATTTTCAGTCTCTTTGAGTTGAACTACGGTGTTCTGACTTCCTCATTGCACGAGAGGATACGTAGGCATAACTTAACAGTTATCGAACAAAACTCTCTGTGTCTTCCCCCTCTTTCAGCATTCTCTTCTAAGCCTCAGTTCCTGAGCAATTCACCCTTTTGCATTGACACCTGTATATTATTTCCTAACTTTTGCAACAGATAGCACATACTTGCCCCTTTTAAACACAATCGAGTAAGCGTGGATCCCGTCGAGTACGACAGACAATCTGGGTGCTAATACCTTCCCAGGTTGTAACCAACCCCCTTTCTCAGTTTCTCTGGTTCGCGACCGTCTTATCCATCTCTTTCTAGGTTTATGCAGCATTACCATTCCTTCGGAATAAAAATGCCTAGCTGGAGACTCTATTCACTTCAAACTCATTTTCTCTTTTCTCCGACCGTTCGCGTCTGCACCGGGATGCAAATCTTCGGGAGCGACAGCTTGGCGACTCTGCTGGGGAAGTTTATTTTACAACCAGGGCTTCTGGTTCTTTTTGTAGGTTTCTCCTAGCGTTTGTTTGATTTGTGTTTATGGGGGTGTTATGTGCTATATGTGCTTTTTGTTTACTGCTTTATTTATTGCTTGTTGTATAACTTTATTTATTGCTTTCATTTACTGTTTTATTGCATTCCATATTATTGTCATCATGTCATGTGCTGGATCTCTTGTTTGCCTTGGTGGGAGGGATAGTCAGTGAGTAAGGTTCCATACCGGGAGCCTGAGTGACACATAGGATAGAGTAACTTCATATTCTTTGCCATTCCATTTCGGTCTGGTGTGGGAATATGAAACACGGTTCAAACATAGGTTTCTTCTTGAGAACTCTGTGCTACGGATTTCCTGTAGTACTAGGACTATCTGGGAAGCCTGCTAAGTCTGGATGAACTTTTTAGATAACCTTCAGCATCTGAGGTGAATTAGAGGAGGATCCTTGTTCTAGAACAATACCTATGAGGGTGTTGGGATGTTTACAGGTTTGCAGGAACCCTTGGCCTCATCATACCCTGTTACTAATATTGATAAGGTTACACTATTTTGGACGGTTCTTATGAAACCCTGGACTTGTGACTCTTTATTTGAATCCTCCACCTTTATTCAAGGAACATTATGGTGGCATTATGGAAATGATAGTGGACTTGGATGCATCACAAAGATGTATGATCCACACTTGCCTTCAGTTCTATGACCCTCCTCTCAGATGTTTTACCTTTCCAGACTTTCAGTTGGGCCCTTTGTTGGAGGAGTTTTCCATGTTGTTGGGTGTCCCCATCAGGAGATGGATTCATTTCAACCCTGAGATGACTACTCCCAGGAATGAAGACATAACTAAGGCTATATATTTGGAAGCCACCATCATTGATCAAAATATAACCACCAAGGTTGGAATCCCAGGCCTCCATTTGGACTTCTTGATTACTCAGGCTACCAGTCATGCTGCAGCAGGGAAATGGGACACTGTTTGTGCTCTCTTAGCCCTTAGCATATATGGTATCATCTTGTTTGCAGACGAGCCTAAGTTTGTAATCAATAGTGTTATCCATCTCTTCTGGCAGAAGAATCCAGTTCCTACCTTGCTCGGGGATTTCTATTACTTAGTGCATCAAAGGAATGAGAAACAGAGGGGAATATTAGTCAGATGTTGTGCACCTCTCTTCTACTGTTGGCTATTGAGACACCTGCCAAATACAAAAGCTTTCTTGAATCCTCATCAGTCAAGAAATTGGGCTAAGAGAATGATTGCTCTCACTTCAGAAGACATCAGGTGGTGCACTCAGAGCACCAAGGGCAGAGACATAATTACAAGTTATGGACAGTATCCCAATGTATCTCTTATTGGAGTGAAGGGTTGCATCAACTATAATCCTTTACTTTTCAAAAGGAAGCTAGGGTATGCCCTAATACATCCACCAAGAGAGCAGGACTTATCAGAAACCCTTTACTGTGACATTCAGAATAATCATGCTATCGTCCGACAAGCAACCCGGGCTTGGGATAACATTCAGACAAAAGGGACTGCTATTCTTGGCAAGTATAATAACATAGCTTCAGCTTAGTATATTGATTGGTCTCGTATAAGAGGACAAATCACCCGCATGCCATTCACCCTGGAGGATGTGCCAGGACCATCAGCAGTAGAGCCTATAGCTACAGTCAATTTAGAGGAATTTGAGAAGTTAAAGGAGAAGAATACCCAGCTTTCTGAAGCTCTAAAGAAGACCCTCTGGGAGAGGAATGATAGTCGTCTGGACAATGAGAGGTTAGAGAAGCTTCGGATCGAGCATATGACCAAGATTGAGAAGACAGATGATTACATCAGAAGGGCCCGAGTAGGAGAGTTGGTATTGAAGAATGCTTGCAAAGAAGCTAAGATTCAGAAAGCCAAAGTTGAGCACTACTTGGAGGAGAGTCAGGCTAGATGGATCAAAATTACCGAGGCTCATTCACAGAAAGATCAAAAGACCCAGGCTAGGATAGAGCAACTGGAAGCTAATGAGAAGAAGAGTCAGGAAGCCTTGTTAGCAACACAGAAGGAAATCTCCGAGTTGAAACTCCGGGCGGGGTTGAAGAGATCAAAAGACCAAGACAAGCATAAGAAATTGACAAGTGCCATTGCTACCAGGAACCTTCTTATCAAGACCATCACAAAGCATCCATTTGGACCAGTAACTGATGCTCTCCGGAAAGAAGTCAAAGAGGATGACTTTGGGCTGGATGTTTGATATCTTCGTACTTGTATTTCATTTTGTTTGTATTGTTGTTGATTTTGTTGTATTTTGACCCACCATGGGAACTTGTTGTAATCATAAACTATGTATCTTTGCATTTGTAATATATGGTTTGTGTGTTATCCTTTGGGCTTCATTTCTCTTCAACATCATCATTCCTCGAGGTCTGGAAGGTCAAAACCAAAGAACCAAACCGGATACCCTTGGAAGACAAATAGACGTACTGCATTGCATACTAACCTCATTCTTTGTTTTGTAGGTATATTTGTTGTTGTTTTCTCACTTTGTTGTGGTTTCAGGAAACATTGCTCGTAGGAGGGTCTTCCCCATCAACAGAGTTCATCGGTATCCTACAAGAAACAACCTTCCGAGCTTACAGATGGACCAAGTTCAGCAAGCTTTGACTGACGTGAGAACTCAAATGGCTAATGAAAGAACTGAAATGAGGGCTCAGATGAACCAGTTCATGGCAGTAATGACTGGGTTGGCCCAAAGCCAAGAAAGATTAAGAGAGTTGGTCGAGCGGCAAACTCCTGAAGAGAATCATCCAGGTACAGGAGGTACCAGCAACAATGATCACGTGCAACCACGTACTGACCCCCCCGGAGTTTGGGCCTCATCTCAACCCTGAAGTCAACGCTATCAAGAATACCCAAGGTAACACTGGAGGGCATGCCTTACAAGAGGACCCTCAAGAGGAACAGTTTACTGTAATTGGTGCAGAGGACGAAGTCTATGATCGTCGTCTGGACAAAATAGCAGAAAAGATGAGATCTCTGGAGTCCCAAAACTCTTTGGGATTTGATGTTATGGATATGGGCCTAGTAGAGGGAGTCAGAATTCCTCACAAATTCAAACCTCCCTGTTTTGAAAGATATAACGGTACCTCCTGTCCTCGTACCCATCTTCAATCCATTATGGGAAGATTGAAGGCTTACATTATGGATGAAAAGCTGTGGATGTTCTACTTTGAGGATAGTCTGACCGGGGCATCCCTTGAATGGTACTCTCATCTGACCAGAGCAACAGTCATAAATTGGAAGGATTTGGCCGAGGCTTTCATACGCCAATATCAATACAACTTAGACATGGCTCCCAACAAAACTCTCCTAATGGGTATGTCACAATCCTCAAGTGAAAGCTTTAGAGAGTACGCCCAGAGATGGAGACAGTTAGCTGCTGTTTTTCAACCTCCAATGTCGGAAAGAGAAATGGTCGATATGTTCATGAACACCCTACAGGGGACATACATTGATAAGATGGTTGCTTTCTCTTCCACTAACTTTGCTGATGTGGTCATAACATGAGAGAGAATTGAAAGTTTGCTAAAAATGGGTAAGATTTCTGATAATGGCGCCAGCTCCAGCAGCACAAGGAAACCTTTTGCAGGGCCTTGCAGGTCAGGTGAAACCAATTCAATACATATGGGCAGAGGTAGGCCCCAGTACATGACGAGATCAATAGCCGCTATCACTATTCCCACTTCATCACCTCAACAACAATACACTCCACAACCACAACATTTCCCTCACCAACAACATTTTCCTCAACAAAGGTCTTACAACAACAACAACCAACAACAATGTCCTTTCCAACAAAGGCCATCTCAAGTCAACAGGGTAATCGATCATATCCCGTTGCCCTATGCCACTTTACTACCACAACTTTTGAAACTCAATCTTGTTGAATAAAGGACTCTGGCTCATCCGGATCCTCAGAACTTTCCAAGGAATTACGACGTCAACACCAGATGTGCCTTCCATTCCAACACACTTGGCCATGCAACAGAAAAGTGCAGAGTATTGCACATGAAGGTCCAGAATTTAGTTGATTCAAAGGCTTTAAATTTTGCACCTCCTCCTAATGTCACAAAGAATCCTATGCCTAGCCATGGTGGGCCCAAGATAAATGCAATTAAGGAGGATCAACTAGTGAACCTAATTGAAGATATTGTGAGTATTCAAACACCTTTGGCCGAGGCTAAAGCCCAGCTTTTGAAATGCCAGGTGTTCCCAGGTTGTGAGGCCTGCTGTGAATCTTGCAAAGTTTCCGCCAATGGTTGTGCAAGTTTAAAAAGTGGTATCAATGGTCTTATCAAAGAAGGTATCTTGCAGATAACATCAACGGTTTCAGCTTCTACAACATCAACAATTCCTCCTACAGCACCAACAAGTACCCCTCTTACAACCTCAAAAACAATTGTTTCGACAGACTCTGCTACAAAGTCAACAATCATCTCTTCTACTACTTCAACGGACATTAGTTCAATCGCGTCCGCCTCTACAACAACAACAACCATTAATAATGACATCTCCACAATCACTATCTATTATGACCTGGCAATGGTCCCCGATTCCAACAATTTTCAGCAAACAATCTCAACAATAACCCAGCTTCAGTCTTTCACAAACATCAGTCAGAAATCCTGTTACCATATATTACGATCCACAGACAATAACAGTTCCTACTTCCGCCGCAGTTAGTCCAGTCACCATCACGGTACCTGGACCCATTCCATATGAAAAAGATAATGTTGTGCCATGGAACTATGGTTCAGATCTCTACTGCAACGGGAAGAGAGTCACTCTTGATTCTTCAACTTATACACCACAGATCGATAATGTCGGGGGAGGCGGAGGCTTCACTCGAAGCGGACGTCTCTTCGCATCACAAGTTCTGAGAGTTAATGCTGAGGCAGAGGCTGCTGCAAGGTGTAACACAGTGGGATAACTGACTTTTCTATAAATGTTGCGGATAGCAAGAGTCGCCATCGACTTTTATTTTATCCAAAAGGAAAGGACATAAAAGAACAGGAAAAACCTTAAAAAGATTTTGAGTTCGGGGGGTAAGTTATACAAAGGGAAGGTATTAGCACCCTTTATATCCATGGTTATCCATGGGCTCTTAGTTACTTAGCTCACTTTAAACTGTTTTGAGAAGGTGTTGTAAACACCCAAAATTTGACCTCACCCATCCACCATGGCTTATGATCATCCTCATATGCATAAATACAATCATATCATCTCACATCTCATTTTTGACTCACTGGATAGTTTCTAAGGCATCTGCACCTAGGGTTTGTGATCTGAGCCATCCCAAAGCATCTTGAGCCATTCCAAAGGCTACCAATCAACTCAAAGGGGTCCATGTGTGTTCTTATATCATATTTCACCTCCTCAAAGTCAAAAATGCAGAGGAATCACAAGGGCTAGGGTTTGAGTGGAGGCAGGGCCAGCTTGAACTACACAGTTGACTGAAAATTAGGGTTTTGGTTTCAGAGGCCATAACCCCAAATTTTTTGGTCATTCTTGTTTCCATTGATCTCTATATGGTATAGGGAGTATGCATATCAATTTTTATGAAGAAATTCCATGGGGAAGTCATCTGATCAAGGGTTGACTTTTCAGACAAGCCAGTGCAAAATCAGGGCATCTGAGACCCCCAATGACCCAACCAATGGGTGATCTTCATCATTTTGAGTGTATATGATCTTTATTTGATCATGGAAGGAGATTGAAGTTCATAGAAATCAAGAATTTAGGGTTTTTGCAAATGTTGACTTTTTGGGCATAGTTGACTTTTCAAGAATGCATCATTTTAGGTCATTTTTCAAGCCATGATTCATGATCCAAAAATGCTTCAAATGGAAAAACTTTGGTCATGAAAGTTGTAGATCTCATCTTTCCCTTTTCAAAAAGTACAAGAACATGATCAAACTCTTCTTGGATCAAAAGTTATGGCAATGCAAAGTTGGCAAAAATCATTGTTTTTCAAGGTATGCACCAAGTGTGAAATTTTGCAAAGTCATGAACAAATGCATTATGTGACTTCTAATTCCTCTCAAACCAGAACACAAACATTCTCTAAGTCCCAAAAATCAGATTTGAACCAAAGATCACATGTGCTTAGTTCATGTAACAAGGCATTTTTCATGAAAATCCATAAAGTAACCAAGTTGCAAAACTCATGATCATGCTTTACCAACTTGCTGCCTTGAATGCTGGACCAAGCCTAGCCTTTCCCTTCACTTTGCTGCGCCAGAACCAGCCCATGTCCTTGCCTAGCACTTCACCATACCTCTCTTACACATAAAGTGGATTTTGAGCAAAAGTAAACTTACCAATCACTATAGGCCAGGTCACATCATCTGACCTATAGGATTATAATACAATATCCCTTGGCAAGCCAAAGATATGAGAAGGCAAGGATGAAACACATTCATTCACAACATTCACAAAAAACCTCCCATCTTGCAACTTGCTTCGGATTCTTCTCCACAGCCACTAAACATTCAAGCTAACTTCACCAATCATCTCACCAGGCTCCATAGACCTCAAACCACCCAAAGCACAAGCCTGAAACAGCCAAGAGATCCCCCTGCCATTTCTCACTCCATTTCTGCAGTTGCTTTCGAATCTCCTTCCCTAGCTCACAAACAGCCAAACAAACCTTGCAAAGCTTCTCCATACATCATTCAGACCTCAAACCATCATTCACCATGACCTGAAAGAGCCAGAATCACCATAGCCATTGTTGGCTGAGCTTGAAGCAGGAGCATTCGAATCTCATCATCCAGCCAACTCAAACTCATTTTGAGCACTCAAATATCATCAAGGGGTTCTAAGGAGTAGATTGCATATAAAGAGAAGGCCAGAAAGTCCTCAAGTGGAAAGCTTCAAATCTCAGGTAGCTTGAAATTTATTTTTCCAGAAATGATTTTTCTTGTTACAAATTTGTTCTTCATGCCTTGCTGATCATTCTGGTACCTTTAGTTTTTGAAATGGTTGTGATTTGAGCATTTAATTTGCTTCTGAAGCTCGCGTGCCCTAGAACTTTCTTTCTTCGATTCAGCTTGTTTACAAAATATAAATTTGTTTTAGGTTAGGGGTTTGATTCGTGAGGATGTGGGGAACATTTCCCAGTTTTTAGATTTCATTTTTGTTACGTTTTTAGGAAGTTTGAAGTTTTCAGGGGAGAAGGTCACCGGAGAAGACGACCGGAGCTCGTCTCCGGTGACCTGAGAGTGATTAATTTTTAATTAGGGTTAGGGCACTGAGTTTGAACGTGAGCCATTGGATTCCATTTCCCGCGCGTGAATAGAAGGCCAGGATCTTTTCATTAAGTTTTAATTATGGATTAATATTTAATTAATCAGGATTAGGTTGGTTTGAATCTGGGCCGTCCAGATGCGCGCCCAGTCAACCCCTTTTAACCCAGCAACTCATCTCAGCCTCTCATTTGGATTACCTTTCATTTTTATTTAATTTTAATTCATTTCTTTCTCATTTGTTTTGCATATTTAATTTAAAATAGCAAAAATGTCTTAAAAATTATGAAACTTTTTCTTTAAAGTTTTAATAATTTTTAAGACCCAAAAATATTTTTATTTTATTTTTCATCATTAAAAAAGTATTTTTAAATATTTAAAAGATTATTTTTAATTGATTAATGGGAATTAATTAATTAAAAATACTTTTAGGTATTTAAAAATTACAAAAAAATTCATGAAATGTTCTAAGACATTTAGAAACATTGTCCAACCTTCAAACCAAATTTCTTTTTTGATCTTGATGCATCTTAAGAATTTTTCATTGAATTAAATCATATTTTGTGCATTATTTTGATCATAAGTTCCAAAAATCATTTCTGCCTATTGGTGAAGGTTGAGACATTGATTCTTCTTGCATTGTCTTTTGTTTTGCATGTAGTTTCAAAGATAAAAAGGCCATGAATTGTTCTTGCATTTTCAAATTGTTTGGCATTTGTTTTGTTAAGAACCCTAAAAAACCCTAATAACTTGCAAAAATCATATCTTGAGTTTGGTTGAGAGTTGAGAGCTCCCCTTTGGGCAGTGGTTTATTATAGGTCTAGGGTTTCCTTGGGTATTATTTTCCATTTTTACTTTAGGGTTTTGCTTCTGTTTTTGGTTTGTGTTTGATGTTTGATCCATAAACCCTAATTTGGGCTTTCATTTGCATCCCTCTTGCATTTCCTTGCATAACATGACTTGTCTTTGCATTTTGTGCATTCTTATGATTCATTTGAAATCTTAAGACATGTATAAAGCATCATTGATCATTGCATTACATATTTGCCATGTCATTTGTCTTGTATGATTCATAGCTTTTCATGCTTGTTCATGCTCCTTAACTTGCATCATTTGCATTCATGATCTTGTATGAACATCCCCATTGTCTTGCCTCATGTTTGCAGCACCTCATAACATCATAATCATCATCAACATGCTTCTGGTCTTGCTTTGCATCATATCATTTCATCTCATCTTGCATTACATTGCATTTCTTTCTAACATTTCAGGTGGTAAGTAAACTTGAGAAGTGGATTTGCCTTCACTTCTCATAACTTTTCTTTTCATCTCTCTTGCATCCATTGCTGCATTCTTATTTGTGTTTGAGTTTGAGCTTGCTCATTCTTCTTCTTCCCACTTTCTTTCTTCAAGTGACTTGACTTCTTGAATGAAGCAAGTCACTTTGCTTCTCTGGATCTTGTTCATCTGCTTCCTGGTGGTTCCTCTGAAGATTGTTCTTGAAAACCTCACAAACCTTAGGATCAACCAAGCATGACAATGAATTAGGGTTTTGATTAGCTCCCCCCATAGTTTTTACCTTTGTGTCTCTCCTTGAGTCCTCCCTTCTCACCTCATAATCAGGGACTAAACCCTAAAGGCTTTAAAACTTTGTGATTAGGGTTATGCCTGCATCCTTCTCTTAGGATGGAGTGTATAACTTTAATCCTAAGTATTAAACCCTTAAGGTGTTTAAATCTCTTAATCAATTCATCTAATAAATATCAAGACATCACACTTGTAACTTGGGCCTTGCATTAGGGTTCTAATTCTTCCTTAAGTGGTTAAGAAGGACTAACCCTAGTGTTAATGGACAAGTCCCCCTCAAGTTGTCTTACAAACCATAAAAAAACACTTCATCATCATACCATTAAATAAAATCCACTTAATCAAAGGCTTGTTTTGTCATGGGTTTAATCCCTAATCATGGATTAAGTTGAGGAGTTTTTCTCAACTTAAACATTCTCATCTATTATCCTTCTTTTAGGATGGTGTAATGAGTCTGTTTAATCCTTGATTATGGCTTAACCTCATTACTCAACACTAAACAAAAACACCAAAAACATCTAAATAATCACAAGTAGGTTAATGATCTTAATCCTACACCAAAGGTGATTAAGTGTGAGAATCTGACTTCACACTTAAGGTATCCTCATTACCCCTAAACAGAGGGAAGATGTGATGAGTTTACTAACCCATTGGTTTAGGCTTAAGCTCATTATCTTATGACAAACTTCAAAAAACAATAAAAGACTGAAAACTCAAAAACAAACAATAATCGTCTCCTCCGGGATTCTTTTCTCATCACACTCATTCACAACCGAGAACTTGCTTCTTCCGTCTAATGCAAGACAGTTCGCACCTGAGCCAGACAGGTCATACACTTGAGCATTGACAAGCAGGCAGTTCACAAGTCAATTCACCTTTCAGTCTCTTTGGGTCGAACTACGGTGTTCTGACTTCCTCATTGCACGAGAGGATACGTAGGCATAACTTAACGGTTATCGAACAAAAGTCTCTGTATATTCCCCCTCTTTCCAGCTTTATTCTCTTAGCCTCATGATCATGAGCATACTCTTTCCTTACACTGACACATCATTTATACACATCACATTTCTTTACACTGACACCTGTACATATTGCCTTCCAGCTCTTTCATACACAGATTGCACTGACACTACCCCTTTAAAACACAAATCTTCTAAGCGTGGATCCCGTCGAGTACGACGGACAATCTGGGTGCTAATACCTTCCCAGGTTGTAACCAACCCCCTTTCTCAGTCTCTCTGGTTCGCAAACCGTCTTATCCATCTTTTCCTAGGTCTATGCAGCATTGCCTTTCCTCCGGGATAAAAATGCCTAGCTGGCGACTCTATTCATTCTCCAGTGGGTTCACGGCTGTGTGTTCTCATTTTCCCTCTCGCCGACCGTTCGCGTCTGTACCTTCATATGACCGTGTTTCATTTGTCGGGAGCGACAGCTTGGCGACTCTGCTGGGGAAACTTATACTGCAACCAGGGCTTCTGGTTCTTTTTGTGGGTTCCTCCTAGCGCTTGTTTGATTTGTGTTTACTGGGGTGTTATGTGCTTATTTGTGTTTGTATATTTGTATTTTGTTTATTGCTTTATGTACAGTTGATTTATTGCTTTCTTTATAGCTTTATATTTTTCATACTGTCATACTGTGCTGGCTGGATCTGGTTTTTCTTTGGTGGGTGGGTATTTCATTGAGAGTTAAGGTCCTATACCTGGGACCTGAGTGACACCTAGGCTAGAGTGAATCATATTCTTTCCCATTCCATTTCGGTCTGGTGCGGGAATATGAAACACGGTTCAGATATGGGTTTCTTCTTGAGAACTCTGTGTTGCAGATTTCCTGCAATGCTAGGGCTATCTGGGAAGCCTGCTAAGTCTGGATGACCTTTTAGTACTGACCTTCAGAAACTGAGGTGAATTAGAGGAGGAACTTTTATGGTTATTGTAAACACTGTACCTCCGGGTTAGAAGTGTTTACACTTCTCATAACTGATCCAAGTCTGAGGATCCTTGTTCTAGATCACTACCTGTGAGGGGGTTGGGCTGTTTGCAGGTTTGCAGGTACCTCGACCTCAGAATACCCTGTTACTTTGACTTTGCTAAGAATGCTCCATGTTGGACAGTTCTTGTGATTCTAAAACCCTGGAATTGTGGCTCTTTATTTGAGTCCCCCACCCTGGTTACTGGATTTATAGACCTCCACCTGGAATTCTTGAACACACATGGATCTATACCAAGGCAGTTAATCAGATCCAGCTCAGTCACAAACCCTTGCATTTCATTTTGCATACATACTCATTGCATCATATTAACATGTGCTTATTTGTGTTTCAGGGTATCCATTTCTCATCTGGTTTTGGTTTTGACCCCATCTGCAGTTTTGACCTATCTCCACCAGCACTTGCTTCAGTTTGTCAGCCATACTTCAGTTACTTGCACCAGCCAATCAGTGGCTCATTCTTTCAGCATCTTCATCAGCACTCCACTCAGTCTTCAGCCTCATGGCTCCAAAGAAAAGCAACATCACTTATCATTTCTTCCAACCAGACTTATCAGACATCAGGAGGATCCAAACCCTGATCACCCCAGATCACATTCCTTTGTTCAGAGAGCATTATGGGGATATACTGGACATGGTTATGGATCTGGACCCTTCACAGAGGAGCCTCATCCACACCTGCATTCAGTTTTATGATCCTCCATTGAGATGTTTCACCTTTCAAGACTTTCAGTTGGGTCCTCTTTTGGAAGAATACTCATATTTGGTTGGTTTGCCTATCAGGAGGGAAATCCTTTTCAACCCTGAAATGGTCTTTCCCAGCAATGGAGAAGTAGCCAAAGCTTTGTATCTGGAGCCTGTTTTGATTGAACAACACTTGACCTCTAAAGCTGGGATCCTTGGATTTCACCTGGACTTCCTGATTTCTCAGGCTAGTTTGAAGGCCTCCTTGGGGGAGTGGAAAGCTGTTTGTGCCCTGTTGGCCTTAAGTGTATATGGAATTGTGTTGTTTGCAGATGAGCCCCGATTCATCAGCAAAAATGCAATCCATTTGTTCATCCTGAAGAACCCGGTACCAACTTTACTGGGTGATCTCTATTACTCAGTCCATCAGAGAAATGAGAAGCAGAGGGGGAGGCTAGTGAGGATTTGTGCTCCATTATTTCATGCTTGGCTCCTCAGGCATCTACCCAGGACAGATGCATTTCTCAATCCTCATCAGCAAAGCAACTGGGCTAAGAGACTCACTGTCCTAACTTCAGCAGATATCAGATGGTGTACTCAGAGCACCAAGGGCAGAGATATGATCACCAGCTGTGGGCACTTTCCCAACGTGCCTTTGATAGGAGTTAAGGGAAGTATCAACTACAACCCTCTGCTGTTCAGAAGACAATTAGGCTATGCACTGGTTCATACTCCAAGGGAACAAGACTTGGTGGAGACCCTCTACTGTGAGAACAAGATTAGTCTGGCAACTGTTAGGCAGGCTGCCTGGGCCTGGGATCATGTTCAAACCAAGGGAATCACCATTCTAGGGAAGTGCAATAATGTGGCATCAGTCCAATATTATGAGTGGTCCCACGCTAGGGCCCAATTCTCTGGAATGCCCTTTACCATAGAAGACATGCCTGAGTCATCTTCAGCACCACCCCCTGCCACTATCAGTTTGGAGGAGTTTGAGAGCTTGAAGGAAAGAAATGAGAAGTTAACTCAAGCCTTGCAGAAGACCCTCCGGGAGAGGAGTGAAGGTGTGAGGGAGATTGAAAGATTGGAGAAATTGAGGGTAGAACACTTGACCAAGATTGAAAAGTCTGGAGATTATATCAACAAGTCCAAAGCTGGTGAGCAGATTCTGAAGAACGCTTGTAAGGAAGCCCAGTTCCAAAGAGCAAGAACAGACTTGTATTTGAAGGAGAGTCAGGCCAGATGGGTCCGAATCACTGAGGCCCGTACTCTAGAAGACAAGAGAGCTCAGGACAAAATGGAGCAGATAGAAAAAGCCCTGGCAGCAGCCCAGGAAGAAATATCAGAGCTGAAAATCAAAGCAGGATTGAAGAGGTCTAAGGACCAAAATCAGAGCAAGAAATTGGCTGCAGCTGTTGCAACAAGAAACCTTCTCATCAGAAGTCTCACGGAGCATCCGGCTGATCCTGTGACCGAAGCACTTCTCAAGGAAGTTCGTGAGGATGAGTTTGGCCTTGGAGTTTGATCATTTGCTTGTTGTTGTTCCTTTTCCTTGTACTTTTGCTTTTTGTGATGTATTTTGGCCCCTTTGAGGGTTTGTGTTGTAAAATGAACAAATTGTATTATTTCACCTTTGTAATATATTTGTGTTGGTTTCTATCTGGGTTCACATCAAAAGCAACTTCAACAGCATCATCTTCAAGGGTCTGGAAGGGTCAAAACTGAAGGCCAAACCGGATACCTTGAGAACAAATAAGCATAACTGCATTGCATGCTAACCCCTTTTGTTTGTTTTGTAGGTTTTTGTTTTGTTGTTGCTAACCTCTGTTGTGATGTTCAGGAATTATTGCTCGCCGCCGGGTATTTCCTCTCAACAGGCCACACAGGTACCCAACTAGAAACAACCTTCCGGGAATTCAGATGGATCAGATGCAACAAGACCTTACGGAGATCAGAAACCAGATGGCAAACGAAAGGTTAGAGATGAGAACGCAGATGACGCAGTTCATGGAAGTTATGAACAACATGGCTCAGAGCCAGGAGAGACTGAGGGCCATGGTGGAGAGGCAAAATCAAGAGGAGCCTCATGTAGGAACTGCAGGCACCGGTAATAATGAAAGGGTGCAACCACATGTTAACCCCCCTGTGTTTGGTCCTCATCTACACCCTGAGATTAACATTCCTGCAAATGTTCAAGGAACAGCCACTGCGGCCAGAGTACTTCAAGAAGATCCTCAGGAGGACCAGTATACAGTGATGGGTGCCGGAGAGGAAACTTATGATAGACGATTGGAAGAAATAGCTGAGAAGTTGAGATCACTGGAGTCTCAAAACTCTTTGGGGTTCGACGTCATGGACATGGGTTTGGTAGAAGGGGTCAGGATTCCCCACAAGTTCAAGCCTCCTTGCTTCGAAAAGTATAATGGGACTTCATGCCCCCGGACTCATTTGCAATCATTTCTGGGAAGGCTGAAGGCCTATACAATGGATGAGAAACTGTGGATGTTCTATTTTGAAGATAGCTTGACTGGAGCATCGAGGGAATGGTATTCCCATCTGACAAGGGCAACTATAAGATGCTGGAAGGACCTGGCAGAAGCCTTCATCAGGCAGTATCAGTATAATCTAGATATGGCACCCAACAGGACCCTCCTAATGGGAATGTCACAGTCTTCGAGGGAGAGTTTCCGAGAGTATGCCCAAAGGTGGAGGCAACTGGCTGCTGCTGTTCAACCACCAATGTCTGAGAGAGAAATGGCAGACATGTTTATGAACACTCTTCAGGGAACCTATATTGACAGGTTAGCTGCTTTCTCTTCCACTAGCTTTGCGGATGTTGTTATAGCTGGGGAGAGAATTGAAAGCCTGTTAAAGATGGGAAAGATCTCAGACAATGGTGCAAGCTCGTCCAGCAGTACAAGAAAGCCTTTTGCAGGCCCGAGGAGAACTGGCGAGACCAGTGCCATTCACACCAACAGGGGTAGGCCCCAATATGCTCAAAGGACAATAGCAGCAGTCACTATCCCTGCTCCAGCTCATCCTCAGCCAGTCTATCAACCTCCGCAACAAAACTTCCAACAACAACCCCAGTATCAGCAGAATCAATATCCTCCGAGGAACTACAACAACAATAACACCAACAACAATCAACAGAGGCCATTTCAACAGAGGCCATCTCAAGCTAATAGAGTAATCGACCCGATCCCAATGCCGTATGCTGCCTTGCTGCCACAACTTCTGAAACTCAACCTAGTTGAGCTAAGAACGTTGGCACCTCCGGATCCCAACAGTTTACCAAGGAATTATGACTCCAATGCTAGGTGTGCTTTCCATTCAAACGCACCTGGTCACAGTACAGAAAAATGCAGAGCTCTGCATATGAAGGTACAAGACTTGGTAGACTCCAAGGCTCTGAATTTTGCACCTCCGCCCAATGTCAATAAAAACCCTATGCCAAATCATGGTGGTCCTCGAATTAACGCGATTGAAGAAGACCAACCGTCTTATTTGATAACTAGTGTGGATCAGATCAGGACACCATTGGTGGAAATCAAAGCTCAACTCCGCGAAAACCAAATATTTCCGGGGTGTGAACTAGGGTGCCCCTACTGCAATATTTCATGGAACGGGTGTGAAGACTTGAGGAATGGCATTGACAACCTTATTCAGAGTGGTTTGCTACAGATTACTACATCATTCCCGACAAATCCGGCAACTTCATCCACAATGGTTCCAGAACCTCCTACAACCGCAGCAACTATTGTTCCCGACAATTCATCAGCAACATCAGCAAGTACTTCATCTGTCCTCCCAAATGATCAGTTTTCAACAGTTTCTCCTACTACAACTTCAGCTTCATTCCATTTCGAATCTCCATCAACAACAACAGTCCTTCCAACAACACCTCCTACAACACCAGCAATCAATCATGAAGATGTCTCCACTGTTACCATATTCTACGATCCTGAAAATAATTCCGCCTACCATTCAGAAGGTGCTGCTCCCGCCAGAGCACCAGTTACAATCTTTTATGATCCACAAACAATTACAGTCCCTTCAGCAGCAGCAATCAGTCCAGTCACTGTCACGGTGCCTGGACCAGTACCATATGAGAGCAACAGGGCCATCCCTTGGCACTATGGCTCTGACGTGTACTGCGAAGGAAAAAGAATCACTCTTGAAACATCAACACCTGCACCACAAGTAGATAATGTGGGGGGAGGCGGAGGCTTCACTCGAAGCGGACGTCTCTTTGCTTCACAAGTTCAAAGACCTACTGCCGAAGCAGAAGCTGCTACTAAGGCAAAAGGAAAGAGCCCTGTGCAGGAAGATCAAGCTGTCAAAGAAGCCCTGAAGACTCCGTTTGATCAGGAAGTTGATGAGTTTATGCGGATCATCAAAAAGAGTGATTATAAAATTGTGGATCAGCTTCACCAGACGCCATCCAAAATCTCTATCCTCTCACTGCTTATGTGCTCCGAAGCCCATCGGAATGCATTACTTAAAGTCCTACACGCAGCTTACGTGCCTGAAGAGATTACTGTCAACCAGTTGGAAACCGTGGTTGGAAATGTTACTGCTAGCAATGGGCTAGGGTTTACCAATTCTGACTTGACAGCGGATGGCCGCAATCACAACAAAGCCTTGCACATAACCATGGAATGCAAAGGAGCTGTCCTTTCTCATGTGCTGGTGGACACAGGTTCTTCCCTGAATGTCTTACCAAAGAAGGCTCTGGTGAAGTTAGAATATGATGGATTGGCATTGAGACCCAGCAACCTGGTGGTGAGAGCCTTTGATGGTTCGAAGAGATCGGTTCTGGGAGAGATTGAGCTGCCCGTGACAATTGGCCCACAGACTTTTAAAACTATCTTTTATGTGATGGACATTCAGCCCGCCTACAGCTGTTTGTTGGGTAGACCCTGGATTCACGCCGCCGGCGCAATAACGTCTACCCTTCACCAAAAGTTAAAATTTGAGTGGGAAGGTCAAATTGTCACAATCTGTGGGGAAGAGGACATTTTTGTCAGCCACCTGGCAACCTATAAGTACATTGAAATGGATGGGGAGATCCATGAAACAATGAGCCAGGGGTTTGAAGCTTTGAATGTGAATGAAGCATCTGCTGTATCTGGTACTCCAATGTCATCATACCAACAAGCCCGGAAGGTTGTTGAAGAAGGAACTGCCCTAGGCTGGGGCAAAGTTTTAGCCGTGGAAGAGAAGAAGGACAAATTTGGGTTGGGTTACAGACCAACTCAACATCAAGCAAAGGCTGCTGGAAAGCCTGGTTTTGTCAGTGGGGGGATGCTTACCCCTGATGCTATCAACTGTTTGGAAGACGAGCTGGAAGAGGAGCGCAATCTGGAGAATTGGATTCGTCCGAAGATCCCGGGGAGCAGTGTCTCGAACTGGTCTTCCCAGGAAATTATAAGAGTTACTCATGCAGAGTAATTATTATTTCCTGTATTTTTTATAGCATGCATCCAAGTCTTGCATCTTGCCCAAGATGACAAGACTCATTTTGTAACCAGGGCCATCTGTACTTTTGTGCAAACAAGATTAAATTAATGAAATATCAGACATCTTTTTGCAAACGAGTCTTTTTCTTTTATGCTCACTGTTTTTCCATTTTTCTTTTTGTACAAAAATAAATGGCGGTGTTTTCAAAATGATAACTTCATTTCACTTTTTCTAAAGCAAGATTAAAATCAATCACTAAAATGAACAAACTTAACCCTTGCAGAGAGTGCCTTCCTGACAGCACCGACAACAGCACAGCTATGACATCGTATGACTTTGACAATCCAATCAATCAAGCTGATGAAGGGGTTGATGAAGAATATGAGCTTCCTGAAGAGCTAGCCAGGTTGTTAAGACAGGAGGAAAAGGTTATTACTCCTCACCAGGAGGAGATTGAAGTGATCAATCTTGGTACGGAAGAAAATGTGAAAGAAGTTAAAATCGGGGCCTGCCTGCAAGACTCAGTGAAGAGACAGCTGATAGATCTGCTTCAAGAGTATGTTGATGTGTTTGCTTGGTCGTATCAAGATATGCCAGGGTTGGATACCGACATTGTTGTGCACAAGCTGCCTCTGAGGGAGGAATGCCCACCAGTGAAACAGAAGCTGCGCCGAACTCGCCCAGACATGGCTATGAAAATCAAGGAAGAGGTACAAAAGCAATGGGACGCCGGGTTCCTTGCTGTGACTAGCTACCCGCCGTGGGTTGCTAATATTGTGCCTGTGCCTAAGAAGGATGGCAAAGTAAGAATGTGTGTTGACTACCGGGATCTGAACAGAGCCAGCCCAAAAGATGACTTCCCATTACCTCACATTGACGTATTGGTGGATAACACGGCTCAGTTCTCGGTATTCTCCTTCATGGATGGATTTTCAGGATATAATCAGATCAAGATGTCACCTGAAGACATGGAGAAGACAACATTCATTACACCTTGGGGCACGTTCTGTTACAAAGTGATGCCATTCGGACTGAAGAATGCTGGTGCCACATATCAACGGGCTATGGTGACATTATTCCACGATATGATCCATAAGGAAATAGAGTGTTATGTGGATGATATGATCGCCAAGTCCCTTACAGAGGAAGATCACCTGGTAAATCTGCTCAAATTATTCAAGCGTCTGAGGAAGTACCAATTAAAGCTGAACCCCAACAAATGCACATTCGGGGTACGATCCGGTAAGTTGCTGGGCTTTATTGTAAGCGAGAAAGGGATTGAGGTTGACCCTGATAAAGTCAAGGCTATTCAAGAAATGCCTGCACCTAAAACTGAGAAAGAAGTTCGAGGGTTCTTAGGTCGATTGAACTATATCTCACGGTTCATATCTCACCTCACAGCAACCTGTGAACCCTTGTTCAAGCTGCTAAGAAAGGAACAAACGGTCAGGTGGAACGAAGATTGCCAGAAGGCTTTTGACAAAATCAAAGAATATCTGCAAGAACCTCCAATCCTTATGCCACCAGTTGAAGGAAGACCTCTGATCATGTACTTGACAGTATTAGAAGAGTCAATGGGGTGTGTGCTGGGCCAGCATGACGAGTCTGGTCGAAAAGAGTATGCAATATACTACCTAAGCAAAAAGTTTACCGACTGTGAACAGCGTTATTCACTGCTCGAGAAAACTTGCTGTGCTTTAGCGTGGGCTGCTCGCCGACTGAGACAGTATATGTTGACCCACACTACCTTATTAATCTCAAAAATGGATCCAGTTAAGTACATTTTCGAGAAGCCAGCTCTTACCGGACGGGTTGCAAGATGGCAGATGATTCTCACAGAATATGACATACAGTACACATCTCAGAAAGCCATCAAGGGCAGTGTACTATCTGAATATCTGGCTGAGCAACCCATTGATGACTACCAGCCAATGAGGTTTGACTTTCCTGATGAAGACATCATGTTCATTAAAGCAAAAGATCACGAAGAGCCTGTTCACACTGAAGGGCCCGACCCGGGGGAAGAATGGACTATGATGTTTGACGGGGCTGTTAACATGAATGGCCGTGGTGTTGGTGCAGTACTCATTACACCTAAAGGAGTTCACATGCCTTTCTCGGCAAAACTCACTTTCAACTGCACTAACAACGAAGCTGAATACGAAGCTTGCATTATGGGTCTTGAGGAAGCCATTGACCTCAGGATCAAAACATTGACCGTATTCGGAGATTCAGCTTTGGTAGTCAATCAAACCAACGGGAAATGGTACACCCACCAAGATCATCTGATACCTTACAGGGATTATACAAGAAGGTTACTGACTTTCTTCACAACAGTCAAGCTTGAGTATATCCCTCGGGACGAGAATCAGTTTGCAGATGCTCTTGCTACCATTTCATCCATGATCAAAGTTCAAACGGCCAACTTTGTGCCTCAAATTTCAGTGTCTAGACTTGATAGACCAGCATATGTATTTGCAGCAGATGTTGTAAAAGATGATAAGCCTTGGTTCCACGACATTAAGTGCTTCTTGGAGGATCAGACATACCCACCTGGGGCATCTTCCAATGATAAGAAGACTTTGAGAAGGCTTGCTGGTAGTTTCTTCCTGAATGCTGATGGGTCTTTATACAAAAGGAACTTTGACATGGTACTCCTCAGATGTGTTGACAAGACGGAAGCAGATTTGTTAATGCATGAAGTGCACGAAGGATCTTTTGGTACCCATGCTGGAGGGCATGCCATGGCTAAAAAGTTGTTAAGATCAGGCTATTACTGGATCACAATGGATGCAGACTGTTGTGCCTACGCCAGGAAATGCCATAAATGCCAGATCTACGCAGACAAGGTGCATGTGCCTCCTAATCCTTTGAACATCATGTCTTCACCATGGCCCTTTGCTATGTGGGGCATTGATATGATTGGCAAGATTGAGCCGACCGCTTCAAACGGCCACAGATTCATCCTGGTCGCCATTGACTATTTCACCAAGTGGGTTGAAGCAGCCTCATATGCAAACGTCACTAGACAAGTGGTAGCCAGGTTTCTGAAGAGAGATATCATCTGTCGGTACGGAGCGCCCGAGCGAATCATTACTGATAATGGTTCCAATTTAAACAACAAAATGATGGCAGAGCTGTGCCGGGACTTCAAGATCCAACATCACAATTCTTCTCCTTACAGGCCAAAGATGAACGGCGCTGTTGAGGCAGCAAATAAGAATATCAAGAAGATTGTGCAGAAGATGGTAATCACCTACAAAGACTGGCACGAAATGCTACCATTTGCCTTGCATGGGTATCGCACATCAATCAGGACGTCCACTGGGGCAACACCGTATCAACTTGTATATGGTATGGAAGCGGTCCTACCTGTTGAAGTTGAATTACCCTCTTTACGGGTATTAATGGATGTTAAACTAAACGAAGCAGAATGGGTACGGTCCCGATACGAACAACTGAGTCTGGTCGAAGAGAAAAGATTGGCTGCAATCTGCCATGGACAGTTATATCAGAAGAGAATGAAGAGAGCCTTCGATCAGAAAGTCAGGCATCGAGAGTACCAAGTAGGGGATCTTGTGTTGAAAAGAATCCTCCCTCCTCATACAGACCACAGGGGCAAATGGACTCCAAATTATGAAGGACCATTCGTTGTAAAGAAAGTTTTCTCCGGTGGAGCACTGATGCTCAGCACCATGGATGGTGAAGATTTCCCGTCCCCTGTGAATTCGGATGCAGTTAAAAAATACTTCGCATAAAATGACCTGCTGGACATAAAAACAGAATGTAAGTCCAGGCAAAAATAGGGCATCCCGGCGAGTCAAAAACAGAATAAAAGACTCGGGCAAAAATAAGGGAAAATAAACAAAAATGTACACCCGCTGAGTTGAAAAGCCGCATTGGACAGCTCAGGCAAAAATGGGTATCCCGATGGATTGAAAACCCGAAAGGGCGATCCATGCAAAATAAGGGAATAAGCGAACAACTGCATTCTGAATTCGTCTGTATCACCTACAACTTGGTAAGCTTCCCAAAGGATCAAGCGTCAATCAGAATCAACTCTCTCCAGAAAGCAAGACGAGAAGAACGTCATTGTCATACGAGTCATAGCAGGAGAGGAAGCTCCTCAAAGCGTCGTCAACACCGCCGGCACTTTATTTCTCAATTTGTAACAATTTCCTCATTTCAGGAGATTTGTTTCCCTGACTGTATCTTGCCAATTCAGGGCACATGAATTAATAAAATCAGATTTTTCAGTCATGTCTCGTTTTTACATTTATGTTTTGCAAAGAGTCGTCTGATATCTCTAAAAATACAATTGCATAAGTACAGATGCCTTTCTCTAAAAATAAAAACACATGCTTACAGGGAATGTGATTATTCTCGAAAGTACTTGACTCCTACGACGGAATCCAGTAAGGGATACCTCGGGACCTTTTGAATGTTTCCTTATCTTTGCAGGATTGCAGGTATCCAGAACGCAACCTGGGGCATGCAGGTTACGTCTCAGCAAGTAGGCGAGTCATTATCAACTCGGTCTATCTTCCACATGGCACTAGAAGGTGCCCATTTCCCCAGCAAAGCTGCCAAATCAGCATACACTCAATCTCAGCATCCGAAATGCTTTATCCCCAGCTGAGTTGCTCCCCATTGCTTCCCCCAGCAAAGCTGCCAAATCAACAAACAGGCTTAACACTCAGGATGTTATATCCCCAGCTGAGTTGCCTCTCACTTCCCCAGCTGAGTTGCCTCTCACTTCCCCAGCCGGGTTGCCATTCTTCCTCAACAGAATACAGAAATCAGGGAATCATCTCCCCACAGAGCTTCAAGCCTTTATCCAGAAGAGCAACGCATGAAGAGATCACAACAGAGTACAGAAGCTTCTACAAACCCCAGCTGGGTTTCTCATTTATAAGGATATGTCAATCAGTGACCTATATCCCCGAGCAGATATACCATTAGATCTACCAACGATCTCATCCCCAGCTGGGAGGTCCGTTTCAAGCAGATCAACCGGAGATCTTCGCGGCAGTGGGATCCGAATCCTGGATCTTCGTTCCTTGGCATAATCATAACATTCGCATCATATTCCCCCCCCAGAGCGTAGCATTCCGTCTAATACGGAGCATTACGGCAAAAAAATCAAATGCATAGCATAATCATAAGTCATGTTGTGAATTGAACGATTGTGACTAATAACCATTCATCAGAATACAGATTACTTTCCCCCAGAATCCCCATCAGAGTCCCAGCAAAAGCAGTTGCCTCATATTCACAAACACCCGTATATACACCTTTTGGCACCCGTCCGTGTCATCTTTCCCCAGTAAGGTCGCCTGAATACACTCTACAAACAAATCACCCTCACTGCAGATACGCCCTGACACCCGTCCGTGCCATATCCCAGCAGAAAGCCAAAGACATCTTCTTTGCACTCACATATACCTATATATACATTTTTTGACACCCGTCCGTGTCATATCCCCAGCGCAGTCGCGTACACCTTCATCACCCATACACTTGTTAATATTATACTTTTCTCTTTTGACACTCGTCCGTGTCACTCTCCCCAGCAGATAAACATCTATACAATACAATACTCACTACTCATGGTACACTTATACAGATACTAGTCTGTATCTTGTATACATCATCACTCATATCCCCACAGATTCGACAGTAGTCCTTGTCCTTTGTTAACCAGTTGGTACTCGTCCGTACCATCATCTCAGAACATTGCGTCTAGTGTTTGTTTCTACATGATACTCGTCCGTATCATGGTCTTAAGGATGCTCGTCCGCATCTTTAATCCATACACTGTGTCAAACACCTATGTCTTCTTGAATATAGATACTCGTCCGTGTCTATTATTCCCCAGAAGAATTCTTTCAGATGCAACACTCGTCCGTGTTCTTTGTTAACCAGTTGATACTCGTCCGTATCATCATCTCTGAACATGTGTCAGTTTGTTTCTACATGATACTCGTCCGTATCATAGTCTTAGGGATGCTCGTCCGCATCTTTAATCTATACACAATACCAAACACTTATACCTTTTTGTTTCTCGGATGTAAGCGCTTGTCCGTGTTTACCATCTCTCCAGTAGATTGCCAACAAATTTTCTTTTTATCTAACACTCGTCCTGTGTTATGACAAACCTCGAGAGCAGCCGTCCCCTGCTGAGTGGTCGTCCTCCACTTCTTGATGGTCGTCCTCCATCATGCTCATCCGATGGCCGTCCCCATCGTTGATTTTAGCAGCCGTCCCCTGCTGGGTGGTCGTCCTCCACCCTCTTGATGATCGTCCTTCATCAACTTTATCCAATGGCCGTCCCCATTGTTGATTTTGGTTATCTAACACTCGTCCTGTGTTATGACAAACCTCGAGAGCAGCCGTCCCCTGCTGAGTGGTCGTCCTCCACTTCTTGATGGTCGTCCTCCATCTTGCTCGTCCGATGGCCGTCCCCATCGTTGACCTTTTCTATCCGATGGCCGTCCCCATCGTTGATATTTTCGGCAGCCGTACCCTGCCAGGTGGTCGTCCTCCACCTTTGATGGCCGTCCCCATCATTTTTATACCCAACAGAGCAGCCGTCCCCTGCTAGGTGATCGTCCTTCACCTTTGATGGCCGTACCCCATCATCTGTTTATTTCATTTATTCTTTAACCCGATGGCCGTCCCCGTCGTGGTCCCTTTTGCTTTTAGCCCGATGGCCGTCCCCATCGTTGGTTGCTTGACCTTTATGAACTTGATGGCCGTCCCCTTCATGTTTCATTAATCCTCAGAAATTTTACAACTTTATCTTGATGGCCGTCCCCATCATGATATTTTACTTTCCCCAGCTAGTCGGTCGTCCCCGTCTCAGCTTTACCTTTTTATACCCAGCATGCCGGCCGTCCCCGTCATTGCTTTATTTTCATACACTTTCCCCAGCATGTCGGCCGTCCCCGTCATTGCTCCTCACCCAGCAGTCGTCCTCTGCTCGACGGTCGTCCTCCGTCGCCCACACCTTACAATATACTTTATTTTGCCTTTTACAATCTATATCCCTTTTCTTTTTCATTCTGTGAGTGCAAATTTTGGACTGTCTTTGGTATTCAACCACAAGTTATCTTGTTTGGCCTGTTAAGCCGTCGCTTACAACCTGCACAGCTAACTCATGTTTGAATAGGGGCAGCTGTAAACACCCCAAATTTGCCCTCACCCATCCACCATGGCTTATGATCATCCTCATATGCATAAATACAATCATATCATCTCACATCTCATTTTTGACTCACTGGATAGTTTCTAAGGCATCTGCACCTAGGGTTTGTGATCTGAGCCATCCCAAAGCATCTTGAGCCATTCCAAAGGCTACCAATCAACTCAAAGGGGTCCATGTGTGTTCTTATATCATATTTCACCTCCTCAAAGTCAAAAATGCAGAGGAATCACAAGGGCTAGGGTTTGAGTGGAGGCAGGGCCAGCTTGAACTACACAGTTGACTGAAAATTAGGGTTTTGGTTTCAGAGGCCATAACCCCAAATTTTTTGGTCATTCTTGTTTCCATTGATCTCTATATGGTATAGGGAGTATGCATATCAATTTTTATGAAGAAATTCCATGGGGAAGTCATCTGATCAAGGGTTGACTTTTCAGACAAGCCAGTGCAAAATCAGGGCATCTGAGACCCCCAATGACCCAACCAATGGGTGATCTTCATCATTTTGAGTGTATATGATCTTTATTTGATCATGGAAGGAGATTGAAGTTCATAGAAATCAAGAATTTAGGGTTTTTGCAAATGTTGACTTTTTGGGCATAGTTGACTTTTCAAGAATGCATCATTTTAGGTCATTTTTCAAGCCATGATTCATGATCCAAAAATGCTTCAAATGGAAAAACTTTGGTCATGAAAGTTGTAGATCTCATCTTTCCCTTTTCAAAAAGTACAAGAACATGATCAAACTCTTCTTGGATCAAAAGTTATGGCAATGCAAAGTTGGCAAAAATCATTGTTTTTCAAGGTATGCACCAAGTGTGAAATTTTGCAAAGTCATGAACAAATGCATTATGTGACTTCTAATTCCTCTCAAACCAGAACACAAACATTCTCTAAGTCCCAAAAATCAGATTTGAACCAAAGATCACATGTGCTTAGTTCATGTAACAAGGCATTTTTCATGAAAATCCATAAAGTAACCAAGTTGCAAAACTCATGATCATGCTTTACCAACTTGCTGCCTTGAATGCTGGACCAAGCCTAGCCTTTCCCTTCACTTTGCTGCGCCAGAACCAGCCCATGTCCTTGCCTAGCACTTCACCATACCTCTCTTACACATAAAGTGGATTTTGAGCAAAAGTAAACTTACCAATCACTATAGGCCAGGTCACATCATCTGACCTATAGGATTATAATACAATATCCCTTGGCAAGCCAAAGATATGAGAAGGCAAGGCTGAAACACATTCATTCACAACATTCACAAAAAACCTCCCATCTTGCAACTTGCTTCGGATTCTTCTCCACAGCCACTAAACATTCAAGCTAACTTCACCAATCATCTCACCAGGCTCCATAGACCTCAAACCACCCAAAGCACAAGCCTGAAACAGCCAAGAGATCCCCCTGCCATTTCTCACTCCATTTTTGCAGTTGCTTTCGAATCTCCTTCCCTAGCTCACAAACAGCCAAACAAACCTTGCAAAGCTTCTCCATACATCATTCAGACCTCAAACCATCATTCACCATGACCTGAAAGAGCCAGAATCACCATAGCCATTGTTGGCTGAGCTTGAAGCAGGAGCATTCGAATCTCATCATCCAGCCAACTCAAACTCATTTTGAGCACTCAAATATCATCAAGGGGTTCTAAGGAGTAGATTGCATATAAAGAGAAGGCCAGAAAGTCCTCAAGTGGAAAGCTTCAAATCTCAGGTAGCTTGAAATTTATTTTTCCAGAAATGACTTTTCTTGTTACAAATTTGTTCTTCATGCCTTGCTGATCATTCTGGTACCTTTAGTTTTTGAAATGGTTGTGATTTGAGCATTTAATTTGCTTCTGAAGCTCGCGTGCCCTAGAACTTTCTTTCTTCGATTCAGCTTGTTTACAAAATATAAATTTGTTTTAGGTTAGGGGTTTGATTCGTGAGGATGTGGGGAACATTTCCCAGTTTTTAGATTTCATTTTTGTTACGTTTTTAGGAAGTTTGAAGTTTTCAGGGGAGAAGGTCACCGGAGAAGACGACCGGAGCTCGTCTCCGGTGACCTGAGAGTGATTAATTTTTAATTAGGGTTAGGGCACTGAGTTTGAACGTGAGCCATTGGATTCCATTTCCCGCGCGTGAATAGAAGGCCAGGATCTTTTCATTAAGTTTTAATTATGGATTAATATTTAATTAATCAGGATTAGGTTGGTTTGAATCTGGGCCGTCCAGATGCGCGCCCAGTCAACCCCTTTTAACCCAGCAGCTCATCTCAGCCTCTCATTTGGATTACCTTTCATTTTTATTTAATTTTAATTCATTTCTTTCTCATTTGTTTTGCATATTTAATTTAAAATAGCAAAAATGTCTTAAAAATTATGAAACTTTTTCTTTAAAGTTTTAATAATTTTTAAGACCCAAAAATATTTTTATTTTATTTTTCATCATTAAAAAAGTATTTTTAAATATTTAAAAGATTATTTTTAATTGATTAATGGGAATTAATTAATTAAAAATACTTTTAGGTATTTAAAAATTACAAAAAAATTCATGAAATGTTCTAAGACATTTAGAAACATTGTCCAACCTTCAAACCAAATTTCTTTTTTGATCTTGATGCATCTTAAGAATTTTTCATTGAATTAAATCATATTTTGTGCATTATTTTGATCATAAGTTCCAAAAATCATTTCTGCCTATTGGTGAAGGTTGAGACATTGATTCTTCTTGCATTGTCTTTTGTTTTGCATGTAGTTTCAAAGATAAAAAGGCCATGAATTGTTCTTGCATTTTCAAATTGTTTGGCATTTGTTTTGTTAAGAACCCTAAAAAACCCTAATAACTTGCAAAAATCATATCTTGAGTTTGGTTGAGAGTTGAGAGCTCCCCTTTGGGCAGTGGTTTATTATAGGTCTAGGGTTTCCTTGGGTATTATTTTCCATTTTTACTTTAGGGTTTTGCTTCTGTTTTTGGTTTGTGTTTGATGTTTGATCCATAAACCCTAATTTGGGCTTTCATTTGCATCCCTCTTGCATTTCCTTACATAACATGACTTGTCTTTGCATTTTGTGCATTCTTATGATTCATTTGACATCTTAAGACATGTATAAAGCATCATTGATCATTGCATTACATATTTGCCATGTCATTTGTCTTGTATGATTCATAGCTTTTCATGCTTGTTCATGCTCCTTAACTTGCATCATTTGCATTCATGATCTTGTATGAACATCCCCATTGTCTTGCCTCATGTTTGCAGCACCTCATAACATCATAATCATCATCAACATGCTTCTGGTCTTGCTTTGCATCATATCATTTCATCTCATCTTGCATTACATTGCATTTCTTTCTAACATTTCAGGTGGTAAGTAAACTTGAGAAGTGGATTTGCCTTCACTTCTCATAACTTTTCTTTTCATCTCTCTTGCATCCATTGCTGCATTCTTATTTGTGTTTGAGTTTGAGCTTGCTCATTCTTCTTCTTCCCACTTTCTTTCTTCAAGTGACTTGACTTCTTGAATGAAGCAAGTCACTTTGCTTCTCTGGATCTTGTTCATCTGCTTCCTGGTGGTTCCTCTGAAGATTGTTCTTGAAAACCTCACAAACCTTAGGATCAACCAAGCATGACAATGAATTAGGGTTTTGATTAGCTCCCCCCATAGTTTTTACCTTTGTGTCTCTCCTTGAGTCCTCCCTTCTCACCTCATAATCAGGGACTAAACCCTAAAGGCTTTAAAACTTTGTGATTAGGGTTATGCCTGCATCCTTCTCTTAGGATGGAGTGTATAACTTTAATCCTAAGTATTAAACCCTTAAGGTGTTTAAATCTCTTAATCAATTCATCTAATAAATATCAAGACATCACACTTGTAACTTGGGCCTTGCATTAGGGTTCTAATTCTTCCTTAAGTGGTTAAGAAGGACTAACCCTAGTGTTAATGGACAAGTCCCCCTCAAGTTGTCTTACAAACCATAAAAAAACACTTCATCATCATACCATTAAATAAAATCCACTTAATCAAAGGCTTGTTTTGTCATGGGTTTAATCCCTAATCATGGATTAAGTTGAGGAGTTTTTCTCAACTTAAACATTCTCATCTATTATCCTTCTTTTAGGATGGTGTAATGAGTCTGTTTAATCCTTGATTATGGCTTAACCTCATTACTCAACACTAAACAAAAACACCAAAAACATCTAAATAATCACAAGTAGGTTAATGATCTTAATCCTACACCAAAGGTGATTAAGTGTGAGAATCTGACTTCACACTTAAGGTATCCTCATTACCCCTAAACAGAGGGAAGATGTGATGAGTTTACTAACCCATTGGTTTAGGCTTAAGCTCATTATCTTATGACAAACTTCAAAAAACAATAAAAGACTGAAAACTCAAAAACAAACAATAATCGTCTCCTCCGGGATTCTTTTCTCATCACACTCATTCACAACCGAGAACTTGCTTCTTCCGTCTAATGCAAGACAGTTCGCACCTGAGCCAGACAGGTCATACACTTGAGCATTGACAAGCAGGCAGTTCACAAGTCAATTCACCTTTCAGTCTCTTTGGGTCGAACTACGGTGTTCTGACTTCCTCATTGCACGAGAGGATACGTAGGCATAACTTAACGGTTATCGAACAAAAGTCTCTGTATATTCCCCCTCTTTCCAGCTTTATTCTCTTAGCCTCATGATCATGAGCATACTCTTTCCTTACACTGACACATCATTTATACACATCACATTTCTTTACACTGACACCTGTACATATTGCCTTCCAGCTCTTTCATACACAGATTGCACTGACACTACCCCTTTAAAACACAAATCTTCTAAGCGTGGATCCCGTCGAGTACGACGGACAATCTGGGTGCTAATACCTTCCCAGGTTGTAACCAACCCCCTTTCTCAGTCTCTCTGGTTCGCAAACCGTCTTATCCATCTTTTCCTTGGTCTATGCAGCATTGCCTTTCCTCCGGGATAAAAATGCCTAGCTGGCGACTCTATTCATTCTCCAGTGGGTTCACGGCTGTGTGTTCTCATTTTCCCTCTCGCCGACCGTTCGCGTCTGTACCTTCATATGACCGTGTTTCATTTGTCGGGAGCGACAGGTGTAGTGTGTGATTAAAAATTTTCTAAGTACTTTATAATGATCCTCGTATGGATGTATATAAAGACTTTGTTTTGAAAATTTGTTTGAAATATGAAGTGTAATGAAGTATTTTGAAGAAAAGTGAGCAAGTACGTAAGAGGAACCTACCCTATGCTAAGTCTTTACTGTTCTTATGTGTTCTTTCAATGGTAAGACTATCCCTATTATTAAGGAATAGGTAGTCATTACCTTGGATGTAATAAGGGACATATGAAGGGACATCTGTATTTAGGCAACTGTAAGGTGTCTTTAGCAATTCGTAGGGACTTACCATCTTTTTATTTTGAAGGGACAAGATCATTATTCCGTAGGCAACCTCGAAGGGACTTGATCTTATGAACTTAAAGGGACTTGATGATATTTTATGAAGGGACTTTGCTTTAAGACACCTTACTTGACCTTATAATTAGGCAACCTAAGGAGTAACCCTAGAAAGTGTGAGATGGCGATCAAAGATCGACTTACGTGTGTAAGTGTTTGCATTCATATATTTATCTTGTTTAAATTAGTTTTCTAAATTATTTTAATTACACGTAGTTGTTCACACCCTATTATTACTAACCATGGCAATAAAAATGTTTATAAACAATGAAATAAAGACAAAAATAATAACCTACGACTATTACATGACTTTCGCAATTACATTATAATAGAAATAATTAATAATTAATATATAATAAATAAGCTATAACTAAAATAGTTAGTAATAAAAATAATCATAAGAAAAAGAGGTTAGCACAAATATACAAAATATAAAATTTAAGAGGACATTTTTAAGTTAAACAAATAATTTTGAAGAATTTTTAAGAGAAAATAAAGTAATTAGAATAATAATAAACAATTATAATAATAATTTACAAAACAAGATTAATTATTTAATTAGAATAAAAAATTAATTAGATTAAAAGTGAAAGTTAATGAAAATTAAGGTTTTGTATTAAGAAAGGAAATTAGGGTTATAAATTATTTAAGCAAAATTAGGGTTTTAATGTTTAATTGAAATATTAAGTGATTTATTTACAAAAATAATATATATATATATATATATATATATATATATATATATATATATATATATATATATATATATATATATATATATATATATATGATAATAATATAAACATAAATAAACAAATTATATTTGAAAAAAAATAAAATATAAAGTCTTTTTACTTTTTTATTCTATAAGAAAATATTATATTATTATTTTAAAAGAAATTAATTTATATGATAATATAATGTATATAATAAAATAAATAAGAAAAAGAAAATAAAAGAAATTAGGTTTAAAAAAAAGGGGGGAGGCCTGGATTTGAACCCAGGACCTCCCCTTTACCAGCAGGGAGTCAAAACCACTGGGCTGACGCGCGCTAGTTGATAGGTGACGGCAAGAATACATAATATATACAACCTGCAAAATAAATGAGTTATTAAAAAAATTTCTTTCAACCAGATTCGAACTCTGGTCCTTATCCCAAACGCACGCCTGCCTTGCCAACTGAGCCAAACGCATCATCTGATAATAAGATAACAAACATATATTATAAAATCAAATTAAAATTTGAATTTAAAATTCGCGCCAAGCTGCTTCATATTCAACCTCCAGCCTTGCGAATTTACCTACGAATTTTGTTGCCAATTTACCTGCGAAATTTTAACCTGCAGGAAACCCTACGAAACTCATACAATACCATTTACGTACAATTTTGTCAAATTAATCACATGAATATAATCCAGACAGTATTTGCAATTGATCTATGGTTTTAAAATTCATTTATATTCACTTAATCGTGAAACCCCAATTTGAAGGTTATGAACCCTAAAATGGCATTCTACGATTTAACCATGGATTCTTCAATCCAATCACCCAAAATTCATCACAAACCTTCACTAAACACAAATCAGCAAACAAAACTCATTAATAACACATGAATGATCAAGAACGAAAAATCAAAAAAATAAGAAAAAACTTGGATCGGGTTTGTCAGTATGGGATGTTATGGAGCAATGTGATGATCAGGTTACACTCAATGATGTTCAGGGAACATGTCTCAACTTTCAAAATGCTTTGGAAAGCTCTCTAGCAAGGAATCCGAATCAAGCTTTTTGGAACAATTTTTGAAGTTTGAATCTTATTCTTGAGGCTGCCAATTTCGTGTCTTATGATTGCTATATGTTGTTTATATATCATAGAATAGAATTAGGTTAAAAAAAAGTCCATCCTTTGGACTTTTGGATCCATGGAGATTGAAAAAGATTCACCTTCAAAGATTGATTTTTTTTGATATAACCTTGCTATTTTTGTATGATCTGAATTTGTATAATATCAATCACTTCTAAATAGCCTTTAAGACTTTCTAGAACCAAAATCAAATCAAATATCCACACTTTTATATTTTATTTTAATTTAAAATGATTTTTAATGTAAAAAATCATAATAAATAAAATAAAATGAATAAAAATATGAATAAATAATTTTTAATTCGTGCATGATGTCATGGAAGTGTTTGGATCATAAAAATGCAAGCCCATTTGGTGAAATTTGGTTTTAAGACCCCATTTGCTTCATAAACCTCTAAAAAATTTCCCAACTTTGCAAGGGCACAAATCCCTCAATTTTAATGCTATGAAGGTGTTCTTGGACATTTTGTAAAGCTTAAAGAGTCCTCTAACCAACCTCTTTGGTATCATGTCCATATTGTTTACCATCCTCAAGTTATGTTCTTTGGAAGTTGTTGATTTTTTGTTGACTTTTGAAATGACCTATAATGTCTTAGCTCATACCTTCCAAATGAAGCATTTTTGGGATTGGCTTGTGAGACACAAAGTTGTAGAGAATTCAATTTCATTCAAAATGAGCTTTGGATGGAAAAAATTTGATGAAGTATGTGAAAGTTATGGCTGGTCAAAGTTCAGTTGACTTTTCCTGTGAAAACCCTAATTTAGAAACTCCTGATTCTTGATGATCTGAAATCTCCTTGATGAATCATGATCAACCCTTGATCAAATGATGAATTTTACTTCATATACTTGATGTTGGCAAAAAATAATGAAGTTTGACTTTGGTTTGACCACAGTTGACCTCAGTTTGACTTTTTAACTGCTTTGACTGATTTTAGTCTATTTGATCATCTGACTGAGCAAACCTTTTGGGAAAGTCTTGAAACTTGACATGGGGATTCTTGAACACATATAGGGTTTAATGAAGCTCACTTGAAGCCTTGGAAGTCCATTTAGCCTGATGAAAGTCAAAACCCTAGTTTAGGATGCTTTGCTTAGGAGGATGCATTGTCTGAGGGAATTGTCAAACTTTCTGACTAATTGTGAACCTTGTGAACCTTGTGAACCTCATGAGATATCTTGTGAACCTTGTAAACCTCTTGGGACACAATGTATTGACTTGTGGAGGGCAAATTTTGGGGTGCAACAGCTGCCCCTGTTCAATTTTCTAAAACCTGAGGGGTTAGATTGGTATATGTGCTATTCGTGACCTGGAAGGTTGAAGGGGATTAAACACAAAAGCCCAAAAATTTGCACTCGCCGGTGCATAAAGTAAATCTGATGATTAGTTGTATATGCTTGAGTGGGTTTGAGGATGCCACTTGGAAGAACTGGAGATGGGCTTAAAGATGCCATCCATAATATCAGAAGGTGACAATATTTTGCTGTTGATACTGGATATCAGCACTAGGTCTTCATATAGGCCGTCTCTGAATCGTTTATGCAACATAATTTTGAACTGTTGAATGGACCAGCAGAAATAAATCTTTGTGATGATTATCTCTTCTGGAAATATCTTGGATTAAGGAATGGATCTTTGTACATACTGTTTGCCTGCTATTCAAGGGCCAAAAGAACGTCAGGATTAGTTCTTCTAAAAAATATCTTGAACCAGGGAATTGATCTTTGTACAGACCGTTTGCCTGCTATTCAAGGGCCAAAAGAACGTCAGGATTAGTTCTTCTGAAAAATATCTTGAACCAGGGAATGGATCTTGGTATAGACCGTTTGCCTGCTATTCAAGGGCCAAAAGAACGTCAGGATTAGTTCTTCTGAAAAATATCTTGAACCAGGGAATGGATCTTCTTACAGACCGTTTGCTTGCTATTCAAGGTCAAAAGAACGTCAGGATTAGTTCTTCTGATAAATATCTTGAACCAGGGAATGGATCTTCTTACAGACCGTTTGCCTGCTATTCAAGGTCAAAAGAACGTCAGGATTAGTTCTTCTGATAAATATCTTGAACCAAGGAATGGATCTTTGTATAGACCATTTGCCTGCTATTCAAGGGCCAACAGATTAAATCTTCTGAAAATGTCTTGAACCAGGGAATGGATCTTTGTACAGACCGTTTGCCTGCTATTCAAGACCAGATAGATGAAATCTTCTGGAAATATCCTGGATTAGAGAATGGATCTTCTTACAGACCGTTTGCCTACTCTCTGAGGACATCTTGAGTAATATATGGATCATTTCTGACCTATTGTAAATTGTTGATGCTGTTTTATCTGTATATAACTATCCTGCAAGGAAAAGGTTAGTTTATGCAATATGTATGAATGTATAGTATGATGCATCTAAGTAAATGTATTATGCATTTATGGATATGTTACGGTATGATGTAAATGATGTATGTATGAATCATGCAGCCTGAAGCGTCTGAATATCTTTGTATAACAACTGCTGGCTAGGGAAAATAAATCCGATTCGTTGCTGAAGAATATGAGAAACTCGTTCCCGTCTTGTTTGATAGTATAGTATTTATAACTTCCCGTCTTCGTTCGTCGTTCTTCTATTGAAGGAATAAGTTCCTGGACATAAATTCAAGGGGAGATGTAACTCGGAGTATCTATCAAGATAGATTTACCCTTGCTGGGGATTTGTAGTTGTTTTGTGGGGATGAATCGGCGAAGCTTCGTTGAACTACTACCCTCGTTCGTCCTTAGTAAATACTATTACTGCATTTTCATGCATTTCTGGTAAACATCAATCATATTCAAGCATTTTATGCATTTCTGGTAAACATCAATCATATTCAAAAGCATACATACATTCAAACACAACCAATAGACGTTTTTCGCTTTAGTAAAAGAGGAAAAGTAATCCTGAATAAAGAGGGAAAAGTAAAGCTGAACTCAAAAACAGAATCGTTTCAACTTTGAGAGTGTATAACCAATTGGATTTAGAGCTCCTGAGATTCTTAACTTTCCTGAATACCTTCCCAGAAATCTTCATAGCTGGATCTGAAGACATGATACTGACACCATCTGATACTACTGGCGTAGACAATTAATTTCCATAATGGCTTCTGCTGAGAATCCAATATCAAGGTAATACAATGAGAGGAACGTGTCTTCAAATTGTGATGAACCATATACGCTCCGGATATTGGATTTGAAAAGAAAGCATTGCTCTTTGGTTGAGGATGAATTGTCCCATAATGGAAGTATCTGAAGGTAGTTACCTCAAGAGAAATAAGCAGAACGCCCCACAATAATATGCCCCTGACATCATGAACTTCGTAATGTTACCCTTGGTAATTCAAATACATGAGGAAAGCTGCCCCTGGCTATTAAGCACTGTTGAATCTGGACCTGATTGCCCTGAATGAATTGAACAGTAACTTGGTATGCCCCCTTGATTGGGAAACAATGACTATGCCCCTAGCATTATGAACTCTGTAATGTTACCCTTGGTAATTTAGATAGACGAGGAGATCTTCCCCTGGCTACTTAAACATAGTTGAATCCTGTCCTGATTGCCCCAAATGAGTTAGGCAGTATCATGGCCTACCCCCTTGATTGGGAGATAATGACTATGCCCCTTTGTATACATGGACTTTGATCCAGGAAGCAACTTTGTTTATCGGAAGGACTTTGGTTTATTGAACATTCATCCTGTAAGTTTCTCTGTTTATCAAACATTCAGGTATATGCAAAAAAATATATTCAAAAATGTAATGCTTATGTCTGTCTTGAAGTTTTGAAAAAAAGTTATTTTAGAAAAACAATTTTTGTGAAAACTGTGATATTAACTCAAGTTTTATAATAAGCCCTAAAGGAGTCAGGATACCTTTTTGTAGCAGTACACTTTCGAACTAACCATGCTTCAGTTAGGACTTTTAAAGGGTTGTAACGTGGCTTGGTTCATGGTTTAAGAGACAAAGGATAAAGGCTCAAATTTTATTTGTACCCAACCCAATCTCCATGATGTTCTTCAGTCCTATGTTCGGTTAACTTATGCATTGAAGCTCCAAAGAAGTTTGGTATTGTAACACTGACATTTATGATGGTTCAGAAACCAAAAATTTATTTGAACATTCAGTCATCTTTTATAGTGACCTCCTTTTTTCTTTTGACTTTGTTATATCTTCGTTTTGCCTGAACTATTTATTTCAAGGTTACAGTCAGCGGGATGTCTTATTGTTTTTGCTAGATATTGACTGTCAGGTTTAATGATTACAGAGAACCATCATTAGTTGTGTACAACACAAATAATTGGCATATTTGAGTTAACCGAGTAACTACCCTGCCCCAGGTTATGAATAAGGGTTTTAATTTGTGCGAGAATAAAAACTCCTACTTCATAGGCTCAAAAGGGTTGACTAGGGATTAGCTTCCTTATATCTCCACTGTTTAGGAATTGAAACAATGCCTGTACATCGTCAGCATAGTCTATTCAAAAGCATACTGCCTAATATTATGGTATTATTTTCGTCATCCTCCCTCTACAGGCTTATAGCTTTATCAGGAGTTAAATATCACAAAATAGAAATATGAAGCATAGTTCAAAATATAGTGAAACGAATGGATTAATTCAAGACAAACATATGCAATGCATTAATGAAAGCAAAAGTTTAACATAATAGTAAGTGTTTAGGCAAACAAAAGAAATTACAAACGAAAATTCAAATGTTCTTAAAGCCTCTTCCTCTAAACCCGTCACTCCAGTTATCTGGAAACTTGGATGCTTGATAGACGATAGAAGAACTCAACCTGGCCTTCTGGAGTAACCTCAAGAATTCCTTCGTCAATTAGGTCTTGAATCTTATTCTTCAATGCCCAACAGTTATTTGTGTCGTGTCCGGGACTGTCGGAGTGGTACATACACCTTGCTTTGGGATTATAGCGAGGAGAAGAGGTATTAGGATTTTTAGGAGAATTTTCCAAGGAAATTAGCTTCATTTCCAACAAGCATTGCAGAACTTGTGACATTGGTGTGCTGAACCGAATGAACTGTCTTCTACATTCCTTGTATCGAAGTGGATTAACCTTACAAGGTCTTCTTTCTTCAATTGAAGGATGATCAGGAGTAGCCTGTCTCTTTCCTTCTCTTATCCTTACTTTCCTTTCAGCCAAGTCGGCTTGTTTCAACGAAGGTTGACTGATGATTAGATTCCCAACCCCATTATGTCGAAGCTTATTGACAAAGCTTTTCAGCTCTTCTTTCCCCTGGGCCAAACTCTGGATAAGAGCCATTTGGCCATTCATCTAGATCCTCATCTCTTCCATCTCAGCTTGTAGTTGTTTCAGCTGATCATCCATGTTGTCCTCAGGATTCTTCTTCTTCATGTCCTTAGAGAGGAGTGTTTTCAACTCTTCTTGCCCCTTGGACAAATTCAGAATCACTTCTTGAAACTGAGCATTCTGAGCTTGAATATCTTTGACAGATTGTTCGAGAGCCATTTCTGCTGAAATAAACAGCGAGAAGATAAGATACATGTTCATAAGAAACCTGTGATGCAATGACATGGTATGTAAATGCATATGCAATGTTTTCAAGGACCGCAGGATTTAAATTTGTTTAAACAACCAGAAAGTAAACTTTTATTAGTAAATGATAAACTTGTTTGCCCCTTGGGCTTACAATAAAAATGAGATTAATACAAAAAATGGGGTTTTAAGTCTCCCATGGACGTTTCCTCTTTGTGTTGAGGTATGAGTTGAGATTCCGCTCCTCGTGAAGTTGTTTTGTTAACTCCAGGATTCTTTCTTGACTTGCTTTGTAATGAGTCTCAAAAGTATCCCTTTGCTCCTTCAACTGGATCCAGGACCTCTGTAACTCCTCCATGTCAGTGGGCATGTCTGGATGAAGAATGATATAGGAAGTATCTCCTTCAGCAACGGGCTCCATAGTAACTGGTAGGATGGCAAGATATGGCATCATAAGAGTCTGAGCACGAGATCACACCCATCTGAGGTAAGGTTCCATAGGAATGGAGTACTTTGGTTCCAAAGTCTTGCTGTCAACCTTGTTCACTTTACCCCATGCTCGTATAAACCTTTGACGGTAACCTTGAAGATCATTGTCGTAGTCGAACACAATACCCTGAATCAACATGTCATGAGAACCATCACTCCGGGCGTAACCAAACTGATGTAAAGCTAAGGAAGGGTTGTAAGTAATGCCCCCTCTTATGCCAAGGAGTGGCACATTAGAAAACTCTCCATAACGGTCAATGATAGTAACATTCCCCATAGATCGAGAGCACCAATGAATATCTGAATGGGAAAGTGACATGATCCTCTTAGACCACCTGAACCCTTGTTCATTCTTCATCACTGATCGAGGAAGGTGAGAAATAAACCACCTAGATAGCAAAGGTATGCAGCACATCAGAGTTCCTCGTGCCTTCGTAGTACGAGTATGAAGAGAATGTAGGATGTCTCCAAGCAATGTAGGCACTGGATTGTGAGTCAGAAATATATTGATGGCGTGAACGTCTATGAACTGATCTGGATTAGGGAACAACACTAAGCCATAAATCAACAAGGCTAAGATCTCTTCAAAAGCATCATAGCTCATAGCCTTCAAGAACACTTGAGCCTTCTCTATCAACACCTTAGCAAGAATACCCTTAACTCCACTCCTTGTTTCTAGGACAATGTCTGATTTCTTCAAATGTAGGGATGCAACAATGACTTCAGGTTTAGGCTCTTTTTCCAAGCCTGTGAATGGTTTCTGATCAAGAATAGGTATACCCAGTAGCTTGGAGAACTCTTCCATTGCAGGAACTAGCTGATAATCAGGAAATGTGAAGTAATGGTGTTTAGGATCAAAGAACTGAAACAGAACACTCATCATGTCTTCATTGAACCCTGAAGTGACTAGATCCAATAGGTGACCATGCCTCTTGATGAATTGAGAGTTTTCAGAAACTTGAGAGACCAATTCTTTAAGCTTAGGAGGTATTCCTACAAAGTTGATCCGGATAGTATTCCTACGAGCAAAAGCCATGACCTGCAACAAAGAACAAAGATAAATCCTTTGGTCCTTGAAATGGTTAGTGAAAATGCTATGCTTATGATGCATGATGATGCTATGATGTTATGCTCAATCACAAACACGTGGCACACACAAACAAGTCACACAATAGCCCTAAGTTTGAAGGCTTGCATGAGGTTTAAAGGTAAGTACCCTCCCCTGAGGTTTAGTTGGTTCATCTTGTCCTACAAAAGTAACCAGGTTCTAAGGGATCTCAATATCATTTATCCTTCACAAGGGTGGTTGTTCAGTAGGCAACTTACTTGCCAACCAAAACCCTCCAAGTTTAGAATCTCAATGAGCGTAGCATCGAGTATCAACCAACTTTAGTCTTCACCAAATCCGGCTACCTCACTACTTTCTAAAGGACAACATGGGATAACTAGGGTTCTAAAAGTCAGTTAGTGTATTGACAACATATGGAAGCCTCATATTGTCCTTAACTTACTTAAGGAACATAAGCACCCACCAAGAAGTCACACTAACTATGGCCACCAGATTAACCATATCGGTATATGCCGTACAATTTCCTTGGTCTATTGCCATTTACCTAAGGTACACTAGATCCGGGTTAGGATCTTTCACACGTAAGAGCCCCAACAAGTAAATATAAAGCAAACAAAACAAACAATTTAAAGTGATATAATTCCTAAGGGTACCCCTCTTTTATTAAGTCCCCAGCAGAGTCGCCAGTTCTGTAACACGGTGGGAGAACTGACTTTAGTTAAATGTTGCGGATAGCAAGAGTCGCCACCGACTTTTATTTTATCCAAAGGAAAGGGCATAAAAGAACAGGAAAGACCTTAAAAGATTTTTGGGTTCGGGGGTAGGTTATGTAAAGGGAAGGTGTTAGCATCCTTTACATCCATGGTTATCCATGGGCTCTTAGTTACTTAGCTCACTTTAAACTGTTTTGAGAAAATGTAGTGTGTGATTAAAATTTTTCTTAATTACTTTATAATGATCCTTGTACGGATATATATAAAGACTTTGTTTTGAAAATTGTTTAAAATGTGAAGTGTAATGAAGTATTTTTGAATAAGTGAGCAAGTACTTAAGAGGAACCTACCCTATGTTTAGATCTTTACTGTTCTTAAATGTTCATTCAATGGTAAGACTATCCCTATTATTAAGGAATAGGTAGTCATTACCTTGGATATTGTAAGGGACATGTGAAGGGTCATCTGTGTTTAGGCAACTGTAAAGTGTCTTAGCAATTCGAAAGGACTTATCATCTTTTATTCGAAAGGGACAAGATCATTTACGAAGGCAACATCGAAGGGACTTGATCTTATAATCTTTAAAGGGACTAGATGATTTGTTTATGAGAAGGGACTTTGCTTTTAGACACCTTACTTGACCTTTTGATTTAGGCAACATGAGAGGTAACCTTAGAAAGTGTAGGATGGCGATCAAAGATCGACTTACGTGTGTGAGTGTTCATGTTCAAGTATTTATCTTATTTAATTAATTTTCTAAATTAATTTTAATCACAAACATGTTATGCACACCCTATAGTTACTAACCACGCAATGAAAATATTTATAAACATAAAATAGAAACAAGAATAAACCTACGACTATTACATGGCTTTAGCAGATACATAGTAATCAAAATAAAATAATAATAATAAATATAATAAGAATAATAAATAAACCACAAAAATCAAATATTAGTAATAATAAAATATTAACAATAATAATGGTTAGAATAATAAAGAAAATAAGAATTTAAAAAGAAAAATTATTTTTAGGTTAAATAAATATTGAAATTTTTTTAGTAGTTAATTAAGAAAATATAATAAATTTAATAATAATAAACAAAATATTAAAGTCATTTACATATTAATAAAAATAAGGATTAATGATTAGGGTTTAGAAAAATAAGTTAATTTTTAGGGTTAGAAGAAAAATTAGGGTTAGTATTTGAGAAAAAAAAATTTTAGGTTTAAAATAAATTTAAGGTTTAGGAAAAATTTTAGGGTAAAAATTATGGCGAAATTTGGGTTTTAAGATAAAGATTAGGGCTAAATTTTTAGGGTTTAAAGTTTATGAAAAAAATTAAGATTTAGGTTTAAAATTAAGGTTTAGGGAAAAAATTAAGGTTTATGAAAAAAAATATAAGTTTTAAAAAAAAAGGATTTTGTTTTATCTTTTTGAAATTAGTTTAATAATAATAATAAGGAAATTCAAAGAAAATACATAATTTGATGAAAAAGGGAAAAATAAAGTTAGAGATACCCAAAATATTGGGGGTTTGCCTTTTTTGCTTCATTGAGTTCTTTGCCACTGGGACATCCATGTTTCTTCATCAAAATGCTCCAAACCTCAGTTCCTTGCCACTAGGTTGTGGGTCTGCATATGAATAAGTGTAACGAATACCTATTATATAATAAAAATAAAAATAAAACATGTTAGTAAAACAAAATGTCCCAAGGTTGAGTTTTACAAAAGAAAATACATAATCAGTTTATATTAAAATAGCCTAATAATTAAATAAATCTAAGAAAAATGAATTATGAGAATTAATTAAATTAAAAAACATTTAAAGGTTGATTAAGGTTTTTATAAAAAAAAAAGTTTGAGGTTTTAATAAACTTAAATATAAAAGTAATAATACTAATAAAAAATGCTAACCTAAATTTAATAAAAAAAAGATTTGTTAAAAAAAAGTTAATTAAAAATAATAGGTTAGCCATGTTTAAAAGATAAATTAAGGAAAAAAAATGATGAAGAACCCATGTTTCTTTGCCAAAATATTGGAAATGAGTGTTGAACCCATGCCCTCATACTTTCAACCTTAGGTCTTTGTCACTAGGCCAATCAGCGCATGCCACACACCATCTTCTTCCTCCCACCTGCATATTTTTGGTATATACTGTTGGAAGAATAAAAAAAGAAATAAACAAGATCAAATAAAATTGCTGCAGATTTTAAAATAATGAAAAATAAGAAAAGCGATTAAAATAAAATCTAAAAAATATTAAAACGATGCTAAAAATCTAATAAAATCAAATAAAGAACGCACAATTATTTTTAGATTTGTTTGAGAATATGAAAATAGAAAATAAATCAAATAAAATAGAAAAAAGAGGAATTTGCGATTTTGAGAGTCGAAATCTTTTAGAATTCTATTCTAAAAGAGTATTGTTTGTCGATTTTTTTCTGAACTTCTGGAAACAATTCGGAGTAAATCGAAACAGTAGTACTTACCTGACTTACCTGTCAGCCTGTAATGCTTATCACTACTGCAGCCTTCGAAGTATCGACGAAAATAGATTACAGCAGATTAACCAATAGTTTAGTTCTCCATGGTGCCCTATGATTCCTGCATCGAAACTTAAATCCAACTATCCAAAAACCATCTACACAATCAAACAAACATATTATGTAATCAAAATCAGTTAATCATGCGTAAATCATTGAAATTGAAAAAAATCAAAAGAAAGGCAAGAATATGAATTTGGTTTGTATGATTTGGCATGAATTTGATGATGAGGATGATTGGAATAGGTTCAGGAAACCTCAAGGATTCATTTGCAGCCTTTAATCAACTAGTAAAAGTGGTGGATTGTGGAAACCTAATTTTGAATTATGTGAAATTTTAAAGTATGAATATCATCCTCTTGCTCTCCATCCTTTTTTTGTCTTGTGATGTTGTTGTGGTTATATAGTAAAAGAAAATTAGGTCAAAAAACCAAACTATTCTTTGGACTTTTGGATAGCTTGATCATGAAGAAAGATATGATTCAAATATTGAAAAAAAATCTAATATCTCCTTGCTATTTTGGTTGATCTGATTTTATATGATTCCAATTAACTTTTAAATGAATATTAAGACCTTCTAGAACCAAAATCAAATCAAATATCCATCCTTTTATATTTTATTTTAATTTAAAATGATTTTTAACATAAAAAATCATAATAAATAAAATAAAATGAATAAAATTATGAATAAATAAATTTTAATTCGTGCATGATGTCATGGAAGTGTTTGTATCATAAAAAAGCAAGCCCATTTGGTGAATTATGGTTTTAAGACCCCATTTGCTTCATAAACCTCTAAAAAATTTCCCAACTTTGCAAGGGCACAAATCCTTCAATTTTAATGATATGAAGGTGTTCTTGGACATTTTGGAAAGATTAAAGAGTCCTCTAACCAACCTCTTTGGTATCATGTCCATATCTTTTACCATTATCAAGTTATGCTCTTTGGAAGTTGTTGACTTTTTGTTGACTTTTAAAAGGACCTATAATGTCTTAGCTCGTACCCTCCAAATGAAGCATTTTTGGGCTTGGCTTGTGAGACACAAAGTTGTAGAGAATTCAATTTCCTTCAAAATGAGTATTGAATGGAAACTTTTTGATGAAGCATGTGAAAGTTATGGCTGGTCAAAGTTCAATTGACTTTTCCTGTGAAAACCCTAATTTAGAAACTCCTGATTCTTGATGATCTGAAATCTCCTTGATGAATCATGATCAACCCTTGATCAAATGATGAATTTTACTTCATATACTTGATGTTGGCAAAAATCATGAAGTTTGACTTTGGTTTGACCACAGTTGACCTCAGTTTGACTTTTTAACTACTTTGACTGATTTTAACCTATCTGATCATCTGACTGAGCAAATCTTTTAGGAAAGTCTTGAAACTTGACATGGGGATTCTTGAACACATATAGGATGCTATAAAGCTCACTTGAAGTCTTGGAAGTCCATTTAACCTGATGAAAGTCAAAACCCTAGTTTAAGATGCACTGCTTAGGAGGATGCACTGTCTGAGAGGATTGTCAAACATTCTGACTAATTGTGAACCCTGTGAACCTTGTGAACCTCATGAGATGTCTTGTGAACTTTGTGATCCTTGTGAACCTCTTGGGACACAATGTATTGTCTTTTGGAGGGCAAATTTTGGGGTGCAACACAATGTCTGATTTCTTCAGATGTAGGGCTGCAGTAATGACTTCAGGTTTAGGCTCTTTCTATAAGCTTGTGAAGGGTTTTTGATCAAGTATAGGTATGCCCAGAAGCTTGGATAACTCTTCCATTATAGGAACCAACTGATAGTCGGGGAATGTGAAACAGTGATGTTTAGGATCAAAGAACTGAAACAGAACACTCATCATGTCTTCATTGAACCCTGAAGTGACTAGATCCAGTAAGTGATCATGCCTCTTGATGAATTGAGAATTTTCAGAAACTTGAGAGACCAATTACTTAAGCTTAAGAGGTATCCCTACAAAGTTGATCCGTATAGTATTCCTACGAGCAGAAGCCATGACCTGCAATAAAGAACAAAGATAAATCCTTTGGTCCTTGAAATGGTTAGTGAAAATGCTATGCTTATGATGCATGATGATGCTATGATGTTATGCTCAATCACAAACATGTGGCACACACAAACAAGTCACACAAAAGCCCTAGGTTTGAAGGCTTGCATGAGGTTTAAAGGTAAGTACACTCCCCTGAAGTTTAGATGGTTCATCCTGTCCTACAAAAGTAACCAGGTTCTAAGGGATCTCAATATCACTGATCTTTCACAAGGATGGTTGTTCAGTAGGTAACTTACTTGCCAACCAAAACCCTCCAAGTTTAGGATCTCAATGAGCGTAGTATCGAGTATCAACCAACTTCAGTCTTCACCAAAGTCGGTTATCTCCCTACTTTCTAAAGGCCAAAATGGGATGACTAGGGTTCTAAAAGTTAGTTAGTGTATTGACAACTGTAACACGGTGGGAGAACTGACTTTAGTTATGTTGCGGATAGCAAGAGTCGCCACCGACTTTTATTTTATCCAAAGGAAAGGCATAAAAGAACAGGAAAGACCTTTTAAAAGATTTTTGGGTCCGGGGGTAGGTTATGTAAAGGGAAGGTGTTAGCACCCTTTACATCCATGGTTATCCATGGGCTCTTAATTACTTAGCTCACTTTGAATTGTTTTTGAAAATGTGAAGTGTGTGAATAGAAATTTTCAAAAGAGTTTGATAATGATCCATGTACGGATGCGTAAAAAACTTTTGTTTGAAAATTGTTTGAAATTGTAAAGTGTTTTGAAAAGTTTTTTGAATAGTGAGCAAGTAATTATGAAGAACCTACCCTAAAGTTTAAGTCTTTCTGTTCTTGAATCCTTTAAATGGTAAGACTATCCCTATTATTAAGGAATAGGTAATCATTACCTTGGATGTGAGGGACATATGAGGGACATCAGTTTAATGAAGGCAACTGTAGGGTGTATTAAGCAATTTTGGAGGGACTGTCATCATTATTCGAAAGGGACAAGATCATATTGAAAGGCAACCATTAAGGGACTTGATCTTTGATTATTTAAGGGACTAGATGACTTTTCTTTTAAGGGACTTTGCTTTATACACCCCACTTGACCTTATAACTAGGCAACAGTGAGAGGCAACCCTAGAAAGTGAGATGGCGATCAAAGATCGACTTACGTGTGTGAGTGTTTAATTTTGTATTTATCTTATAATTAAAATGATCTAAATTCAATTTTAAATATAATACATGTTTACACTCCCTATTTTACTAACAATAGCATGCAAATTAAATAATTTAAATATTTACAAAAATTACATCCAGGAGCATTTACATAATGATAATAAGCAATTAAAAATAAATAGCAAGAATAAATAAATAAGTAAAATATAAATAATAAGCAAATAAATAATAATAATTATAATAGGGGTTAGTAATAATAATTAAAAAATAAATAAGGTTAGTGAAATAATAATAATAAGCATGATTAAAAAATAAATGGATTAGTAATAAGCATGATTAGTAATAATAATAAAAGACAAAATTTTAATGGTTAATAGAAAAATAAAGACAATTATATTAATTCATTATAAAAATTTAAAATTATAAACAAATTAAATAAATTATGAACATGTTATGAGAAATTATTAAATTTTGCAATTTTTTTAGAAATTATTTATATATAATTAATTATAAACAATGATAAAATATTTATATATTAAAGTGGGATTAATTATAATTTAATTTACATTAAATAAAATATATACATAATAATTATATTTACAAAAATAAAAATTAGATTTTTAATAATTGTTTAGAAAATAATATATTAGGGTTTATAAAATTATGGTTTACAAAAATTAGGGTTTATTAGAAAGATATTTAAGAGTTTATAATCTAATATACAAAATTATTTTAATAAATATATATATTATAATTTAATTACATAATAAAATAAAAATAATTTTTGAATTAAGAAAAATAATTTTTTAGAACTTTTAGAAAATATAAGTGTTATTTTATAATTATTTAAATATATATACATGCATAATTATTTTTTAATTAATAATAAGAAAACAATTAAACAAATTAATTAAATAAATGAAAACAGAAAAAAGTGGTAAAAAGAACTTACCTGGGTGGGATTTGAACCCAGGACGTTCAGCTTGCCATCAATAAAACATACCACTAGGCCAGCCACGCAGGTGTGATAGAGAAGTGGACCAAATTTGTTTTATGAAATGTCCTGGAAAAGCACAAAAATAATGAAAAAAACCAAAAGGCCTGGGGTAGATTCGAACCCAGGACCTCTTGAACACGCACACATACACATGACCATCCCAGCTAGGTGAGCACATCACTGAGACAAGCTGCACGCTTGTGATAATAAACCAACACTAAAACATAAAATATTTTAAATAACATTTGAATTTTCCAGGACGCGCCAACCAGCTTCGTCTTCTCCAGAATACCTGCGAAATTTCATGCCACTTTTCCTGCGAATTTTCATGCAAGTTCTTCCATGTTTACATCCTGCGAAAATCAAACTCCAACAAAACAGTATAAATTCATGAAATTGATCAGTGTTTTATGATCCTTATGGTTCACACAACATCCCTATGTTCTTCAAATTCATTTATATTTAACGAATCGAAGAACCCCAAATTAGGTTTGTAAACCCTAACCATGGCATCTTCCCATTCCCGCGGCTAACCTCAATCAAAATTATCCAGAAAGTTTCTAATTATCATAGCAAGCACAAATCAATAATCAAATAGAATTAATAATGAGTAAACATTAAGAATCAAAAAATTATGAATGGCCATGAACATGGATTCGGGTTGAGTGATTTATGAGGTTTGGGATGCGTATGAGTGATGATTCATGATCAATGAAGTCCAAGGAGTCTTCTTGTGTCCTTAAAATACCTTAAAGTGCTGTGTATTGAGGAATCCGAATTTGAATTTGTGAAGGATTTTTTGATTTGTAAACTTACTCTTGAGGAGGCTCAAATTCGTGGCTTGTTAGGGTAATGTGTTAAGTACTTATAGGTGATTGAATTTAGGTCAAAAAATTGAATGGTTGTGTGGAGAATTTGATATGAAAAGATTCAAAATGATCATGCCTTAAAAATCAAATATTCATGCATAAACCCTTGCTATTTTTGGCCAATCCTCATGATTTCTTTCCTCTTCAATTCAAATCAAATTTATGATTTTCTAGAAGCTTGATCCAAATCAAATCTTACATTTTCATATTTTATTTTTATTTAAAATGATTTTTAATGAATTAAATCAAAATAAATAAAAATAAAATAATAAAAAAACTGATTTTTAATGGTTTGGGTCGTGCATGAAGTTATTGTATGGATTGGGTCATCATTTGGCAAGCCCATTTGGAAGAAATTGGTTTTAGACCTCCATTTTCATCATAAACCAACCCAAAATTTCCCAACTTTGCAAGGGCACATATCCTTCAATGCTATGAGGGTGTTCTTGGACATTTTGGAAATCTTGAAGAGTCCTCTAAACAACCCCACTGGTTTCATGTCCATATCATTTACCAATCTCAAGTTATGCCCTTTTGAAGTTGTTGACTTTTTGTTGACTTTTAAAAGGACCTATAATGTCTTAGCTCATACCTTCCAAATGAAGCATTTTTGGGCTTGGCTTGTGAGACACAAAGTTGTAGAGAATTAAATTTCCTTCAAAATGAGCTTTGAGTGGAGACTTGGTGATGAAGTATGTGAAAGTTATGGCTGGTCAAAGTTCAGTTGACTTTTACTGAGGAAACCCTAATTTAGAAACTCCTGATTCTTGATGATCTGAAATCTCCTTGATGAATCATGATCAACCCTTGATCAAATGATGAATTTTACTTCATATAATTGATGTTGGCAAAAAATCATGAAATTTGACTTTGGTTTGACCACAGTTGACCTCAGTTTGACTTTTTAACTGCATTGACTGATTTTGACTTATCTGATCATTTGACTGAGCAAACTTTTGAGAAAAGTCTTGAAACTTGTCATAAGGGTTCTTACACACATATAAGATGTTATGAAGCTCACTTGAAGTCTTGGAAATCCATTTAGCCTGATTAAAGTCAAAACCCTAGTTTTGGATGCACTGCTTAGGAGGTGCATTGTCTGAGGGAATTGTCAACTATTCTGACCAATTGTGAACCTTGTGAACCTTGTGAACCATCATAAAATATCTTGTAGACTTCATGAACTTCAAGAAAGGTATTGTAAACATTGTGAATCTTGTGAACCTTGTGAACCTTCTTAGCACACAAAGTCTTGTATTGTGAGGGCAAATTTTGGGGTGCAACAGCTGCCCCTGTTCAATTTTCTGAAACCTGAGGGGTTAGATTGGTATATTTGCCAGTCGTGACCTGGAAGGTTGAAGGGGATTGAACACAAAAGCCCAAAAATTTGCACTCACCAGTGCATAGAGTGATACAGGTGGTTAGTTGGATATGCTTGAGTGGGCTTAAAGATGCCACTTAGAAGAAGTTCTTTAGATACATTTCTTGGAGGATAAAGCAGTCCAAAGTATGAAGGTATAATGATAACTTTCAGGAGGATAAAGCAGTCCTGAAGTAATGATGATAGCTGTCAGGAAGATGGAGCAGTCCTGAGGTATTGATGTGCTTTCAGGAGGATAAAGCAGTCCTGAGGTATGAGAAGCTGTCAGGAGGATGAAGCAATCCTGAGGTAGTAAAGTTGCCAGGAGGATAAAGCAGTCCTGATGAGATAATAAGCTTTCAGGAGGATGAAGCAGTCCTGATGTAGTGATATGTTTTCAAGAGGATGAAGCAGTCTTGAGAGGTTGATAATATGCTTTGAGGTAATGATGATGACTGTCAGGAGGATAAAGCAATCCTGAGGTAGTAATGTGATTTCAGGAGGATAAAGCAATCCTGAGGTAATAATAAGCAGTCAGGAGGATGGAGCAATCCTGAGGTAATAATAAGCTGTCAGGAGGATGAAGCAGTCCTGAGGTAATAATATGTTTTCAAGAGGATGAAGCAGTCTTGAGAGATAATAAGTTTTCAGGAGGATAAAGCAGTCCTGATGGAATGATATGCTTTCAGGAGGATAAAGCAATCCTGAGGGATGATAACTTTCAGGAGGATAAAGCAATCCTGCTAATCATAAGTCTGTTTGCCGGATAATTAACCTGAAAACAAGGTAGCATTCTGTATAATAGCATTATTTTATGCCTTATGTATGCATGTATGATATGATGCACCTGAGTAATGTATTATGTATCTATGTATATGTATGGTATGATGTAAATGATGTATGTATGATATGATACTGCCGGAAGCATCTGGATATCTTCGTATAACAACTGCTGGCCAGGGAAAATAAATCCCGATTCGTTGTTGAAGAATATGAGGAACTTGTTCCCGTCTTGTTTGATAATATATTATACACAACCTTCCATATGCTGGGGATGGCAAGGTATAGATAACCTTCCGTATGCTGGGGATAGTAAGGTATAGATAACTTCCCGTATGCTGGGGATAGTAAGGTATAGATAACCTCCCGTATTCTGGGGATAGTAAGGTATACATAACCTTCGTCTTCGTTTGATAGTAGGGCAGATATAACCTCCCGTCTTCGTTTGATAGTAAGGCAGATATAACCTCCCGTCTTCGTTCGTCGTACCCTTATTGGAAAGTAAATTCTCGTATATCCGTATGAGGATAAAAGAGATGGATATAAATTCCAGGGGAGATGAGACTTTATGAAGATGGATTCGTCCTACTGAGGGTTTGTAGCTGTTTTGTAGAGATGAACCGGTGAAGCTTCGTTGAAATCCTTCCCTCGTTCGTCTTTAGTAAATACTATTACTGCATTTTCATGCATTTCTGGTAAACATCAATCATATTAAGCATACATGCATTTCTTGTAAACATCAATCATATTCAAAAGCATACATACATTCAAACACAACCAATGGACGTTTTGCTTATGTAAATAGGGTAAAAGTAAATCAGGATTCAGAGGGAAAAGTAAAGCTGAACTTGAAAACAGAACCGTTTCAACTTCGAGAGTGTATAACCCATTGGATTTAGAGCTCCTGAGATTCTTAACTTTCCTGAGTACCTTTCCAGAAATCCTCATAGCTGGATCTGAAGACATGATACTGACACCATCTGATGCTACTGGCATAGACAATTAATTTCCACAATAGCTTCTGCTCAAGAGAAACAAGCAGAATGCCCCATAAGCATATGCCCCTGGCATTGTGAACTCTGTAATGTTACCTTTAGTAATTCAACTGTATGAGGAAAATTGCCCCCGGCTATTAAGCATTGTTGAATCTGAACCTGATTGCCCCACATGAGTTAGGCAGTATCATGGCCTGCCCCCTTGATTGGGAGATAATGATTATGCCCCTTTGTATACATGGACTTTGATCCAAGAAGCAACTTTGTTTATCGGAAGGACTTTGGTTCATTGAACATTCATCCTGTAAGTTTCTCCATTTGTCAGACACTCAGGTATCTGCAAACAAATATATTCAAAAATGCAATGCTTATGTCTGTCTTGAAGTTTTGAAACAAGTTGTTTTTAGAAAAACCTTTTTTTTTTTTTTTTGAAAACTGTGATATTAATTTAAGTTTTATAATAAGCCCTAAAAGAGTCAGGATACCTTTTTGTAGCAGTACGCTTTCGAACTAACCATGCTTCAGTTAGGACTTTTAAAGGGTTATAACGTGGCCTGGTTCATGGTTTAAGAAACAAAGGATAAAGGCTCAAATTTTATTTGTACCCAACCCAATCTTCATGATGTTCTTCAGCCCTATACTCAGTTAACTTATGCATTGAGGCTCAAAGGAGTTTGGAATTGTAACACTGACATTTGTGATGGTTCAGAAACCCAAAATTTATTTGAACATTCAGTCATCTTTCTTTGTTGAGGATTCATAGTGACCTCTTTTTTCTTTTGACTTTGTTATCCCTTCTTTTTGCCTGAACTGTTTATTTCAAAGTTACAGTCAGCGGGATGTCTTAATTTTTTTACTAAGTCTCCTTCATAGGTTTTGACTTAGTGGGTTTTTCTTCTATTGGATATTGACTGTCAGGTTTAATGATTACAGAGAACCATCATTAGTTGTGTACAACACAGATAATTGGCATATTTGAGTTAACCGAGTAACTACCCTGCCCCGGGTTATGAATAAGGGTTTTAATTTGTGCGAGAATAAAAACTCCTACTTCATAGGCTCAAAAGGGTTGACTAGGGATTAACTTCCTTATATCTCCACTGTTTAGGAATTGAAACAATGCCTGTACATCGTCAACATAGTCTGTTCAAAAGCATACTGCCTAATATTATGGTATTGCTTTCGTCATCCTCCCTCTACAGGCTTATAGCTTTATCAGGAGTTAAATATCACAAGATAGAAATAAGAAGCATAATTCAAAATATAGTGGAACGAATGGATTAATTCAAGACAAACATATGCAATGCATTAATGAAAACAAAAGTTTAACATAACAGTAAGTGTTCAAACAAATAAAAGAAATTACAAATGAAAATTCAAATGTTGTCCCATCCAGTTGGCTGAATGTCCTCAATTGCAATCTGTGAACTTTGAGGAGCAGTATACTTCACCATGAAATCAAATTTACCACTTGGATGTCCCAGGGTGCCCCATATCTCAACAGGCATAGGTATTCTTCCTTTCTTGTTACTTTGGGCTACTTGTCTTGCAGCTTCGGTGTTTGATGGATGATAGTAAAATTCAACTTGACCTTCTGGAGTAACCTCTAGGATTCCTTCGTCAATCAGATCTTGAATCTTCTTATCCAATGCCCAACAGTTATTAGTATCATGTCCAGGACTGTTGGAGTGATACTTACACCTCGCCTTGGGATTATAGCGAGGAGAAGAGATGTTAGGATTTTTAGGAGAATTTTCCAAGGAAATTAGCTTCATCTCCAACAGACATTGCAAAACTTGTGACATTGGCGTGCTGAACTTGATAAACTTCCTTCTACATTCCTTGTGTTGAAGTAGATTAACCTTATCAGGTCTTTCTTCTTCAACTGAAGAACAATCAATGGCAACCTGTTTCTTACCCTCTTTTATCCTCATCTACCTTTCATCCAAATCAGTTTGTTTTAATGGAGGTTGACTGACAATTAGATTCCTGACTCCATTACTTTGAAGTTTTTGGACAAAGGTTCTCAGCTCTTCTTGCCCCTGAGCTAAACTTTGAATAAGGGCCACCTGGTCATTCATCTGGGTCCTTATTTCTGATATCTCAGCTTGTAGTTGTTTCAGCTGATCATCCTTGTTGACCTCAGGATTCTTCTTCTTAGCCAGCAGTGTCTTCAATTCATCCTGCCCCTTGGACAGGTTCAAGATCAGCTCTTGGAACTGTGCATTTTGTGCCTGGAGATCCTTGTAAACACCCCAAATTTGCCCTCACCCATTCACACCATGGCTTGTGATCATTTCATATGCATAAACTCAATCATAACATTTCATACCACATTTTTGATTCACTGCATAGGTTCTAAGTCATCTGCATCTAGGGTTTGTGATCTGAGCAATCCAAGAGCTTCTTGAGCCACTCCAAGGGTCATCAATCACTTCAAAGGGGTCTATGTGTGTTCAAGTATCATATTATATCTTCTCAAAGTCAAGAATGCCAAAGAATCACAAGAACTGGAAAAGGTGTGGAAGCAGAGCCAGGCTTGACTGCACAGATGACCTAAAATTAGGGTTTTGGTTTCAAAGGCCATAACTCCAATTTTTTTGGTCATTCTTGTTTCTATTGGTCAAGAAATTCCATGGGGAAGTCATCTGATCAAGAGTTGACTTTTCAAGCAAGTCAGTGCAAAATCAGGGCATCTGAGGCCCCCAATGACCCAACCAAAGGGCATTCTTCATCATTTTGATTGTATATGATCTTTATTTGATCATGGAAGATGTTTGAAGTTCACAAAATTCAAGAATTTCAAGTCTTTTGCAAAGTTGACTTTTTGGGCAAGTTTGACTTTTAATGAATTTGTCATTTTTAGGCAACTTTTCAACCCTTACTTTTTGATCCAAAAATGCTTCAAATGGAAAAACTTTGGTCATGAAAGTTGTAGAATAGACCTTTCCCTTTTCAAAAAGTACAAGAACATGACCTAATTCATTTTGGATCAAAAGTTATGGTTCATCAAAGTTGGCTAAAATCACTAAATTTCAAGTCATGCACCAAAGAGGCAAAGTTGCAAATTCACTTCTCAAAGCCAATTAAGTCATCAAATGCACTTCTAATTCACATAACATGATCACACAACATCTAAAAATCAGAATGCACCCAAGGAATCACATGTTTCATGGCTTATGGATCAAGTTTCTCTCATAAGGACCAAAGGCAAGCCAAGTTGCAAAAGTCATGATAACATCTCATCCACTTGCTGCCTAGGTTGCTGAACCATCCTAGCCCCTTCCTCACATCATGTTGCGCAGCACACCCTTGCTGTATTTGGCTAGAACATGACCCATGCTTCTCTTACACAAAAGTTGACATTTTGAAAAAGCAACCATACCTATCACAAAAGGACATGTCACTTCATCTGACCAATAGCATTTGTTTATACAAAGAAAATGCAAGCCAAAGCACATAACCAGCAAGCCTGAAACCAGCCACAACTCAGCATTCACAAAATCTCTCCAACTTGCATTTTCCTTCGAAACACTCTCCACAAACCTCAAACACAAAAACAAACTTCACAAACAAACTCAACTCACTTCACTGATCACAAACCACCCATCACCATGGCCTGAAACCCCTTGAAACAAAAATACGAATTTCACACTCCCTTGGCCTGAGCTTCTGCTAACTTTATCTAGAGGCTACATAAACTCCAACTAAGGGTCAAAAGCTTCTAAGGAGGATCATTGGGACTTGTTTGAGCCAAAGAATCAGCCAGAAAGCACCTGAATCGAAAGCTCAATCTCAGGTAGCTTCATGAACTTTTTTTCCAGAACTCTAATTTCTTGTTAGAATCTTGTTTTGTATGTTGCACTGATCATGGGGATCTATTTACTTTTGAAAATGAGCAAGAAATAAGCATGTTATGATGTTCTGAAAGTTTGACCTAAAAACTTCTTTGATTCGATTCGTGTTTGTGTTTGAATTTAAACATGATTTTGTGCTGGATTCGTGTTTGGGGTGGATAGGAGATGATTTCTGGAGAGTTAGAGCTTCTAAAATGGCCTGGGGAGGGAGATTGAATTTTTGGGTGATCGGAGAAGATGACCGGAACACTGTTCCGGTCACCTGAGAGTCATTAAGGCTGGATTAGGGCTAATTAATTAGGGTTAGTGAGTTTGAATGTAGGCCGTCCAGATACGCGCCAGGTCCACTCCCGCGCGTGTGAGTTTGAATCTGGACCCTTAGATGTGTTGACTTTTCTTTTTTCAGCTTTAATTCATTTTTATTTTTCATATTATTTCATTTAACTTCTCCATTTTATTAAAAATAGTAAAATCATTTTAAAAATTCTGAAATTTTTTATACAAGCTTCTATTTAATTTCAGAAACCAAAAATATTTTTATTTTTATTTTTTGCATTCAAAAAATATTTTTAAATATTTAAAAGTTTATTTTTAATTAATTAATGAGAATTAATTAATTAAAAATACTTTTAGGTATTTAAAAATCACCAAAAAATTCATGAAACCTTTAAAAACATTTAGAAACATTGTCCAACCCTCAAACCAAATTTCTTTTTTGATCTTGATGCATTTTGAGAATTTTCCATGGAATTAATTCATTTTTAAGGCATTATTTTGACCCAAACTTCCAAAAATCATTTCTGCCTAACCTTTGAGAGTTGGACCTTGATTCTTTTTGCATTGTGTTAAGCATATCATGTAGTTTGAGAGATTAAATTGGCATGATTTGATCTTTCATTTTCCATTTGCTTGGCATTTTTCTTGTTAAGGAACCCTAAAACCCTAGAAAACTTAGGAAAAACATATCTTGAACTAGGCTAAGAGTTGGAACTTCTCCTTTGGGCAGTGAGTTAGTATAGGTTTAGGGATCCTTTGAGTGCATTTTCATTTTTTTATATTGATTTTTGCTTCTGATTTTGGTTTGTGTTTGGTGCTTTGATCATAAACCCTAATTTGGGCTTCCATATGCATCCATCTTGCATTTGCATTCATACCTTGACTTGCCATAGAATTTTATGCATTCTTTTGATTCATTGAACATCTAAAGACATATTGAGAGCATGTTTGATCATTGCATCTTGCATTTGCCATGTTGTATGCCATTTTCACTTCATGACTTTTCATGTATGTTCATTTTTCTTAACTTGTTTCATTTGCACCCATGAACTTGTATGATCATCCCCATGTGTTGTTTCATGTTTGTAGCATCTCATAGCATCATTAGCATCATGTATGTGCTTCTGGTTTTGTTTCTCATCATGTCATTGCATTCCATTTGACATTGCATTGCATCTTTCTCACTAACTTTTCAGGTGGTAAGCAACTTTGAGAAGTGAATTTGCCTTCACTTCTCATAACTTCTCTTCATCTCTTTTATGCATCCTTGCTGCATTTTTGTATGTGTTTGAGTTTGAGCTTGTTCATTCTTCTTCTTCTCACTTTCTTCCTTCAAGTGACTTGACTTCTTAAATGAAGCAAGTTACTTTGCTTCTCCTGATCCTTTCATCTGCTTCCTGGTGGTTCCATTGAAGACTTCTCTTGTAAACCTCACAAACCTTAAGAACAACCAAGCATGACAATGATTAGGGTTTTGTTTAGTCCCCCCACTTAGTTTTACCTTTGTGTCTCTTTGAGTCTTCTCTTCTCACCTCATAATCAGGGACTAAACCCTAAAGGCTTTAAGGCTTTGTGATTAAGCTTATGCCTGCATCCTTCTATTAGGATGGAGTGTATAACTTTAATCCTAAGTGTTAAACCCTTAATGTGTTTAAATCTCTTAATCAATTCACTTAATAATCATCAAGACATCACACTTGTAACTTGGGCCTTGCATTAGGGTTCTAATTCTTCCTTAATTGGTTAAGAAGGACTAACCCCAGTGTTAATGGACAAGTCCCCCTCAAGTTGTCTTACAAACCCTAAAAATCACTTCATCATCATATCATTAAGTAAAATCCACTTAATAAAGGCTTTGTTTTGTCATGAGTTTAATCCCTAATCATGGATTAAGTTGAGGAGTTTTCCTCAGCTTAAACATTCTCATCTATTATCCTTCTATTAGGATGGTGTAATGAGTCTGTTTAATCCCTGATTATGGATTAATCTCATTACTTAACACTAAACAAAAAACACCAAAAACATTTAAATAATCACAAGTAGGTTAATGATCTTAATTCTACACCACAGGTGATTAAGTGTGAGAATCTGACTTCACACTTAAGGTATTCTCATTACCCCTAATCAGAGGGAGGATGTGATGAGTTTACTAAATCCATTGGTTTAGGCTTAAGCTCATTAACTTATGACAAACTTTCAAAAGCAATAAAAGACTGAAAACTCAAAAACAAACAATAATCATCTCCTTCGGGATTCTTTTCTCATCATCTTCACTCACAAACGAGAACTTGCTTCTTCCGTTTAATGCAAGACAGTTTGCATCTGTGCCAGACAGATCATACACTTGAGCATAGACTAGTAAGCAGTTCACAAGTCAATTCATCTTTCAGTCTCTTTGGGTCGAACTACGGTGTTCTGACTTCCTCATTGCACGAGAGGATACGTAGGCATAACTTAACAGTTATCGAACAAAAGTCTCTGTATATTCCCCCTCTTTCAGCATCATTCTCTTAGCTTCATTATCATGAGCATTTCACTCTGGTCCTTACACTGACACTGTATATATAACACTTCACTTTTCTCTTACACTGACACCTGTACATTTTGTTTTCCAGCTCTTTTACACACAAATTGCACTGACACTACCCCTTTTAAAACACAAATCTTTTAAGCGTGGATCCCGTCGAGTACGGCGGACAATCTGGGTGCTAATACCTTCCCAGGTTGTAACCAACCCCCTTTCTCAGTCTCTCTGGTTCACAACCGTCTTATCCATGTCTTTCTAGGTCTATGCAGCATTGCCTTTCCTCCGGGATAAAAATGCCTAGATGGCGACTCTTTTCCTTTCCAGTGAGTTCACTGCTGTGTGTTCTCATTGTTCTTTTTGCCGACCGTTCGCGTCTGTACCTTTATTTGTGCCATTCCCATTTATCGGGAGCGACAGCTTGGCGACTCTGCTGGGGACTTCTTATACTGTAACCAGGGCTTCTGTTTCTTTTTGTGGGTTCCTCCTAGCGCTTGTTTGATTTGTGTTTACTGGGGTGTTATGTGCTATCTGTGCTTGTATATTTGTTTTGTTTATTTGATTTATGTACAGTTTTGTTTACTGCTTTCTTTATAGCTTTATACATATACCATATTGTCATACTGTGCTGGCTGGATCTGTTTTGTTGCTTTGGTGGGTGGGTGTTCTACTGAGAGTTAAGGTCCTATACCTGGGACCTGAGTGACACCTAGGCTAGAGTGGTTCATATTCTTTCCCATTCCATCTCGGTCTGGTGCGGGAATATGAAACACGGTTCAGATATGGGTTTCTTCTGGAGAACTCTGTGTTGCAGATTTCCTGCAATACTAGGGCTATCTGGGAAGCCTGCTAAGTCTGGATGACCTTTTATATTGACCTTCAGAAACTGAGGTGAATTAGAGGAGGATCTTTTATGGTTATTGTAAACACTGTACCTCCGGGTTAGAAGTGTTTACACTTCTCATAACTGATCCAAGTCTGAGGATCCTTGTTTTAGAACACCACCTGTGAGGGGGTTGGGATGTTTACAGGTTTGCAGGTACCCTTGACCTCAGCATACCCTGTTACTTTGTTTTGATTAAGAGTACTCCATTTTGGAACAGTTCTTGTGATTCTAAACCCTAGACATGTGACTCTTTATTTGAGTCCCCCACCTTGGTTACTGGACTTATAGACCTCCATCTGGATTTCTTGAACATACCTGGACTTATATCAGAGAACTTGATCAGATCCAGCTCAGTCACAAACCCTTGCATATCATTTGCATACATCATCATTGCATCATTTTAACATTTGCTTATTTGTTTTTCAGGGTATCCATCCTTTATTTTTGGCTTGGTTTTGACCCCATCATAAGCATAGACCTATCTTCATCAGCATCTACTTCAGCTGTCAGCTACCTGCTTCAGTCACCTGCACCAGCCAGTCAGTGGCCCATTTTTCAGTGTTATCATCAGCACCTGTCTCAACTCTTCTTCAACAACATGGCCCCTAAGAAGAGTAATATCTCATACCACTTCTTTCAGCCTGAGCTAGCTGACATCAGGAGGATTCAGACCCTGATTACTCCAGACCATATACCACTATTCAGAGAACACTATGGAGGCATACTTGATGTGGTTATGGATTTGGACCCTTCACAGAGGAGCTTGATTCATACTTGCCTGCAGTTCTATGATCCCCCTCTGAGGTGTTTCACTTTTCAGGATTTTCAGTTGGGGCCTTTATTAGAGGAGTATTCATCATTGGTTGGTATACCTATCAGGGGTGGAGTCCCCTTCAATCCTGAGATGGCTTTTCCAAGTAATGAAGAAGTAGCAAAGGCATTGCATCTGGAACCAGTTCTAATTGGGCAGCATATGACTACTAAGGCTGGAATCTCTGGTCTACATTTGGATTTCTTGATATCTCAGGCTACTCTGAAGGCCTCTTCAGGAGAGTGGAAGGCAGTCTGTGCTTTATTGGCCTTGAGCATATATGGGATTATTTTATTTGCAGATGAGCCTAGGTTTGTAAGTAAGAATGCAATCCATCTTTTCATCCTGAGAAACCCAGTGCCCACTCTATTGGGGGATTTCTATTACTCAGTACACCAAAGGAATGAAAAGCAAAGGGGAAGATTAGTGAGGTGCTGTGCTCCTTTGTTCCATACTTGGCTTCTCAAGCATTTGCCCAAGACAGATGCATTCTTGAATCCTCATCAGCAGAGGAACTGGGCTAGAAGACTCACTGCTTTAACTTCAGCTGATGTCAGGTGGTGCACTCAAAGCACAAAAGGCAGGGACATCATTACCAGTTATGGGCAGTTTCCCAATGTACCCCTGATAGGAGTTAAGGGTTGCATCAACTACAACCCTCTGCTATTCAAAAGACAACTGGGCTATGCACTGGTCCACACTCCTAAGGTACAAGATCTGGCTGAGACTCTTTACTGTGAGAACAAGCCTAATCTGGCTATTGTCAGGCAAGCAGCCTGGGCCTGGGACAATGTTCAAACTAAAGGAGTAACCATTCTGGGGAAGTGCAACAGTGCGGCATCAGCACAGTACTATGAGTGGTCCCGTGCCAGGGCTCAATTTTCTGGGATGCCCTTCACCATGGAGGATATACCTGGACCATCCTCAGCACCACCTCCTGTCACTGTCAGCTTAGAGGAGTTTGAGAATCTGAAAGAGAGAAATGAGAAGTTGACTCAGGCCCTACAGAAGACCCTCTGGGAGAGGAGCGATGGTAGGTTGGATATTGAGAGGTTAGAGAAGCTGAAAGTGGAGCATTTAGCCAGAATTGAGAAGTCTGAGGATTACATCAAGAAGTCTAGGGCTGGAGAGCAGATCTTGAAGAATGCCTGCAAGGAGGCTCAGTTCCAGAAAGCCAGGACTGATTTGTATCTGAAGGAGAGTCAAGCTAGGTGGGTCAGGATCACCGAAGCTCGTACTCTGGAAGATAAGAGGACTCAGGACAAGATTGAGCAGCTGGAAGCTAGTGCAAAAGAGCAACAGGAAGCCCTGGCAGCCGCCCAGAGAGAGATCTCAGAGTTGAAGATTAGAGCTGGAGTGAAGAGGTCAAAGGACCAGAGTCAACACAAGAAGCTAACTGCAGTTGTTACTACCAGGAATCTCCTTATCAGGAACCTCACAGAACGTCCAGCTGATCCTGTGACTGAAGCACTTCTCAAGGAAGTTCAGGAGGATGAGTTTGGTCTTGGTGTCTGACTTTTGCTTGTTGTTGCTTTCATTTCATGTACTTTTATTTTCTTATATTGTATTTTTGACCCCTCAGAGGGTTTGTATTTGTAAACGAACTATGTACCATTTGCTTTTGTAATATATGTATCTGTTTGTTCCATCTGATTTCTTCAAGCAACATCAACAGCATCTTCAAGGGTCTGGAAAGGTCAAAACCAAGTGCCAAGCCGGATACCTTGGAAACAAATAAGCATAACTGCATTGCATACTAACCTTTGTTTGTTTTGTAGGTTTGTTTTGTTTGTTGCTAACTCTGTTGTGATTTCAGGAACTATTGCTCGCCGACGGGTGTTCCCACTCAACCGTCCACACAGGTATCCAACCCGCAACAATCTTCCGGGCATACAGATGGACCAGGTACAGCAAGACCTTACAGAGGTCAGGAACCAAATGGCCAATGAAAGATTGGAAATGAGGGCTCAGATGACACAGTTTATGGAAGTGATGAACAACATGGCTCAGAGCCAAGAGAGATTAAGAGCAATGGTGGAAAGGCAGAATCAGGAAGACCCCCATCTAGGGACTGCTGGGACAAGCAACAATGAGAGGGTCCAACCTCATGTCAATTCCCCTGTATTTGGCCCCCACCTTCATCCAGAGATCAACATCCCCGCTAATGTTCAAGGGACTGCCACTGCAGGCAGAGTGCTGCAAGAAGACCCCAGGAAGATCAGTTCACAGTAATGGGTGCTGGGGATGAGGCCTATGACAGAAGGCTGGACGAAATTGCTGAAAAATTAAGATCCTTGGAATCCCAAAACTCTTTGGGTTTTGATGTTATGGACATGGGCTTAGTGGACGGGGTCAGGATTCCCCATAAGTTTAAGCCTCCTTGTTTTGAAAAGTACAACGGGACTTCCTGCCCACGGACCCACTTGCAATCCTTTCTGGGGAGGTTGAAGGCATATACCATGGACGAAAAGCTATGGATGTTTTATTTTGAGGATAGCTTAACAGGGGCTTCAAGGGAATGGTACTCCCATCTGACTAGAGCCACCATCAGATGTTGGAAAGACCTGGCTGAGGCCTTTATCAGACAATATCAGTATAATCTGGATATGGCACCCAACAGGACCCTCCTGATGGGGATGTCACAGTCATCCAGGGAAAGCTTCCGTGAGTACGCCCAGAGATGGAGACAGCTTGCTGCTGCTGTCCAGCCACCTATGTCAGAGAGGGAGATGGCTGATATGTTTATGAACACCCTCCAAGGGACGTACATTGATAGGCTAGCTGCCTTTTCTTCTACCAGCTTTGCAGATGTCGTTATAGCCGGAGAAAGAATTGAGAGCCTATTAAAGATGGGCAAAATTTCTGACAACGGTGCCAGCTCATCCAGCAACACAAGGAAGCCTTTTGTGGGCCCAAGAAGAACTGGTGAGACCAATGCTATCCATACCAACAGGGGCAGACCCCAATATGTTCACAGGTCTGTGGCAGCAGTCACCATTCCCGCTCCAATTCATCCACAACCAGCTTATCAACCACAGCAACAAAATTATCAGCAACAAAATCAGTATCCTCCTCAGAGAAACTACAACAACACCAACAACAACAATCAGCAAAGACCGTTCCAACAGAGACCTTCTCAGGCCAATAGGGTGATCGATCCGATCCCTATGCCATATGCCACATTACTGCCACAACTCCTGAAACTCAACCTGGTTGAGCTAAGGACGTTGGCACCTCCAGATCCTACCAGTCTACCCAGAAACTACGACTCCAACGCCAGATGTGCTTTCCATTCAAATGCACCTGGCCATAGTACAGAGAAGTGCAGAGCTTTGCACATGAAGGTACAAGACCTGGTAGACTCTAAGGCTCTAAACTTCGCACCACCACCAAATGTTAACAAAAACCCTATGCCAAACCACAGAGGTCCCAGAATCAATGCTATTGAAGAAGACAAGCCGTCTTACTTGATAACCAGTGTGGGTCAGATCGGACACCGTTGGTAGAGATTAAAACTCAACTCCTCGAATGTCAAATGTTCCCGGGATGCGAGCTAGGGTGTGCTTATTGCAACATTTCAGTGAATGGTTGTGATAACTTGAGAGATGGAATAGATGGTCTCATCCAGAGTGGCCTGCTTCAAATCACAACATCAATTCCTACCAATCCAGCAATTTCCTTAACAACAGTTCCCGAGTCTTCTACAACTGCAACAACCATTGTTCCAAACAACTTTTCAGTTTCATCAACAAATGCATCATCTGTCACTTCAACGGACCAAATATCAGCAAACCTCCCTTCTACAACTTCAGCACCCCTTCATTTAGAATCTCCTACAACAACAACACCCATCCTCCCAACAATGTCTCCTACAACTTCAGCAGCAAATGTCTCAACGGTTACAATTTATTATGATCCTGAAAATGATTCTGCCTACAACTCACAAAATGCCACTCCTATCAGAGCACCAGTTACAATATACTATGATCCACAGACTATCATGGTCCCTTCTGCAGCTGCCATCAGTCCAGTCACTATTACAGTGCCTGGGCCAGTACCTTATGGAAGCAGTAATGCCATCCCCTGGCATTACGGCTCTGATCTATACTGCGAAGGACGGAAAATCACTCTTGAATCATCAACCCCTGCACCACAAATAGATAATGTGGGAGGAGGCGGAGGTTTCACTCGAAGCGGACGTCTCTTCGCTCCACAAATTCAAAGACCCACTGCCGAAGCAGAAGCTGCTGCCAAGGCGAAAGGGAAGAGCTTGGTGCAAGAAGAGCAAATTGTTAAGGAAGCTTTGAAAACACCTTTTGATCAAGAAGTTGATGAATTCATGAGAATCATCAAGAAAAGTGATTACAAAATAGTGGACCAGCTTCACCAGACGCCTTCCAAGATCTCTATTCTATCTTTGCTTATGTGCTCCGAGGCTCATCGGAACGCACTACTAAAAGTCTTGCACGCAGCTTATGTGCCAGAAGAGATCACCGTCAATCAGTTGGAAGCTGTGGTTGGAAATGTTAATGCTAGTCATGGACTAGGGTTCACCAACACTGATTTGACTACGGAAGGCCGCAATCATAACAAGGCTTTGCACATTACCATGGAATGTAAAGGTGCAGTTCTTTCCCATGTGCTGGTAGACACAGGGTCATCCCTCAATGTCTTACCTAAAAAAGCCCTCGTGAAGCTAGAGTATGAAGGATTGGCATTGCGCCCCAGTAACCTGGTAGTGAGAGCCTTTGACGGTTCTAAGAGATCGGTTTTGGGAGAAATTGAGATGCCTATAACGATTGGCCCACAAACTTTCAAAACGACCTTCTACGTGATGGATATACAGCCTGCCTACAGCTGTCTATTGGGAAGGCCATGGATTCACGCCGCTGGCGCCGTGACCTCAACCCTTCACCAGAAGTTAAAATTCGAGTGGGAGGGCCAAGTCGTTACTATCTGTGGAGAGGAGGATATTTTTGTTAGCCACCTGGCTACCTACAAATATATTGAGATGGATGGGGAGATCCACGAAACTATGAGTCAAGGGTTTGAGGCCTTGAACATAAATGAAACATCTGCTGTACCTGGAACCTCAATCACATCATACCAACAAGCCCGGAAGGTTGTTGAGGAAGGAACTGCCCAAGGCTGGGGCAAATTGCTACCTATGGAGAAGAAAGAAGATAGGTTTGGGTTGGGTTACAAACCAACTCAACAAGATCAAGCAGAGGCTGCTAAGGAGCCCAACTTTGTTAGTGGGGGGATGCTCACCCCCGATGCTGTCAACAATTTGGAAGACGAGGATGAAGGCGACCGCAACCTGGAGAGTTGGATCCATCCAAAGATCCCGGGGAGCAGTATCTCAAACTGGTCTTCCCAGGAAATTATAAGAGTTACTCCTGCAGAGTAATTATTATTTCCTGTATATTTTAAGCATGCATCAAGTCTTGCATCTTGCCCAAGATGACAAGACTCATTTTGTAATCGGGCCATCTGTAATTTTTGTGCAACAAGATTAATCAATGAAATATCAGACATCTTTTGCAAATGAGTCTTTTTTCTTTTCCGCTCACTGTTTTTTTTCATTTTTCTTTTTGTACAAAAAATAAATGGCAATATTTTCAAAATGACAACTTTATTTCACTTTTCTAAACAAGATTAAAATCAATCACTAAAATGAACAAACTGAACCCTTGCAGAGAGTGCCTTCCAGACAGCACCGACAACAGCACGGCTATGACTTCGTATGACTTTGACAATCCAATCAATCAAGCTGATGAAGGGGTTGAAGAAGATTACGAGCTTCCTGAAGAGCTAGCCAGATTGTTGAGACAAGAGGAAAGGATTATCACTCCTCATCAGGAGGAGGTAGAGACGATCAATCTTGGTACAGATGAAGACGTGAAAGAAGTTAAAATCGGGGCCTGCTTACAAGACTCAGTGAAGAGACAACTGATCGACCTGCTTCAAGAGTATGTGGACGTGTTTGCTTGGTCTTATCAGGATATGCCAGGGTTGGACACCGACATTGTTATGCATAAGCTGCCTTTAAAAGAAGACTGCCCACCGGTTAAACAGAAACTGCGCCGTACTCGCCCAGACATGGCAATGAAGATCAAAGAAGAGGTACAAAAGCAATGGGACGCCGGGTTCCTTGCTGTAACTAGTTATCCACCGTGGGTTGCTAATATAGTACCTGTGCCCAAGAAAGACGGCAAAGTAAGAATGTGTGTTGACTACCGGGATCTGAACAGAGCTAGCCCGAAAGATGACTTCCCATTACCTCACATTGATGTATTGGTGGATAATACGGCTCAGTTCTCGGTATTCTCCTTCATGGACGGATTTTCAGGATACAATCAGATTAAAATGTCACCTGAAGACATGGAGAAGACAACCTTCATCACACCCTGGGGCACGTTCTGTTACAAGGTAATGCCATTTGGACTGAAGAATGCTGGTGCAACGTATCAACGGGCTATGGTGACACTATTCCACGATATGATCCATAAAGAGATAGAATGTTATGTGGATGACATGATTGCCAAGTCCCTTACTGAAGAAGACCACCTGGTAAATCTGCTGAAGCTATTCAGGCGTCTGAGGAAGTACCAACTGAAATTGAACCCCAACAAGTGCACGTTCGGGGTGAGATCTGGTAAGCTGCTGGGTTTTATTGTAAGCGAAAAAGGGATTGAAGTTGACCCTGATAAAGTCAAAGCTATTCAAGAAATGCCTGCACCGAAGACAGAAAAAGAAGTTCGAGGGTTCTTAGGTCGATTGAACTACATTTCAAGGTTCATATCTCACCTTACAGCAACCTGTGAACCTTTGTTCAAATTGTTGAGAAAAGAACAAACGGTCAGGTGGAACGAAGACTGTCAGAAGGCTTTTGACAAAATCAAGGAATACTTGCAAGAACCTCCAATCCTCATGCCTCCAGTTGAAGGAAGACCTCTGATAATGTATTTGACAGCATTAGAAGAGTCAATGGGGTGTGTGCTGGGCCAGCATGACGAGTCTGGTCGAAAAGAGTATGCAATATACTACCTAAGCAAAAAGTTTACCGACTGTGAACAACGTTATTCACTGCTCGAGAAAACTTGTTGTGCTTTAGCGTGGGCTGCTCGCCGACTGAGACAGTATATGTTGACCCACACTACTTTGTTGATCTCAAAGATGGACCCAGTCAAGTACATATTTGAGAAGCCAGCGCTTACCGGACGGGTTGCAAGATGGAAAATGATTCTTACAGAATATGACATCCAGTACACATCTCAGAAAGCCATCAAGGGCAGTGTATTGTCTGAGTATCTTGCTGAGCAACCCATTGATGATTACCAGCCTATGAGATTTGACTTCCCTGATGAAGACATCATGTTCATAAAAGCAAAAGATCATGAGGAGCCTATTCACACTGAAGGGCCTGACCCGGAAGAAGAATGGACTATGATGTTTGATGGGGCTGTTAATATGAATGGTCGTGGTGTTGGTGCAGTACTCATTACACCTAAGGGAGTTCACATGCCTTTCTCGGCAAAACTCACTTTCAACTGCACTAACAACGAAGCTGAATACGAAGCTTGCATTATGGGTCTTGAGGAAGCCATTGACCTCAGGATCAAGACGTTGACCGTATTCGGAGATTCAGATCTGGTAATCAATCAAACCAACGGCAAATGGTACACCCACCAGGATCATCTGATACCTTACAGGGATTATACAAGGAGGTTATTGACTTTCTTTACAACAGTCAAGCTTGAGTATATCCCTCGGGACGAGAATCAGTTTGCGGATGCTCTTGCTACCATTTCGTCCATGATCAAAGTTCAAGCTGCCAACTTCGCACCTCAAATTTCAGTGTCCAGACTTGACAGACCAGCATATGTGTTCGCAGCAGACATTGTCAAAGATGATAAGCCTTGGTTCCATGACATTAAGTGCTTCTTGGAGGATCAAACGTACCCACCTGGGGCATCTTCCAATGATAAGAAGACACTAAGAAGGCTTGCTGGCAGCTTCTTCCTAAATGCTGATGGCTCCCTATACAAGAGGAACTTTGATATGATACTCCTCAGATGCGTTGACAGGACAGAAGCAGATTTGTTAATGCACGAGGTGCACGAAGGATTCTTTGGTACCCATGCTGGAGGACATGCAATGGCCAAGAAATTGCTAAGATCAGGTTATTACTGGATCACAATGGATCAGACTGTTGTGCCTATGCCAGTAAATGCCATAAATGCCAGATCTATGCGGATAAGGTGCATGTGCCTCCCAATCCTTTGAATGTGATGTCTTCACCCTGGCCCTTTGCTATGTGGGGCATTGATATGATTGGTAAGATTGAACCAACTGCTTCGAATGGCCACAAATTCATCCTGGTTGCCATTGACTATTTCACCAAGTGGGTCGAAGCAGCTTCCTATGCAAATGTTACAAGGCAAGTGGTAGCCAGATTTCTAAAAAGAGATATCATCTGTCGATATGGAGTTCCCGAGCGAATCATTACTGATAATGGTTCTAACTTGAACAATAAAATGTTGGCAGAGCTGTGCCGGGACTTCAAGATCCAACACCACAATTCTTCTCCTTACAGGCCAAAGATGAATGGCGCTGTTGAGGCAGCTAATAAGAATATCAAGAAGATTGTGCAGAAGATGGTAGTCACCTATAAAGATTGGCATGAAATGCTACCGTTTGCCTTGCATGGGTACCGCACGTCAATCAGGACATCCACTGGGGCAACACCGTATCAACTTGTGTATGGTATGGAAGCAGTCCTACCGGTTGAAGTTGAATTACCCTCTCTACGGGTACTAATGGATGTTAAGCTGAACGAAGCAGAATGGGTTCGATCCCGATACGAACAGCTGAGTCTGATTGAAGAGAAAAGATTGGCTGCAATTTGTCATGGGCAGTTGTATCAGAAAAGAATGAAGAAAGCCTTCGATCAGAAAGTCAGGCACCGAGGGTACCAAGTAGGAGATCTTGTGCTGAAAAGAATCCTCCCTCCTCATACAGACCACAGGGGCAAGTGCACTCCGAATTATGAAGGACCGTTTGTAGTAAAGAAAGTTTTCTCGGGTGGAGCACTGATGCTCAGTACTATGGATGGTGAAGATTTCCCGTCCCCTGTGAATTCAGATGCAGTTAAAAAATACTTCGCATAAAAAATGACCCGCTGGACATAAAAATAGAATGTAAGTCCAGGAAAAAATAGGGCATCCCGGCGGGTCAAAAACAGAATAAAAGACTCGGGCAAAAATAAGGGAAAATAAACAAAAATGTGTACACCCGCTGAGTTGAAAAGCCGCATTGGACAACTCAGGCAAAAATGGGTATCCCGATGGATCGAAAACCCGAAAGGGCGATCCATGCAAAATAAGGGAATAAGCGAACAACTGCATTCTGAATTCTTCTGTATCACCCACAACTTGGTAAGCTCCGGATGGATCAAGCTTCTATCAGAATCAGCTTTCTTCAGAAAGCAAGACGAGAAGAACGTCAAAAGTCATACGAGTCATAGCAAGGGGAAGCTCCCTAAAGCGTCGTCAACATTGCCAACACATTTTGTTTCTCAATTTTTAACAATCTCCTCATCTTAGGAGATATGTTTCCTTGACTGTATCTTGCCAATTCAGGGCACATGAATTAATAAAATCAGATTTTCAGTCATTGTTTTGTCTTGTACATTTTTATTTGCAAAGATGTCTGATGTTTTAAGAGAAAAAAACTGATTGCATAAATACAGATGTTTATTTCCAAAAATAAAACAAGTGCTTGCAGGAAATATACTTACTCTCAGAAATGTCTAACTCCTATGACGGAATCCAGTAAAGGATACCTCGGGACTACTTGTGCGTTTCTCTATCTTTTCGGGATTGCAGGTATCCAGAATACAACTTGGGGCATGTAAGCTTCATCCCAGCAAGCTGGCAAGTCGGTACTCACTCAGCCTCAACACTCAAAGTGTTTTCTCTCCAGCCGAGTTGCCACTTATGGATTCTCCCCATCAGAGCTGCCAGGCATCACCTCTCCAACAGGGCGTAACCAGAAGGCGCCCATATCCCCGGCTGAGTCAAGAATCCTCCTCAACAGAATCTCCAGGGAGATCTTTCAGTGATCCCTCTTCCTCCCCAGCCGAGCTGCCATTTCATCCTCAGCCGAGTACAAAAGCTAGGGAACCATCTCCCCACAGAGTTTCAGCCTCTATCCAGAAGAGCAACGCATGAAGGAATCACAACAGAGTGACGAAAGCTTCTACAAACCCCAGCTGGGTCTCTCATTTATAAGGATAGGTCTGTCAATGACCCATATCCCCAAGCGGGTATCATATCATCAGATCTACCAATGATCTCATCCCCAGCTGGGATGTCCATTTCAAGCAGATCGACCAGAGATCTTCAGCAACGGGATCCGAATCCCGGATTGGTATCTTTGCATAATCATGGCATTCGCATCATATTCACCCACAAAGCGTAGCATTCCGTCTGATACGGAGCATTACGGCAAAAATAAAACATATAGCATAATCATAAGCCATGTTTTGAAACGAACACTTGTGAATAACGACAATCCATCAACATACAGAATACTCCCCCCAAAATCCCCAGTGGAGATTCCCCCAGCAAAAACAGTTGCCTTACATTCACAAACACCAATATATACCCTCTTTGGCACCCGTCCGTGTCAATACTCCCCAGTAAAGTCGCCTGAACACTCTATGCAAACAGTACCACTTGTATTACAGATACTTTTTGACACCCGTACCGTGTCATATCCCCAGCAGAAAGCCAAAGACATCCTCTTTGCACTCACATACACTTGTATACAATTCCTTGACATTCGTCCGTGTCATTCTCCCCAGTACAGTAACATAAACACTTTGTATGTCAGATACTTGTTTATATTATACTTTTCCTCTTTTGACACTCGTCCGTGTCACTCTCCCCAGCAGTTAAACACTCATCTGTACATCATACTTACTACTTATACGGATACTCGTCCGTATCTTGTATACACCTTATATCCCCGCAGATTCAACACTAGTCCGTGTTCTTTGTTAACCAGTTGGTGCTCGTCCGTACCATCATCTCAGAACATGTGTCAAGCGTTTGTTTCTACATGATACTCGTCCGCATCATAGTCTTAAGGATGCTCGTCCGCATCTTTAATCCATACACGCGTCAAACACTTTTGTCTTCTTGAATATAGACACTCGTCTGTGTCTACTATTCCCCAGAAGAGTCCCTTCAGATTCAACACTCGTCCGTGTTCTCTGTTAACCCGTTGATACTCGTCCGTATCATCATCTCTGAACACGTGTCAGTATTTGTTTCTACCCGATACTCGTCCGTATCGTAGTCTTAAGGATGCTCATCCGCATCTTTAATCTATACACAAACATCTAAACACTTATACCTTTTATTTCTTGGATATAGACACTCGTCCGTGTTTACTATTCCCCAGTAGATCGCTACCAAAGCAATTTTCTTTTTATCTGACATTCGTCCTATGTCATGATAAACCCTGAGAGCAGCCGTACCCTGCTAGGTGGTCGTCCTCCACCTCTTGATGGTCGTCCTCCATCATGCTCATCCGATGGCCGTCCCCATCGTTGATTTTCTGTCCAACATTCGTCCTATGTCGTGATATTTAGCAGCCGTCCCCTGCTAGGTGGTCGTCCTCCACCTTTTGATGATCGTCCTTCATCATTTTATCCAATGGCCGTCCCCATTGTTGATTTTGGTTATCTGACATTCGTCCTATGTCAAGATAAACCTCGAGAGCAGCCGTCCCCTGCTAGGTGGTCGTCCTTCACCTCTTGATGATCGTCCTTCATCATGCTCGTCCGATGGCCGTCCCCATCGTTGACCTTTTATCCGGCATTCGTCCTATGTCGCGATACTTTCGGCAGCCATACCCTGCCAGGTGGTCGTCCTCCACCTTAGATGACCGTCCCTCATCTTAACCCAACAGAGCAGCCGTCCCCTGCTAGGTGATCGTCCTTCACCTTTGATGACCGTACCTCATCATCTGTTTATTTCATTTATTCTTTAACCCGATGGCCGTCCCCGTCGTGGTCCCTTTTCCTTTCAGTTTAGCCCGATGGCCGTCCCCATCGTTGTTTACCTCACTTTATGAACCTGATGGCCGTCACCGTCATGTTTCATTAATCCCCAGAGATTTTACAGCTTTACCTGATGGCCGTCCCCGTCATGTTTCATTAATCCCCAGAGATTTTACAGCTTTACTTGATGGTCGTCCCCATCATAATACCTTTTATCCCCAGCATGTCGGCCGTCCCCGTCATTGCTCTTTACCCAGCAGTCGTCCTCTGCTCGACGGTCGTCCTCCGTCGCCCGCACTTTACAATATACTTTATTTTCTTTTACAATCTATATCCCTTTTCTTCTTCATTCTGTGAGTGCAAATTTTGGACTGTCTTTGGTATTCAACCACAAGTTATCTTGTTTGCCTGTTAAGCCGTCGCTTACACCCTGCACAACTAACTCATGTTTGAATAGGGGCAGCTGTAAACACCCCAAATTTGCCCTCACCCATTCACACCATGGCTTGTGATCATTTCATATGCATAAACTCAATCATAACATTTCATACCACATTTTTGATTCACTGCATAGGTTCTAAGTCATCTGCATCTAGGGTTTGTGATCTGAGCAATCCAAGAGCTTCTTGAGCCACTCCAAGGGTCATCAATCACTTCAAAGGGGTCTATGTGTTTTCAAGTATCATATTATATCTTCTCAAAGTCAAGAATACCAAAGAATCACAAGAACTGGAAAAGGTGTGGAAGCAGAGCCAGGCTTGACTGCACAGATGACCTAAAATTAGGGTTTTGGTTTCAAAGGCCATAACTCCAATTTTTTTGGTCATTCTTGTTTCTATTGGTCTCTATATGGTATAGGGAGTATGCATATCAATTTTCATGAAGAAATTCCATGGGGAAGTCATCTGATCAAGAGTTGACTTTTCAAGCAAGTCAGTGCAAAATCAGGGCATCTGAGGCCCCCAATGACCCAACCAAAGGGAATTCTTCATCATTTTGATTGTATATGATCTTTATTTGATCATGGAAGATGTTGGAAGTTCACAAAATTCAAGAATTTCAAGTCTTTTGCAAAGTTGACGTTTTGGGCAAGTTTGACTTTTAATGAATTTGTCATTTTTAGGCAACTTTTCAACCCTTACTTTTTGATCCAAAAATGCTTCAAATGGAAAAACTTTGGTCATGAAAGTTGTAGAATAGACCTTTCCCTTTTCAAAAAGTACAAGAACATGACCTAATTCATTTTGGATCAAAAGTTATGGTTCATCAAAGTTGGCTAAAATCACTAAATTTCAAGTCATGCACCAAAGAGGCAAAGTTGCAAATTCACTTCTCAAAGCCAATTAAGTCATCAAATGCACTTCTAATTCACATAACATGATCACACAACATCTAAAAATCAGAATGCACCCAAGGAATCACATGTTTCATGGCTTATGGATCAAGTTTCTCTCATAAGGACCAAAGGCAAGCCAAGTTGCAAAAGTCATGATAACATCTCATCCACTTGCTGCCTAGGTTGCTGAACCATCCTAGCCCCTTCCTCACATCATGCTGCGCAGCACACCCTTGCTGTACTTGGCTAGAACATGACCCATGCTTCTCTTACACAAAAGTTGACATTTTGCAAAAGCAACCATACCTATCACAAAAGGACATGTCACTTCATCTGACCAATAGCATTTGTTTATACAAAGAAAATGCAAGCCAAAGCACATAACCAGCAAGCCTGAAACCAGCCACAACTCAGCATTCACAAAATCTCTCCAACTTGAATTTTCCTTCGAAACACTCTCCACAAACCTCAATCACAAAAACAAACTTCACAAACAAACTCAACTCACTTCACTGATCACAAACCACCCATCACCATGGCCTGAAACCCCTTGAAACAAAAATACGAATTTCACACTCCCTTGGCCTGAGCTTCTGCCAACTTTCTCTAGAGGCTACATAAACTCCAACTAAGGGTCAAAAGCTTCTAAGGAGGATCATTGGGACTTGTTTGAGCCAAAGAAGCAGCCAGAAAGCACCTGAATCGAAAGCTCAATCTCAGGTAGCTTCATGAACTTTTTTTCCAGAACTCTAATTTCTTGTTAGAATCTTGTTTTGTATGTTGCACTGATCATGGGGATCTATTTACTTTTGAAAATGAGCAAGAAATAAGCATGTTATGATGTTCTGAAAGTTTGACCTAAAAACTTCTTTGATTCGATTCGTGTTTGTGTTTGGATTTAAACATGATTTTGTGCTGGATTCGTGTTTGGGGTGGATAGGAGATGATTTCTGGAGAGTTAGAGCTTCTAAAATGGCCTGGGGAGGGAGATTGAATTTTTGGGTGATCGGAGAAGATGACCGGAACACTGTTCCGGTCACCTGAGAGTCATTAAGGCTGGATTAGGGCTAATTAATTAGGGTTAGTGAGTTTGAATGTAGGCCGTCCAGATGCGCGCCAGGTCCACTCCCGCGCGTGTGAGTTTGAATCTGGACCCTTAGATGTGTTGACTTTTCTTTTTTCAGCTTTAATTCATTTTTATTTTTCATATTATTTCATTTAACTTCTCCATTTTATTAAAAATAGTAAAATCATTTTAAAAATTCTGAAATTTTTTATACAAGCTTCTATTTAATTTCAGAAACCAAAAATATTTTTATTTTTATTTTTTGCATTCACAAAATATTTTTAAATATTTAAAAGTTTATTTTTAATTAATTAATGAGAATTAATTAATTAAAAATACTTTTAGGTATTTAAAAATCACCAAAAAATTCATGAAACCTTTAAAAACATTTAGAAACATTGTCCAACCCTCAAACTAAATTTCTTTTTTGATCTTGATGCATTTTGAGAATTTTCCATGGAATTAATTCATTTTTAAGGCATTATTTTGACCCAAACTTCCAAAAATCATTTCTGCCTAACCTTTGAGAGTTGGACCTTGATTCTTTTTGCATTGTGTTAAGCATATCATGTAGTTTGAGAGATTAAATTGGAATGATTTGATCTTTCATTTTCCATTTGTTTGGCATTTTTCTTGTTAAGGAACCCTAAAACCCTAGAAAACTTAGGAAAAACATATCTTGAACTAGGCTAAGAGTTGGAACTTCTCCTTTGGGCAGTGAGTTAGTATAGGTTTAGGGATCCTTTGAGTGCATTTTCATTTTTTTATATTGATTTTTGCTTCTGATTTTGGTTTGTGTTTGGTGCTTTGATCATAAACCCTAATTTGGGCTTCCATATGCATCCATCTTGCATTTGCATTCATACCTTGACTTGCCATAGCATTTTATGCATTATTTTGATTCATTGAACATCTTAAGACATATTGAGAGCATGTTTGATCATTGCATCTTGCATTTGCCATGTTGTATGCCATTTGCACTTCATGACTTTTCATGTATGTTCATTTTTCTTAACTTGTTTCATTTGCACCCATGAACTTGTATGATCATCCCCATGTGTTGTTTCATGTTTGTAGCATCTCATAGCATCATTAGCATCATGTATGTGCTTCTGGTTTTGTTTCTCATCATGTCATTGCATTCCATTTGACATTGCATTGCATCTTTCTCACTAACTTTTCAGGTGGTAAGCAACTTTGAGAAGTGAATTTGCCTTCACTTCTCATAACTTCTCTTCATCTCTTTTATGAATCCTTGCTGCATTTTTGTATGTGTTTGAGTTTGATCTTGTTCATTCTTCTTCTTCTCACTTTCTTCCTTCAAGTGACTTGACTTCTTAAATGAAGCAAGTTACTTTGCTTCTCCTGATCCTTTCATCTGCTTCCTGGTGGTTCCATTGAAGACTTCTCTTGTAAACCTCACAAACCTTAAGAACAACCAAGCATGACAATGATTAGGGTTTTGTTTAGTCCCCCCACTTAGTTTTACCTTTGTGTCTCTTTGAGTCTTCTCTTCTCACCTCATAATCAGGGACTAAACCCTAAAGGCTTTAAGGCTTTGTGATTAAGCTTATGCCTGCATCCTTCTATTAGGATGGAGTGTATAACTTTAATCCTAAGTGTTAAACCCTTAATGTGTTTAAATCTCTTAATCAATTCACTTAATAATCATCAAGACATCACACTTGTAACTTGGGCCTTGCATTAGGGTTCTAATTCTTCCTTAATTGGTTAAGAAGGACTAACCCTAGTGTTAATGGACAAGTCCCCCTCAAGTTGTCTTACAAACCCTAAAAATCACTTCATCATCATATCATTAAGTAAAATCCACTTAATAAAGGCTTTGTTTTGTCATGAGTTTAATCCCTAATCATGGATTAAGTTGAGGAGTTTTCCTCAGCTTAAACATTCTCATCTATTATCCTTCTATTAGGATGGTGTAATGAGTCTGTTTAATCCCTGATTATGGCTTAATCTCATTACTTAACACTAAACAAAAAACACCAAAAACATTTAAATAATCACAAGTAGGTTAATGATCTTAATTCTACACCACAGGTGATTAAGTGTGAGAATCTGACTTCACACTTAAGGTATTCTCATTACCCCTAATCATAGGGAGGATGTGATGAGTTTACTAAATCCATTGGTTTAGGCTTAAGCTCATTAACTTATGACAAACTTTCAAAAGAAATAAAAGACTGAAAACTCAAAAACAAATAATAATCGTCTCCTTCGGGATTCTTTTCTCATCATCTTCACTCACAAACGAGAACTTGCTTCTTCCGTCTAATGCAAGACAGTTTGCATCTGTGCCAGACAGATCATACACTTGAGCATAGACTAGTAAGCATTTCACAAGTTAATTCATCTTTCAGTCTCTTTGGGTCGAACTACGGTGTTCTGACTTCCTCATTGCACGAGAGGATACGTAGGCATAACTTAACAGTTATCGAACAAAAGTCTCTGTATATTCCCCCTCTTTCAGCGTCATTCTCTTAGCCTCATTATCATGAGCATTTCACTCTGGTCCTTACACTGACACTGTATATATAACACTTCACTTTTCTCTTACACTGACACCTGTACATTTTGTTTTCCAGCTCTTTTACACACAAATTGCACTGACACTACCCCTTTTAAAACACAAATCTTTTATGCGTGGATCCCGTCGAGTACGGCGGACAATCTGGGTGCTAATACCTTCCCAGGTTGTAACCAACCCCCTTTCTCAGTCTCTCTGGTTCGCAACCGTCTTATCCATGTCTTTCTAGGTCTATGCAGCATTGCCTTTCCTCCGGGATAAAAATGCCTAGCTGGCGACTCTTTTCCTTTCCAGTGAGTTCACTGCTGTGTGTTCTCATTGTTCTTTTCGCCGACCGTTCGCGTCTGTACCTTTATTTGGGCCATTCCCATTTATCGGGAGCGACAATCCTTAACTGATTGTTCAAGAGCCATTGCTGAAATAAACAGCGAGAAGATGAGAAACCTGTGCGCAATTATAAACCTGTGATACAATGAAATGATATGTGGATGCATATGCAATGTTTTCAAGGACCGCAGGGTTTAAATTTGCTTAAACAAACAAGAAGGTAAACTTTTATTAGTAATAAATTTGTTTTGCCTTTTAAGCGTACAAAAAAATGAAATGAAATAAGTACAAAAGATGGGGTTTTAAGTCTCCCATGGACGTTTCCTCTTTGTGTTGAGGTATGAGTTGAGATTCCGTTCCTCGTGAAGTTGCTTCGTTAGTTCTAGGATTCTTGCTTGGCTTGCTTTGTAATGAGCCTCGAAAGTATCCCTTTGCTCCTTCAGTTGGATCCATGATCTCTGCAAGTCTTCCATATCAGTAGGCATGTCTGGGTGAAGGATGGTATAAGCTGGTCTCCTTCAGCAACAGGTTCCATGGTAACTGGTAGGACGGCAGGATATGGCATCATGAGAGTCTGAGCACGAGATCGCACCCATCTGAGATAAGCCTCCATAGGAATAGTGTACTTAGGCTCCAGTGTCTTGCTGTCAACCCTGTTTACTTTTCCCCATGCTCGTATGAATCTCTGACGGTAACCTTGAAGATCGTTGTCGTAATCAAACACAATGCCCTGAATCAATATGTCATGTGGACCATCACTCCGAGCATAACCAAACTGTCGTAAAGCTAGAGAGGGGTTGTAGGTGATGCCTCCTCTTATGCCTAGAAGTGGCACATTAGGAAACTCCCCACAACGGTCAATGATAGTGACATTCTCCATATATCTGGAGCACCAATGGATATCTGAGTGAGATAGTGACATGATCCTCTTGGACCATCTGAACCCTTGCTCATTCTTCATTACTGAGCGAGGAAGGTGAGAAATAAACCACCTAGAAAGCAAAGGTATGCAGCACATCAATGTTCCTCTTGCCCTTGTAGTACGGGTGTGAAGAGAATGCAGGATGTCTCCAAGTAAGGTAGGCACTGGATTATGACTCAGGAATATATTGATGGCATGAACGTCTATGAACTGATCTGGATTGGGGAACAACACTAAGCCATAGATCAGCAAGGCTAAGATTTCCTCAAAAGCATCATAGCTCATGGCCTTCAAGAACATTTGAGCTTTATCCATTAATACTTTAGCAAGAACACCCTTGACTCCACTTCTCGTTTCTAGAACAATGTCAGACTTCTTCAGATGTAGAGCTGCAGCAATAACCTCTGGTTTAAGCTCCTTCTCCAAACCTGTGAAGGGTCTTTGATCAAGAACAGGTATACCCAGAAGTTTAGAGAACTCCTCCATTGTAGGGACCAGCTGATAGTCAGGGAATGTAAAGCAATGGTGCTTAGGGTCAAAGAACTGAAATAGGACACTCATCATGTCTTCATTGAACCCTGAAGTGACTAGATCCAATAGGTGACCATGTCTCTTGATAAACTGGGAATGATCAGACACTTGAGAAACCAACTCTTTAAGCTTAGCAGGTATGCCCACAAAATTGATCCTGATGGTGTTTCTACGAGCAGAAGCCATGACCTGCAACAAAGAACAAAGATAAATCCTTTGGTCCTTGAAATGATTAGTGAAAATGTTATGCTTATGATGCATGATGATGTCATGATGTTATGCTCAATCACAAACATGTGGCACACACAGACAAGTCACACCATAGCCCTAGGTTTAAAGGCTTGCATGAGGTTTAAGGTAAGTACCCTCCCCTGAAGTTAGATGGTTCATCCTGTCCTACAAAAGTAACCAGGTTCTAAGGGATCTCAATATCATTGATCCTTCTCAAGGGTGGTTGTTCAGTAGGCATCTTACTTGCCAACCAAAACCCTCCAAGTTTAGGATCTCAATGAGTGTAGTATCGAGTATCAACCAACTTCAGTCTGCACCAAAGCCGGTTACCTCACTACCTTCTAAAGGCCAAGATGGGATAACTAGGGTTCTAAAAGTTAGTTAGTGCATTGACAACATATGGCAGCCTCATATTATCCTCAACTTGACTTAAGGAACATAAGCACCAACCAAGAAGTCACACTAACTATGGCCACCAGATCAACCATATCGGTATACGCCGTACAGTTTCCTTGGTCTATTGCCATTTACCTAAGGTACACTAGATCCGGGTTAGGATCTTTCACACATAAGAGCCCAACAAGTAAGTATAAAGCAAACAAGGCAAACAATTTTAAAGTGATCTAATTCCTAAGGGTACCCCTCTTAAATTTAAATCCCCAGCAGAGTCGCCAGTTCTGTAACACGGTGGGAGAACTGACTTTAGTTATGTTGCGGATAGCAAGAGTCGCCACCGACTTTTATTTTATCCAAAGGAAAGGCATAAAAGAACAGGAAAGACCTTTTAAAAGATTTTTGGGTCCGGGGGTAGGTTATGTAAAGGGAAGGTGTTAGCACCCTTTACATCCATGGTTATCCATGGGCTCTTAGTTACTTAGCTCACTTTGAATTGTTTTTGAAAATGTGAAGTGTGTGAATAGAAATTTTCAAAAGAGTTTGATAATAATCCATGTACGGATGCGTAAAAAACTTGTGTTTGAAAATTGTTTGAAATTGTAAAGTGTTTTGAAAAGTTTTTTGAATAGTGAGCAAGTAATTATGAAGAACCTACCCTAAAGTTTAAGTCTTTCTGTTCTTGAATCCTTTAAATGGTAAGACTATCCCTATTATTAAGGAATAGGTAATCATTACCTTGGATGTGAGGGACATATGAGGGACATCAGTTTAATGAAGGCAACTGTAGGGTGTATTAAGCAATTTTGGAGGGACTGCCATCATTATTCGAAAGGGACAAGATCATATTGAAAGGCAACCATTAAGGGACTTGATCTTTGATTATTTAAGGGACTAGATGACTTTTCTTTTAAGGGACTTTGCTTTATACACCCCACTTGACCTTATAACTAGGCAACAGTGAGAGGCAACCCTAGAAAGTGAGATGGCGATCAAAGATCGACTTACGTGTGTGAGTGTTTAATTTTGTATTTATCTTATAATTAAAATGATCTAAATTCAATTTTAAATATAATACATGTTTACACTCCCTATTTTACTAACCATAGCATGCAAATTAAATAATTTAAATATTTACAAAAATTACATCCAGGAGCATTTACATAATGATAATAAGCAATTAAAAATAAATAGCAAGAATAAATAAATAAGTAAAATATAAATAATAAGCAAATAAATAATAATAATTATAATAGGGGTTAGTAATAATAATTAAAAAATAAATAAGGTTAGTGAAATAATAATAATAAGCATGATTAAAAAATAAATGGATTAGTAATAAGCATGATTAGTAATAATAATAAAAGACAAAATTTTAATGGTTAATAGAAAAATAAAGACAATTATATTAATTCATTATAAAAATTTAAAATTATAAACAAATTAAATAAATTATGAACATGTTATGAGAAATTATTAAATTTTGCAATTTTTTTAGAAATTATTTATATATAATTAATTATAAACAATGATAAAATATTTATATATTAAAGTGGGATTAATTATAATTTAATTTACATTAAATAAAATATATACATAATAATTATATTTACAAAAATAAAAATTAGATTTTTAATAATTGTTTAGAAAATAATATATTAGGGTTTATAAAATTATGGTTTACAAAAATTAGGGTTTATTAGAAAGATATTTAAGAGTTTATAATCTAATATACAAAATTATTTTAATAAATATATATATTATAATTTAATTACATAATAAAATAAAAATAATTTTTGAATTAAGAAAAATAATTTTTTAGAACTTTTAGAAAATATAAGTGTTATTTTATAATTATTTAAATATATATACATGCATAATTATTTTTTAATTAATAATAAGAAAACAATTAAACAAATTAATTAAATAAATGAAAACAGAAAAAAGTGGTAAAAAGAACTTACCTGGGTGGGATTTGAACCCAGGACGTTCAGCTTGCCATCAACAAAACATACCACTAGGCCAGCCACGCAGGTGTGATAGAGAAGTGGACCAAATTTGTTTTATGAAATGTCCTGGAAAAGCACAAAAATAATGAAAAAAACCAAAAGGCCTGGGGTAGAATCGAACCCAGGACCTCTTGAACACGCACACATACACATGACCATCCCAGCTAGGTGAGCACATCACTGAGGCAAGCTGCACGCTTGTGATAATAAACCAACACTAAAACATAAAATATTTTAAATAACATTTGAATTTTCCAGGACGCGCCAACCAGCTTCGTCTTCTCCAGAATACCTGCGAAATTTCATGCCACTTTTCCTGCGAATTTTCATGCAAGTTCTTCCATGTTTACATCCTGCGAAAATCAAACTCCAACAAAACAGTACAAATTCATGAAATTGATCAGTGTTTTATGATCCTTATGGTTCACACAACATCCATATGTTCTTCAAATTCATTTATATTTAACGAATCGAAGAACCCCAAATTAGGTTTGTAAACCCTAACCATGGCATCTTCCCATTCCCGCGGCTAACCTCAATCAAAATTATCCAGAAAGTTTCTAATTATCATAGCAAGCACAAATCAATAATCAAATAGAATTAATAATGAGTAAACATTAAGAATCGAAAAATTATGAATGGCCATGAACATGGATTCGGGTTGAGTGATTTATGAGGTTTGGGATGCGTATGAGTGATGATTCATGATCAATGAAGTCCAAGGAGTCTTCTTGTGTCCTTAAAATACCTTAAAGTGTTGTGTATTGAGGAATCCGAATTTGAATTTGTGAAGGATTTTTTGATTTGTAAACTTACTCTTGAGGAGGCTCAAATTCGTGGCTTGTTAGGGTAATGTGTTAAGTACTTATAGGTGATTGAATTTAGGTCAAAAAATTGAATGGTTGTGTGGAGAATTTGATATGAAAAGATTCAAAATGATCATGCCTTAAAAATCAAATATTCATGCATAAACCCTTGCTATTTTTGGCCAATCCTCATGATTTCTTTCCTCTTCAATTCAAATCAAATTTATGATTTTCTAGAAGCTTGATCCAAATCAAATCTTACATTTTCATATTTTATTTTTATTTAAAATGATTTTTAATGAATTAAATCAAAATAAATAAAAATAAAATAATAAAAAAACTGATTTTTAATGGTTTGGGTCGTGCATGAAGTTATTGTATGGATTGGGTCATCATTTGGCAAGCCCATTTGGAAGAAATTGGTTTTAGACCTCCATTTTCATCATAAACCAACCCAAAATTTCCCAACTTTGCAAGGGCACATATCCTTCAATGCTATGAGGGTGTTCTTGGACATTTTGGAAAGCTTGAAGAGTCCTCTAAACAACCCCACTGGTTTCATGTCCATATCATTTACCAATCTCAAGTTATGCCCTTTTGAAGTTGTTGACTTTTTGTTGACTTTTAAAAGGACCTATAATGTCTTAGCTCATACCTTCCAAATGAAGCATTTTTGGGCTTGGCTTGTGAGACACAAAGTTCTATAGAATTCAATTTCCTTCAAAATGAGCTTTGAGTGGAGACTTGGTGATGAAGTATGTGAAAGTTATGGCTGGTCAAAGTTCAGTTGACTTTTACTGAGGAAACCCTAATTTAGAAACTCCTGATTCTTGATGATCTGAAATCTCCTTGATGAATCATGATCAACCCTTGATCAAATGATGAATTTTCCTTCATATACTTGATGTTGGCAAAAAATCATGAAATTTGACTTTGGTTTGACCACAGTTGACCTCAGTTTGACTTTTTAACTGCATTGACTGATTTTGACTTATCTGATCATTTGACTGAGCAAACTTTTGAGAAAAGTCTTGAAACTTGTCATAAGGGTTATTACACACATATAAGATGTTATGAAGCTCACTTGAAGTCTTGGAAATCCATTTAGCCTGATTAAAGTCAAAACCCTAGTTTTGGATGCACTGCTTAGGAGGTGCATTGTCTGAGGGAATTGTCAACTATTCTGACCAATTGTGAACCTTGTGAACCTTGTGAACCATCATAAAATATCTTGTAGACTTCATGAACTTCAAGAAAGGTCTTGTAAACATTGTGAATCTTGTGAACCTTGTGAACCTTCTTAGCACACAAAGTCTTGTATTGTGAGGGCAAATTTTGGGGTGCAACAACAACATATGGCAGCCTCATATTATCCTCAACTTTCTTAAGGAACATAAGCACCAACCAAGAAGTCACACTAACTATGGCCACCAGATCAACCATATCGGTATACGCCGTACAGTTTCCTTGGTATATTGCCATTTACCTAAGGTACACTAGATCCGGGTTAGGATCTTTCACACATAAGAGCACCCAACAAGTAAAGTAAAGAAAACAAGTTTAAAGTGATCTAATTCCTAAGGGTACCCATCTTTTATTAAGTCCCCAGCAGAGTCGCCGGTTCTGTAACACGGTGGGAGAACTGACTTTTCTATAAATGTTGCGGATAGCAAGAGTCGCCACCGACTTTTATTTTATCCAAAAGAAAAGGACATAAAAGAACAGGAAAGACCTTAAAAAGATTTTGAGTTCGGGGGGTAAGTTATACAAAGGGAAGGTATTAGCACCCTTTATATCCATGGTTATCCATGGGCTCTTAGTTACTTAGCTCACTTTAAACTGTTTTGAGAAGGTGTAGTGTGTGATTAAAAATTTTCTAAGTACTTTATAATGATCCTCGTATGGATGTATATAAAGACTTTGTTTTGAAAATTTGTTTGAAATATGAAGTGTAATGAAGTATTTTGAAGAAAAGTGAGCAAGTACTTAAGAGGAACCTACCTTATGCTAAGTCTTTACTGTTCTTATGTGTTCTTTCAATGGTAAGACTATCCCTATTATTAAGGAATAGGTAGTCATTACCTTGGATGTAATAAGAGACATATGAAGGGACATCTGTATTTAGGCAACTGTAAGGTGTCTTTAGCAATTTGTAGGGACTTATCATCTTTTTATTTCGAAGGGACAAGATCATTATTCCGTAGGCAACCTCGAAGGGACTTGATCTTATGAACTTAAAGGGACTTGATGATATTTTATGAAGGGACTTTGCTTTAAGACATCTTACTTGACCTTATAATTAGGCAACCTGAGGAGTAACCCTAGAAAGTGTGAGATGGCGATCAAAGATCGACTTACGTGTGTGAGTGTTTGTATTCATATATTTATCTTGTTTAAATTAGTTTTCTAAATTATTTTAATTACACGTAGTTGTTCACACCCTATTATTACTAACCATGGCAATAAAAATGTTTATAAACAATGAAATAAAGACAAAAATAATAACCTACGACTATTACATGGCTTTCGCAATTACATTATAATAGAAATAATTAATAATAAATATATAATAAATAAACTATAATTAAAATAGTTAGTAATAAATATAATCATAAGAAAAAAAGGTTAGCACAAATATACAAAATATAAAATTTAAGAGGACATTTTTAAGTTAAACAAATAATTTTGAAGAATTTTTAAGAGAAAATAAAGTAATTAGAATAATAATAAACAATTATAATAATAATTTACAAAACAAGATTAATTATTTAATTAGAATAAAAAATTAATTAGATTAAAAGTGAAAGTTAATGAAAATTAAGGTTTTGTATTAAGAAAGGAAATTAGGGTTAGAAATTATTTAAGCAAAATTAGGGTTTTAATGTTTAATTGAAATATTAATTGATTTATTTACAAAAATAAAAAATATATATATATATATATATATATATATATATATGATAATAATATAAACATAAATAAATAAATTATATTTGAAAAAGAAATAAAATATAAAGTCTTTTTACTTTTTTATTCTATAAGAAAATATTATACTATTATTTTAAAAGAAATTAATTTATATGATAATATAATGTATATAATTAAATAAATAAGAAAAAGAAAATAAAAGAAATTAGGTTAAAAAAAAGGGGGGAGGCCTGGATTTGAACCCAGGACCTCCCCTTTACTAGCAGGGAGTCAAAACCACTGGGCTGGCGCGCGCTAGTTGATAGGTGACGGCAATAATACATAATATATACAACCTGCAAAATAAATGAGTTATTAATAAAATTGCTTTCAACCAGATTCGAACTCTGGTCCTTATCCCAAACACATGTCTGCCTTGCCAACTGAGCCAAATACATCATCTGATAATAAGATAACAAACATATATTATAAAAACAAATTAAAATTTGAATTTAAAATTCGCGCCAAGCTGCTTCGTCTTCAACCTCCAGCCTTGCGAATTTACCTACGAATTTTGTTGCCAATTTTCCTGCGAAATTTTAACCTGCAGGAAACCCTACGAAACTCATACAATACCATTTACGTACAATTTTGTCAAATTAATCACATGAATATAATCCAGACAGTATTTGCAATTGATCTATGGTTTTAAAATTCATTTATATTCACTTAATCGTGAAACCCCAATTTGAAGGTTATGAACCCTAAAATGGCATTCTACGATTTAACCATGGATTCTTCAATCCAATCACCCAGAATTCATCACAAACCTTCACTAAACACAAATCAGCAAACAAAACTCATTAATAACACATGAATGATCAAGAACGAAAAATAAAAAAAATAAGAAAAAGCTTGGATCGGGTTTGTCAGGATGGGATGTTATGGAGCAATGTGATGATCAGGTTACACTCAATGATGTTCAGGGAACATGTCTCAACCTTCAAAATGCTTTGGAAAGCTCTCTAGCAAGGAACCCGAATCAAGCTTTTTGGAACAATTTTTGAAGTTTGAATCTTATTCTTGAGGCTGCCAATTTCGTGTCTTATGATTGCTATATGTTGTTTATATATCATAGAATAGAATTAGGTAAAAAAAAAAAGTCCATCCTTTGGACTTTTGGATCCATGGAGATTGAAAAAGATTCACCTTCAAAGATTGAATTTTTTTTATATAACCTTGCTATTTTTGTATGATCTGAATTTGTATAATATCAATCACTTCTAAATAGCCTTTAAGACTTTCTAGAACCAAAATCAAATCAAATATCCACACTTTTATATTTTATTTTAATTTAAAATGATTTTTAATGTAAAAAATCATAATAAATAAAATAAAATGAATAAAAATATGAATAAATAATTTTTAATTCGTGCATGATGTCATGGAAGTGTTTGGATCATAAAAATGCAAGCCCATTTGGTGAAATTTGGTTTTAAGACCCCATTTGCTTCATAAACCTCTCAAAAATTTCCCAACTTTGCAAGGGCACAAATCCCTCAATTTTAATGCTATGAAGGTGTTCTTGGACATTTTGGAAAGCTTAAAGAGTCCTCTAACCAACCTATTTGGTCTCATTTACATATCGTTTACCATTCTCAAGTTATGTTCTTTGGAAGTTGTTGACTTTTTGTTGACTTTTGAAATGACCTATAATGTCTTAGCTCATACCTTCCAAATGAAGCATTTTTGGGATTGGCTTGTGAGACACAAAGTTGTAGAGAATTCAATTTCCTTCAAAATGAGCTTTGGATGGAAAAATTTTGATGAAGCATGTGAAAGTTATGGCTGGTCAAAGTTCAGTTGACTTTTCCTATGAAAACCCTAATTTAGAAACTCCTGATTCTTGATGATCTGAAATCTCCTTGATGAATCATGATCAACCCTTGATCAAATGATGAATTTTACTTCATATACTTGATGTTGGCAAAACATAATGAAGTTTGACTTTGGTTTGACCACAGTTGACTTCAGTTTGACTTTTTAACTGCTTTGACTGATTTTAGCCTATTTGATCATCTGACTGAGCAAACCTTTTGGGAAAGTCTTGAAACTTGACATGGGGATTATTGAACACATATAGGGTGTCATGAAGCTCACTTGAAGCCTTGGAAGTCCATTTAGCCTGATGAAAGTCAAAACCCTAGTTTAGGATGCATTGCTTAGGAGGATGCATTGTCTGAGGGAATTGTCAAACTTTTTGACTAATTGTGAACCTTGTGAACCTCATGAGATATCTTGTGAACCTTGTGAACCTATTGGTACACCTTTGTACACAATGTCTTGTCTTGGTGAGGGCGAATTTTGGGGTGCAACACAAGGCTAAAGGTAAAAATGTGGTGCCTGAAGAGCCAGTGGCAAAAGAAGCTCAGAAGACTTCCTTTGATAAGGATGTGGACGAATTTATGAGGATAATCAAGAGAAGCGATTATAAGGTTGTGGATCAGCTCCACCTGACTCCTTCCAAGATCTCCATTCTATCACTGCTATTGTGTTCCAAAGCTCATTGGGATGCATTACTTAAAATCCTGCATGCAGCCTACGTGCCTGAGGAGATCACGGTTAATCAGCTAGAGACAGTGGTTTCTAATGTTAATACTAGTCATGGACTAGGCTTTACCAATGCTGATTTGACTACAAAAGGTCGCCATCATAATAAAGTTTTGCACATCCCTCTAGAGTGTAAAGGGGTTGTGCTTTCACATGTTCTAGTTGATACTGGGTCCTCACTCAATGTCTTGCCAAAGAAAGCCCTTGTTAAGCTTGAATATGATGGTATAGCTCTCCGACCAAGCAATCTGGTGGTCAGAGCTTTTGATGGTTCCAAGAGGTCTGTTCTTGGAGAAGTGGAGCTTCCTGTGATAATTGGCCCGCAGGTCTTTCAAACTACTTTCTACGTGATGGACATGCAGCCGACCTACAGTTGTTTGTTAGGTCGACCTTGGATTCACGCTGCTGGCGCAGTTACGTCGACCCTTCACCAGAAATTAAAATATGAGTAAGAATGGCAAATTATCACAATCTGTGGAGAGGAGGACATTTTGTTAGCCATCTGGCTACCTACAAATAAATTGAGATGGATGGTGAAATCCACGAGACCATGAGCCAAGGTTTCGAAGCACTGAACGTCAATGAGGCAACAACTGAAGTATTTGCTGCATCCCAAGAAGATAGGATGGGTACTTCAATTGTCTCCTACCAACAAGCTCGGAAGGTTGTTGAAGATGGAAACGCCCAAGGCTGGGGAAAATTGCTACCTGTGGAGAAGAAGGAGGACAAATTCGGTTTGGGTTACAAACCATTCTGACAAGATCAAGCAGAGGCTTCTAAGAAGCCCAAGTTCGTGAGTGGGGGAATGCTGACCCCATATGCTGTCAATAATGTAACGCCTTAATTTTTATATTTATTTTTGTGAAATAAATATTAATATTTTAATGGCATAATTGAATTAATTGGTGAAGAAAGTATTTTATGAGAATAATAATAATAATAATATAAGGTGTACTATTATAATGTTGATATTATTTAAATAAAATAAAATAAAAGGGTTAGTTAGAGGTTTAAGGGGCAAAGGTGAAATTGTTGTTTTATAAAAAGAGGAATTAGGGAAACAAACCTCATTCATCGTATTTTGACGAAGAACAGAGAAGTCTAGAGAAAGAGGAGAAGAAGGGCAAGGTCAAGGATCGTAGATCGCCAAGACCAAAAGTTGTGAAGGAAAGCTTCGATTTTAAGGTAAGGGGGAGAAAAGGGTTTATGATTGGTGATAGGACATAGAAGGGTAATTGGGAGTTCCTTCCTCCCTTAGGTATTTTAAGAGATTATCTTAATAATGATTGAATTGATGCAATATTGTGAAATTGTTTATGAATATGATTATACGATGTGTTTTGAAAATATATTTGGTGTTGTGCGTTTGGTATTGGGAGGAATGGCATATGAAGGTTATGGGGGATATGATGAACAGAGAAGAGGATTAAACCTCATAGATTCCCTAATTTGATCTAGGATAGTTTATTAATAAAACTAGTTGAGGTTATATGTATAAATGGATAATAAACATGTGAATTAGTTGGTTTTGAGTGCTAAATTCGACATAGAATGATTGGGGTTCGTACAAGTGAGAAAGGAGGAAGAAATGGGAAAAATACAAAAATCAGAATTTTGGGACTCAGGTGCCTTGACACGGGCCGTGTCCCATGACACAGGTGGCCGTGTCAGGCTTCGGGAAATGGGTTTTTGGTGAATTGGAGGGACGTGTCCCAGGCCACCTGACACGGGCCGTGTCAGGGGACACGGGAGGCCGTGTCAGGCCGCTGTAAATGTGATTTTTCGTCCGGTTTAAGGTGGATTTGACTCATTCTTCTAATGTAGGATTATATTAGTTAAATAAGACTTTAAGGATGTTCTAATAGTGAATATAGGAATTGACAATTAGTTGCATAAGAAAGCTTAAATGTTTAATTGAATTATATGAATATGTCGATTGTTATAACTGTGAATAACATGAGATGTGTGTATGCTCTGTGTGTGAATAAGATGCACTGATGATTGGTTGATGAGATCATGAGGATCGTAAAGCATGATGTGTTCATGTGTATTGTGATATGGTATGCATTATTGTGTCTGCATGCACATACATTTGATGGAATAATCATGTCGTGGATGTGATTATTCGGGATTCGTTGAGAATCATGGTTGCAGGGTTGATCGTGTCTTGTTGGAGACGTAAACGATGCAATCGGGGTTCTATTTAATGAACCGTTATTGTGAGTCGGTACCGCATTTGCATTGTGCATTTGAGTCGCAATGCATTATGATTGATTGAATAATATGATTGATAATTTTGTATGATTAGGGGTGAATTACTTCTTCATATATGTCGTATGTGCCGTTATATTCTCAATCTATTTCTCACCCCTCTGTTTGTTTGTTGCGTCTGTGCTTCTTCGAAATTGCAGATAATTCAGGTACTTGAGAAGTACGTTGGTGTGATGTCCGTGTCCTAGGAGCTCTGATATGTAACGGGAACGGGGATCTTTGTCCAAATTTACTTTTAATGTTCAGTAAAACTTATTTTTATAATTAAACTTGAATTGAAGAACCTTATTATGTGTGATTTGTTAAGCCTTTGAGCTATTGGCGTTAAACATTTGGATTCCGCTGTTTTCTTTTATTAACAATTTTGATGAACGATGATGATGTAACATTTCACTTTGGACAAGTAACCTTGATTGTATTAAAGATTTATATAAATATTATGATGGGAAAAGTGGGTGTTACAATTGGTATCAGAGCAGGTCGGTCCAACCGGCCAGATTGAGTCAGTCCTTAGAATAAGAGTCGTGTGTTTCCTAATCTGAGTATTTGTTGTATCAGTATGGCAAGAAGGAATGATGTTGCTCTTGCTGAGGCTATGCAAGCCATGGCGCAGATGGTTGAGAATGTTGTTCAGGTCGTTCAGGGTGGAGGAAATGCTCAGTCTCGTGCATTGGAGCAGTTCTGGAATAACAGACCGCCGACGTATGAAGGTGGAATTTTGGATCCAAAGGCTGCGCAGAAGTGGTTGAAAGCTGTTGAGAAGATCTTCAGAACCATGGGATACTCTGATGATCAAAAGGTGAGATTTGGTACTCACACGGTGGAGTGCGAAGCTGAAGTCTGGTGGGACAACAGTCGCCAAAGGTTGGAAGACGCGGGTACGACTATCACTTGGGAGGTATTTCGCAGAGAATTCTTGGAGAAGTATTTCCTGGAAGACATCCACAGTGCTAAGGAGGTTGAGCTCTTAGAACTCAAGCAAGGTAATATGACAGTGGCGAAGTATGCTGCCAAGTTTGAAGAACTAGTGCAATACTGTGCGCATACAATACTGAAGAGGCAATGACTTCCAAATGTCTGAAGTATGAGAATGGACTGCGTCCTGAGATTAAGTTGGGTATTGCTTACCAGAAGATCAGGAATTATCTAGAGCTGGTAAGTAGAAGCAGGATTTATGATAATGACAACAGGGCGCGGATTGCACACTACAAAGCTGTGAATGATAAGAAAGGGAAGCAGAGATTTGGTGGTACTCCTTACAGTGCTCCAACTGACAAAGGGAAGCAAAAAGCTAATTATGAGAAGAAACTAAGTGGGGGAGGAAGTACTCCCAGTGTGCTCAAATGCTACAGATGTCACAGCACAGAACACCGTGCCAATAATTGTCCTACTGAAGAAAAGAAGTGTTTTAAGTGTGGAAAGGTGGGTCATGTGATGGCCAATTACAGAGGGAATGAGCCTATTTGCTATAATTGTGGAGAGCAGGGCCACATTAGCACTAATTTCCAGAAACCAAAGAAGCAGAAATCCGATGGGAAAGTATTTGCATTAGTGGGAGCTCAGCCTACTAGTGAAGATCGATTGGTCAAAGGTACTTGCTTTATCAATAATATTCCTTTATTTGTGATTATTGATACGTGTGCAACACACTTGTTTATTTCTTTGGAATGTGTGAAAATGTTAGGATTGGAACCTTCTCAGTTAAGTTGAGGAATGGTTATTGATACACCATTTATAGGGTCTGTGACTACTACCTTGATATGTCGTGATTGTGTTTTGTCTATTTCTGATAAAGAGTTTAGAGTGGATCTTATATGTCTACCACTCAGTAATCTTGATATAATCTTGGGTATGAACTGGTTGGAATCCAACCGAGTTTATATTGATTGCTTTAGGAAGAGATTGTTATTCCTAACTCTAGAAGAGGAAATTTTGGCCAGTTCAGTTTCTACTAAAGAGCTGAGAACCTTATTGGAAGACGAAGCGAAAATGTTTGTTGTGTTTGCTTCATTATATATGGAAGAAAAGGTCGTTGTTGAAGAGTTACCAGTGGTGAATGAATTTCTTGAAGTATTTCCCAATGATATTACAGCGTTACCTCCGACGCGTGAAGTGGAATTTACTATTGACTTGATTCCTGGTACCAGGCCTATTTCTATGGCACCGTACAGGATGTCTGCTACTGAGTTAGCTGAATTGAAATCGCAGATTGGTGACTTACTTGATAAGAAGTTCATTCGACCCAGTGTATCGCCATGGGGTGCTCCAGTGTTATTGGTTAATAAGAAGGATGGTAGTATACGCTTGTGCATTGACTACCGACAGCTGAATAAGGTTACTATTAAGAACAAGTATCCACTTCCAAGGATCGATGACTTGATGGACCAACTTGTGGGAGCTTGTGTTTTTAGCAAGATTGATTTGAGGTCAGGATATCATCAAATCAGAGTGAAAGAGGAAGATATCCAGAAGACGACATTTAGAACTCGATATGGTCATTATGAATATGCAGTGATGCCTTTCAGAGTGTCTAATGCGTCGGGTGTGTTTATGGAATATATGAACCGGATATTCCATTCTTACTTGGATCAATTCGTCGTTGTATTTATTGATGATATATTAATATACTCGAAGTCTGAGGAAGAGCATGAGAAACATTTGAGAATTGCGCTGCAAGTGTTAAAAGATAACAAATTGTTTGCTAAATTTTCCAAGTGTGAATTCTGGTTGAAGACAGTGAGTTTTTTGGGACATGTATATCTGGTGAAGGTATAGCAGTAAACCCTTCGAAAGTCAGTGTTGTGCTTGATTGGGAACCTCCGAAGACGGTAACGGAAATTAGAAGTTTTCTTGGTTTAGCTGGTTATTATCAAAGGTTTATAGAAGGATTTTTTAATTTGGCGTTGCCATTAACTCAATTGACCAGGAAGAGTCAAGCCTTTATTTGGGATGTAACTTGTGAGAGAAGCTTTGAAGAATTGAAAAAGAAATTGACTTCGGCACCGATATTGATTTTACCGAATCCGAATGAAGCTTTTGTTGTGTATTGTGACGCATCTAAAATGGGTTTAGGTGGTGTGTTAATGCAGGTTGGTAGGGTAGTAGCTTATGCTTCAAGACAGTTGAGGATTCACGAGAGGAATTATCCTACTCATGATTTAGAACTAGCTGCAATGGTATTTGTATTGAAAATTTAGAGGCATTATCTCTATGGGTCACAATTTGAAGTCTTTAGTGACCATAAGAGTCTGAAATATTTATTTGATCAGAAGGAGCTTAATATGAGGCAGAGGAGATGGTTAGAATTTTTGAAAGATTATGATTTTAATTTAAGTTACCATCCGGGAAAGGCAAATGTAGTAGCGGACGCAATAAGCCGGAAAACAGTTCATATGTCGGCTATGATGATGAAATAGATGGATTTAATTGAGCAATTTAGAGACTTGAGTATGGTGTGTGAGATAACACCTGGAAGTGTTAAGTTGGGCATGTTACGAATAAATAATGAATTTCTTAATGCAATTAAGGAAGGCCAACGACAAGATGTGAAATTGGTGGACTTAATGCCTATCGAAAGAAATGATCAAGGCGGTGATTTTAGTTTGGATAATAATGGTATTTTGAGATTTCGAGAGAGAATTTGTATACCCGATAATGTTGAACTAAAGAAAGCAATTCTGGAAGAGAGCCATCGGAGTAGCTTAAGTATTCACCCGGGAGCTACGAAGATGTACCATGACTTGAAGAAATTATTTTGGTGGCACGGTATGAAACGAGATATTGCACACTTTGTTTATGCTTGTTTAGTATGTCAAAAATCAAAAGTAGAACATCAGAAGCCTTCGGGGCTGATGCAACCTTTAGAGATCCCAGAGTGGAAGTGGGATAGTATTGATATGGATTTTGTGACAGGTTTGTCGAATACTGCGAGAGGACTGGATACTATTTGGGTAGTGGTGGACCGGTTGACTAAGTCCGCGCATTTTATTCCGATAAACATTAGTTACCCGTTAACTAAGTTGGAGGATATTTATATCCGAGTTGTTGTGAAATTGCACGGTGTACCGTCAAGTATAGTATCAAACAGAGATCCGCGATTTACCTCTGAGTTTTGGAAAAGTTTGCACGAGGCTTTGGGTTCTAAGTTGAAATTGAGTTCGGCTTACCACCCACAGACAGATGGACAATCCGAGAGGACTATTCAGTCATTAGAAGATTTGTTGAGAACCTGTGTGCTAGAAAAAGGTGGTCATGGGATACACATTTGGCACAGATTTAATTTACTTATAATAATAGCTATCATTCAAGTATTGGAATGGCGCCGTTTGAAGCTCTTTATGGTAGAAGATGTAGAACACCTCTGTGTTGGTATGAGACAGGTGAAAATGTTATGCTTGGGCCTGAGATTATTCAACAAACTACTGAAACTATTCAGATGATCAAAGAGAAAATGAAAGCGTCTCAGAGTCGGCAGAAAAGTTACCATGATAATAGAAAGAAAGACTTAGAGTTCAGTGAGGGTGACCATGTATTTTTGAGAGTAAACCCAATGACCGGTGTTGGACGTGCGTTGAAGTCTAAGAAGTTGGATCCTAAGTTCATTAGACCATATCAGATTATGCAGAGAGTAGGCAAGGTTGCTTACGGAGTGGCATTACCGCCAAAACTTTCGAATTCGCATGAAGTGTTTCATGTATCGCAACTCAGGAAATATGTGTCTGATCCGTCACATGTAATTCAGAGAGATGAAGTGCAAATCCGTGACAATCTTACGGTGGAGACTTTACCGTTGAGGATTGAAGATCGTAAGATGAAGCAACTTCGAGGCAAAGAGATACCTCTTGTGAGAGTAGCTTGGGGAGGAGCTGCTGGTGGAAGTGTTACCTGGGAACTAGAGAGCAAGATGCGGGAATCATATCCAGAGTTATTCCATTCAGGTACATTTTGGAGGACGAAAGTAATTAAGTGGGGGAGAGTTGTAACGCCTTAATTTTTATATTTATTTTTGTGAAATAAATATTAATATTTTAATGGCATAATTGAATTAATTGGTGAAGAAAGTATTTTATGAGAATAATAATAATAATAATATAAGGTGTACTATTATAATGTTGTTATTATTTAAATAAAATAAAATAAAAGGGTTAGTTAGAGGTTTAAGGGGCAAAGGTGGAATTATTGTTTTATAAAAAGAGGAATTAGGGAAACAAACCTCATTCATCGTATTTTGACGAAGAACAGAGAGGTCCGGAGAAAGAGGAGAAGAAGGGCAAGGGCAAGGATCGTAGATCACCAAGACCAAAATTTGTGAAGGAAAGCTTCGATTTTAAGGTAAGGGGGGAGAAAAGGGTTTATGATTGGTGATAGGACATAGAAGGGTAATTGGGAGTTCCTTCCTCCCTTAGGTATTTTAAGAGATTATGATAATAATGATTGAATTGATGCAATATTATGAAATTGTTGATGAATATGATTATACGATGTGTTTTGAAAATATATTTGGTGTTGTGCGTTTGGTATTGGGAGGAATGGCATATGAAGGTTATGGGGGATATGATGAACAGAGAAGAGGATTAAACCTCATAGATTCCCTAATTTGATCTAGGAAAGTTTTGTAATAAAACTAGTTGAGGTTATATGTATAAATGGATAATAAACATGTGATTGGTTGGTTTTGAGTGCTAAATTCGACTTAGAATGATTGGGGTTCGTACAGGTGAGAAAGGAGGACGAAAATGGGAAAAACACAAAAATCAGAATTTTGGGACTCAGGTGCCTTGACACGGGCCGTGTCCCATGACACGGGTGGCCGTGTCAGGCTTCGGGAAATGGGTTTTTGGTGAATTGGAGGGGCGTGTCCCAGGCCACCTGACACGGGCCGTGTCAGGGGACACGGGAGGCCGTCTCAGGCCGCTGTAAATGTGATTTTTCGTCCGGTTTAAGGTGGATTTGACTCATTCTTCTAATGTAGGATTATATTAGTGAAATAAGACTTTGAGGATGTTCTAATAGTGAATATAGGACTTGAGTTTTTAATTGAATTATATGAATATGTCGATTGTTATAACTGTGAATAACATGAGATGTGTGTATGCTCTGTGTGTGAATAAGATGCACTGATGATTGGTTGATGAGATCATGAGGATCATAAAGCATGATGTGTTCATGTGTATTGTGATATGGTATGCATTGTTGTGTCTGCATGCGCATACATTTGATGGAATAATCATGTCGTGGATGTGATTATTCGGGATTCATTGAGAATCGTGGTTGCAGGGATGATCGTGTCTTGTTGGAGACGTTAATGATGCATTCAGGGTTCTATTTAATGAACCGTTATTGTGAGTCGGTACCGCATTTGCATTGTGCATTTGAGTCACATTGCATTATGATTGATTGAATAATATGATTGATAATTTTGTATGATTAGGGGTGAATTACTTCTTCATATATGTCGTATGTGCCGTTATATTCTGAATCTATTTCTCACCCCTCTGTTTGTTTGTTGCGTCTGTGCTTCTTCGGAAGTGCAGACAATTCAGGTACTTGAGAAGTACGTTGGTGTGATGTCCGTGTCCTAGGAGCTCTGGTATGTAACGGTAACGGGGATCTTTGTCCACATTTACTTTTAATGTTCAGTAAAACTTATTTTTATAATTAAACTTGAATTGAAGAACCTTATTATGTGTGATTTGTTAAATCGTTAAGCTATTGACGTTAAAGATTTGGATTCCGCTGTTTTATTTTATTAACGATTTTGATGAACGATGATGATGTAACATTTCACTTTGGACAAGTAATTCTGATTGTATTAAAGATTTATATAAATATTATGATGGGAAAAGTGGGTGTTACAAATAACATGGAAGACGAGGCAGAAAGTGACCTCTACCTAGAGAGCTGGATTCGTCCAAGGATCCCAGGCCAACAAGTCCTTAACTGGTCTTCCCAGGAAATTATAAGATTTACTCCTGCAGAGTAATTATTATTTCCTTCTTTAGCATGCATCAAGTCCTGCATCTTGCCCAAGGTGTCAGGACTCATTTTGTTATAGGGTCATATTTGTATTTTGTGCAAATGGAATATCAATGAACAATGGACATCTTTTGCAAACAATTTTCTTTTCTGCTCACTGTCTTTTCATTTTTGTAATTTTTTCGCACAAAAAAATAAATGTCAATGTTTTCAAAATAATAACTTCATTTACACTCTTTCTAAACAAGATTAAAATTAATCACTAAAAAGAACAAATCTCAACCCTTGCAGAGATAATCCTCTAGATTGCACCGACAACAGCACTACTATGACCTTGTATGACTTCGACAATCCAGTTAATCAAGCAGATGAAGGGGTTGATGAAGACTACGAGTTGCCTGAAGAGTTGGCTAGGCTGTTGAGGCAAGAAGAGAAAGTGATTACTCTTCATCAGGAGGAAATTGAAATTGTTAATCTTGGTACCGAGGAAGATTTGAAAGAAGTGAAGATTGGGGCCAGTATGCAAGCTCCAGTAAAAGAACAGCTTATCAGTATGCTTCGGGAATACGTCGACGTCTTTGCTTGGTCCTATCAAGATATGCCAGGTCTAGATACATATATTGTCATGCATAGGCTACCATTGAAAGAAGATTGCCCACCAGTTAAACAGAAGTTGCACTGCACTCGCCCAAATATGGCCATGAAAATTAAGGAGGAAGTACAAAAACAGTGGGACGCCGGTTTTCTTGCTGTGACTAGTTACCCGCCTAGGGTTGCTAACATTGTACCCGTTCCTAAGAAGGATGGCAAGGTGCGTATGTGTGTGGATTACCGGGACCTGAACAGAGCTAGCCCGAAGGATGATTTCCCATTACCTCACATTGATGTATTGGTGGACAACACAGCTCAGTTCTCAGTATTTTCTTTCATGGATGGATTTTCTGGATACAATCAGATCAAGATGTCACCCGAAGACATGGAGAAAACAACTTTCATCACACCCTGGGGCATATTTTGTTACAAGGTAATGTCGTTTGGACTGAAGAACGCCGGTGCAACATATCAACGGGCTATGGTAACATTATTCCACGATAATGATCCACAAAGAAATCGAATGTTATGTGGATGATATGATTGCCAAGTCCCTCACAGAAGAAGATCATCTGGTGAATCTGCTGAAGTTCTTTAAGCATCTAAGGAAGTATAAGCTGAGATTAAACCCCAACAAATGCACATTCGGGGTACATTCTGGTAAGCTGCTGGGTTTTATTGTAAGTGAAAAGGGAATTGAGGTTGATCCCGACAAAGTCAAAGCTATTCAGGAAATGCTTGCACCTAAGACTGAGAAAGAAGTTTGAGGGTTCTTAGATAGATTGAACTACATATCAAGGTTCATATCTCACCTCACTGCGACTTGTGAACCTTTGTTCAAACTGTTAAGGAAAGAACAGACAGTCAGGTGGAACGACGATTGTCAGAAAGCTTTTGACAAGATCAAGGAGTACCTGCAAGAACCTCCAATTCTCATGCCTCCAATTGAAGGAAGACCTCTAATAATGTACCTGACAGTATTAGAAGGGTCAATGGGGTGTGTGTTGGGCTAGCATGACGAGTCTGGTCGAAAAGAGTATGCAATATACTACTTAAGCAAAAAGTTTACCGACTGTGAACAACGTTATTCACTGCTCGAGAAAACTTGTTGTGCTTTAGCGTGGGCTGCTCGCCGACTAAGACAGTATATGTTGACTCACACTACCTTGTTGATCTCAAAAATGGACCCCGTCAAGTACATATTTGAGAAGCCAACGCTTACCGGAAGGATTGCAAGATGGAAAATGATTCTAACAGAGTATGACATTCAGTACACTTCTCAAAAAGCCATCAAGGGCAGTGTATTGTCTGATTATTTGGTTGAGCAACCCATTGATGGTTACTAGACCATGAGATTTGACTTCCCTGATGAAGACATCATGTACTTAAAAGCAAAAGATAGTGAAGAGCCAGTTCACACTGAAGGGCCTGACCCAGAAGAAGCATGGACTATGATGTTTGACGGGGCTGTCAATATGAATGGTCGTGGAGTTGGTGCAGTGCTCATTACACCTAAAGGAGTTCACATGCCTTTCTTGGCAAAACTCACCTTTGCCTACACTAACAACGAAGCAGAATACGAAGCCTGTATCATGGGTCTTGAGGAACCCATTGACCTCAGGATCAAAACCTTAAATGTATTCGGAGACTCGGCTTTGGTAATCAACCATACCAACGGAAAATGGTACACTCATCAGGAGTATCTGATTCCATACAGTGAATATACGAGGAGATTATTGACTTTCTTCATAACAGTCAAGCTTGAATACATCCCTCGAGATGAGAATCAGTTTGCAGACGCTTTAGCTACCATTATCTCCATGATCAAAGTTCAAGCTGCCAATTATGTGCCTCGGATTTTGGTATCCAGACTGGACCGACTGACATATATATTCTATGTGGACACTGCTAGTGACGACAAGCCTTGGTTCCATGACATTAAATGCTTCTTGGAGAATCAGACATACCCACCTGGGGCATCATCCAATGATAAGAAGACATTGAGAAGGCTGGCAGGTAGTTTCTTCCTCAATGCTGATGGTTCATTATACAAGCGAAACTTTGACATGGTCCTGCTCAGATGTGTTGACAAGAAGGAAGCAGACCTCCTGATACATGAAGTACATGAAGGTTCTTTCGGTACCCATGCCGGAGGACATGCAATGGCAAAGAAAAATTTAATATCGGGTTACTACTAGATCACAATGGATGCTGACTGTTGTGCCTATGCTAGAAAGTGCCATAAGTGCCAGATCTACGCAAATAAAATGCATGTACCTCCAAATCCTTTGAAAGTGATGTCTTCACCTTGGCCCTTTGCCATGTGGGTCATTGATATGATTGGAAAGATCGAACCAACTGCTTCAAATGGCCACAGATTCATCCTAGTAGCCATTGATTACTTCACCAAATGGGTTGAAGCAGCTTCGTATGCAAACGTCACCAGACAAGTGGTAGCCAAATTTCTAAAAAGAGACATCATCTGTCGATATGAAGTTCCCGAGAAAATCATTACTGATAATGGTTTCAATTTGAACAACAAAATGATGGCAAAACTTTGTCGGGACTTCAAAATTCAACATCACAACTCTTCTCCTTACAGGCCAAAGATGAATGACGTTGTTGAGGCTGCTAACAAGAACATCAAGAAGATTGTGCATAAGATGGTAGTTACCTACAAAGACTAGCATGAGATGCTACCATTTGCCTTGCATGGGTACAGAACCTCAATCAGAACATCTATTGGAGCAACACCTTATCAGCTTGTGTACGGTATGGAAGTTTTCCTACCTGTTGAAGTTGAGCTACCCTCCTTACAGGTAATGATGGATGTGAAATTGGATGAAGAAGAATGGGTCCGATCTCGATATAACTAACTGAATCTGATTGAAGAGAAAAGATTAGCTGCCATCTGTCATGGGTAGTTATATCAAAAGTGAATGAAGAGAGCCTTCGATCAGAAAGTCAGATCTCGGGAATACCAAGTGGGAGAGCTTGTGTAAACACCCCAAATTTGCCCTCACCCATTCACACCATGGCTTGTGATCTCCTCATATGCATAAATCCAACCATAGCATCTCATATCACATTTTTGATTCATTGCATTGGTTCAAAGTCATCTGCATCTAGGGTTTGTGATCTGAACAATCCAAGAGCTTCTTGAGCCACTCCAAAGGTCATCAATCACTTCAAAGGGGTCCATGTATGTTCAAGCATCATATTATATCCCCTCAAAGTCAAGAATGTCAAAGAATCACAAGAACTGAGAATGGCATGGAAGCAGAGCCAGGTTTGACTGCATAGATGACCTAGAATTAGGGTTTTGGTTTCAAAGGCCATAACTCCAATTTTTTTGGTAATTCTTGTTTCTATTGGTCTCTATATGGTATAGGGATCATACATATCAATTTTCATGAAGAAATTCAATGGAGAAGTCATCTGATCAAGGGTTGACTTTCTAAGCAAGTCAGTGCAAAATCAGGGCATCTGAGACCCCCAATGACCCAACCAAAGGGTGTTCTTCATCATTTTGATTGTGTATGATCTTTATTTGATCATAGAAGATGTTGGAAGTTCACAAAATTTAAGAATTTCAAGTCATTTGCAAAGTTGGCTTTTTTGGGAAAGTTGACTTTTAATGAAAATTGCCATTTTGGGAAACTTTTTCAACCCTTGCTTTTTGATTCAAAAATGCTTCAAATGAAAAAACTTTGGTCATGAAAGTTGTAGAATGGATCATTCCCTTTTCAAAAAGTACAAGAACATGACCTAATTCATTTTGGATCAAAAGTTATGGTCTTACAAAGTTGGGCAAAATCATTGAAATTCCACTTTTGCACAAAATGGAAAACTTGCAATTTCTCATGGCAAGCCTTTATGTGACTTCAACATGACCTCTAATCATCATACCAATGCAATGCATGACCTAAAATCAGAATTGGCCCAAGGGATTTCTCATTCATTTGCCTTGATCTTCACATATCCATAAGTCATTTTTCATGAAAATGCAAAGAGGGATTTTTGGCAAAATCATTCTCCAATGAATTGTATGATCTCTAGCTGGTTTTAACACATTGCCATGACCTAATGAAGCATCCCACATCAGAAATTCAGCAAGATTTCTCACATTCACATAGCCAAAATCATGAAATGTCACAAGTGGACAAGTTGCAAAAACTCTTCTAGCTCATGATCCAAATGCAGCAGCCTTTCATGGACCATCCAAGGGTCTTCCTTGAAGCTGGCTGAGGCAATCCAAGCACAGAAATCTCCTCTGCCATGGCCCATACCTATAGTACACCAACTATTGACTTTTTGGCCAATTGCTCCATACCATTCCCACAGTGCATGTCAAGTCTTCTGACTCATTCCAATAGTTTAGGACTGGTATATGGATGACAAAACAAGCCTCACACAAGCCTGGAACACACACATTGCAGCACACTCCAAAAACTGTCAAAACTTTCCTCTCTTCGAATCTCTTTCCACAGCCATCAAACCTTCATTTTCTCTTCACCAATCAACCAGAAATCATCCATAGAGCAAATCCCACACCTCAAAATGATCTGAAACAGCCCACACAAGAACCTCATTTTCTGATACACCAGAACTGGACCTCTCAAAATAGCCTATCTAAACTCCATTCAAGCTTGCCAGTAGCACAAGGGGGATCATTGGAGTCAGTTTGCATAAGAGAAAGGCCCAGAAAGCTCCAGTTTGAAGAACTTCAGTTCAGGTATCCATCAAGAACAAATTTTCCAGAACTTCATTTACTTGTTATAAATTGATTCTACATGTCATCCTGATCATTATGATGTGTTTGAAATTGAAAATGAGTATGTATTGTTGTTCTGAAATTTTTCCCGTGAAAAATGTTTACTTCGATTTGCTTGATTCATGAAGTTTAAATGTTGTTTGATGGTTGGTTTATGTTCCATGATGTTAGAGGATCATTTCCCTGTGTTTAATTTGAAGTGGGGTGGCCTGTAGTGAAACCTAGGGTTTTGGTTCGCCGGAGAAGACGACCGGAAGTCTTCTCCGGCCACCTGAGAACCATTAGCCCTAATCTGTGTCATTAAATGGAGTTTGAATTTGGTGCATTGGATGAGTTGACCTAGGCTGACTGGCGCGCGTTTGAATGGTCAGGATGCACCATTAGAAACCCTAATCCATAATTAATCTAATTAATTCAGTTTAATTAAATTTAATTGGAAATTAGTTCAGTTTGAATTGTGGCCATCAGATTGCGCGCGAAGTCAAGCAAAATATCCCCAGAACCAATCCTGTCCCTTGGATGCGCATACTTTCATTTTTATTCAATTTTATTTTCATTTTTATTCATTTGTTTTGTTCATTTTATTAAAAAATAGCAAAACACCTTTAAAAATTCTGAAATTTTTTATGCAACATTTTATTAATTTTCAGAAACCAAAAACATTTTTATTTTTATTTTTTGCATAAAAAAATACTTTTAAATCATTTAAAAGTTTATTTTTAATTAATTAATGAGAATTAATTAATTAAAAATACTTTTAGGTATTTAAAAATCACCAAAAAATTCATGAAACATTTAAAATCATTTAGAAACATTGTCCAACCTTCAAACCAAATTTCTTTTTTGATCTTGATGTCTTTTGATGATTTTTCATGGAATTAATTTCATTTCAAGGCATTATTTTGATCCAATCTTCAAAAATTCATTTCTTCCTAGCCTTTAAGAGTTGGACTTTGATTCTTTTTGTATTGCATCTTGCATATCATGTAGTTTATAGGATTAAATTGACATGATTTGATCTTGCATTTCCTATTTGTTTGACATTTTTCTTGACAAGGTACATTAAAACCCTAGCAATCTTAAGAAATTCATAACTCTCACTAGGTTAAGAGTTAGATCCCCTCCTTTGGGCAGTGAGTTTGTATATGTTTAGGGTTCCTTTGAATGCATTTTCAATTTTTTATCTTGATGTTTTCTTCTGATTTTGATTTTTGTTTTGTGCATTGATCATAAACCCTAATTTGGGCTTCCTTTTGCATTCATCTTGCATTTGCTTGCACACCATGACTTGCCATGACATTTTATGCATCCATTTGATTCATAATACATCTTAGGACATATTAGAATCATGTTTGATCATTACATCATTCATTTGCCATTTTGTATGTCATTTGCATTCCATAACTTTTCATGTATGTTCATGGTTCTAAGCATGCTTCTCTTGCATCCACATGTTTGTATGATCATCCTCATGCCTTGCTTCATGTTTGTATCATCTCATAGCATCATTATCATCACACTTATGCTTCTGGTTTTGGTTTGCATCATGCCATTCCATCTCATTTTGCATTGCATTGCATTCCTTTCACTAACTTTTCAGGTGGTAAGTTACTTTGAGAAGTGAATTTGCCTTCACTTCTCACAATTTCTTTTCATCTCCCTTATGCATCATTGCTGCATTTTATCTTGTGTTTGAGATTGAGCTTGCTTTTTCTTCTTCTTCTTCTTACTTTCTTTCCTCAAGTGACTTGTCTTCTTAAATGAAGCAAGTTACTTTGCTTCTCTTTGCTCCTTTCATCTGCTTCCTGGTGGTTCCTCCGAAGATCTTTCTTGTAAACCTCACAAACCTTAGGAACAACCAAGCATGACAATAATTAGGGTTTTGATTAGTCCCCCCACTTAGTTTTTACCTTTGTGTCTCATTGAGTCTTCTCTTCTCACCTCATAATCAGGGACTAAACCATAAAGGCTTTAAGGCTTTGTGATTAAGCTTATGCCTGCATCCTTCTATTAGGATGGAGTGTATAACTTTAATCCTAAGTGTTAAACCCTCAATGTGTTTAAATCCTTTAATCAATTCATCTAATAACCATCAAGACATCAAGCTTGTAACTTGGGCCTTGCATTAGGGTTCTAATTCTTCCTTAAGTGGTTAAGAAGGACTAACCCTAGTGTTAATGGACAAGTCCCCCTCAAGTTGTCTTACAAACCATAAAACTCACTTCTTCATCTTATCATCAACTAAAATCCACTTAATAAAGGCTTTGTTTTGTCATGAGTTTAATCCCTAATCATGGATTAAGTTGAGGAGCTTTCCTCAGCTTAAACATTCTCGTCTATTATCCTTCTATTAGGATGGTGTAATGAGTCTGTTTAATCCCTGATTATGGCATAATCTCATTACTTAACACTAAACAAAAACAACAAAAACATCTAAATAATCACAAGTAGGTTAATGATCTTAATCCTACATCAGGGTGATTAAGTGTGAGATGCTGACTTCACACTTAAGGTATTCTCATTACCCCTAATCAGAGGGAGGATGTGATGAGTTTACTAACCCTTGGTTTAGGCTTAAGCTCATTAACTTATGACAAACTTTCAAAAGAAATAAAAGACTGAAAATTCAAAAACAAACAATAATCGTCTCCTTCGGGATTCTTTTCTCATCATCTTCACTCACAAACGAGAACTCGCTTTTTCCATCTAATGCAAGACAGTTTGCACCTGAGCCAGACAGGTCATACACTTGAGCATAGGCAAGTAAGCAGTTCACAAGTCAATTTATCTTTCAGTCTCTTTGGGTCGAACTACGGTGTTCTGACTTCCTCATTGCACGAGAGGATACGTAGGCATAACTTAACAGTTATCGAACAAAAGTCTCTGTATATTCCCCCTCTTTCTAGCCTTATTCTTTTAGCCTCATTGTCATGAGCATTTCATTCTTGTTCTTACATTGACACTTCTCTTATACACTTCACATTCCTTTTACACTGACACCTGTACATCCTTTTCCAGCTCTTTGATACACAAATTGCACTGACACTACCCCTTTAAAACACAAACCTTTTAAGCGTGGATCCCGTCGAGTACGGCGGACAATCTGGGTGCTAATACCTTCCCAGGTTGTAACCAACCCCCTTTCTCAGTCTCTCTGGTTCGCAACCGTCTTATCCATATCTTTCTAGGTCTATGCAGCATTACCTTTCCTCCAGGATAAAAATGCCTAGCTGGCGACTCTTCCTTTCTCTTGAGTTCACTCCTGTACTCTTTTCATTTCATCCTTTCACCGACCGTTCGCGTCTGTACCACATTTGAGCTCAGTCTCATCTGTCGGGAGCGACAGATTGGCGACTCTGTTGGGGACCTTTATACTGTAACCAGGGCTTCTGGTTCTTTTTTGTGGGTTCCTCCTAGCGCTTGTTTGATTTGTGTTTACTGGGGTGTTATGTTCTATTTGTGCTTGTATATTTGTTTTGTTTTCTGCTTTATGTACAGTTGTTTACTACTTTCTTTACAGCTTTACATATATCATACTGTCATACTGTTCTGGCTGGATCTGGTTTTTTTTTGGTGGGTGGGGTTCTATTGAGAGTTTAAGGTCCTATACCTGGGACCTGAGTAACACCTAGGCTAGAGTGGTTCATGTTCTTTCCCATTCCATTTCGGTCTGGTGCGGGAATATGAAACACAGTTCAGATATGGGTTTCTTCTTGAGAACTCTGTGCTACAGATCTCCTGTAGTGCTAGGGCTATCTGGGAAGCCTGCTAAGTCTGGATGACCTTTATTATGACCTTCAGAAACTGAGGTGAATTAGAGGAGGATCTTTTATGGTTATTGTAAACACTGTACCTCCGGGTAAGAAGTGTTTACACTTCTCATAAGTGATCCAAGTCTGAGGATCCTTGTTGTAGAACACCACCTGTGAGGGGGTTGGGCTGTTTACAGGTTTGCAGGTACCCTTGACCTCAGCATACCCTGTTACTTTGTTTTGATTAAGAGTAATCCATTTTGGGACAGTTCTTGTGATTTTAACCCTGGACATGTGACTCTTTATTTGAGTCCCCCACCTTGGTTACTGGACTTATGAACCTCCATCTGGATTTCTTGAACATACATGGACTTATATCAAAGCAGCAATCAGATCCAACTTGATCACAAACCCTTGCATATCATTTGCATACATCATCATTGCATCATTTAACATGTGTTTATTTGTTTTTCAGGGTATCCATATCATATTTTGGCTTGGTTTTGACCCCTTCATCAGCATAGACCCCTGTTCACCAGCTATCTGCTTCAGCTACATTCACCAGCTACCTGCTTCAGTTACCTGCATCATCAGTATTAGCCTGTCAGTGGCCCATCTTCTAGTATCAGCCATCATCATCAGCATCTGTTTCAGCTCTTCTTCAGCAACATGGCACCCAAGAAGAGCAATATCTCATACCATTTCTTTGAGCCTGAGCTGACTGGCATCAGGAAGATCCAGGCCTTTATTACTCCAGACCATGTACCACTATTCAGAGAACATTTTGGAAGCATCCTTGATGTGGTTATGGATTTAGACCCTTCTCAGAGGAGCTTGATTCACACTTGTCTACAGTTCTATGATCCTCCCCTGAGGTGCTTCACCTTCCAGAATTTTCAGTTGGGACCCTTGTTGGAAGAGTATTCATCACTGATTGGTGTACCTGTCAGGGGTGGTGTTCCCTTCAACCCTGAGATGGCTTTTCCCAGTAATGAAGAAGTGGCAAAGGCATTGTATCTGGAACCTGTTCTGATTGAGCAAAACATGACAACCAAGGCTGGAATCTCTGGTCTACACTTGGATTTCTTGACTTCTCAGGCCATCCTGAAGGTCTCCTTGGGAGAATGGAAGGCAGTCTGTGCTTTGTTAGCCCTCAGCATATATGGGGTTATACTTTTTGCAGATGAGCCTAAGTTTATTAGCAAGAATGCCATTCACCTTTTCATTCTGAGAAACCCAGTGCCCACCTTACTGGGAGATTTCTATTACTCTGTTCACCAAAGGAATGAAAAGCAAAGAGGAAGATTGGTGAGATGCTGTGCTCCCCTGTTCCATACCTGGCTGCTCAAACACTTGCCCAAGACTGATGCATTCTTGAATCCTCATCAACAGAAGAATTGGGCTAGAAGACTCATTGCTTTGACCTCAGATGACATCAGGTGGTGTACTCAGAGCACCAAGGGCAGGGACATCATCACTAGTTGTGGGCAGTTCCCCAATGTACCCCTGATAGGAGTGAAGGGTTGCATCAACTACAACCCTCTGTTATTCAAAATACAATTGGGATATGCATTGGTCCACCCTCCCAGAACACAAGACTTGGCTGAAACCCTTTATTGTGAGATTAAGCCTAACCTGGCTATTATCAGGCAAGCATCCTGGGCTTGGGACAATGTCCAGACCAAGGGGATGGCCATTCTTGGGAGATGAAACAATGTGGCCTCAGCACAATATCATGAATGGTCTCATACCAGGACTCAAATTTCTGGGATGCCCTTCACCGTTGAGGATGCACCTGGACCATCCACAGCACCACCTCCAGCCACTGTCAGCTTAGAGGAGTTTGAGAAACTGAAAGAGAGGAATGAAAATCTGACTCAGGCTCTACAGAAGACCCTCTGGGAGAGGAGTGATGGTCGTCTGGACATTGAAAGGCTAGAAAAGCTTAAGGTGGAGCATCTAGCCAGGATTGAGAAGTCAGAAGACTACATCAAGAAGTCAAGGGCTGGAGAGCAGATTTTGAAGAATGCCTGTAAGGAGGCTCAGTTTCAGAAGGCCAGGACTGATCTCTATCTGAAAGAGAGTCAAGCTAGGTGGGTCCGGATCACTGAAGCTCGTACTCTGGAAGATAAGAGGACTCAGGACAAGATTGAGCAGTTGGAGGTCAGTGCAAAAGAGCAACAGGAAGCCCTGCTAGCAGCCCAGAAAGAGATCTCAGAGTTGAAGATTAGGGCTGGTGTGAAGAGGTCAAAGGACCAGGGCAGACACAAGAAGCTAACTACTGCTGTCACCACCAGGAATCTTCTTATCAGGAACCTCACAGAACATCCAGCTGACCCTGTAACTGAAGCACTTCTAAAGGAAGTTCGGGAGGATGAGTTTGGTCTTGGTGTCTGACTTTTGCTTGTTGTTGCTTTCATTTCATGTACTTTTCCTTTTATGTTGTATTTTGACCCCTCAGGGGCATGTATTGTAAGAAACAAACTATGTATTATTTCCTGTTTGTAATATATCCATTAGTTTGTTTCATTTGAATCTCTCTCTCAAAGCAACATCAAAAGCATCTTCCTCAAGGGTCTGGAAAGGTCAAAACCAAATGCCAAGCCGGATACCTTGGAAACAAATAAGCATACTGCATTGCATACTAACCTTTTGTTTTATTTTGCAGGCTTTTGTTTTGTTTGTTACTAACTCTGTTATGATTCAGGAACTATTGCTCGCCGTCGGGTGTTCCCACTCAACCGTCCGCACAGATATCCCACCCGCAACAACCTTCCGGGTATACAGATGGACCAGGTACAACAGGATCTTATAGAAGTCAGGACTCAAATGGCCAATGAGAGGTTGGAAATGAGAAACCAGATGACTCAGTTCATGGAAGTGATGAATGGTTTGGCTCAGAGCCAAGAGAGATTAAGGGCTTTAGTAGAAAGGCAGACTCAGGAAGACCCCCATCTAGGGACTGGTGGAACAAGCAATAATGAGAGGGTTCAGCCTCATGTCAACCCACCTGTGTTTGGGCCCCACCTTCATCCAGAGATCAACATCCCTGCTAATGTACAAGGGAATGCTACTACAGGCAGAGTACTACAAGAAGACCCCCAGGAAGATCAATTCACTGTGATGGGAGCTGGGGATGAAGCCTATGACAGAAGGCTAGATGAAATTGCTGAGAAATTAAGGTCCCTAGAGTCTCAAAACTCCTTGGGTTTTGATGTTATGGACATGGGATTAGTGGACGGGGTAAGAATACCTCACAAGTTTAAACCTCCGTGCTTTGAGAAGTATAACGGAACTTCCTGTCCGCGAACCCACTTACAATCTTTTCTGGGGAGGTTGAAGGCGTACACCATGGATGAAAAACTGTGGATGTTTTATTTCGAAGACAGTTTAACAGGAGCTTCAAGGGAATGGTACTCTCATTTGACCAGAGCGACCATCAGATGCTGGAAGGACCTGGCTGAGGCCTTCATTAGACAATACCAGTACAACCTGGATATGGCTCCCAACAGGACCCTCCTGATGGGAATGTCCCAGTCGTCCAGAGAAAGCTTCCAGGAATACGCCCAGAGGTGGAGACAGCTTGCTGCTGCTGTCCAACCACCCATGTCGGAAAGGGAAATGGCCGACATGTTTATGAACACCCTTCAAGGGACATACATTGATAGGCTAGCTGCCTTTTCTTCCACCAGCTTCGCGGATGTAGTCATAGCCGGAGAAAGAATTGAGAGCCTTCTAAAAATGGGTAAGATTTCCGACAATGGAGCGAGCTCGTCCAGCAACCCCAGAAAGCCTTTTGTAGGTCCAAGAAGAACAGGTGAGACTAATGCTATCCATACCAGCAGGGGCAGACCCCAGTATGTTCATAGGTCAGTGGCGGCTGTCACTATTCCCGCTCCAATTCATCCACAACCGGCATACCAACCACAGCAACAACCCCACTACCAGCAACAAGCTCAGTATCCACCTTAGAGAAATTATAACAACAGCAACACCAGCAACAACAATCAGCAAAGACCATTTCAACAGAGACCATCTCAGGCCAATAGGGTGATTGATCCGATCCCTATGCCTTATGCCGTATTATTGCCACAACTCCTGAAACTCAACCTGGTTGAGCTAAGGACATTGGCACCTCCAGATCCTGCCAGTCTGCCCAGAAATTATGACACCAGCGCCAGATGTGCTTTTCATTCCAACGCACCTGGCCACAGTACAGAGAAATGCAGAGCTCTGCACATGAAAGTACAGGATCTAGTGGATTCCAAAGGTCTAAACTTTGCACCCCCGCCAAATGTCAGTAAAAACCCTATGCCCAACCACGGAGGACCCAGAATTAGTGCTATTGAGGAAGATAAGCCGTCTCTCTTGATAACCAATGTGGGGCAAATTCGGACACCCCTGGTAGAGATTAAAGCTCAACTCCTTGAATGCCAGATGTTCCCCGGATGTGAGCTCGGGTGCGGTTATTGCAACATTTCGGTAAATGGGTGTGATAACTTGAGAAATGGCATAGATGGTCTTATCCAGAGTGGCCTACTTCAAATCACAACATCAATACCTACAAATCCAGCAATCTCCTTAACAACAATTCCCGAGTCTTCTACAACTGCAACGACAATTGTTCCAAAACAACTCTTCAATCTCATCAACAAATGCTTCATCTGTCACTTCAATGGACCAAATATCAACATCCATCTCTTCTACAACTTCAACGCCCATCCAGTCAACAGTGCCTCCTACAACATCAACAGCAAATAATGAAAGTGTCTCAACGGTTACAATATATTATGATCCTGCAAATGATTCTGCCTACAACTCACAAAATGCCACTCCCATCAGAGCACCAGTTACAATATACTATGATCCACACACTATCATGGACCCTTCTGCAGCTGCTATCAGTCCAGTCACTATCACAATGCCTGGGCCAGTCCCTTATGAAAGCAATAATGCCATCCCTTGGCATTACGGCTCAGATCTATACTGCGAAGGGCAGAAAATCACTTTAGAATCATCAACTTCTTCACCACAGATAGACAATGTGGGGGGAGGCGGAAGCTTCACTCGAAGCGGACGTCTCTTTGCCCCGCAGATTCCAAGACCCAATGCCGAAGCAGAAGCTGCTGCCAAGGCAAAAGGGAAGAGCATGGTGCAAGAAGAACAAGTTGTTAAAGAAGCTTTAAAGACCCCTTTTGATCAAGAGGTTGATGAATTCATGAGAATCATCAAGAAAAGTGATTACAAGATAGTGGACCAGCTTCACCAGACACCTTCCAAAATCTCCATTTTATCATTGCTAATGTGCTCCGAGGCTCATCGGAACGCACTACTAAAAGTCTTGCACGCAGCTTATGTGCCAGAGGAGATTACAGTCAATCAGTTAGAGGCAGTGGTTGGAAACGTCAACGCTAGTCATGGACTAGGATTTACCAACACTGATTTGACAACGGAAGGCCGCAATCACAACAAGGCTTTGCACATTACCTTGGAGTGTAAGGGTGCAGTTATTTCTCATGTATTGGTGGACACAGGGTCATCCCTCAATGTCCTACCTAAGAAGGCCCTTGTGAAGCTGGAGTATGAAGGATTAGCATTACGCCCAAGTAACCTGGTAGTGAGAGCCTTTGACGGTTCTAAGAGATCAGTTCTGGGAGAAATTGAGTTGCCTATAATGATTGGCCACAAAACTTTCAAAATGACCTTCTTCGTGATGGATATACAGCCTGCCTACAGCTGTCTATTGGGTAGACCATGGATACACGCCGCCGGCGCCGTGACGTCAACCCTTCACCAGAAGTTAAAATTCGAGTGGGAGGGCCAAGTCGTTACTATTTGTGGAGAGGAAGATATCTTTGTTAGCCATCTGGCTACATACAAATACATTGAGATGGATGGGGAGATCCACGAGACCATGAGTCAAGGGTTTGAGGCCTTGAACATAAATGAAGCATCCGCTGTACCTGGAACCTCAATGACATCTTATCAGCAAGCCCGAAAGGTTGTTGAAGAAGGGACTGCCCAAGGGTGGGGCAAGTTGCTGCCCGTAGAGAAAAAGGAGGATAGATTTGGGTTGGGTTACAAACCAACTCAACAAGATCAAGCAGAGGCTGCTAAGAAGCCCAATTTTGTCAGTGGGGGGATGCTCACCCCGGATGCAGTGAACAATTTGGAAGACGAGGATGAAAGCGACCGCAACCTGGAAAGCTGGATACGTCCAAGGATCCCGGGGAGCAGTATCTCAAACTGGTCTTCCCAGGAAATTATAAGGGTTACTCCCGCAGAGTAATTATTATTTCCTGTATTTTTTAAAAGCATGCATCAAGTCTTACATCTTGCCCAAGATGACAAGACTCATTTTGTAATCGGGCCATCTGTAATTTTGTGCAAATAGATCAATCAATGATAATCAGACATCTTTTGCAAATGAGTCTTTTTCCTTTCCGCTCATTGTTTTTCCATTTTTCTTTTTGTACAAAAAATAAATGGCAATGTTTTCAAAATGATAACTTCATTTCACTCTTTCTAAACAAGATTTAAAATCAATCACTAAAATGAACAAACTGAACCCTTGCAGAGAGTGCCTTTCAGACCGCACCGACAACAGCACGGCTATGACTTCGTATGACTTTGACAATCCAATCAATCAAGCTGATGAGGGGGTTGAAGAAGATTATGAGCTTCCTGAAGAGCTGGCCAGGTTGTTAAGGCAAGAGGAAAAGGTTATCACTCCTCATCAGGAGGAGGTCGAAACGATTAATCTTGGTACTGAAGAAGATGTGAAAGAGGTTAAGATCGGGGCCTGCTTACAAGACTCAGTGAATAGACAACTGATTGACCTGCTTCAGGAATATGTGGATGTGTTCGCTTGGTCTTATCAGGATATGCCAGGGTTGGACACCGACATTGTTATGCACAAGCTGCCTTTAAGAGAAGATTGCCCGCCAGTTAAACAGAAACTGCGCCGTACTCGTCCAGACATGGCAATGAAAATCAAAGAAGAGGTACAAAAGCAGTGGGACGCCGGATTCCTTGCTGTAACTACCTATCCACCGTGGGTTGCTAATATAGTACCTGTGCCTAAGAAGGACGGCAAAGTAAGGATGTGTGTAGACTACCGAGATCTGAACAGAGCCAGCCCGAAAGATGACTTCCCGTTACCTCACATCGATGTATTGGTGGATAACACGGCTCAGTTCTCGGTATTCTCCTTCATGGACGGATTTTCAGGATACAATCAGATCAAGATGTCACCTGAAGACATGGAGAAGACAACCTTCATCACACCCTGGGGCACGTTCTGTTACAAGGTGATGCCATTCGGACTGAAGAATGCTGGTGCAACATATCAACGGGCTATGGTGACATTATTCCACGATATGATCCATAAAGAAATCGAATGTTACGTGGATGACATGATTGCCAAGTCCCTCACCGAAGAAGACCACCTGGTAAATCTGCTGAAGCTATTCAAGCGTCTGAGGAAGTACCAATTGAAGTTAAACCCCAACAAATGCACATTCGGGGTGCGATCTGGTAAGCTGCTGGGATTTATTGTAAGCGAGAAAGGGATTGAAGTTGACCCTGATAAAGTCAAAGCTATTCAAAAGATGTCTGCACCAAAGTCAGAAAAAGAAGTTCGAGGGTTCTTAGGTCGATTGAACTACATTTCACGGTTCATATCTCACCTTACAGCAACCTGTGAACCCTTATTCAAACTACTGAGAAAGGAACAAACGGTCAGGTGGAACGAAGACTGCGAGAAGGCTTTTGACAAGATCAAGGAATACTTACAAGAACCTCCAATCCTTATGCCTCCAGTTGAAGGAAGACCTCTGATAATGTACTTGACAGTATTAGAAGAGTCGATGGGGTGTGTGTTGGGCCAGCATGACGAGTCTGGTCGAAAAGAGTATGCAATATACTACCTAAGCAAAAAGTTTACCGACTGTGAACAGCGTTATTCACTGCTCGAGAAAACTTGTTGTGCTTTAGCGTGGGCTGCTCGCCGACTGAGACAGTATATGTTGACCCACACTACCTTATTGATCTCAAAGATGGACCCAGTCAAGTATATTTTTGAGAAGCCAGCACTTACCGGACGGGTTGCAAGATGGCAAATGATCCTCACAGAATATGACATCCAGTACACATCTCAGAAAGCCATCAAGGGCAGTGTATTGTCTGAATATCTTGCTGAGCAACCTATTGATGATTACCAGCCTATGAGATTTGACTTCCCTGATGAAGACATCATGTTCATAAAAGCAAAAGATCATGAAGAGCCTGTTCACACTGAAGGGCCTGACCCGGAAGAAGAATGGACTATGATGTTTGATGGGGCTGTTAATATGAATGGTCGTGGTGTTGGTGCAGTACTCATTACACCTAAAGGGGTTCACATGCCTTTCTCGGCAAAGCTCACCTTTAACTGCACTAACAACGAAGCTGAATACGAAGCCTGTATTATGGGTCTTGAGGAAGCCATTGACCTCAGGATCAAGACATTGATTGTATTCGGAGATTCAGCTCTGGTAGTTAATCAAACCAACGGCAAATGGTACACACACCAAGATCATCTGATACCTTACAGGGATTATACAAGGAGTTTATTGACTTTCTTTACAATAGTCAAGCTTGAGTATATCCCTCGGGACGAGAATCAGTTTGCAGATGCTCTGGCTACCATTTCATCCATGATCAAAGTTCAAGCTGCCAACTTTGTACCTCAAATTCCAGTGTCCAGACTTGACAGACCAGCATATGTGTTCGCAACAGATGTTGTTAAAGATGATAAGCCTTGGTTCCGTGACATTAAGTGCTTCTTGGAGGATCAAACATACCCACCTGGGGCATCTTCCAATGATAAGAAGACTTTGAGAAGGCTTGCTGGTAGTTTCTTTCTGAACACCGATGGTTCCCTGTACAAGAGAAACTTTGATATGGTACTCCTCAGATGCGTTGACAGAGCAGAAGCAGACTTGTTAATGCATGAAGTGCACGAAGGATCCTTTGGTACCCATGCAGGAGGGCATGCAATGGCTAAGAAATTGCTAAGATCAGGTTATTACTGGATCACCATGGATGCCGACTATTGTGCCTACGCTAGAAAATGCCATAAATGCCAGATTTATGCGGATAAGGTGCATGTGCCTCCCAACCCTTTGAATGTGATGTCTTCACCCTGGCCCTTTGCTATGTGGGGCATTGACATGATTGGCAAGATTGAGCCAACTGCTTCAAACGGCCACAGATTCATCTTAGTTGCCATTGACTATTTCACCAAGTGGGTTGAAGCAGTTTCCTATGCAAATGTTACAAGGCAAGTGGTAGCCCGATTTCTGAAGAGAGATATCATCTGTCGGTATGGAGTTCCCGAGCGAATCATTACTGATAATGGTTCCAACTTGAACAACAAAATGATGGCCGAGTTATGTCGGGACTTCAAGATCCAACACCACAATTCTTCTCCTTACAGGCCAAAGATGAACGGCGCTGTTGAGGCAGCTAATAAGAATATCAAGAAGATTGTGCAGAAGATGGTAGTCACCTACAAAGACTGGCATGAGATGCTACCGTTTGCCTTGCATGGGTACCGCACGTCAATCAGAACATCCACTGGGGCAACACCGTATCAGCTTGTGTACGGTATGGAGGCAGTCCTACCTATTGAAGTTGAACTACCCTCCCTACGGGTACTGATGGATGTTAAGCTGAACGAAGCAGAGTGGGTCCGATCCCGATACGAACAACTGAGTCTGATTGAAGAGAAAATATTGGCTGCAATCTGTCATGGGCAGTTGTATCAGAGAAGAATGAAGAAAGCCTTCGATCAGAAAGTCAGGCACCGAGAGTACCAAGTAGGGGATCTTGTGCTGAAAAGAATCCTCCCTCCTCATACAGACCACAGGGGCAAGTGGACTCCGAATTATGAAGGACCGTTTGTAGTAAAGAAAGTTTTCTCGGGTGGAGCTCTCATGCTCAGCACCATGGATGGTGAAGACTTCCCGTCCCCTGTGAATTCAGATGCAGTTAAAAAATACTTCGCATAAAATGACCCACTGGACACAAAAACAGAATGTAAGTCCAGGCAAAAATAGGGCATCCCGGCGAGTCAAAAACAGAATAAGAGACTCAGGCAAAAATAAGGGAAAATAAACAAAAAAATGTACACCCGCTGAGTTGAAAAGCCGCGTTGGACAACTCAGGCAAAAATGGGTATCCCGATGGATTGAAAACCCGAAAGGGCGATCCATGCAAAATAAGGGAATAAGCGAACAACTGCATTCTGAATTCGTCTGTATCACCTACAACTTGGAAGGATCAAGTTTCTGTCAGAATCAGCCTTCTTCAGAAAGCAAGACGAGAAGAACGTCAAATGTCATACGAGTCATAGCAAAAGGGAAGCTCCTTGAAGCATCGTCAACATTGCCAACATTTTGTTTCTCAATTTGTAACAATCTCCTCATTTTAGGAGATATGTTTCTTTGACTGTATCTTGCCAATTCAGGGCACGTAAATTAATAAAATCAGATTTTTAGTCACACGTTGTCTCATACTCTTTTATTTGCAAAAATGTTTGATGTCATTAATATACCGATTGCATAAATACAGATACGTCTTTCTGAAAACTGCGTGCTTGTAGGAAATATACTTATTCCCGGGAATGTCTGAACTCTCATGATGGGATCCAGTCAAGGATACCTCAGGATTACTTGTGCGTCCCTCTGTCTTTGCAGGATTGCAGGTATTCAAAGCACAACATGGGGCATGAAAGCTTCATCTCAGCAAGCTGGCAAACCATTATATACTCAGTCCTAGCACCCAAAGTGTTTTCTCCCCAGCTAAGTTGCCACTTGTTATTTCTCCCCAGCCAAGGTGCCAATCATTCTTCCTCCTCAGCTGAGTACAAAAGCCAGGGAACCACTTCCCCACAGAGTTTCAGCCTCTATCCAGAAGAGCAACGCTTGAAGGAATCACAACAGAGTGACGAAAGCTTCTACGAACCCCAGCTGGGCCCCTCATTACCAAGGATAGGTCTATCATTGACCCATTTCCCCAAGCAGATACATCTTGTTAGATCTACCAATGATCTCATCCCCAGCTGGGATGTCCATTTCGAGCAGATCAACCAGAGGTCCCCGCAGTGACGGGATTCGAATCCCAGATCAGTATCTTTGCATAATCATTAGCATTCACATCATATTCACCCCACAAAGCGTAGCATTCCGTCTAATACGGAGCATTACGGCAAAAATCAAACATATCGCATAATCATAAGCCATGTTCTGAATCAAGCACTTGTGAATAATGACAATCCACCAACAATATACAGAAAACTTCCCCAGATTCTCTAGCGGAGAGCTAAAGCTAAAGCAGTTGCCTTACATTCACAAACATCAGTATATACTCCTTTTGACACCCGTCCGTGTCATCATTCCCCAGTAAAGTCGGCCGAGCAATCTTTACAAACAGACCACCCGTATTACAGATACTTCTTGACACCCGTCCGTGTCATACCCCAGCAGAAAGCCAAAGCGTCCCCTTTTGCACTCACAAATACTTATATATATACAACTTTCCTGACACTCGTCCGTGTCACTCTCCCCAGCAGGTTAAACACTCATCTATGCACCATTCATACTTATCACTCTTATACAGGTACTCGTCCGTATCTTGTATGCACCACTTATATCATCTCAGATTCGACACTAGTCCTTGTTCTTTGTTAACCAGTTGGTACTCGTCCGTACCATCATCTCAGAACATGCGTCAAGCGTTTGTTTCTACCTGATACTCGTCCGTATCATAGTCTTAAGGATGCTCGTCCGCATATTTAATCCATACACCGTGTCAAACACTCATAGCTTCTTGAATTTAGACACTCGTCTGTGTCTACTATTCCCCAGAAGAGTCCCCTCAGATTCGACACTCGTCCGTGTTCCTTGTTAACCAATTGATACTCGTCCGTATCATAGTCTTAAGGGTGCTCATCCGCATCTTTAATCTATACACAACGTCAAAACACTTATACCTTTTATTTCCTGGATATAAACACTCGTCCGTGTTTACTATTCCCCAGTAGATCGCCAGCAAAGCAAAATTTCTTTTGTTATCTGACATTCGTCCTATGTCATGATAAACCTTGAGAGCAGCCGTCCCCTTCTAGGTGATCGTCCTTCACCTCTTGATGATCGTCCTTCATCATGCTCATCTGATGGCCGTCCCCATCGTTGATCTTTTCTATCCGAAATTCGTCCTATGTCGTGATATTTTTAGCAGTCGTCCCCTGCTAGGTGATCGTCCTTCACCTTTTGATGATCGTCCTTCATCATTTTATCCGATGGCCGTCCCCATCGTTGATCTTGTTATCTGACGTTCGTCCTACGTCATGATAAACCTTGAGAGCAGCCGTCCCCTGCTAGGTGATCGTCCTTCACCTCTTGATGATCGTCCTTCATCATGCTCATCCGATGGCCGTCCCCATCGTTGACCTTTTATCCGGCATTCGTCCTATGTCGCGATATTTTCGGCAGCCGTACCCTGCCAGGTGATCGTCCTTCACCTTAGATGACCGTCCCTCATCTTATCCCCAACAGAGCAGCCGTCCCCTGCTAGGGAATCGTCCTTCACCTTTGATGACCGTCCCTCATCATTATTTCATTTATTCTTTAACCCGATGTCCGTCCCCGTCGTGGTCCCTTTTCCTTTTTCTGATGATCGTCCTTCATCAGTTTAGCCCGATGGCCGTCCCCATCGTTGCTTACATTACTTTATGAACTTGATGGTCGTCCCCATCAATTTCCATTAATCCCCAGAGGATCTTATAGCTTTACTTGATGGCCGTCCCCATCATAATCCCTTTTATCCCCAACATGTCGGCCGTCCCCGTCATTGCTTTATTTCCCGCACTTTTCCCAGCATGTCGGCCGTCCCCGTCATTGCTTTCCCCAGCAGTCGTCCTCTGCTCGACGGTCGTCCTCCGTCGCCCACACTTTATAATATACTTTATTTTCTTTTACAATCTATATCCCTTTTCTTCTTCATTCTGTGAGTGCAAAGTTTGGACTGTCCTTGGTATTCAACCACAAGTTATCTTGTTGGCCTGTTAAGCCGTTGCTTACATCCTGCACAGCTAACTCATGTTTGAATAGGGGCAGCTGTAAACACCCCAAATTTTCCCTCACCCATTCACACCATGGCTTGTGATCTCCTCATATGCATAAATCCAACCATAGCATCTCATATCACATTTTTGATTCATTGCATTGGTTCAAAGTCATCTACATCTAGGGTTTGTGATCTGAACAATCCAAGAGCTTCTTGAGCCACTCCAAAGGTCATCAATCACTTCAAAGGGGTCCATGTATGTTCAAGCATAATATTATATCCCCTCAAAGTCAAGAATGTCAAAGAATCACAAGAACTGAGAATGGCATGGAAGCAGAGCCAGGTTTGACTGCACAGATGACCTAGAATTAGGGTTTTGGTTTCAAAGGCCATAACTCCAATTTTTTTGGTCATTCTTGTTTCTATTGGTCTCTATATGGTATAGGGATCATGCATATCAATTTTCATGAAGAAATTCAATGGAGAAGTCATCTGATCAAGGGTTGACTTTTTAAGCAAGTCAGTGCAAAATCAGGGCATCTGAGACCCCCAATGACCCAACCAAAGGGTGTTCTTCATCATTTTGATTGTGTATGATCTTTATTTGATCATAGAAGATGTTGTAAGTTCACAAAATTTAAGAATTTCAAGTCATTTGCAAAGTTGACTTTTTTGGGAAAGTTGACTTTTAATGAAAATTGCCATTTTGGGAAACTTTTTCAACCCTTGCTTTTTGATTCAAAAATGCTTCAAATGAAAAAACTTTGGTCATGAAAGTTGTAGAATGGATCATTCCCTTTTAAAAAAGTACAAGAACATGACCTAATTCATTTTGGATCAAAAGTTATGGTCTTACAAAGTTGGGCAAAATCATTGAAATTCCACTTTTGCACAAAATGGAAAACTTGCAATTTCTCATGGCAAGCCTTTATGTGACTTCAACATGACCTCTAATCATCATACCAATGCAATGCATGACCTAAAATCAGAATTGGCCCAAGGGATTTCTCATTCATTTGCCTTGATCTTCACATATCCATAAGTCATTTTTCATGAAAATGCAAAGAGGGATTTTTGGCAAAATCATTCTCCAATGAATTGTATGATCTCTAGCTGGTTTTAACACATTGCCATGACCTAATGAAGCATCCCACATCAGAAATTCAGCAAGATTTCTCACATTCACATAGCCAAAATCATGAAATGTCACAAGTGGACAAGTTGCAAAAACTCTTCTAGCTCATGATCCAAATGCAGCAGCCTTTCATGGACCATCCAAGGGTCTTCCTTGAAGCTGGCTGAGGCAATCCAAGCACAGAAATCTCCTCTGCCATGGCCCATACCTATAGTACACCAACTATTGACTTGTTGGCCAATTGCTCCATACCATTCCCACAGTGCATGTCAAGTCTTCTGACTCATTCCAATAGTTTAGGACTGGTATATGGATGACAAAACAAGCCTCACACAAGCCTGGAACACACACATTGCAGCACACTCCAAAAACTGTCAAAACTTTCCTCTCTTCGAATCTCTTTCCACAGCCATCAAACCTTCATTTTCTCTTCACCAATCAACCAGAAATCATCCATAGAGCAAATCCCACACCTCAAAATGATCTGAAACAGCCCACACAAGAACCTCATTTTCTGATACACCAGAACTGGACCTCTCAAAATAGCCTATCTAAACTCCATTCAAGCTTGCCAGTAGCACAAGGGGGATCATTGGAGTCAGTTTGCATAAGAGAAAGGCCCAGAAAGCTCCAGTTTGAAGAACTTCAGTTCAGGTATCCGTCAAGAACAAATTTTCCAGAACTTCATTTACTTGTTATAAATTGATTCTACATGTCATCCTGATCATCATGATGTGTTTGAAATTGAAAATGAGTATGTATTGTTGTTCTGAAATTTTTCCCGTGAAAAATGTTTGCTTCGATTTGCTTGATTCATGAAGTTTAAATGTTGTTTGATGGTTGATTTATGTTCCATGATGTTAGAGGATCATTTCCCTGTGTTTAATTTGAAGTGGGGTGGCCTGTAGTGAAACCTAGGGTTTTGGTTCGCCGGAGAAGACGACCGGAAGTCTTCTCCGGCCACCTGAGAACCATTAGCCCTAATCTGTGTCATTAAATGGAGTTTGAATTTGGTGCGTTGGATGAGTTGACCTAGGCTGACTGGCGCGCGTTTGAATGGTCAGGATGCACCATTAGAAACCCTAATCCATAATTAATCTAATTAATTCAGTTTAATTAAATTTAATTGGAAATTAGTTCAGTTTGAATTGTGGCCATCAGATTGCGCGCGAAGTCAAGCAAAATATCCCCAGAACCAATCCTGTCCCTTGGATGCGCATACTTTCATTTTTATTCAATTTTATTTTCATTTTTATTCATTTGTTTTGTTCATTTTATTAAAAAATAGCAAAACACCTTTAAAAATTCTGAAATTTTTTATGCAACATTTTATTAATTTTCAGAAACCAAAAACATTTTTATTTTTATTTTTTGCATAAAAAAATATTTTTAAATCATTTAAAAGTTTATTTTTAATTAATTAATGAGAATTAATTAATTAAAAATACTTTTAGGTATTTAAAAATCACCAAAAAATTCATGAAACATTTAAAATCATTTAGAAACATTGTCCAACCTTCAAACCAAATTTCTTTTTTGATCTTGATGTCTTTTGATGATTTTTCATGGAATTAATTTCATTTCAAGGCATTATTTTGATCCAATCTTCAAAAATTCATTTCTGCCTAGCCTTTAAGAGTTGGACTTTGATTCTTTTTGCATTGCATCTTGCATATCATGTAGTTTATAGGATTAAATTGACATGATTTGATCTTGCATTTCCTATTTGTTTGACATTTTTCTTGACAAGGTACCTTAAAACCCTAGCAATCTTAAGAAATTCATAACTCTCACTAGGTTAAGAGTTAGATCCCCTCCTTTAGGCAGTGAGTTTGTATATGTTTAGGGTTCCTTTGAATGCATTTTTAATTTTTTATCTTGATGTTTGCTTCTGATTTTGATTTTTGTTTTGTGCATTGATCATAAACCCTAATTTGGGCTTCCTTTTGCATTCATCTTGCATTTGCTTGCACACCATGACTTGCCATGACATTTTATGCATCCATTTGATTCATAATACATCTTAGGACATATTAGAATCATGTTTGATCATTGCATCATTCATTTGCCATTTTGTATGTCATTTGCATTCCATAACTTTTCATGTATGTTCATGGTTCTAAGCATGCTTCTCTTGCATCCACATGTTTGTATGATCATCCTCATGCCTTGATTCATGTTTGTATCATCTCATAGCATCATTATCATCACACTTATGCTTCTGGTTTTGGTTTGCATCATGCCATTCCATCTCATTTTGCATTGCATTGCATTCCTTTCACTAACTTTTCAGGTGGTAAGTTACTTTGAGAAGTGAATTTGCCTTCACTTCTCACAATTTCTTTTCATCTCCCTTATGCATCATTGCTGCATTTTATCTTGTGTTTGAGATTGAGCTTGCTTTTTCTTCTTCTTCTTCTTACTTTCTTTCCTCAAGTGACTTGTCTTCTTAAATGAAGCAAGTTACTTTGCTTCTCTTTGCTCCTTTCATCTGCTTCCTGGTGGTTCCTCCGAAGATCTTTCTTGTAAACCCCACAAACCTTAGGAACAACCAAGCATGACAATAATTAGGGTTTTGATTAGTCCCCCCACTTAGTTTTTACCTTTGTGTCTCATTGAGTCTTCTCTTCTCACCTCATAATCAGGGACTAAACCATAAAGGCTTTAAGGCTTTGTGATTAAGCTTATGCCTGCATCCTTCTATTAGGATGGAGTGTATAACTTTAATCCTAAGTGTTAAACCCTAAATGTGTTTAAATCCTTTAATCAATTCATCTAATAACCATCAAGACATCAAGCTTGTAACTTGGGCCTTGCATTAGGGTTCTAATTCTTCCTTAAGTGGTTAAGAAGGACTAACCCTAGTGTTAATGGACAAGTCCCCCTCAAGTTGTCTTACAAACCATAAAACTCACTTATTCATCTTATCATCAACTAAAATCCACTTAATAAAGGCTTTGTTTTGTCATGAGTTTAATCCCTAATCATGGATTAAGTTGAGGAGCTTTCCTCAGCTTAAACATTCTCGTCTATTATCCTTCTATTAGGATGGTGTAATGAGTCTGTTTAATCCCTGATTATGGCTTAATCTCATTACTTAAAACTAAACAAAAACAACAAAAACATCTAAATAATCACAAGTAGGTTAATGATCTTAATCCTACATCAGGGTGATTAAGTGTGAGATGCTGACTTCACACTTAAGGTATTCTCATTACCCCTAATCAGAGGGAGGATGTGATGAGTTTACTAACCCTTGGTTTAGGCTTAAGCTCATTAACTTATGACAAACTTTCAAAAGCAATAAAAGACTGAAAATTCAAAAACAAACAATAATCGTCTCCTTCGGGATTCTTTTCTCATCATCTTCACTCACAAACGAGAACTCGCTTCTTCCGTCTAATGCAAGACAGTTTGCACCTGAGCCAGACAGGTCATACACTTGAGCATAGGCAAGTAAGCAGTTCACAAGTCAATTTATCTTTCAGTCTCTTTGGGTCGAACTACGGTGTTCTGACTTCCTCATTGCACGAGAGGATACGTAGGCATAACTTAACAGTTATCGAACAAAAGTCTCTGTATATTCCCCCTCTTTCTAGCCTTATTCTTTTAGCCTCATTGTCATGAGCATTTCATTCTTGTTCTTACACTGACATTTCTCTTATACACTTCACATTCCTTTTACACTGACACCTGTACATCCTTTTCCAGCTCTTTGATACACAAATTGCACTGACACTACCCCTTTAAAACACAAACCTTTTAAGCGTGGATCCCGTCGAGTACGGCGGACAATCTGGGTGCTAATACCTTCCCAGGTTGTAACCAACCCCCTTTCTCAATCTCTCTGGTTCGCAACCGTCTTATCCATATCTTTCTAGGTCTATACAGCATTACCTTTCCTCCGGGATAAAAATGCCTAGCTGGCGACTCTTCCTTTCTCTTGAGTTCAGTCATGTACTCTTTTCATTTCATCCTTTCGCCGACCGTTCGTGTCTGTACCACATTTGAGCTCAGTCTCATCTGTCGGGAGCGACAGCTTGTTCTGAAAATAATTATTCCTCCTCATACAGACCACAAAGGCAAGTGGACACCAAACTATGAAGGTCCCTACATAATAACCAAAGTCTTCTCAGGTGGAGCACTGATGCTCGCAACCATGGATGGTGAAGACTTCCCATCTCCTGTGAATTCAGATGCAGTTAAAAAATACTTCGCATAAAATGACCCGCTGGACATAAAAACAGAATGTAAGTCCAGGCAAAAATAGGGCATCCCGGCGAGTCAAAAACAGAATAAAAGACTCAGGCAAAAATAAGGGAAAAAATGTACACCCGCTGAGTTGAAAAGCCACATTGGACAGCTCAGGCAAAAAAGGGTATCCCGGTGGATTGAAAACTCGAAAGGGCGATCCATGCAAAATTAGGGAATAAGCGAACAACTGCATTCTGAATTCGTCTGTATCACTCACAACATGGCAAGCTTTGAAAGAACAAAGCGTCAGTCAGAATCAGCCTTCTTCAGAAAGCAAGATAAGAAGAACGTCAAGGTCATACAGGTCATAGAAAAGGAAGCTCGTTGGAGCGTCGTCTTCAACATTGCCAACACTTTTATTTTCTCAATTTTACAGCAATCTTCTCCCTCCAGGGGATTCGCTTCTTTGACTGTACTTGCCTGTTCAGGGCACACAAATCAATAAAATCAGAATTTTCAGTCACACTTTGTTTTTGTACATTTTTGTTTCGTTTGCAGAATGTCCAAAGTTCATGATACGACACTTGCATAAAAACGTATGAGCCATTTTAATAAATGCTTGCAGGAAATATATTACTTTCAGGTAAATCTAACCCATATGAAGAAATCTGGTTAAGGATACCTCAGGACACTTGTCCGTTTTCCTTTGTCTTAACAGGTTGCAGGTACTCAAAACAGACAATCTTTCGCAACACGAGGCATATCAAGTATTACATCCCCAGCACACTACATCCCATAAGTTATCTTCTCCCCGAGCGGGACCTCCCGAGCAGTGCCTGACAGCTTCTTCCCCAACAAAGTGGTCAAAGAACTTTCTATTCCCCACCGGTGATGCCATATTTCTCTCATCCTCAGCAGAGTTGGTGGAACTGATTCCCCACAGAGTTGCCTCCCCAAAAGAGAAATACCTGAAACACATCCCCAGCGGAGTTGCTAAAACCTCCTCATCCTCATTGAGATTTCTCCCTCCAGACATATCTATCAATGATTTATTTCCCCAAGCAGAGTTCTCCCTCCGGATAGATCAATCAACGATCTCTTCCCCCAGCTGGGTTATTCCTCTAAGCAGATCAGCCAAAGATCTTTATCCCCGCAGGATCCGAGTCTCGGATCAGTTCTCTCATTTTCATAATCATAGCATTCACATCATACTCACCAAAATAAGCACAGCATTCAGTCTAATATGGAGCATTGCGGCAAAAATCAAACATTTGTATGATCATAAGCCAGGTTCGAGCCAGTCACCTGCAAATACCTCATCACTTCATACGAAACTCGTATCCCCTGCAGATAAAAGCCAAAGCATCCCCTCTACACTCTCAAAACTCAGATGCCTGTTTATATTTATACATGCTCTCTTTGACACTCGTCTGTGTCATCCTGTCCCCCGCAGGTCACCATAATACCTTTCTGCACTCTCAGATACAGATATTTGCTCATAACTTGTGTATATTCCTGTTGACACTCGTCCGCGTCATGCTTCCCCAGCAAGTCAAACACTCGTCTGTGTCCCATGCCCAATCTTTCGACACTCGTCCGTGTCTTGCACATACTTCACCAACAGATCAATACTTATACATACTTATACAGAGATCTTTGATACTCGTCCGTATCTTGTATATATCACCTCCTCAACAGATTCAAAACTCGTCCATGTTTCTTGCTTAACCGATTGGAACTCGTCCGTATCATCGTCCTTAAACACGTATCAGCGTTTGCTTCTATCGATACTCGTCCGTATCGCAGTTCTAAGGCTGCTCGTCCGCACCTTTAGTCTATACACACTGTCAAACACTTATACATTTTATTTTTTGAAACGTAAGCACTCGTCCGTGTTTACCATTCCCCAGTAAGTCACCAACAAAAAACTTTCTTATATCCGACATTCGTCCTATGTCGTGATATTTTCGGCAGCCGTCCCCTTCTAGGTGATCGTTCTTCACCTTCGGATGATCGTCCTTCATCCTTTTCCTCGGTGGAATCTCCATTATCGGAGCCTTCTATCCGACATTCGTCCTATGTCGTGATATTTTTAGCAGCCGTCCCCTGCTAGGTGATCATCCTTCACCTTCTTATGACCGTCCCTCATCATTTATCTGATGGTCGTCCCCATCGTTGATCTTGTTATCCGACATTCGTCCTATGTCGTGATATTGCCCCGAGAGCAGCCGTACCCTGCTAGGTGATCGTCCTTCACCTCTTGATGATCGTCCTTCATCATGCATATCTGATGGTCGTCCCCATCGTTGACCTTTTCTATCCGACATTTGTCCTATGTCGAGATAAAGAGCAGGCCGTCCCCTGCTAGGTGATCATCTTTCACCTCTGATGACTGTCTCTCATCAAATATTTCATTTATTCTTTTACTCGATGGTCGTCCCCATCGTTGTTTACTTTACTTTCCAAGCCTGATGGCCGTCCCCATATATGCTTGTCTTAATCCCCAGAGAATTTTATTTTATTACCCGATGGTCGTCCCCGTCACGGTTTCTTCATTTCCCCAGCTTGTCGGTCGTCCCCGTCATCGCTTTACTTACCATTTTACCCCCCAGCAGTCGTCCTCTGCTCGATGGTCGTCCTCCATCGCTTTCATTTGATATTCATACTATACTATCTTTTACAATTTATATCCCTTTTCTTTTTCTCCCCAACGAGTGCAAATTTCATATTGTCTTTGGTATTCAACCACAAGTTATCTTGTTTGTCTGTTAAGCCAGGCGCTTACATCCTGCACAGCTAACTCATGCTTGAATAGGGGCAGCTGTAAAAACCCCAAATTTGCCCTCACTTTTTCTCACACCATGACTTGTGATCTTTCATTTTTGCATTTACATAAGCATTACATCTCATATTGCATATTTGTCTCACTGCATAGTTTCATTTTCATTTGCATCTAGGGTTTGTGATCTGAGCAATCCAAGAATCAATCTGAGTCATCCCAATGGTATTGAATCTTTCCAAGAGGGTCCATGTGTGTTCTATGATCATAATATTCTCCCCAAATTTCATGAAAGTCAAGAGATCACAAAGATTGGCAAAGGCATAGAGGCAGAGCTAGGGTTTTCCTGCACAGATGACCAAAAATTAGGGTTTTGGTTTCAGAGGCCTTAACTCCAAATTTTTTGGTCATTCTTGTTTCAAATGTTATTAATATGTTATAAGGATCATGTGTACCAAGTTTGATGAAGAAATTCATTGTGGAAGTCATCTGATCATTGGGTAACTTCTTGAGCAAGTTAAGTCAAAATCAGGGCATCTGAGGCCCCCAACAAGGGTACCAAAGGATCATTTTCATCAAATTGAAGTTATATGATCTTTATTTGATCTTAGAAGTGGTTGGAAGTTCACAAAGTTGAATAATTTTGAGCCGAATGCAAACTTGCTATTTTTGGAAATGACTTGTAATGGAAACTTTCCATTTTAGGAAAGATATTCAACCTATTCTTTCATGATAAAAATGCTTCAAATGAAAAATTCTTGGACATGAAAGCTGTAGATTATGTCTTCCCATTTTCAAAAAGTACAAGAACATGTCTTGATTCATCCTAGAACTCAAGATATGGCCTTTCAAAGTTGGCAAAAATCACATAATTTCAAGTTTCATGTCAAAGAGGCAAATGTGCATTTTTGGTTTCCAAGCACTCTAATGACTTCTAATGTGCCCAAACTTGACATAATATGTATGTACACCTTGCCTAGACCATAATTGAGCCTTGCATCACAAGTTTTCATGGCCAATTTCTCAAGAAAGTTCAAAGAGGGAAAAGTTTCAAAATGCTTGGAAAGGCTTCATCCACTTGTGCCAGCTGCATAACTTTGATTCTATGGCTCTCCATGAATCTTGCTAAGTCCAGACACCCCATTGAACAACTCCTGCCATGGCCCATACCTCCAAGTACACAAATTTGACTTTTGGCAAAACCTCCCATACCAATCAAGCTGAGCCACAACCACTCTTCTGACCAATCAAGACTTCACATACATGCCTCATAGACCCCATTTCATAACATCTTGGGGCCTGAATCATCCCACAACTCAGAATTCACAAAATCACTAAAAAGCTTCCCTTCTTCGATTTGCACAAACCAACCATCAAACTTCAAAACAAACTTCACCAATCATCTCAACACTACTCATAGAACACAAAGCAACCCTCAAAATGGCCTGAAACCTCCTAAATAAAAAACACGATTCCTCCTTCATCAGAACTGAACTTTCAAAACCAAGTCATACAAGCCTCATTCAAGCATTTCAGAAGCTTCAGGGAGTTCATAGGGGTGGTTTAGCATAAAGGGGAAGTCCAGAAAGCTCACGTTGAGAAAGCTTCACTTCAGGTATCATCAAGAAATTTTTTTCCAGAAATCTTCTTTTAAGTTCTTAAATGGTTCTACATGCTTCCCTGATCATGCTGATGTCTTTACTTTTGAAAATGGTTGAGACTTGAGAATGTATGAACTCTCTGAAAGTTTGCCCGAAAATTTTGTTTATTTCGATTCTTGTTCTTGATGCAATATAAATGTTATTTGATGATGGACAATTGCTTAGGGATGTTAGAAGATCATTTCTGGAGCTTTAGAGGGTTTAATTTGGCCTAGGGAAGAAGTTGGGTTAAGTGTCTCGCCGGAGAAGATGACCGGAGCTAGCTCCGGTCACCTGAAAATTATTAGGGTTCTAATTAGGGTTTAGGGGGCCAGTTTGAATGTGGGTCGTAGGATTAGGTTTAGCGCGTGAATGGAAGGCCAGGATTAGTTCATTAAAACCCTAATCAGATTAATTAGTTTAATTAATTAGGTTTAATTTTAAAAATGCCAGATTGAATCCTAGCCACACAAACGCGCGCCAGTCAATTCCCTCTCTTTTTATTCAAATCTGGGCCACTGGATCAGTTGAATTCCCATTTAATCCATTTTTATTTTATTTTATTTTATTTCTTTTGCATAATTTATTTAAAATAGTTAAAAACATCACAAAAATATTTCCTTTTGCATTTCTGATCCAAATATTTTTCTTAACCCAAAAATGATTTTTATTTTATTTTTTGCATTGTAAAAGTATTTTTAAAATATTTAAATGTTATTTTTAATTAATTAATGGATTTAAATTAATTAAAAATACATTTAGGTTTCTAAAAATCACCAAAAAATCATGAACCATTCCAATACATTTAGAAACATTTTCAAACTCTTCATACAAATTTCTTTTTAGGCTTGATCATAATTTCACAATTTTCTTTGAATTAGGGTTCTTTAAAATCACATTTTTTCTAACCCTAATTTGAAAATTCATTTCTGCCTAACCATGAAGAGTTTGAACTTGATTCCTTTTGCATTGTTTCACATATTGCATGTAGTTTCTAGGTTATTTTCCTCATGAATCTATCTTGCATTTTCAAATTGATTTGCATTTTCCTTTGATAATCACCCAAAAACCCTAGCAAACTTAGGAAATTCATAACTTTCAATAGGATTAGCTTCTGACATTCTCCTTTGGGGTGTGATCTTGTATGGGATTAGGGTTTGATTGGGCTTAATTTCAATTTTTTATCATGTTGTATGCTTCTGTTTTGACCATTTGCATCTCATGCATTCATAAAACCCTAATTTCTCATGTTCATTTGCATTCATCTTTGCATATCAACATCATGTGAACTTTCCATGACATTTCAAGCATTTGTATGACATCTTAGACATATTAGGACATGTTAGAACATTGCTTGATCATTTCTTCATTCATTTTCCATGTCTTGCATTCATTACATTTCATAAACATCCATGTGTTTTCATGCTTCTAAGTATGCTTCCTTTGCATCTCATCCTTGTATGAACATCCATATGCATATTGTATGACTTTGCATCATATAATATGCCATTTGCATTGCATAATCACTTCTGACTTTGGTCTTTGCATCTCATTTCAATTCATTTCTTTATGCTTTATGTCTTATGCATCCATACTAACATTTTTAGGAACTCTTGGTAAGTTATTTGGGAGGTGGATTTGCCTTCACTTCCCATCACTTCTCATCATTCATATGCATATTTGCATGTCTTTGAAGTGAATCTAATTCACTTATGTTCCATCCTTCTTACTTTATTTCTTTCAAGTTACTTATCTTCTTCAGGAAGTAAGTAACTTGTTCTTCTTTCTCCTTCTCTTTTCATCTGTTTCTTCCATTGGTGGCCTTGAAGATCTTTCTTTTTCAGCCTAACCAACCATAGGATATCCAAGCATGATAACTTTTAGGGTTGTGTATAGTCCCCTTAGTCTATTACCTTTGAGTCTGCTTGAGTCTCTCTTCTCATCTCAATAATCAGAGACTAAACTCTTAAAGCTGTAGGACTTTGGAATTAGGGTTATGCATGTATCCTTCTCTTATGATGGAGTGTATAACTTTAATCCTTAGTGTTAAATCTTTAATTTTTTTACACCTCTCAATCAAAACACATTAATAATCACTAAGACTTTATCTTGTAACTTGGGCCTTACATTAGGGTTTTATCTCTTCCTTATGGTTAAGAGGGACTAACCCTAGTGTTTAATGGACAAGTCCCCCTCAAGTTGTCTTACAAACCATCAAATCCACTTCTTAATCTCATCCTTTAATTAAAATCCATTTAATAAAGGCTTGTTATATAATGAATTTAATCCCTAACCATGGATTAAGTTGAGGTATCTTCCTCAGCTTAAGTGTTCTCACCTATCATCCTTCTATTAGGATGATGTAATGAGTTCACTAATCTGTGATTAGAGATTAAACTCATTACCTAACACTAAACAAAAAAACCAAAAAAACATCTAAATAATCACAAGTAGGTTAATGATCTTAATCCTACATCATCATGGTAATTAAGTTGAGATGCTTATCTCATACTTAAGTAGGCTCATTATCCCTAATCAGGGAGGATATAATGAGTTTACAACCCTTGATTTAGGCTTAAGCTCATTAACTTATGCAAAACACCAAAAATAATAATAAAAAACTGAAAACACAAAAACAAACAATAATCGTCTCCTCCGGGATTCTTTTCTCACCACACTCATTCACAAACGAGAACTCGCTTCTTCCGTCTAATGCAAGACAGTTAGCACTTGAGCCAGACGAGTCATACACTTGAGCATATACAAGTAATCAGTTCACAATCAATTCATTTTCAGTCTCTTTGATTCGAACTACGGTGTTCTGACTTCCTCATTGCACGAGAGGATACGTAGGCATAACTTTACGGTTATCGAACAAAAGTCTTTGTGTCTTCCCCCTCTTTCAGCATTCTCTTCTAAGCCTCAGTTCCTGAGCAATTCACCCTTTTGCACTGACACCTGTATATTCATTCCTAGCTTTTGCAACAGATAGCACATACTTTCCCCTTTTAAACACAATCGAGTAAGCGTGGATCACGTCAAGTACGACGGACAATCTGGGTGCTAATACCTTCCCAGGTTGTAACCAACCCCCTTTCTCAGTTTCTCTGGTTCGCGACCGTCTTATCCATCTATTTCTAGGTTTATGCAGCATTACCTTTCCTTCGGGATAAAAATGCCTAGCTGGAGACTCTATTCACTTCAACCTCATTTTCTCTTTTCTCCAACCGTTCGCGTCTGCACCGGGATGCAAATCTTCGGGAGCGATAGTGAGCTTAGAGGGAGACGCGTTCATTGAGGGAGGGAGGTGTCTGAGTTTTATTCAATTTATGTTGTTTTGAAAATTATAAAGGAGAAATTCAATGCACCATAATGTAGATAAGTGGATACGTTTTGTGATTTTGGTCCAGTCCGGCGGTGACACGTGTCACTTTCCGGTTGGATCTTTTCGTCAATCATGTGCGTGTTAGGCCACCATAATAATTGTGCACTCCTCATCATAAGCTGTAAGATTCATCTTCATCTTCATCAGCATGATCTGACAGACCAGATCAAGTCAAAGAATTGACTAAGACCCATAGCATGGACACCAAGGCCTGACGCATATGGGCCTAACAAAAATTCATATTCGCACCACCACCTTTTCAAGCCCAAGGTTATTTTAACTAGAATTTTACTAATTCATCACCCCCTGATTTATTTTTAATTTCTTGAATTTTCTTTAATATTTCTTTTACAAAATCAATTTTAAAAATAGTTTCTCCCAATAAAAAATTTCCAGAAAATTAAAAATGATAGTTTAGCATATAAATAAATTTGTGACAAATTTTAATTCTCGATTTTCAACTTTTCGAATTTAATTTAGATTTTTTTCTTTATATGTTTTTTAATATTTTTTTCATTTTTACATGTTAATTCATTTGTCCATACTTTTGCATATTCATGTTAAATTCCACTTACTAACAAGTTCTTTTGTTGTAGGAGGTACTATTCGAGGACTTTCCACTTACAGATTTGGATCTTTCACTTTGCTATTTTTATGGTTTTTGTGCTTTTGTGATGTAATAATTAGTATGTCTTTTATGCTTGTATGATACTTAGGAATAAAGTAGAAAAAGGATAAAATGAAGCGTTATAAAACCAAAATTCAAAAAAAGGAAGAAAAGGAATATTCGATTCAACATCGAATAATTTCAAAAATAAATGAACAAGTTCCACATGATGTTAGGGTTTCAACGATTACACCTTCGCTCCACTCCAATAAACCAAAGCACACCTTTGTATGATACGAACCATAAGCCGCGTGTCTCAGCACCGTGCAATCAACCCACTTGATCATCCATTCCATTTCTTTCGCGACTCATCATACGTTCTCACCAACCATGACATAGGAGGACCATGTTCATTATTTCATTTTAATATTCAAAGGTCATACTTAATATCTATCTACTTGTGTTTGCTTCACATGCTCCCTTAGGGTTCACAACTTGGACTTAATTTTCAATTAAAGCCACGATATGATAGATCTTAGGATAGTCGTCTAGGTATGCTAACTTAGGTAGATTTTTTCCCTTTAATCCTCAACCTTAGGATCAATAATTGCATGCTAACAGTAGGGTTTGAGTCTTAGTCTCCCCATAGTTTTTTCTTTATAACTTTGAGTCCCTCCTCTCATCTTCAAATAAAATCAAAAAATATATTTAATAATGGAAGTGTGCACAATACACCACGAGCCTTAAGCTATATAGGAAATGATTAGTGGAGGTCTCCTCCACTCTTCTAGAATGCTTTACAAACATACCATTGGGGGCGACCTTGGAAAGTATTCGCTCTTGTATCATAGTCTTTAGTGTTGTGCATACGATAAACATAAAGTCAAAACACTTCTTCTAAAAGAAAATCAACCAATCAGACACCATGTATTCTCTTCTCATCTCCCATTATTTGCGGATGATCATGACTTATCTCAACAGTTCGACAACAAGATGGTAACACACTCGATTCAGCGAGCCTGCAACACCTGAGTTACAGCTATCGCAACGTCATCCTAAAATACACAAACAAATCTCAGCCTTAATTAGGAGAACTACGTCAACTTTGATCCTCATTTTCCCGATGAGGTATGTAGGCAGTGGGGTAGGGCCCATTCAAGCACACTTTTTATTTTCCCTACATTTTTCTCGTACCTTTTTTCGTTCTCTCTTCTCCAATTCCCTTTCTCATTCCAGTTCCAGTAACGATTTTAGTTCAACAACATCTTATTTCTCACCCTTTGAAACAAACAAGCGTGGATCCCGTCGGGTACGACGGACAATCTGGGGTGCTAATACCTTCCTAGTTCGTAACCGACTCTTGAACCCAGTTCTTTGGTTCGCAGGACCTTGTTCTTTCCTTTTTCCTTTGGTTTGTGCAGCATTACCTTTCCCATTCATTTGGGATAAAAATGTCTGGATGGTGACTCTACCTTTTCTGCGCCACTTTCGTGTTTATACTAGGATGAAAATCTCGGGAGCGACACATGGGCAGAACTGAAGAAAGTTTTCTTATCTCGTTATTTCCCGCCAAGCAAGACAACTATGTTGAGAGCTCAAATTAACATATTTCGACATAAAGAAGCCGAATCACTTTATGAAGCGTGGAAAGATATAAGGACCTATTAAGATTATGTCCACACCATGGGTTTAAAAACTGGGTAACCATCATAACCTTCTATAATGGACTTCTATACAATATTAGGATGACAATAGACATTGTCGCGGGCGGGGCTCTTATGGATAGACATTACGAAGAAGCCTATAACCTCATTAAGATCATGGCTCAGAACCATTTCCATTTGGGAGGAGAAAGAACACCTATAGAGAAGAACCAGACTAACGGAGGAATGTATGAGGTGAGCAGTTTCGATCACGTAAATGCCAAGATGGATGTCATAGTTCAGAAAATCGATAACTTGACCATAGCACCGCCAGCCACTGTGGTTGCCGTAACTCCAAATTTTGAAATTTATGGAATCCCAAGACACACATCGCCTGAATGTCAATTACTTACAGGATTAACCATATATCAGGTGAACTATGCTCAAGGAAACTCTTGTTCTAACACCTATAACCTAGGATGGAAAAATCACCCAAATTTCTCTTACAAGAATAACAACACCTTGTATGCGCCTAATCAAGCACCAAATGCACCACCAGGATATCAGAAAGCTGCTACACCCAATCCAAATGTTCCTAGGAAATCAAACCTCGAGCTGATGATGAAAAACTTCATTGCTTCTCAAGCTCAAACAAACAAGGATTTCCTAAATCAAAACATCCATACTAGTGAACAAATAAAGCAATTGGTGACAAAGGTAGATACTTTAGCTACTCATAATAAGATGCTAGAAACCCAAATTTCTCAAGTAGCCCAACAACAAGCATCCTCCGCTGCCCCAACCGGAAATTTTCCTGGACATCCACAACCAAATCCTAAGGGTCATACAAATGCAGCCATACTAAGAAGCAGAAAAGAGTTGGACGGACCTACCGATCCTAGAACCGAAAACCCAGCCATGTACCAACAGGCCGAGAAATCAATTGTGAAAAACGATAAACCACGGGAAAAGGAAACCAATGAACAAGAGGTTGAGGAAAAGGAAAAACCTTATATACCTCCGCCACCATATAAACCGCCAATTCCGTACCCCCGACGGTTAATAAATTCTAAAACTATGGGACAATTCAAGAAATTCGTAGAGCTTCTGAAACAGTTAAACATTACCATAAATTTCACAAAAGCTATCACTTAGATGACCTCATACGCTAAATTCCTAAAATAAATCTTATCTACCAAAAAGAAAATCAAAGAGAACGAAAATAGTTACATTTACTACTGAGTATAGTGCAATCATTCAAAATAACATGCCTCCTAAATTAAAGGACCCTGGAAGTTTCTTTATACCTTGTGTGATAGGAAATTTTGTCAAAGACAAAGCCTTATGTGATTTAGGAGCAAGTATAAGTGTTATGCCGCTATCAATTTGAACAAAAACTGGATATGGGATAACTAAGACCAACAAAGATCTCAGTTCAGCTAGCCGATCGTTCAGTTAAATTCCTAGTAGGCATTCTAGAAAACGTTCTCGTATGAATAGGACAGTTCTACATCCCAACCGATTTCATAATCATGGACATCAAGGAATATGCTACAACCCTTATTATACTAGGAGGACCGTTCTTAGCTACTGTATGAGCTATCATTAATGTAAAGAAAGGCAGACTGACATTCGAAGTAGGAGAAGAGAAAGTCAAATTTATTCTAACCCAATTCCTCCAAGCTCCAGCCATAGACGATACCTGTTATTTCATTTATGTCATTGACGAATGCAGACGAGAAATGGAAAAAGAAGAAACTACCTACTCTTATATAATGAAAATACCATCTCATGAGATCTTCCAAGAAGATACCTCAACAAAATCTTATCAGGACGAAAACTAAATTGAAGGATTAACTCTTACACCTGATCAAATGACATGCCCGAAAAAACCCGATATTGAACTTAAGACATTACCTAACAACCTTAGATATGAATTCCTTGATTCAGAACTTAGAAGACCAGTTATAGTAAATGCATGTTTAGGACAACTCGAAACCGAAAAACTTTTAGACGTCCTAAGAAAGTACCCAACTACGTTAGGCTATAACATATCTGATCTAAAAGGAATAAGTCCTTCAATATGCATGCATCATATTATGCTAGACCAAGATTGTAAGACCTTTAGATAGCCCCGGAGAAGGATTAATCCAATTATAAGTACTGTAGTCAAGGACGAAGTAAAAAAGTTATTAGACACAGGAATTATATATCCAATATCCGACAATCAGTGGGTCAGCTTAGTACATGTCGTACCAAAGAAGGGAGGCATTACAATCACTAAGAACGCCAAAGGCGAGTCTATAAAACAAAGAGTAGTAACCAGGAGTAGAGTGTGTATCTATTACCAAAAACTGAACAAAGCTACCCAAAAAGATCTTTCTCCTTTGCCCTTCATCGATCAAATGTTAGAAAGACTAGCCAAACATTCTTATTTTTTCTACCTGGATGGTTACTAAGGATTTTCCAAATACCTATTCACCCTAATGACCAAGAAAAAACAACACTCACATGCCCCTACAGAACATTTGCTTATCGATGTATGCTATTCGGTTTATGTAACACTCCAACAACATTTGAAAGATGTATGATGGAGATCTTTGTTGATTTCATACATGACATCATGGAAGTGTTTATGGATGATTTTTCCATATGTGGCCTAAGTTTCTAAGGATGTCTATCTAACCTAGAGATGGTACTCGAGAGATGCGTAAAAGTGAATTTTGTGATAAACTGGGAGAGGTGCCACTTTATGGTCAGACAAGGGATTGTTTTGGGACATGTGATATCTAACAGAGGCATCGAGGTAGATAAAGCAAATATAAAAATGATAAAAGACCTTCAACCGCCTAAAACCGTGAAAGATATAAGAAGTTTCCTAGGACACGCTAGTTTTTACCGACGATTCATTAAGGACTTCTCCAAAATCACTAAGTTGTTGACAGGTTTATTAATGAAAGTTGTTGAGTTTATCTTTGACGAAGACTGTTTAAAAGCATTTGAAACCCTCAAAATAGCTTTTATCACTGCAACCATCATGCAACCCCCTGATTGGACGCTACCATTCGAGATTATGTGCGATGCGAGTGATTACGTTGTTGGCACAATCTTAGGTCAAAGAAAATATAAGAAAATCCATGCTATATATGCAAGTAGGACCTTAGACCCTTCTCAGATGAACTACGCCACAACATAGAAAGAACTCTTAGTCGTAGTGTTCGCGCTTGATAAATTTCGTTCTTACCTTGTAGGAGCTAAAATCATCATCTATACTGATCACGCAGCCATCAGATACCCTCTAAGTAAAAAGGATGCAAAGCCTAGGTTACTAAGGTGGATCTTATTGCTACAAGAGTTTTATTTAGAAATTAAAGATAAGAAAGGGACTGGCGACATAGTAGCAGACCACTTATCACGTATGGAAGGAATTAAATCCAACCCGATACCAATTAACGATGATTTCCCTGATGAACATCTTATAGCCCAACTAGAACATGAGATATCTTCTTTAGACGAACAAATCCAAGAAGAAATAGTGGAAGAAAATTGTGCGCAAACCACAGTGCCATGGTACGCTGACATAGTCAACTATTTAGCTGTCGGGGTACATCCACCATATCTCACTTATCAGCAACAGAAGAAATTCTTCCATGATTTAAAACAATATTACTGGGACAAACCGTTTATTTTCAAGCGAGGATCCGATAGTATTTACCGTCGATGTGTCCCGGATGAAGAAATGAAAAACATAATTTCCAATTGCCACTCTGCTCCTTACAGTGGACATGTGAGCACTTCGAAGACTTGTGTAAAGATCCTTCAATCAAGCCTATTTTGACCCACTCTATGGAAAGATGTTCACCTCGAAATTCTAAATTGCGACCGATGCCAGCGCACTGGTAACATCTCGAGGCGCGATGAGATTCCCCAAAAAGGAATTCTTTAAGTAGAAGTTTTCGTGTGGGGAATTTATTTTATGGGACCATTCCCATCTTCTTTTGGAAATAAATTCATACTTGTAGCTGTCGATTATGTTTCAAAATGGATAGAAGCTATAGCTTCTCCAACAAACAACACACGAGTAGTCATAAAGCTTTTTAAGAACAATATCTTCCCAAGATTTAGTGTACCAAGACTCGTCATAAGTGACAAGTAGAAGTTTCAAATAGAGAAATAAAACAAATTCTAGAGAAAATTGTAGCTACATCGAGGAAAGATTGGTCTATTAAATTACCTGAAGCTTTATGGGCCTACAAAACAGCTTTTAAGACACCCATTGAAACCACACCGTTCAAATTAGTGTATGGAAAATCTTGCCACTTGCCAGTAGAATTAGAACATAAGGCCTATTGGGAAATTAAAACTCTCAACTTTAACTACACAAACGCATGTGAGAAACATATTCTAGACTTACATGAATTGGAAGTGAAATTCTGGGATCAGATACGTGATGTCGAATCAGATGTTTAAACACTTGAAATCTTAAACAAAAATTAATGAGCTGGTAAATTAAATAACACAGGAAATTGTTAACCCAGTTCAGTGTATCTCCACACTTACATCTAGGGGCTACCAAGCCAGGAAGGAAATCCAATATAAGTAATATTAATTATGGAGTTAAACCAACCAGTTTAATCCTTCACTTAATATCTACCCAAGGCAATTTCTACCTAAGACTCAACTTAGATATGAGTACCTACTCACTCCCCCTCAATCACACAGTGATCTTTACAATGATTAATAAAATTGAAGTCACACTTCAAACACAACAGTTTGATCTTACTTAAAAGTTTCAATCAAGACACAATTCACTTTTTGCTTAAAAGCTCATAAAGTGACAAACAATTAAAACCTGCTTAAAATAACCAGCTTCACAAACACCCTTTACAGTCTTCTAAAATCCGTGCTCTTTTCTGAGAGTTTCAGTTCCTTAAATAGATGCTTGGTTTGTGGGCTTTTTGCAAATTATCCAGACTTTGATAAATCCCACAGTCATCACCTTGAATTAGGGTTAGTTAGTTTGTTATCTCCTTGAATCAAGGTGAGTTAGTTATTCTTTTACACTGAAACCAGATAACTAAGCTTCCTAAAGATGCGCCTTGGAGTGCTTATCTTTTTACAATTAATTCCAGATAAATTCCCCTGAATTTACTCACTTCTGTTATGCATCATTTAAGTCAGATAGCAGGTTTGCGATGTCACAACATCTGGTGTGACATACTGATGTCTTGAACTAAGTTCATTAACTTTTACTTTATTTGTCAATGTCACAACATCTGGTGTGACATCCTGAACTAAGTTCATAACTTCTTGTTTGTCAAAAATTCTGCCAATTCTTAACATCTACAAACTCCCCCTTTGGCTAACACAATCTTCTGGTTTTATCAGAGAGCAGCAGAGTTCTTTTCTGTTGAATCATGTGAGAGCTAATAATTTGCTCCCCCTCAAACATGTATGTATACTGCTATGTCTTGTTCAACAGACTTAACATTCAAATATAACTTAGTTCAGAAGACAGAAATATAACATCAGCATTGTTCATCAAACAGGCATTAACAGCAGCAGCAGCAGGCATTGTTCAATACATTTCTCCCCCTTGTTAGACAGAAATTAGGGGCCAAACATTACATAAGCAGAGAGAAACAAAAAAAAAACATGCAAAATTACAAAGCAGAACAGACACAACATTTTCCACCACACACAGCTTCACTCAGACTCAGTATACTTTGTATCCTCTGAATCCTCAGACTCAACATCAGATCCATCCACATTTCCAGCAACTTCCTCCAGCTCTAGTCTTTGAATTATGTTCTCAAGCTTTTTCTTCCTTTCATCCAGCTCTTTGCAAGTTGTCTTGAGCTCTGCAATTAGGGCTGCCTTGGATATAGGAGTCTTGACATTAGATGGTCCAGCAGATATCCCACTTGGAGCTTCAACATTTGCAGCATGATGGCTCAGAAATAGTTTGTAATGAAAGGACAATGGACTTTCCCTCTTACAGATAGAATCCTTGTCAGTAAGGATTCCTGGATATTGGTTGAGAATAATTCCACAGAGCAGAGATGGGAAGGCTATTGGAAGCTTGATTGCTGAGGTTCCTGCATGCTTTAGAGTTTGATCAAAGATATATGCACCATAATCCAACTTGGTTTGGGTGCCTACAACACAGATAAACCTCCCAAGCCCAGTAGCTATAGATGAGGTGTGGTTGGTGGGGACCCAGTTGACTGTTCCAATCCTGTGCAGCATAGCATACTTTCTGGTTAACAAGCTGACAGATAGTTTGCCTTTGATTGGCCATGACTTGACCTGGTTGGCAGTGATGATTTTGCAGATTTGGTTGTCAGTCTTGCCCAGCTCATTTGGCCCATCTGATTCTCTCCCCAGTTATTGATTTATCACCCTAGGAGAAAAATCAACACATCTCCCCCTGACATATACCTTCCTGAAATCCTCAGATTTCCCATCAGCACACCCCTCTTGTAGATTAACTATGAACTCTTTGACCAGCAGTTCATAACAGGGAGAAAAGTTGGAGACAGTCTTGAATAAGCCAGCATTGGAGATTAAATCTATTACCTCAGTGCATTCCAGGGCATTGCTACCCATCTCTCTTTCCAAGGACACCAGACATACTTCCACTTGCTTACACTGGAGACATGATGGAAGGACACATTGTCCAGGGGTGCTTCAGGAACAGCAGTGGCAGTCCTGGGAGGTGCTGGCTTCTTCCTAGGTTGGGATGTTGGGACATCCTTCTCAACATCAAAGTCAGATGGAGTTGTAGCCTTCCTCTTCTGGGTGCTTACCTTACTCCATTGCTTAGTAGGACCAAAGGCAACTTTGACCTTGTCCTTCTTGGGAGTTGACTATTTCTTCTCAGGAGTTGCATGTGCAGCTGGCTTCTTCTCCTTCCTAGCCCTAAGCCTCTTGGCTATGCTAGGATTAACAGAGGCTATGATCTCTGTGTCAGAGTCATCATCCAGATTTTCAACTGGTGGAGGTTGGGAAGCCTCTTTCTCAGCAGCTTGATCCTTAGGAGCTTGATCATCAATAGCTTTATCATCAGTAGCTTTGTCATCATCACTTGGGGCTTTGTCCTGGCCCTCAGATGCTTCAACATTTCTTGGGACATCCTGTTGAGCAGGTATGTCCTCTTCAGTCTGGTTGCTTGGTTCATCTTGAGGAGCAGGCATACTGTTCAGGGGAACAGACACCCCAGACACAACTCTTTGTTCAGCAAGGATCCTGTTTACAAGTTGTTTGATGGATGTGTCCACATAAGCAGAAGCTTTGGGGGTGCTGGAAGATGAAGGAGTTCCCTTGCTCTTGCTGAAAACTGGCTCCTTAGCTCTTCTTGCATGGGGAGTCCTGGGTTTTTGAGCAATAGGAATGCTTCCTCTAATCTCATTTATAGGAGTAGCATCCATTGGTACTATAGATATTGGAGTTGCGTTCACCACGTCTTCTTGATTGAGACCCTCATCAATGGAGTTAGGGTTTTGATGTTGAGACATTTTTTCGATTGTAGTGGAGATGTGAAAAGGTTTGATAGATTTGGATGAGTTTAGAGATTCAGCTATAGCATGCAAAACGTTTAGTGGAGCTAATGAGGATGTGAGGAGTTGAAAGCACGTTTGTACACTTATAGAATCCGTTGCTATTGGAATTTTTAAGATTGGAATACAAACAGTTATTGCCCAGACTAGTGCTGCCATCTGGTGATCATGCCACACGATGTCATGAGACATGCTGGCACTTCTCCATAACTGCTATATTTCACATATGCAGATTCCCAATTTACCCCTTAGGTTTTCAAATTGGGTAGCATCCAAAGCCTTAGAAAATATGTCAGCTAATTGCAGCTCTGTGGCTACATGCTCTAATGTGATCACCTTCTCTTCCACAAGGTCTCTGATGAAATGATGTCTGATATCTATGTGCTTAGTTCTGCTGTGTTGGATAGGATTTTTGGAGATGTTAATAGCACTTAAATTGTCACAGTACAATGTCATGACATCTTGTGGGACATTATATTCTGTGAGCATTTGTTTCATCTATACCAACTGAGAACAACTGCTACCAGCTGCAATATATTCAGCTTCAGCAGTGGATAAGGACACACAATTTTGTTTCTTACTAAACCAAGAAATTAAATTGTTCCCTAGAAAGAAGCATCCTCCTTATGTACTCTTTCTATCATCAGCACTTCCAACCCAGTCAGCATCACAAAATCCAGTAAGGATTGGTTCACAACCATGAAAGTACATTATGCCATAGTCACAAGTACCATTTACATATTTCAAGATCCTCTTAACCTGGTTTAGATGGCTCACTTTTGGTTCAGCTTGATACCTTGCACACACACCTACTGCAAAAGCTATATCTGGTCTGCTAGCTGTAAGATATAGTAGACTTCCAATCATGCTTCTGTACAAGCTTTGGTCCACACTCTCACCTTTGTCATCCTTTGTCAGTTTTAAATGAGTGGGGTCAGGTGTTCTCTTGTGACTTGCATTGTCCATCCCAAACTTCTTGACAGTGTTCTTTGCATACTTGCTTTGGGATATGAACATGGAGTCCTCCATCTGTTTTATTTGTAGTCCAAGGAAGTAAGTTAGTTCTCCCACTAGACTCATTTCAAACTCAGACTCCATTTGAGTCACAAAATGTTTAACCATCTTGTCTGACATCCCACCAAACACTATGTCATCCACATATATCTGAGCAATCATAACCTCTCCCTCTTCATCCTTTACAAACAGGGTTTTGTCTATTCCTCCTTTCCTGTATCCATGTTTAGTGAGAAAGGTGGTCAGTCTTTCATACCATGCTCTGGGAGCTTGCTTTAGACCATACAGAGCCTTCCTCAGCTTATATACATGGTCTGGACAACTTGGATCAACAAATCCCTTTGGTTGCTCCACATATACTTCCTCATTAAGGTACCCATTTAGAAAGGCACTTTTAACATCCATCTGAAATAGTTTGAACTTTAGGATGCAAGCAATTCCTAGGAGTAGTTTGATTGATTCAAGCCTTGCTACTGGTGCAAAGGTTTCATCAAAATCTACCCCTTCAATTTGTGTATATCCTTGAGCCACAAGCCTAACCTTGTTTTTTGTAACTACCCCCTGCTCATTAGACTTGTTTTTGTACACCCACTTAGTGCCAATCACATTAATGTCATCAGGCCTAGGAACAAGATCCCATACTTCATTCCTTGTAAAGTGGCCTAATTCTTCCTGCATAGCAGAGATCCAGTACTCATCATTCAGAGCTTCCTTGATGTTCTTAGGTTCTATCTTTGAAACAAAGCAGGAGCCTGAGATCACCTATCTTGATCTAGTGATGACACCTTTTTTGGGATCACCAATTATCAGTTCTTTAGGATGATCTTTCTGGATTCTGATGGAAGGAGGTTTGTTGGATGGCTCTGACATTGCCTCAGTTAGAGTGAAGTCAAGATTATCACTTTCTATTTCAACTCCAGTTTGATTGTCAGCAGATGTTCCAACATCATCAGCAACATCTGCATAGGCATCATCAATAATCACATTTATTGACTCCATTATAACCTTGGTTCTGGAGTTAAATACTCTGTAAGCTCTGCTATTTATGGAGTATCCAAGAAATATCCCTTGATCGCTCTTAGGGTCCATCTTCCTTCTTTGATCCCTATCAGCCAGAATGTAGCACTTACTTCCAAATACATGAAAGTACTTGACTGTAGGTTTTCTACCCTTCCAGACTTCATAGATGGTGGATAAAGTTCCCTTTCTTAGTGTGACTCTATTGTGGATGTAGCATGCTGTGTTCATAGCTTTAGCCCAAAAATACAGGGGTAACTTCTTGGCATGAATCATGGCTCTAGCTGACTCCTGAATAGTTCTGTTTTTCCTTTCAAAAATCCCATTCTGTTGAGGGGTGATGGGAGAAGAATACTCATGGTTGATCCCTTCTGAAGAACAAAAATCTGAGAATTTTTGATTCTCAAACTCCTTTCCATGATCACTTCTTATTCTGACCACACAGCTTGCTTTTTCTCTTTGGATCATATGGCACAGATCTTTAAATACCTCAAATACATCAGACTTTTCTTTGATGAAGCTTATCCAGGTATATCTTGAGAAGTCATCAACAACCACATAAGCATATCTTTTTCCACCAAGACTCTCTACCTGCATTGGTCCCATAAGTTCCATGTGCAATAATTCCAAGACTTTGGAAGTTGTCAGATGTTGAAGCTTTGGGTGTGACATCTTGGTTTGCTTGCCTATTTGACATTCACCACAAACTTTACTTTCATCAATCTTAAGTCTTGGGATTCCTCTTACAGCCTCTATAGATATGATCTTCTTTATTCCTCTGAGATAGAGATGACCCAGTCTTTAATGCCACAACTTCACTTCTTCTTCTTTGGCTAAGGAACAAGTAGATGTGAGGCTGAAATCTTGGGGTTCCCACATATAGCAGTTGTCTTTTGATCTGGCTCCTCTCATGACAACTTTTTGTTCTTTATCAGAAACTATGCACTCAGTTTTAGTGAAGTTGACACTGTAACCTTGGTCACATAACTCACTTATGCTGATCAAGTTAGCAGTTAATCCTTTTACCAACAACACATCATCTAGACTTGGTACACCTGAGCAGTCCAGGGTCCCAACTCCCTTGATTTCCCCTTTTGCTCCATCTCCAAAGGTTACATAGCTGGATGAGTGTGACTTTAAGTCCACTAACAGATTCTTCAGTCCAGTCATGTGCCTTGAGCAGCCACTGTCAAAATACCAGTCTTCCTTAGCAGATACTCTGAGAGATGTGTGAGCTATAGAGGAAACAACCTGCTTGGACCATTTGTGCCTGTTTTGAGGTTTCCTTTGATGCATCTACCCTGGGTAGTGTCCATCTCTAGAGTTCCAAGGTTGCCTGGTGACCTTGTTCTTAGGCATGTACTGGTAGCTTTGATCATCATAAAGACTAGCTTTAGGTATCCAAATTTTCTTGGTGACCTCTGTCTTCTGCTTAGGAGGATGCTGGGAACTGATTGGGGTATCCATGCAGCTTGTAGCAAAAAGGTTTGATGTGACCAAACCTTCCACAGTGATGACATCTCCATCTTTGATATTTCTTTTTCATCATGTTTTTGTCATGATGTTGAGACATCTGCTTGAACATCTTGTTTGGCTTCATGGGATTTGGAGTTGATTGGTTGGTGCTAGCCTCAAAGTTTTGAGCTTTATTAAATCCCAGCCCAGTCCTATCCCCTGAGTGCTTGTTGTTGTTGAGAATGGCATCCAATGTGTTTGAGCCACTGTTCAGCATTCTGACAGATTTGGACATATGCTCCATTTTGGAGTTGAGTAGGCTGACTTCACTTTTCAAAGTGTTAATGATCTCTAGATGACTTGCCTTTTCAGCCTTTAATTCCTCAATCTGCTTCTTCTGCTGTTTATTTTCCATGCATACTTCAGTGCTCCTTTTACACAGCATCCTGTAAGATGCTTCAAGCTCTTGAAATGTCAGATCATCATCACTGGATCCCCCTTCAGTTTCACATACTTCAGCTAAAGCAGTGATGTGCTTTGCAGATTCTTCTTCTGACTCACTACTTGAGTCTTCATCTGACCAGGACACAGAGAGACCTTTCTTTTGCTTCTTTAGATAGGTTGGACATTCACTTCTAATGTGTCCATACCCTTCACATCCATGACATTGGATCCCTTTTCCTTGGGTAGTCTTCTCATCATAGTTTGACCTTCTATTAGAGTCATAAGGTCTTTTATTCTCAGAGGTTGAGTTTCTTCCACTTGGTCTGGGCCTGTTTTCCATTCTTTTGAGGATTTTGTTAAATTGTCTTCCAAGCATAGCAATTGATTCTGATAAGTTGTCCTTAGAACCTGCTTCATGACTTTCTTCTTCTTTATCAGTGTTTGAGACCAGGGCTATGCTTTTGTTTTTCTTCACAATTGTATCATTCATTCCCATCTCAAAGGTTTGAAGGGAACCAATGAGCTCCTCAACCTTCATTGTGCAGATGTCTTGAGCTTCTTCTATGGCAGTAACCTTCATGTCAAACCTCTTTGGCAGTGATCTGAGAATCTTCCTTACCATCTTTTCATCACTCATCTTCTCTCCCAAGGCACCAGAAGTATTAGCAATCTCCAGGATGTTCATGTAAAACTCATGAATGGTCTCATCTTCCTTCATCCTCAAGTTCTCAAACTTGGTGATGAGAAGTTGAAGTCTTGACATCTTCACCTTTGATGTTCCTTCATGAGTAGTTTTAAGAGTGTCCCAAACATCTTTGGCTAGCTTACAGTGATGCACAAGCCTAAATATGTTCATGTCAATGCCATTGAATAGGGCATTTAAGGCTTTGGAATTTCCAAGTGCTGATTCTTCTTCCTCCTTGCTCCACTCTTCTTCAGGCTTCATCATTTTTGCCCCATCCTTATTGTCTTTGACAGGGTGCTCCCATCCTTTGTTAACTGCTTTCCAAGCCCTGCTATCAAGAGATTTCAAGAATGCTACCATTCTTGGCTTCCAGTAATCATAGTTGGATCCATCCAAGATAGGTGGTCGATTCACAGATCCTACATCTCTGTCCATGTTCCCAAAATTTGCAGTCCCTAGATCTCACCCAGATATACAGGCAGGGTGCCTGCTCTGATGCCAATTGAAATTCTGGGATCAGATACGTGATGTCGAATCAGATGTTTAAACACTTGAAATCTTAAACAAAAATTAATGAGCTGGTAAATTAAATAACACAGGAAATTGTTAACCCAGTTCAGTGTATCTCCACACTTACATCTGGGGGCTACCAAGCCAGGAAGGAAATCCAATATAAGTAATATTAATTATGGAGTTAAACCAACCAGTTTAATCCTTCACTTAATATCTACCCAAGGCAATTTCTACCTAAGACTCAACTTAGATATGAGTACCTACTCACTCCCCCTCAATCACACAGTGATCTTTACAATGATTAATAAAATTGAAGTCACACTTCAAACACAACAGCTTGATCTTACTTAAAAGTTTCAATCAAGACACAATTCACTTTTTGCTTAAAAGCTCATAAAGTGACAAACAATTAAAACCTGCTTAAAATAACCAGCTTCACAAACACCCTTTACAGTCTTCTAAAATTTGTGCTCTTTTCTGAGAGTTTTAGTTCCTTAAATAGATGCTTGGTTTGTGGGCTTTTTGCAAATTATCCAGACTTTGATAAATCCCACAGTCATCACCTTGAATTAGGGTTAGTTAGTTAGTTATCTCCTTGAATCAAGGTGAGTTAGTTATTCTGTTACACTGAAACCAGATAACTAAGCTTCCTAAAGATGCTACCTGACCATGAGCGCACGAGTGTGCATAGTAAACGTAACTGGCTTTATGATCTAGATGAGTCAAATTATAAACCGGGAGATTCTTGGTCCGAAGTTGAAATAGATCCAAAGACCCCCTCAAATTACTATGATTCGGATGATATGATAGAAGTCGAGAAGCCCGAAAAAGAGAAACTTAAACCTGCTAAGAAACCTACACCTACTACAAAATATCTTGAACTTACTTTAGAAAGTCTCCGAGCTGAGATGCAAACCATGCAGCATGACATCCACGACCTGCATATAGATATCATCACTCTAAGAGATATGGCAATGGACCAGTTTGAGTATTTGAGAGATGCGATAGACTCAATCCGCAAAAATCGTGGCTAAATTTCAACATCAACACTCATCAGACTTTTCTTGCATTTTTATAAAATTTCAGCATTTTAAATTTAGTTAAATTTGATTTTTAGTTGATTTTAAATTTTCAACTTATTTTGAATTATGACTCTTGCAATTTTCTAAGCTTTAATAAAGTACTTTGGTCTTGTTCTTAATTTGTGTGTCTTAAATTATGATTGTTCAAGTGTGTTAAGAATGCTCTTACCAAATATTAAAATTCATGTGTTATTAGTGTTTAAATATATTAGTTTGATGATATTATAATGCACTGCTATTTTGATGCAAATATTGAAATATTGTTTACCTACTGCTAGAAAAAAAATTCCAGTACTGATATAAGAAGTATACCTGCTATATTATTTATTTTGTTACCTACTACACACACCAGATGCATGAAAATAGTGTACAAACGCATTACATGTATAACAGACTGGGTAGAAACACTTTTTTTAGTTGTTTAGAATTTTGAGGTGGGACGACCGGCCTAGAATTGAGACGAGCGTCTCAGGTTTGTGACGACCATCACAGAACCCAGACGGGTGTCTCATGTTCCAGACCCTGTAACGTTCATCTTGCAATGGTTGTGATGACCGTTGCATCCCCACTACATTTTTCCCCAACGGTCATCCCCACTACCTTTTATAAAATCCCCACTACCAACTCCCATTTTCACACAACCCTTCAAAGCATCATTTTTGTAGAATTTTCTCAACCACCCCACTTTCTATTTCTTTTTTATTTATTTATAAATTGCAGCATTACTATCACAGTCCAAGCTTCACAAAAATTATATTTTCTTTGCTTTTCATCTTTTATTCTCCAAAACCTTTCTAAACTGGCAGAGCAAACACCCACAAACCTCATTTCAAGAGAAGGCGCCTCCAGAGTTCTCCAAAGGGCGCGTTTTATAGAGTTTTGTGAGATAACCATCAATGTCACTAGTTATGCTGACGAGAAGTGTCTGACTCGATTGGGACTCCTCGACAGCGTCAACTATTTGATCGAGAGAACTAATCTCACGACACTTTGCAAAAGCAACAGGGCCACCTACACCACAATTGCATTGGAATTTCTAAGTTCCTATGAGTACCACATACCCAAAGATGCAACAAAATTCCTAGAGGGTAATATCACTTTCCGCCTCTTCGGAAGGGAATTTTCCGTCACTCAGGAGAAATTCAGTGAGTGGTTCAGATTTCCATAAGGCGATGGTGTATATTTAACCACTCCAAATGATGGAGACTGGCATATTAACGCTTTTAATCTGTGGGAAGAGTTAACATGAGAAAGCCAGAAGACATGGGATGAGTTGTATGCAACTCATATCCATAACCCCACCATCCGCTATTTTCAGAGGGTGGCATCCAACATAATCTTCCGAAGGTTCAACAACTATAAAGTAAATCAGAGGGAGTTTTTCCTAATTTACTGCATTTTCCTTGACATCCGTGTGAACCACGTGGCTTTCATCTTTCACAACATTGAGTACATCTGCAATAAAGGGAAGGAACCCTTTTGTTTTGGTGGCATGATTACCGACATCGCACTTAAGCTGGATCTAGAGGAAAACCTAAACCAGTTGTATGGAACACCCTTCGTGTACCTTGATATAGAGTAATGAAAAGCCAGCCACCTAATCAAGCAAAGGAAGGATGGCAGGCACAACCTGGTTGTCAGGAACAAGGTCATCCGAAGCATCGTCTTACCCTGTCACACCAGGACATATGTGAGGGTCCGAGCCAACTGGAGCTATGACCTCAATGCTCTTTCACCAGGTGCATTTGCACAGGAAGAGCAATAAGCTGTCAGGATCGATGAGGTACAACTGGCTATTGATGAAGCTGAAACAGCTGATACGAGAGTCGCTGATTTTACCAGCACCAACCCCTCCACTAGACGCTGGCGAAGGAATCAACAACTCGCTTCTATGAATGGGGAGGATGGAGCTTGCTCAGACAGAGCAAGGAGGACTTATCGCTGCCAACACTGAAGCTTTGGGTGGTCTGACACGACAAGTTCAGGCGTTGCACGACTATATCCATCTTGAGGGTATACCAGACTATGTAGCGATATATGGACATAGAGCCCTTCGAGGCAGAGGCAGAGGCCAAAGACCACCACCACCGCAGGAGTAGTTTAGTAGTTTTTAATTTATAGCTTTTATTATTTTTATTGTTTTCCTTAGAAGTATACCTATATCTCGTAACATTGAGGACAATGTATGAGATAGTGTGGGAGAAGGTATTAGATTTCCCTTTCATTGTACGAAATAAAATTTAAATTAATCGAAATATTTAGTTTTCAAATTCTCTCCAGTATTTTAGCATTACCAGGAAAAAAATTCCTTTAGAATGTTTCAATTAACACACACTTTAAGTATATAGGTTAATAGGCTTTGTTAGAAACTAAGAAAAAACTTAACAAATTATACAGTCTTGACACCTTAAACCCTTAGAAGCGATATCGATTAGGATACCTATTATACCAAAATCTGAAGCTTTAGTTCTAAATTAGCCCCGAGTAGTTTATATTAGCAGTCAACACCGCTTGAAGTACAAGCTACGTGGAAAGCCAATGCAAATAAATGATTGACCTAAAAATTGCCAAAAAGAAGAAAAAGAAAAAAATATATATATTATGCAAGCCATTGGTAAAACAATTAAGCTGCACAAAAGGCAAAGAAAAAAGACTGATGTCAGTTTATTCAGAGGAGTCTGGTTCTGAACTCGGTAGGAAGAATTAATATTCGATCCCCCACGACTTACACTCAGTGTGATAAAGGGTTACCACACTTGTGTACCAGACCCCATATGAATAGAAGGATCAAATTCACTAACAGGCTATTCCACTATGCGCGTGCAAAGGTAAAAGGTTTAATGTGATTGCGTCGGAATGAAATCGGGTGAAATAGATACATGAGCATTAAGTTGAGTTATAATAGCATGATTCAGATTGGTTTGTACGAGGTGTTTAAGAACGTTATTCGTTATTAGTGTCATTAGTGTATTTTTGGTGTTCGAGTTAATATTGGTTATTTTTACATAAAGTCGCACTACCACGTACGAATAGGTGATGTGTTTTGTGTTTGCATATGAAGGTATTTTATTCAAAACATATTTGATTGTTTGCTTGAGGACAAGCAAAGATTCAAGTTTGGGGGAATTTGATAACTCGAATTCGTATTGATTATTTAATGCGGTTTCCGATTGTTTAACATGTTAATTTATGCATTTTGGATGATATTATGCGAGAATTGTGTTTGTTTTATAGATATTTGATCAAACATGACTTTTGGAGGAAAAAGTATAAAAGGAAGCTTATTGGACAAGAAACGAGGGAAAACTGAAGAAAAAGAGCAAGAAAAGTCCATTATGCATAATCAACATGTGGGACTCCCGTCTCAACTTTAAGTTGGTCGTCTCATATATGAGACGCCCGTCTTAATGCTAAGGTGACTATCTCAACATCCAACTTGCCCGTCTCACTTTTAAAACACTCGTCTCAAGTCAAAATTCCAGAAACCTAAATTACGAAACATAATTCAACAGAGAGAGTCGTTATGAGAACCTTTCGCTACAACCAGAGAATTTTCCTCCACCCTAATCAGCTCAGTCCATGCAACTCAGTTCAAAGCCCAATAAAAGTCCAAGCCTACAAATTCTTAGCAAACCTAAACCACTGCCTATAAATAGAAGACACTGCATTTTGCAAGGGAGCTTGGTTCAAGTCCAATTTCTTCCGTTTTCTTTCGTTCGAAGTTCGCAAGTTTATTTTTCAACATTCATTTTTATTTTTCTTTACTGACCCCTAGTGATAGTTTCCATCATTAGGAAACTATCACCATTTTAATTGTTTCCAACCACTAAATTATTATTTACTTTTCAAGTTTTCGGAAGTTTGGTTGATCAAGAACATTGCAACCAGGTTTCTAATTTTTAATGCTTTATTATTTATTTACCGTTGCATTTATTTATATTATGAATTCCTTTTCCATCTACCTTTCTTTGTTCTTATTTAATATGTCTGGCTAAACCGTTAATCGGTATGTAGTTGTCTATCTGAACAAATTCGGTAGAATTAGGCTATTGCTTTAAATTAAGTTATTTTTTGGTTTTGATTTCTTGTTTTAAATAACTTTCACTATGAGAGTAAGAAAGTATAAGAGATTAGGATTAAGACCACGGGAGTGTGAGATCATAATCAGATAGCTGAAATCAGACATTTGTTTTAAATACAGCGGAAGCGCTTTAAAACCAATTAGAACCTTTAGGTTTCCAAAACATATTTCTAACTTGAATTGACACAGCGAGAGCTCTCAATTGAACTTAGGAGTATAGTAATAGGCAAGACCATGAGAGTGTGAGTCAACGACTTTTAAACCGAGATTTTCTACGGAGAGATAACTTAACAAACGTTAATAAGTCGAACCTCTATTGAATTTGCGAAGGCGAATCAATAATGTACCGATATTTTTACCATTAATTTAAATTAATTAATTCTTCATTTTTCTTAAAACTTAAAACATTGCTTGCCTTAGCTAAACATAGTAACATCCGATAGCACTAGGTTGATTATCGAGTCTCTGTGGGATCGATATCTTTTATTACTACGTGATAGACTGTGCACTTGCAGTTAGTAACCGTTAGACTCAGAAAGTTGTCACCGCTAAAATCAAATGTCATTCAAGGCCATCACTGTAATCCCAATTTGGATTACTAACTTAACACTCCATTCAAGGTCATCAATGTAATCCCACTCTAGATTACTAACTCAAAATGTATTTTTAAAAACAAATTATTTATTTATCAAAAAAGTTCCAAGGACTCATAGTTTCTCAAAAATTCATCATTTTTAAAAAAAATTATCAAAAGCTCATATTTTCTCAAAATCCCCAAAAACCTTGAAAAGTTTACAAGTAATAACTCTACTAAGACAATGATGAGAAACTTCCTCAATTTTCTCTAACAAGCCTCCAAATGCACCATGAATTCGCATACCATATCAGTAAAACAAAAGATGTATGCCATCTCCCCTTCAAACAAGCCCCCCACGCCCTCATATGTTCACCACACAAAGCATTTTCCCAATAAGGGACACCCACCTATTATGATATTTTCCTCCACACTAGCCTTATTCTTGGGCATACAAAAAATAGGTTGTTGATGTCTTCATCATTCCTAAAACAAAATATGCAAACTTTTTAGTGGACATTACTAATCATGTGCCTAATAAAAAGATTATAACGAGTTGGAAAATTAGATGGAAAATTAACATCCAAGTCAAGCACATATGCAACAAGCAAAATCCTATCATAGTAAGATTTGATAGAAAATTATTTATGAACACCATAAGACCATATAAAGCAACCATGACTACAATTTGAAGGAGAGACTTCAGCCAACAACAACATAATATTAGACAATTTGATCACTGCTGAACTGTTAAGAAGATCAGAGTTGTAACCAAGATCCCACACCCAATCCATCCCCACCTAGAAGCCCATTTCCTCCACTACAACCAAATTTCTATCTGAGATTTCGAACAGACCTGGATATAGTTCCTTCAAGGAAAAATTCCCCAACCACTTAGTCGACCAAAATGGCATAAGATGTCTTTTCCCAAGCCTACACGTTATAGACTCATAAAAACCAGCCACTTCGATTGAATCAGAAAAGCACATAAGAGTTTTCCACCACAATGATTCATGGTACACGATTCTTGTTGCCTCTTTAGAGAATAACATGTAGATAAAATTTCTATATCTATGCATAATAATGTCACTCCAAATGGCATCCCTCTCCATAAGGAATCTCAAAAGCCACTTAGTAAGTAAAGCTTTATTAAACAGACCTTCATCCTCAATACCTAGACCACCATTAACCTTGGGAAGGCACACAAATATGCAACTAATCCAAGCTACTTCTGGATTTTCCAACGAACCTGGCCAAATGTACCTCTTTTGAATTAATTTGATCTTCAAAATCACTTTGGTAGGCGCTCTATAAAAGGCTAGGTGATGCACCAACATGTTAATCAACACAAACTTAATGAGAGAAACCTTCCCTCCTATCGAAATAATTATTCCCTTCCACAAAGACAGACGATACTTAAGGCAAGAAATGATCGGGTTCCAAAACGTCACACGTTTGTGGTTTCCTCATATAGTCAATCCAGGAAATATGAAAGGCAAAGTTTCCTTTTTTTCACGCCAAGAAATGGGAGCAGCCTTCAGAAATGAATCTTGAACACCCACTCAGTCTACTTTTACAGGAATTGATTTTTAATCCCAAAGCCATCTCAAAATCCCTTATAATAGATTTAAGGCCCTAATGGTTACGCCAAGATCCATCGTAAACTAGAATGGTATCGTCATCAAATTGTAACATGTTGATTGAAACCTCCCCATCCATGTTAAACCCCTCGGGGATACCCAACTCTTCTTCCTTTCTAACCATATTAGCCATATTTTCAACTACCAAGGCAAACAAGAAAGGAGACATGGGGTCTCCCTATCTCAGCCCCTAGAAGCCTTAAAATCATTAGTAGTTCCACCATTGACCAATACATATAAGTAACTAAAGAACATTCCACCCTTCAACCATTTAAGCCATTTGTATCCAAACCCCATAGGCACAAGTGTTAGAGCAAGATTTATTCATGACATATTCCTTTTGGGTTTTGATGATAAAAAGTATTGAAAGTAAAATGGTTTATTTGATGCGCGTTACATGTGTGTAGGTTCTTATAATTGTAAATATTATAGCCATAATCTGTTTTACATTAGCACACTTGAGAGTTGTTGAATTGCTAGCTTCTGGTGGCAGAATCTGAAGAACATTTTCTAGTGTTGCTTAGCGCAGACTCTGAAGCTGAAAGTGTCAGCATTAGATAAGTCATTACCCTTAGTGAATGTATATTAGCTTCTTGTACCATTCAAATTTGGTGATAAAGTTGGAGCTATATGTGCTGCAGAAAGCAAGTTGTATTGTCTAATTAGTTTGTCAATAGAGTCTACATATTGCAAGGCTCAAAAAAGGTTGGCATGCCTTATGAATATCTACTCTCAACGGCTTTATTAGTACAAAATATCTTGAAGTCTCAAAGTTTAAACATGTTACACATTGTTTCAAGATCTTTTGGTGTATCTATCTTCAACGACTCTTGTACTATAGAGCAAAAGCAAAGACTCTGATCATGTTACCTCTCCAACGGCTAGTTTCTGAAAAGGCTATATATATATATATATATATATATATATATATATATATATATATATATATATATATATATATATATATATATATATATATATATATGGCTGAAGGTTCAAGCTGAATCTTTAACAAGGATTATCCAAAAGAAGGAGTAACAAGATCAGCAAGTATCAACACCATTGTATATGCATATTTTCTGTTGTAATTGCAAAAGCCTTAAGATTTCTTACCATTGTATATCTTATAAATCTTAAGAGCTTTAGGTCTCTGTTATGGATATTTCCCATACCTCTGATACTGATATCATGTACACCTTGTTCTCTATTCGGTTGGACTTGTTTAGTAGTAGATTAAAGTTTCTTGCTATGCTCTTGAGCAGAAGTCTTGTCTCATTGGAATTCAAGCAACAAGACTCGAGCTAAGATGCTTGAGCTACGTAAGTATCTTGTTTTGCGCTTGAGTATTACAAGTATTAATCAAGTAGGTTTATTGAGCAAGGTGTCGCTCCCCGGATTTTCATCCCGGTACAAACGCGAACTGTCGGCGATGTTGGAGGTTGAAGTTGAATAGAGTCACCAGCTAGGCATTTTTATCCCGAAGGAAAGGTAATACTGCATAAACCTAGGAGGATATGGACAAGACGGTTGTGAACCAAAGAGACTGAGTAAGGGGGTAGGTTACGACCTGGGAAGGTATTAGAACCCAGACCGTTCGTCGTACTCGACGGGATCCACGCTTACTTGATTGTGTTTAAAAGGGGATAGTGTATGTGGTAAACTGTGTATGAAAGGCTAGGGAGAAAAGGATATACAGAGTGTCAGTGCAAAGAAGGAAATGAGTGCTCAAAACTGAGGCTAAGGAAAGAGAAACTGGGAAGAGGAGAGGGGGAGACAAAGAGACTTTTGTTCGATAACCGTTATGTTATGCCTACGTATCCTCTCGTGCAATGAGGAAGTCAGAACACCGTAGTTCGACTCAAAGAGACTAAGATGATTTTGTTGTGAACTGCTTGCTTGTCTATGCTCAAGTGTATGACTCTTCTGGCTCGAGTGCTAACTGTCTTGCATTAGATGGAAGAAGCGAGCTCGCGTTTTCAGAGTGAGTATGATGAGAAAAAGAATCCTGAGGGATACGTTTATTGTTTGTTTTTTGTGTTTTCAGTTTTTTTTATAGTTTTTGGTGTTTTGCATAAGATAATGAGCTTAAGCCTTAATCAAGGGTTGTAAACCCATTATATCACCCATGATTAGGGATAATGAGTCTACTTAAGTATGATATGAAAATATCAACTTAAATTACCCTAATGATGCAGGATTAAAATCATTAACCTACTTGTGATTATTAAGTGTTTTTGGATTTTGTTTTGTGTTAAGTAATGAGTTTAATCTCTAATCAGGGATTAATGAACTGATTACACCATCCTAAGAGAAGGATAATAGATGAGAACACTTAAGATGAGGAAGACTCCTCAACTTAATCCATGGTTAGGGATTAAAATCATTATATAACAAGCCTTTATTAAAGTGGATTTTAATTAAAGATGGGATTAAGAAATGGATTTTATGTTTGTAAGACTAAACCTGAGGAGGACTTGTCCATTGAACACTAGGGTTAGTCCCTCTGAACCAATAGGCAGAGATGTAACCCTAATATAAGGCCCAAGTTACAAGCTTAAGTCTTAATGCTTATTAGGTGTTTTGATTAGGAGTTGTAAAAAACTTAAAGTTTTAACACTAAGTATTAAAGTTATACACTCCATCCTAAGATAAGGATACAGGCATAACCCTAATTCAGAGCCCCAAAAGTTTAACTGTTTAGCCTCGATCATGAGATGACAAGCAGAGACTCAAGGAGACTCAAAGGTAAAAACTAAGGGAGACTATGTACAACCCTAAAGTTATCATGCTTGGATATTCCTATGGTTTGTGAGGCTTAGAGAGAGATCTTCAAATGGCCACCAAGGAAGAAGAAACAGATGAAAAGAGAAGAGAAAGGAGAATAGGTTACTTACTTCCTGAAGAAGTTAAGAAACCTGAGAGAAAGAAAAGGAGCAAGAGAGAGCACAAGTGAGTCAAACTCACTTCAAAGACAAATAAAGATGCAAATGAAAAGATAAGAAGAGATTGGATGTGGAGGCAACTCCACATCCTAAACAACTTACCTGAAGCCCCTGAAATGGTTAGTATGAATGCATAAGACATGAAACAAAATGAAATAGGGCAAATGAAGATGAAATGATCAAGACCAGAAGTGCAAACACAATGCAAATTTGTTATGAAGTGATGCAAAGTCAAGTACAATGCTTATGTATGATCACACAAGAGATGAGATGTAAAGGAAAACATGTTAGAAGCTTGAAATCAAATGAATACACATAAGAAGTAATGAATGCAAAACATACCAAATGGATGCAACAATGATCAACCAATGTTCACACATGTCCTAAGGTATCTAAGATGACATGAAAATGCATGAGATGTCATGACAAGTTCACATGATGAAGGTATGCAAAGATGAATGCAAATGAACATGGCAAATTAGGGTTTTAAGAAAGTATGAGATGCATATGATCAAAACAGAAGCAAGACACATGATAAAAAATTGAAATTGCAACCAAATGAACCCTAAACACACATAAGATCACTACCTAAAGGTGGAAGTCAGAAGTTATACCAAAGTCAAGTTATGGTTCTTCTAAGTTAGGCTAGGGTTTTGGGTACTTCTTCATGAAAAATGCCAATCAAATAGAAAATGCAATGCAAAAATATGAATTAAATACCCTAGATACTACATGAAAATTATGAAAGAATGCAAAAAGAACCATGCACAAAATCATCTTGGTTAATCAGAAATGAATTTTTGAAGTTAGGGTTAGAAAAATAAGGAATTTCGAAACCCTAATTCATGGTTAATTGTCAAAACATGATCAAACCCTAAAATAAATTTGTAAGATGAGTTTGTAAATTGTTCTAAATATGTAAGAATGCTTCATGATTTTTTTTGTGATTGTTAAATACCTAAAAGTATTTTTAATTAATTAAAATGAATTAATTAATTAAATAATACAATTAAATGATTTAAAAATATATTTTTAATGCAAAAATTATAAATAAAAATGTTTTTGGTTTCTGAAAATTATTTAAAGACAAATTGCAAAAGATCATATTTTTAAAAATGATTTTCTATTTTAAATAATTAAAGGAAACCAATGCAAAATAAATAAAAAGAAAATGAAAAGTAATTGAAATGAGAGGCCCAGATTGCGTGGGAGATGGATCAAGGGCCAGGATTGCAAGTCAGCTTGACTTGAGGTATGAGGATCCAAGGGATCAGATTTAAACCTTGCTTACGTGCGTGATCCAAGGGTTGAGGCTCATCCTGAGTTAATTAATTATGATTAAATTAATTAATTAATTATAATTAGGGTTTAATGATAAATTTGGACCATTCGTACACTAATTAAAAACAGATCCTAAGGCTGATATTCAATCTGGCAATGTTAACCCTAATTATTCCTAATGACTCTCAGGTGACCGAAGATAAGCTCCGGTCATCTTCTCCGACCAGCCCCTCAACCTAACTTCTTCTACAGGCCACTAAACACCATCAAATATGCCCAGAAACATTCCCCACACCCCCAGGAACACGAATCAATCATCAAACATCACTTATAACACATGAACAAGCAGAATCGAAGCAATCAAAGAACACGGGAAAAATTTCAGAAGTTCATAAAATGCTCATTTCTTCATCATTTTTTATTCTAAAAGCATCTACATGATCCCTAGAGCATGCATTTTCATTTTATAACAAAAAATCAAAGCTTTGAGACAAAGTATTCTTGAGTATACCTGAGCTGGTGACCTGACAATGTGAGCTTTCAGAGCCTCCCCCATGTGCAAATGGCCTCCTTTGGACCTCCTGAAGTTAGTGGAGTGCTTAGAATGCTTTGAAAGTGGCTGATTTTTTAGGTCTAATTCTGATGTAGCAGAAATGGAGGTTTTGATATGTGGTGTTTCAGGCCATTTTGATGGTTGATTCTTGTTCTATGGATGATATGTGATTGATTGGTGAAAGAATTTTGGAAGTTTGATGGTTGGTTTGAGAGAATCAAAGAGAGGAAGTTTTTTAGGGATTTTGTGCAATCTGATGCTTGTGTTCTTCTGAGCTCTTATGTGTTATGTTTTATGATCTTTAGGCAATGCATAAACAATTGAGATAAGTCAGAGGAGTGGATATGCACTGTGGGATTGGTATGGCTCAAATGGCAAAAAAGTCAAAGTTTGTGTACTTGAAGCATGGGCCATGGCAGAAGTGATTTAAGACCTTGAGCTGCTTCAGCTGGTTTCAAGGAGAGCCTTTGGATCAAATGTTATGAGTTGTGTAGCTTGGATCATGAGTTTTCAAAGGTTTTGCATTTTCACAACTTTGACATTTCTTGAGAAGCAAGTCATGAAAACCCTAGGTTCTTTGCCCAATTCTGATCTTTAGAAGTTGTTTGATCATGGCATGATGTATTTGAGTGGATTAGAGGTCACATAAAGGCCTGAAATACAATTTTGCACATTTCCCTCTTTGACATGAACTTGAAAATTATGTGATTTTTGCCAACTTTGATCCATTATAACTTGAGTTCTAGGATGAATCAAGAGGAGTTCTTGTACTTTTTGAAAATGGGAAGATCCAATCTACAACTTTCATGTTTGAAGAAATTTCATTTGAAGCCCTTTTGATCAAGAAAGATGAGGTTGAAATTCTTTCCCAAAATGGAAAGTTTTCATTACAAGTCATGTCCAAAAATGGCAACATGCAATGGCTCACAATTCTTCAATCTTGTGAACTTTCAACCATTCCTAAGACCAAATAAAGTTCATAAGACCTCAAATTGATGAAGATGACCCTTTGGTACCCTTGTTGGTGGCCTCAGATGCCCTGATTCTAACTTTTCTTGCACAACAAGTTACCATTTGATCAGATGACTTCCACAAGGAATTTTTGCTTCAAATTTGATACACATGCTCCTTATTACATATATAGACCAATAGAATCAAGAATGGCCAAAAAATTTAAGTGTAAGGGCCTCAATCCCAAAACCCTAATTTCTGATCATCTGTGCAGGAGCCCTGAGCCTGCCTGGGTGGCTCTGCAATCTCTTGTGATATTTTGACTTTCAAGAACCCTTGAAGGCATAATATGATCATAGAAAACTCATGGACCCTCTTGGAATGCCTCATGGCCTCTGAGATAGCTCAAACCACTTCTAAGATTCACCTTATCACAAACCCTAGTTATGCAGCTTATGCAGTGAAATAACTATGCAGTGTGAGATGGTATGCTTATGCAATGCAACATGAAGGATCACAAACCAAGGTGTGAGAAAAAAGAGAGGGCAAATTTGGGGTGTTTACACAAGGGAAGTCTCGGGCGAAGATGCTTGAGCCACGTAAGTCTAATTGCTTAAGTGCTTGAGATTGGAAGTTTTAATCAAGTGGATTCATTGAGCAAGGGAAGTCTCGACCAGTGAGGCGTGAACAAAATTCTTGGGTCTGTGGGACTTGAATAGAAGTCTCGGAACTTAGGGGTTCAAGAAAGGAAGTCTTGGTCTGAGGGGCAGGAGTAGAAGTCTCGCCTAGTATGGCTTAGAGCAGGAGCTTTGGGCTGAGAACCTAAGCAAGGAAGTCTCGAGTCAAGATACTTGAGCCACGTAAGTCTCATGGCTTAATTGCTTGAGATGTAAAATTCTTAATCAATGAGGTTAATTAAGCAGAAGTCTTGAGTTGTAGGCTTAAGCAAGAAGCCTTTGACCATGGGTCTGAGAAAATGTAAAAGTCTCATGCATAATGCATAAGCGATTGTAATCATGATTTGATTATAGTGAAAATATATTGTGAAGCAATGGGACTGGACTACTCTTTGTTAGGAGAGAAACCAATATAAATCTTTATGTATTCTACTATTATTTATTTTCTTTTGTTAACATTCCGCTAGTAAGGTATAAACAGAATCTGAACACCAGTTCAAATTCTGAACTCTAATCAGAAGTAAACTAAGAAAACATAAAACACAATTCAACCCCTCATTCTTGTGTGCTTTTAACACCTTCAAGAAGCACCTTCGCCAAAAAATTCCAATATACTCAATCATAGATTTTAGAAAAATCTATTTTAAATAAAAGCTAACTCCTTTTATTTCTCTTAGCAAAATCAATGACTTCATTTACAACCACTACCCCATCTAAAATTTTCCTCCCAGGGATGAATGCAGTCTGAGATTTTGATTCAAGCTTACCAATAATAATCTTAAGCCTATTAGCCAAAAATTTATAAAGGATTTTATAAATACAACCGACAAGGAAAGTAGATTTAAACTCATCCAATACCTCAAGGACTTAGGAACCAAAGCGATGAATGATGAAGACATTGATTTAGGAAGATTAGTAGAACTTTGGAACTCCTTAATGCAACTAACTACATAATTGCCAAGAAAATCCAAACATATCTTAAGGAAATCCAGATTAAAGCCATCAGGACTGAGACTTTTAATACCCTCACCATCAAACACAGCCAAACATATTTCACCCCGATGAAAAAAATTCCTCTAGCCTCAACTTGTCCTCTTGGGTTAGTGTAACCAAGTCTGAGAGATCCAGTGTAGGCCTCTGATTAGTACCTTTCTTAAACATGTTAGCAAAGTGATCTATAACAACTTGCTTTTATAAATATGACATCCTCTATCAAGGAAGAACCAAGTCTAAGGGCAGTAATCAAATTAACTGTGGTTCTTCTCTTTAACATATAGTGAACGTACTTAGAATTGGAATCCTTATCCTTTAACGATTTAGCCCTTGATTTTTGTTTGAGAAGATTTTCCTTCAACGTAAGACTATTCCACACCTCCGCTTGAACCTCTCCCCTACTAACCACATCCCTCTCAGAGATTACATCCTCTACTCTCACCATCCCCTCCTCTAATGTATTCAACCTTTTGACACCTTCCTCAACTCTCATGTAATACTCCATATTCCCTTAATTTCTCATTTGGGTGTCAACTTAAATCAACCCAGTTCTTGTGTACTTTACCTTTTACAGTTTGGGCAGTTTGAGCTCTCCAAATGCTCTAAATGCTATCAGGTGTTGCAAAATGCTATCAGGTGTTGCTAAATGCTATCGGACGACGAGTGCGTAATCGTCTTGCAAAATGACAAGAAGAAGCAAGTTCGCGGACGGAGCGAAGGAGATGAGAAAAGAATTCCCGAAGGAAAGACGATTATTGCTTGTTTGTGTTTTTTAGAGATTTTTATTTGTGTGGCACACGAGAATGAACTCAAGCTCTTTTCTATGGAATGTGCACTTGCTACTATATTCCAAGATGGAATAATAGAACAAGCACACCAAGCAAGGAGAACTTCTCCAAGACTTGTTTCCAAAGGCAAGGGCCTAATTTCATTGACTTGTTGAATTTATTAAGTGTTTTAGTGATTAAAGATGAAGAAGTATTTTTTAGGATTTTTCTTGATGAAGATGACTTCATGATCCGACTTGTGCATCATGCTAGACAAATGCACTATTCCAAGATGGAATGAATACATATGCCTCATGGAATAAGTCTATTACACAAGAAGCCACTTCTTTTTATTAATGTTTTTTAGGTTTTGTTTTGAGATGAGAAGAGAAAGAAACTAAAGGATAAAAAAGGTAAAAGTCTAAAATGGGGAAAGACTAATCCTAATGTTATCATGCAAAAGAGGTCCTAAGGTTAGTGAGGTTTCAACTATCCTAATGAAGAAGAAAGAAGAACCAAAGAGGAGAAAGAAGAAGAGGAAGCAAGAGCTAGCAAGCAACTTACTCCTCTAAAAAGAGATAAGTTGCTCCTAGAGGGGGAGGAAAATAATTGCAACACATGATGGCATAAGGCACATCAAAAAGCACAAGGAGAAAGCACTTAAAAAGAGAGAAGGATGAAGAATTGAAATGTGGATGAACATCCACACTTCTCTTACCATAAGCCCCTGCCATTGTTAGCAAATTCCAACACATGTTCATCAATAAAATCATGGCAATGACATGCTCAAAGTCCACACCAATCAAGATCAAATAATCATGCCAAACATTGCACATTCAAACATTTACGTGTCGAGAACACGGAAGCATGCATCAATCAGCAAGGAAATCACCCAAAAAATCATATTCAATGATCATATAATGATCCATGGCATTTAAAACAAGTAAGGGGATTAAACATGCTTGAAATAAGGCAAAAATGGCCTACTGCTTCAGTGTTAACCGGTTAACCAAAGCATTAACTGGTTAACCATGCCAAAACCTACATAAAACAACACAATTCAGGTGCGTTAACCGGTTAACCAATCTGTTAACCGGTTAACGCTGTTAAAACAGCAGCAAAAACCTGCAAAAAACAGCTCACAACCAGCTTATTCAAATAATCTTACACCAAACCAGCAAGCATTTGAACATGAAAATAATGAATCAATTCACATTAAAAGGCATCATGGAGCTTATGAACATTAATACATAGATCCAGTTACCAATAAATCAATCAATTCAAGCAACACAAGCAAATATGCAAGCACATGGTGGATCTAAAACGCAAGCATGCAAATAAGCTAAAACAGAACTAGATCTGAAATTAACCAACCTACAAAGTTGAGGTATGAGTTGGTAATTGTTGATCGAGCTGAAAACGATAGATCTCGCGCAAAACCTTGAAGATTCGGTGCAAAATAAATGCAAGAACAAGATCTTGATGCAGAAATTTTGATCCAATAGCACTTCTAGATCCCAAACCAGATCAGAATCACCAATTAAACCAGCAAAAAGATGCAAGGAAGCTATGAATGGAAGTCTAGTTCCAAGATCTACACACCTCAAGGCAAGGTTATGTGATCTTCAAAGAGGAACTTTGAGTGATTTGGAAAATTGGGAGAGAAATGTGAGAGAATTGTGAGTGAGAGGAGTGAAAATTCAGAATGAGAATGAAAAAAAATGAGGGAGTCCCCTTTTGGTTTGGAGAGAAATGATTAAATATGGTTTAGGTTTGGGGCCCAAAAATTAGGCTTGGGATCCAAAATTATGGTTTGGGAGTGTGATCAGGATGTAGCAATGGGATTAGGCTTGGACAAGTGCTCTAGATCCTTCTTTTTAATTTCCAATTAATTCAAAATGAATAAAATCAGAAAATGGAAATTGGAATAAAAATCACACATGCTGAATTTGCTGCTGGAAATTCAAAATTCGTGGTCGTTAACCGGTTAACCAATCCGTTAACCGGTTAACGCCGGTGAATTTTGAATTTCCCTCCTTTTAGTGGGAACCTTCAGAAATAAGCCGGTGCCAACCTTTTTGATCTGATTTTGATCCTCAATCCTTTCTTTAGGCTTTGACCCTGATGTCAACCTTGTAACCTGCCTTGTGAGCTTTGAATTTCCCTGATGATTGATCATTTGCCTTATGCGGGAACATGCAAGTGCCATGCTTAATTTTTCTATGCAATATGCTAAGGACATGACATGCTGATGATGATTATGATATGATGATGATGAGGAGAGGGAAAATTTGGGGTGTTACAGCTGCCCCTATTCAAGCAACTGTTAATCTGAAAAGGACAGTAGCACGACTATCGACCGTTCAAGATGAACTGTTGTTGAATACCAAGAAGACATAAAATTGGCACTCTGCTGGAGAATGCAAGCAATGGGAAATAAACCCAACCAAATGATGCTTTGGCGACTGAAGTGGGGAGAAAGCAGACGAGTTCCTTCCAAGTTGAATTGTTACTTCGGATAGAAAAACCTAGATAGACGAGTCTTCCTCTAACAAACCTGTTACGCCAGGTACTGGACATACGAGCCCTCTTCAAATAAACCTGTTACGCCAGGTGCTGGACATACGAGCCCTCATACATTTTGTAATATATGACCTGAGATAGACGAACCTCCTTCAGATAAACCTGTTACGCTAGGACCGGTGATGCACTTAAGTTTGTGGGATAGACATGCATAATCAGGATAGACGAACCCTCCTCATATGTTATCCGTAGACATATGGTTTAAGACAGACGAGACTTATTTGAGCAAACCTGTTACGCCAGGTGCAACATTAGGATTTGACGAACCCTCTTCACGAATCTTGCGTAGATACGTGGTGCTTGAGACAGACGAACCTCCTTCGAATAAACTTGTTACGCCAGGACCGGCAACCATTTTGACGTTTAATCCCACCTTCAGGACTTCAAACCTCTTCAATACAGATGAGTATTGGATGATCATCAAGAGAACATAGACGAGTGCCATAAGTCAATGATACAAACGAATATCGGACGATGATCTAAGGAACGCAGACGAGAGCCAGAAGTCAATGATACAAACGAATATCGGACGATGATCTAAGGAACGCAGACGAGCGCTTCAGGCGACGATACAGACGAATATCAGCCACTGATACAGACGAATACCAGTGATCCAAAACAGACGAGCATTTGGAGAAGCGATACAAATGAGTACCAGAAATCCAACACATACGAGAATTTGGAGAAGCGATACAGAAGAGTACTAGAAATCCAACACAGACGAGCATTTGGAGCAGCGATTCAGACGAATACCATAAATCCAACACAGACGAGCATTTGGAGAAGCGATACAGACGAGTACCAGAAATCAGAGCAGATACCAAATCAACATTCATACGGATATAAGTCGACACAGACGAGTGTGGGGGCGATACTGAAGAGTATCCAACACGCTTCAAATAGATAACAAACACAGACGAGTGCTGGAGAAAGCATATGAGCAACCAACTGAATTGTCAAACACAGACGAGTATCGAGCACCAAATAGAGGTTACACACAAACGAGTGTTGAGGAATGCAGACGAGAAATAAATAAATATCACACACAGACGATTGTTGGGTGGTGCGGACGAGCATCAGTATTTTACCAACCATAAGCGACTGCTGGGGAAAGCAAACGAGCAATGACATCCCAGTAATAAACACGACTCTGCCGGGGATAAAACTCACGACCGAGCGAGTACTGGGGAGTGCAGACGAGCAAAATATGAGCAACCGTCGAATATCAAACACAGACGAGTGCTGAGGAAAGCATGCGAGCAACGAGCAGAATGCGAACACGTACGAGTGTTGGGGCAATGCGGACGAGCACTAACAGGTGTAAACACGGATGAGTGTTGAAGAATGCTGATAACCAGTCAATAAACACAAACGGGCACCGAGAATTGCAGCGAGCAATTAAAAGCCTAGCAAGAAACACGACCCTGTCGGGGAGAATATTTCATAGACGAGCGAGTGCCGGGAATACAGACGAGCAACCAGTTGATATCAAACACAGACGAGCGGCAAGCATCAAACGGATGTTACTCACAGACGAGTGCCAAAGAGTGCAGACGAGCATCAAACAGGTATTAAACACAGACGAGCTCTGGGAAGTGCATACGAGCAACAACAGATTTCGAACACAGATGAGTGTTGAAGGGGATGCATACGAGCACAAAATGGCTTGCCCAACACAGACGAGTGTTAGGAGATGCAGACGAGCCTCAAGACGGAGACCTAACACAGACGAGTGCTAGGAAATGCAGACGAGCACACTTCGAAATGCCCTGATTGGCAACAAATAATCCCGACTCAGCAGGGGAATCTGGTCAAGAGGCTTTGCCGATGCCTAAATCTGACTGGGGAGATGAATGACAGCCTGTATCGTCACATGGCCAAAATGGATTGGCGACTTCTCTGGAGAATACTCCAATGATGGGAGTGAATCTCGATTATGACTCTGCGGGGAAATGACGACCTTCAAACCCGGCTGGGGATGATGCTTGGTCAAACCCTAGCTAGGGACTTCACTGGGGAAACAAGCATTCAGTGTTGGCTGGGGTAGCTGCTTGGTTAAATAACCCTTGCTGGGGAGAGAATTTTGACAATTCTAACTCTGTGGGGAAGTAAGGCCTTCAGCTGCCTACTGGGAATTCATTATGGAAAATAACCCGCTTGGGGAGAAGAATTGTTCTATAAACCTTGAAGCTTCGCTGGGGAAACAATCAAGACCTCCTGGCAACACTTGGTTGAGGGGTGAAACATGAACGAATGTCTGCAGTACCCTATCCTCACCGGCCAAAAATAAATTGGAGAACTTGCTGGGGATACTTCAATGATGGTTGCATACCGCTCATGAACTTTGAGGAAGAGACGACCTCCCGACCTTGCTGGGGAATATCTGGTCAAATCGTCTTCTGACCGCCAAAGCTCCCTTCAGTTGGGTTTGAAACTCCGCTGAGGATTTCACTTGCTCTAGCTCAGCTGGGGATGATTCCATCTGAACACTACTGGGGAAAACCTATCTTTCTTGTGAAGAAATGCCACTATTTGGGGATATCACCATCTTTGATTAGATTTGAAATTCTGCTAGGGATTCCAATTTCCACGGCTCTGACCTGCAACAACAATATACACACATGTGCCTCGGGGACTTGCATGGTATGATCTGCTCATCCATTGTCACCCGACACTCAAAGACAGTTTTAATTGTTTCCCTGCCATGTCAATTTTTTTTCCAGAAAAATCAACATGTTTTAAATGCAATGCTCTTTTTTGCCAAAAACTCAGGACATTTTCGCAAACAAAGAAACACAACACGGCTTTATGACTGAATATTCATTTATTGAACGGCCTCTGAATAGGCAAAGTTTTACATCAGGAAGCAACTACCTGGAAAGAGGTAGCAACCGTAAAATTGAGAAAAGAAACTATCCTAATGGCAATGTACACGACATTCCAATGAGTTTCCTTCTTGCTATGACCAACATGTCTTCAAGACTTTCTGTTCTTGCCTTTACTCTCTGAAGAAGATGAGGGGACTGATTCCTATCCTTCTGATATTGTCAGACTGTATGAAACGGTGATTTGGTTTAGATTACCTGGATCGCAGTTGTTCACTTTTTCCCTTGTTTTGTGTGGATCGCCCTTTCGGGTTTTCAATCCAACGGGATACCCTTTTTTGCCTGAGCTGTCCGATGTGGCTTTTCAACTCAGCGGGTGTACATCTTTTTTTCTTATTTCCCTAATTTTTGCCCGAGCATTTTATTCGGTTTTTTGCTCGCTGGGATGCCCTATTCTTGCCTGGACTTTAATTCTGTTTTTGTGTCCAGCGGGTCTATTTATGCGAAGTATTTTTTAACTGCGTCCGAGTTAACAGGAGACTGGAAATCTTCTCCATCCATAGTAGTGAGCATCAGCACCCCACCTGAGAAAACCTTCTTTACTATGAATGGGCCTTCGTAGTTCGGGGTCCACTTGCCCCTGTGATCTGAACCTGGAGGGATGATCCTCTTGAGTACAAGCTCGCCTACTTGATACTCCCGAGTATGTACTCGTTGGTCGAATCCTCGCTTCATTCTCCTCTAATAAAGTTGACCATGACAGATAGCCGCTAATCTCTTTTCCTCAATTAGGCACAACCGGTCATATCGGGCACGTACCCACTCTGCCTCATCAAGCTTCACATCCATCATCACACGCAATGAAGGAATTTCAACATCAACAGGTAAGACTGCCTCCATGCCATACACCAAGGAGAAAGGAGTTGCCTCAGTTGACGTCCTGACCGACGTTCGGTACCCATGTAGTGCAAATGGTAACATCTCATGCCAATCTTTGTAAGTGACAACCATCTTCTGCACAATCTTCTTAATATTCTTGTTATCTGCTTCTACCGCACCATTCATCTTTGGCCGGTAAGGAGAAGAATTGTGATGCTGGATCTTGAAGTCCCGGCACAGTTCTGCCATCATCTTGTTGTTTAAGTTGGAACCATTATCAGTAATGATTCGCTCGGGCACTCCGTATCTCCAAATGATGTCTCTTTTCAGAAATCTGGCTACCACTTGACGAGTGACATTGGCGTAAGATGCTGCTTCAACCCATTTGGTGAAGTAATCAATTGCAACCAAGATGAAACGATGACCGTTTGAAGCAGTAGGCTTTATCTTCCCGATCATGTCGATGCCCCACATAGAAAAGGGCCAAGGAGATGACATGACGTTGAGCGGGCTAGGAGGAACATGCACCTTGTCTGCATATATCTGGCACTTGTGGCACTTACGGGCGTACGAACAACAGTCTGCATCCATTGTTAGCCAATAATACCCTGATCTCAATAGCTTCTTAGCCATGACATGTCCTCCTGCATGAGTACCGAAAGATCCCTCTTGGACTTCCTCTATTAACAGGCCTGCTTCGTGTCTATCCACGCATCTGAGCAAGACCATGTCAAAGTTCCTCTTATACAAAACCCCATCTGTATTCAAGAAGAAACTAGCCGCAAGTCTTCTCAAGGTCTTCTTGTTATTGGATGATGCCCCAGCTGGGTATTCTTGTTTTTCTAGGAACAACTTGATATCAAAATACCAAGGTTTCTCATCAGACACTGCGTCTACGGAGAAAGTGTAAGCTGGTGCTTCAAGCCTGGAAACGTCAATCCTGGGCACGTAGTTCCAACACAAGACTTTGATGGACGAAGAGAGAGTAGCCCATGCATCGGCAAATTGATTCTCATCTCATGGTATGTACTGAAGCTTAACCGTTGTGAAGAACGTCAACAGTCTTCTGGCGTAATCCCTATAAGGAATTAAGTGTTCTTGATGTGTATACCACTTTCCGGTAATCTGATTGATAACGAGGGCTGAATCTTCGAATATATCGAGAGTCTTAATCCGAAGATTAATAGCCTCCTCTATTCCCATTATGCACGCCTCGTATTCCGCTTCATTGTTGGTGCAGCCAAAAGTAATTCTTGCAGCAAAGGGAAAATGAACACCTTTGGGAGTGATAAGAACGACACCAACTCCACGTCCGTTGATATTGACTGCCCCATCAAACATCAACTTCCATTTGGATTCAGGGTATGGCCCCTCCTCCGAAAGTGGTTCCTCGTAATCTCTTGCCTGGAGGTACACGATGTCCTCATCAGGGAAATCAAACTTCATCGGCTGATAGTCGTCTTCAAGCGGTTGTTGTGCAAGATAATCCGACAATACACTTCCTTTGATGGCTTTCTGGGAAGTATATTGTATGTCATACTCTGTTAAGATCATTTGCCACCTTGCAACCCTTCCGGTTAACGCTGGTTTCTCGAAAATATACTTGACGGGGTCCATTTTTGAGATTAGCAGTGTGGTATGGGTCAACATGTACTGCCTTAGTCGGCGAGCAGCCCATACCAAAGCGTAGCAAGTTTTCTCGAGCAGCGAATAACGGGATTCACAATCGGTAAACGTTTTGCTAAGGTAGTAAATAACATACTCTTTTCGACCAGACTCGTCATGTTGGCCTAGAACACACCCCATCGACCTTTCTAACACAGTCAAGTACATGATAAGCGGCCATCCTGGAACTGGAGGCATCAGAATCGGAGGCTCCTGCAAATATTCTTTTATCTTTTCAAAGGCTCTTTGACAGTCCTCATTCCACCTGACCGTTTGCTCTTTTCTCAACAGTTTGAATATTGGCTCGCATGTGGCAGTTAGATGAGATATAAACCGAGAAATGTAGTTCAATCTCCCTAAAAACCCACACACTTCTTTTTCTGTTTTCGGTGCAGGCATATCTTGTATTGCTTTTACTTTTGCAGGATCTACCTCGATTCCTCTCTGACTAACAATGAAACCCAGCAACTTTTTGGAACGCACTTCGAATGTGCACTTGTTTGGATTCAACCTCAATCTGTACTTTATCAATCTATCAAACAGCTTTTTGAGATTGACCAGATGCTCTTCTTTGTTCCGGGACTTGGCAATCATGTCGTCCACATAACACTCAATTTCCTTGTGTATCATATTGTGGAACAATGTTACCATAGCCCGTTGATACGTTGCCCCGACGTTCTTCAATCCAAAGGGCATAACCTTATAACAGAATGTACCCCACGGGGTAATGAACGTCGTTTTCTCCATGTCTTCCAGTGCCATCTTGATCTGATTATACCCGGAGAAGCCATCCATGAAAGAAAATACCGAGAACTGAGCGGTGTTATCTATCAGCACATCAATGTGAGGTAATGGAAAATCATCCTTTGGACTTGCTCTGTTTAGATCCCGATAATCGACGCACATCCGGACCTTGCCATCTTTCTTCGGCACTGGCACAATGTTAGCTACCCAAGATGGGTAACTGGTCACAGCAAGGAACCCGATATCCCACTGCTTCTGAACTTCCTCCTTGATCTTCATAGCCATATCAGGGCTAGTTCTTCTCAGCTTTTGTTTCACGGGAGGATAATCTTCCCTTAGTGGCAGCTTGTGCACAACGATCTCAGTATCCAACCCTGGCATATCCTGATACGACCAGGCAAAGATATCCACATACTCACGTAGCATACCAATCAAATCCTTTTTTACCTCGGCCTGCAGACTGGTCCCAATCTTTATCTCTCTCTTTACATCTTCAGTCCTGATGTTGATGATCTCTATCTCTTCCTGATGAGGCTGAATGACCCTTTCCTCTTGTTTCAACAACCTGACCAATTCTTCTGGGAGTTCACAGTCTTCCTCAACCCCTTCATCAGCTTGGTAGATAGGATTGTCGAAGTCATGCAAAGTCATAGCAGGAACGTTGTCACAGGAATCCGAATGATCAACACTGCACAAGTGATGTGCTTGTTTCAGAAACTGAAGGAGACGCAAACACACAAAAACACAGGAAAGAAAAACATTGCCATTTTATTTGCTTTGTGGAAAATTTTAAAATGAAAGAAAGAGAACACAATTTGTTTGAAAAAACGTCCTTTATTTCATGGAAAAGAAAATGCATTAAAACATGGTGGCCCTACATATGGATCCATGCACCTTGGGCAGAGTGCAGGATTTGACATGTAGTATGATAAAAATGGAAACAAAGAAAATTACTTTGACTGCCAAGTAACTTGAACAAAATCTTCAGCAGACCAGTTCCAGAGCTCCTCCCCAGGTACGCATGGGTGAATCCAGTTATCCAAGTCGCAGTCACTATCCCCGCCGGCATCTGTTGCACAAACATGATTGTAGTCCAGCACCCCAGCGCTTGTGAACGCTACGAGCTTCCCGCCACGAGACCAGCTGGCCTGACCAGGTTGATATCCGAGACCGAACTTGTCGTCTTTCTTTTCCACTTCCAGCAACTTACCCCAGCCCTGGGCATTTCTGGATTGAACTACCTCCTTAGCCTACTTGTAGGAGTAGATAGGAGTCCCTTCCTTCTCATTGCTCTGAACTGCTGGAGACAAATTACTGACATTGGTTGTCTCAAAAGCTTGACAAAGTGTCTCATGGATTTCCCCGTCCATTTCTATGTACTTGAAGGTCGACAGATGGCTTACGAAAATATCTTCTTCTCCGCACACAGTGATAACCTGGCCGTCTACCACATACTTCAACTTCTGATGCAACGTGGATGTCACTGCGCCGACAACATGAATCCAGGGACGTCCCAGCAAACAACTATAAGCGGGTTGAATATCCATAACATAGAATGTGCTTTTGAATACTTGAGACCCAATCTTTACCGGTAACTCCAACTCTCCAAACATAGATCTTCGAGACCCATCAAAAGCTTTCACGATCAAATCACTAGGTCGCAAGATGATGCCATCAACGTTCAGCTTCATTAAGGCCTTCTTAGGGAGCACGTTGAGAGAAGAGCCTGTATCTACCAGGACGTGTGATAGAACATTACCCTTGCACTCCATGGTGATATGCAAGGCTTTGTTGTGATTGCGTCCATCAGGAGTGAGATCTCTATCTGTGAATCCCAACCCATGATTGGCATTTACGCTGCCTACCACAGCCTCCAACTGGTTGACAGTTATCTCTTGTGGTACATACGCCATTTGTAAAACCTTCAACAAAGCCTCTCGATGAGCTTGGGAACACATCAGCAATGACATAATGGATATCTTGGATGGGAAACAACGACACATAGGGAAACTCACCACACCTGGTAATAAACTCCTTTCCTACCAAGTTTCTGCTACATCCCCAGGCTATGTCGTCAGATGTTAACCCCATGAATCTCCTAGCCCACTTCCAATCTTGCTTAAGATCTTTGAAAGGTCCTGACTTTGGAAGCTTCTTAGCAAACCACTCAACAAACACGGGAGCACAACAATTCACATACCCTTTTCTTTTCTCATTCATGTGATGGACGCCGAAGTAAAAGTCTCCCAACAACGTAGGCACCGGGTTTCTTTTAATGAAAAAGGTGATAGCCTCCAAGCTTACCCATCCTTTCTCTCCTGGGAAAAGACTTATCCCGTAGACCATTAATGCTAACAGCGCACTGAACTCTAACCATTTTCCTCCCAAAGCAAACACATGGGCTTCTGTGATAAGAAAATACAGATTAAATCCTTTCCCTTTACTGGCTTCTAACTCCATCTTCACTCTCAGCATACTCAAATGGAAGGCACCTATAATGTCCTTGTACGGGGGTCATCTCTCCGCAACATAATAGGGAACACCATTCTTGATAAGAATCTTCAGGATATCAGAAATCTCTTTCATTGTGGCAGCCAAGACATAGTCGGCAAACACGAAAATTCTCAACTGAGGGTCATAAAACTGCAACAAAGAATGAAGCCTATCTCTCTGATCAACAGTAGGTTTGTTCATGTAACCCAATATCTTCCTATACCGGCTTCTGAAATCATCTGAAACCTTGTCACTCATCAAGTCTACCAGTTTCTGAATACTCTCAATTTCGGGTTGCGAGAAAGTGTAATGAACATTCTTTTTTCTGGGTATCTCCTGGATTTTTGTCATCTGGACAAACAATGAATACCAAAACTGGGTACAGAGATGAAGGATAACCTGTAATGGAAACACAAATAGTTAATGCAAGTATGATGCGATGCAAATGCAATGCATGCATATGATCAACCATTGGGACTGTCTGGATACGGAACACGGGACCCAAGTGACCAAGAACCAAGGTCCTCTGAATAAAGCCTCATGAACAAGAATTAAGTCTCAAATAAGTCCCAAAATCAAAGATCCAAATCCATGTAGCCTTATCAAATCATAGAATTGTACTGGTAATGAGGTATGATGAGGTCAAGGGTTCCTGTAAACTTGTAAACCCCTCTCAATCTCACGGGTGTGCTCCGGGTCAAACATCACGGACTCTCAAAGCCGAATAGCAATAATACGTTCACCACTTCCGAGAAATGGCTCATGACCAAATCAGTGTATCGGTTTGGCATTATGTACTACTCAGGGAGGCCTCAGCGTGAGTCTGGGAAAAACAAGCATCCTTTATAAGTTCCCAGCTTCAAGCGCTGGAATCGAGAAACAATAGTAAATTCATCTCGAGGGGTACAATACTATCGTCATACGACCAGATGCTTTGACTGAGTTCCTATAAAAGAACCAGGTCATCCTATGCGAGTTCCAAAGTGGGCCCTCGGGTGCGAATGGGTTTGCCACAAAATTTGGTCTGCCACTGTCACCACTGGAGAGGGATGTTTCCACAAAGGTCCTCAATGATCGGTCCCCAGATGCACATAACTATCGAGGTTGTGTATTACCCCAGAAAAATTCTGGCATAATACATTTCCAAGACGGTCGCAAGTCTGGGTGTGGAACTCACTACTACCATCATAGCAAAATGCCATGAAGCCAAAGTGATTGTCCACTCTAAGTCCTATGGTGCACTCGAGCCCCGGTTACGAGCTCATCTCTCAGTAACAATTCCCGATCCCACAGAAAAAAGGAAAACCAGTACTTCCAGACAGTCCAGTATAATATATATGATGCATGAAAATAAATACTGAAAAATGTAAATAAAGTTCTAAATAAACAACAGTAAAATAAACACGCAACAGCAAACAATCAACACCCAAAGAAACAGAAACATACAAGCGCTAGGATTGACTCTCAAGGGAACCGGAGATAACTCTGGTTAGGAGGTCCCCAGCAGAGTCGCCAGCTGTCGCTCCCCGGATTTCCATCCTATTACAAACGCGAAAGTGGCGCGGAAAAGAATAGAGTCGCCAGCCAGGCATTTTTATCCCGAAGGAATGGGAATGGTAATGTTGCACAAACCAGAAGAAAAGAAAAGGAAGGACAAAGGTCCTGCGAACCAAAGAAATTGAGATCGGGAGTCGTTTACGACCTGGGAAGGTATTAGCACCCCAGATCGTCCACCGTACCCGACGGGATCCACGCTTGCAAAGAAATCTGTTTCAAAGGGTGAGGGGATGAAAGCTGCTGCAAAACTGAAACTGAATAAACAGAAAAGAAAAGGGGACTGAGAAAGAAATGAAAAGGAAAAATATAGGGAAAATAAAGATTATGCTCGAACGGGCCCTACCCCACTGCCTACGTACCTCATCTGGACATGAGGATCAGAGACGACGTAGTTCCCCTAACTAGGGGTAGAAAAGATTGCTTGTGAATTAAGGCTTGAACTGCCTATGCCAATGCTCAGGTGTTGCAGGCTCGGACGACGAGTGCGTAACCGTCTTGCAAAATGACAAGAAGAAGCAAGTTCGTGGACGGACCAAAGGAGATGAGAAAAGAATTCCCGAAGGAAAGACGATTATTGTTTGTTTGTGTTTTTTAGAGATTTTTATTTGTGTGGCACACGAGAATGAACTCAAGCTCTTTTCTATGGAATGTGCACATGCTACTACATTCCAAGATGGAATAATAGAACAAGCACACCAAGCAAGGAGAACTTATCCAAGACTTGTTTCCAAAGGCAAGGGCCTAATTTCATTGACTTGTTGAATTTATTAAGTGTTTTAGTGATTAAAGATGAAGAAGTGTTTTTTAGGGTTTTTCTTGATGAAGATGACTTCATGATCCGACTTGTGCATCATGCTAGACAAATGCACTATTCCAAGATGGAATGAATACATATGCCCCATGGAATAAGGCTATTACACAAGAAGCCACTTCTTTTTATTAATGTTTTTTAGGTTTTGTTTTGAGATGAGAAGAGAAAGAAATCAAAGGAGCAAAAGGTAAAAGTCTAAAATGGGGAAAGACTAATCCTAATGTTATCATGCAAAAGAGGTCCTAAGGTTAGTGAGGTTTCAACTATCCTAATGAAGAAGAAAGAAGAACCAAAGAGGAGCAAGAAGAAGAGGAAGCAAGAGCTAGCAAGCAACTTACTCCTCTAAAAAGAGATAAGTTGCTCCTAGAGGGGGAGGAAAATAATTGCAACACATGATGGCATAAGGCACATCAAAAAGCATAAGGAGAAAGCACTTAAAAAGAGAGAAGGATGAAGAATTGAAATGTGGATGAACATCCACACTTCTCTTACCATAAGCCCCTGCCATTGTTAGCAAATTCCAACACATGTTCATCAATAAAATCATGGCAATGACATGCTAAAAGTCCACACCAATCAAGATCAAATAATCATGCCAAACATTGCACATTCAAACATTTACGTGTCGAGAACACGGAAGCATGCATCAATCAGCAAGGAAATCACCCAAACAATCATATTCAATGATCATATAATGATCCATGGCATTTAAAACAAGTAAGGGGATCAAACATGCTTGAAATAAGGCAAAAATGGCCTACTGCTTCAGTGTTAACCGGTTAACCAAAGCGTTAACTGGTTAACCATGCCAAAACCTACATAAAACATCACAATTCAGGTGCGTTACCCGGTTAATGCTGTTAAAACAGCAGCAAAAACCTGCAAAAAATAGCTCACAACCAGCTTATTCAAATAATCTTACACCAGACCAGCAAGCATTTGAACATGAAAATAATGCATCAATTCACATTAAAAGGCATCATGAAGCTTATGAACATTAATACATAGATCTGGTTACCAATTAATCAATCAATTCAAGCAACACAAGCAAATATGCAAGCACATGGTGGATCTAAAACGCAAGCATGCAAATAAGCTAAAACAGAACTAGATCTGAAATTAACCAACCTACAAAGCTGAGGTATGCTTTGGTAATTGTTGATCGAGCTGAAAACGATAGATCTCGCGCAAAACCTTGAAGATCTGGTGCAAAATAAATGCAAGAACAAGATCTTGATGCAGAAATTTTGATCCAAGAGCACTTCTAGATCCCAAACCAGATCAGAATCACCAATTAAACCAGCAAAAAGATGCAAGGAAGCTATGAATGGAGGTCTAGTTCCAAGATCTACACACCTCAAGGCAAGGTTATGTGATCTTCAAAGAGGAACTTTGAGTGATTTGGAAAATTGGGAGAGAAAAGTGAGAGAATTGTGACTGAGAGGAGTGAAAATTCAGAATGAGAATGAAAAAAAATGAGGGAGTCCCCTTTTGGTTTGGAGAGAAATGATTAAATATGGTTTAGGTTTGGGGCCCAAAAATTAGGCTTGGGATCCAAAATTATGGTTTGGGAGTGTGATTAGGATGTAGCAATGGGATTAGGCTTGGACAAGTGCTCTAGATCCTTCTTTTTAATTTCCAATTAATTCAAAATGAATAAAATTAGAAAATGGAAATTGGAACAAAAATCACACATGCTGAATTTGCTGCTGGAAATTCAAAATTCGTGGTCGTTAACCGGTTAACCAATTCGTTAACCGGTTAACGCCAGTGAATTTTGAATTTCCCTCCTTTTGGTGGGAACCTTCAGAAATAAGCCGGTGTCAACCGTTTTGATCTGATTTTGATCCTCAATCCTTTTTTAGGCTTTGACCCCGATGTCAACCTTGTAACCTGCCTTGTGAGCTTTGAATTTCCCTGATGATTGATCATATGCCTTATGCGGGAACATGCAAGTGCCATGCTTCATTTTTCTCTGCAATATTCTAAGGACATGACATGCTGATGATTATTATGATATGATGATGATGCTAAACAGGAGAGGGCAAATTTGGGGTGTTACAATAAGTGTAAGAGGGGACATTTTTATAACATCAATATTCAGACTATTGATGTTAGATGACAAAATATCAAATGGAGATATTTTGTATCATAATATAATATAATATTATATATGTGTGTGTGTGTGTGTATATATATATATATATATATATATATATATATATATATATATATATATATATATATATATATATATATATTGGTGGAAAAGAAATATAAAGAAGAAATTGGTAAGAAAAAGGAAAGAAGAGAGAAAGAAAGAAATAAGAGAAAAGAAAGGGGAAAAAGAAGAAGAAGTTCACAATTATCATAAAGGCCGTGGTTTTGTCATCATTTCATCCCATTTTCTTTATTAATGTGAGTTCCTTAGTTAGTCTTAGCTTCGGGAGGGATGAAAATGCATATTGGGGGATTTAGGTTTTCGTGTGAAAAACATGTTTAATGGTGAAATTCATGTTGATACTTGTTGATTGTGATGAATTATATGTCCCACTGTGTTAATCCATGTTTATTTAAGTGTTTGGATGTGGTTTGGATGGGTGGGTATGAGAATTGAACATGGATGCTTCATTATTTGCATTCTGCAAAATCTGAATTTTGCTTGAGTCGCGATGCAAGTGCTCAACAAGTTGTAGGCGAGCTATTCAGCTTGAGGTCATTGTGCGACCATAATCCCAATTTTTATTATGCCTCTTTCTCTCCTGGAGTTCGTTGTGCAAACTGAAATCAAGCAAACCTCACTTTGGGGTCATACGACCATGACATAATCATGTTTTCTCATAACTTGTGAATCGTAACTCGGATCAAGGCACAGTCGGAAGCGTTTGAATAACTGTATAGCATTGAATTAAAGTGAATGTAGAATAATATGTGAACGGGTGATGATGAACATCTTGTGTTTATGATGAATACCATGAGGATTGGTTTGGTATTTTGGTGAAGGGCCTGGCTCCGAAAGACCTATCTATTTATGTGATCATGATTAACCAAGAATTTTGATAGAGAAATGATGATTTTATGCCTTATGTGAGATGTTTATGCTTGATACATTATGTTATGCTATCGTATATGCTTATGCATGATATATATATATATATATATATATATATATATATGTGTGTGTGTGTGTGTGTGTGTGTGTGTGTGTGTTGATTGTGTGTTAACATGCTTAAAACACTATAAAGATGAGTGAGGAAACCTAGGATTATAATTAAGTAAATGAATTAGAAAGATAACTAGCTTATAATCATGACTTAGATAACACTAGAAGGTAATATTCATACAATATGATACATAGGTGTGTGTCATGGAGGGATATTTACCATAGTTTTGAGTGAGATGCAATTTATGGAACATGTATGGTTTTTGTGTTATGGTGTGATTAAGGTGAATGTGTTTGCCTTGTGATTTTCGAATGCAATCACGTTGTGTTATGTCTTATCACATTGTGAGAAATAAACCCTTGAGGATGTGTCGTCCCAATAGTTGATGCTTATGTAGAGCTCCTTTGGGATGTACGCACTGATACTTTGGCAGGAGTTCCCTAAAAATAAATGGAGGCTATGGGTAAAAAGACTTGAGATAAGTAGAAGTCTTATAAGAAGTGACAATTCATAAGGTTGATTATATGTTCCTTAGAATCCAAATCAATTTTGTTTGAATCTTGTGAATACGACTAGAGCATATGGGTAAAGAGACTTAAGATGGGTAGAAGTCCCATGAGAAGTGGCGATTCGCAAGGTTGATTACATGTACCGTAGAATCTAAATCCATTTCGTATATAAAAATACAATATAAGGATCCTAACCCACGCTAAAATTCCTATACCTAGGTGAGGCAGTGGGAAAGTTTACCTTAGTATGGTTTTTTATTAGTGATTGTTTGGGTTGGTGAACTCATGAAACATGTTTCCATACATTACGAGTTGTGTGAACTCAAGTCTTATCCTTTCCCTTTTGACTTAAGTAGAAATTGATTAGAAACTTGTAGAGCCGAGTGAAACCATAAGATATGGGAACTCACCGAGATTATTATTTCACCCCATTATTATTGTTATTTTCCAGGTGTTGTTTGCAAGTTTAGTTTACATGTGGAGCTATGCATGGATGTTTCAAGGGAGGCTTAGATTAATTTTATTTTGTTGTGTATTGTGTACAATGAATGATATTGTACTTAGATCTTATACTTTTGTGTTTGGCACTTTCCATATCTTGTACCATTGTCATTCTTGTATGTCTTGTAAAATGGTCAAGTATGTAAATTATGCAAATAGGTACTTATGATGGTGCCTGTACCAAATAATAACTCTTGTATGATATGATTATAGATATATATATATATATTATACAAGGCTTTACACAAATCAACCCAACCAAAAACATTTTTGTTCCATCACCTCAACCTTGATCTTAGAGCTTTCAACTTTTCAGATAATATATTGGCAACACTACCCTCCATCTGAAATCAATTCCAGTATGTTAACATAAAATCCATAAACCCATGGTGTTCAAACCAACATGTGAACACCTTAAATGGTTTCGGCACCAGTCCAACATATTGTCCTTGATCCAAACTGGCCTATGATCTTAAATATCTTTATCACCCACCACTTGAGCCATAATGTTCCACTTAGATATCAGATCTTCGGATAAGAGTATTTTATCCAAACTGCTACAACAACTACCATTAGCCTTACACTATGTGAATTTTTTACCCACTGTAGGAAGGTCTACCAGCTCCATGACATTTATAAAAGTGTTGAATTCTTCCATTTCAACCAATGATCTCTTCCCCTACCATTTCCTTTCAATTGTCGCCTTAATTGAATTAAAATCCCCCAACCAACCAAACATTAACAAAAGCTTTAGACTAAAAATCAATAAGTTATGCCCACATGTTTCATTTCTCAGCAATACCACAAGGAGCATAAACATTAGTAATGTAGCAATTTAGACCCCTCCAACTCGCCTGAATCTCCAAAAACCCTTCCCCTTAAAATTGAGAATAAGATCAAAATTCGTTTTCTTCCAAATTATGAGAATTCCCCCGGATTGACCAATAGAATTTGATAAAGACCATTCACACCCATCATTCTCCCACAAGATATGAATAAACCTATCATCCATCTTCTGATTCTTGGACTCCTGAATGAGACAGATATCAACCTTTCCTTTCAAGATAATATGTTTAATTTTTCTCCTTTTTACAAAATTACCACTATCTTGAATGTTGAAAGTAACTATATTCATGGAACCTTAATAATATCCTCCTTCAAAGCAACAAAAGCCTTCTTATTTATAGCTTTCATCTCTCTGACAATACCTTCAATAAATTCATCGTCTTCCTCTCCCTCGAACCTCATTTGTTTAATAGTTTGCAACACCTTAGCTGGAACATCCTCAAGGGATTTTCTAATACGAGAATTGCCCTAATTGACATCCGAGTCTTAACAGAATCACAACATAATATAAAACCTTCAAGTATTTCGAAATCGAATATTCCACATTAGGAATTGGGAAAGAGCTATTAATAAACGATGAAGCCGAAATAGGGGGAACTATATGATTTTTGGAAGCATGAATAAGATTGGAATAGTAAGAATGAGAAAATGGGATCATAATGCTCTCATAAATCCGTTTTTTCTAGGGATGGGCCCACACAAAGGTAAACCCGGACCAGAGGATGGGCCAAAAATTGGATCTGAAATTTTCGGGTCTAGACCTACAACCAACAAATAATTTGTATCACGGATCCTGACCAAATTACTCTCCTTTTGAATTAAATCATTATCTTCAACTAGCACAATTGGCAAAGAATTAACATGACCCACGCGACTTACACCATGATTGTTCACATTAATTGTTACTGAGATAGCCCCTTCCGAATTAATTACGTTGTCCACATCCAACCCTCTAAAATCCCTCGTTTTTCCTTCCACATAACTACTTAATAGTGTCAGCGCCTCCACCTCTTCACTTTCCACCCCATCAACCTCCTTATCTAAGTTCCCTACACAACCTACATTTCCCAAAACACCGGGAACATTAGTAGGTTGATTTAACCTCTACCTACTCAGAAAACCACTCTCCCTACATTCGCTTTCCTCATCCTCTTCATTGGAATCCCACACACCCCCATCTTCAGACTCCCAACTATCCAAACCTGACTCAACCACCTCCTTCTTAGAAACAAAAATCTATTTAGGTTCATGCATGTCTTCAACAAGTTTCACCCTGAAATTTTTCTTGTTTATTTCCACATTGAATGTTTCATTTAAAGTCAAGGAATATTTTGTTTTGACAAGGATTCTCGCTACATCCATTTTTGCATGTGTTTCAGTTTCAGTATCACAACACACAAATTCTCCAACCATTCCTGATAAAAACTTAAAAAATTGTGTGCACCATACATGACACGGAAGGCTATAACATCTAATCCACGTTAGCCTTTCATTATTTATGTCCTCATGAGATAAATGATTAATATATGAAAACCAAAGAGAAATCCTATCTTATCTTCCTCTATTAGCACACAAATGTCACTCTCATCTGTTTCCTTAAGCAAGCACAAATTTGCACCCAAAGGAGTAGCTAAGATATGAAAATATCCAGCCATTTGGAGAGCATTTTGAATGTTATAGGTAGACCCTGGTTTCACCACTACCCCCACGAAAGCCTTCTCAAACCTTGCCAACTCCTTCTTCTCTATATTGAACTGTAGATGCGCGAACCTTGGTTTAACCTCATGTACTGGTATACTACGGAAATTGCCCATAAATCTTCCACTCTCCTTTTATGGACCCTTACCCTCCCCTCCTACAAATTTCCTTTGGGTAACCTGGGCATAAGACATCCCTGAAATGTACATGTTCTTCGCGCCTAACATAAGTTTTGTTTGATGTCTTTCCACCTCCAACCCTACTTACGGGGATTTTGTCTGTCTGACCACCATGTTGAAACCTTGGTAGATTGCATGGATCTTCTTGCCCTTGACCTGGATGCTATCTAGCCTTGCCGCCAAAGTTCTTACATTGTCCACCTTCCTAAACCAAACAAAGTCACATCTTTTTCCACGTTTGTCCTGCCTAGTCGGAATAAAGACTTCCATAACCAATCCATAGTCTCTGAACATGTCGAAGCAATCCTTCGCATCAAAGTCCTCCGAAAACTCCGGAAAAAAAGAAAGATACCAAAGGACCATCTTCCCATGAATCTTATCTCCACCCATCTTCCTTCTCCCCTGGATTGCTGCTCTCTCTACTAATTTTCATGCGGTTTGCTTTTATTCCAAACTTTATTTTAAAGCTCTAAATTAATTGGCTTAGCACCTATTTACTTCTAGGTTCTCTTTGTTATTTAGGCGTGTCCCTATGCAGAGAAGCTACTATTTATAATTGTGACCTCTAACCATCCAAATTTATGTGATAGAAGAATGTGTAATCATGCAAGCAAACATGTCATAAATGAGTACTTCTAAAATCAATTTCTTAAAGAAGTGGCATCTAAAGTATGAAAAAAAAAATTAAATAACAACGAAGTATCTAGAAAAGAGAGTAAATAAAATACTTTTAATTGATAATTTTGTGTTTTTAGCACACTAACTTAACTTTAAAATTTGCAAAAATAAATATAAAAGACTTTAATCACTTTTGTCACATTGAGGGTTTACATTAAGCCAAAAGCTATATTTAGAAAACATTAAAAAAAAAAAAACTATAACCATTAAACACTATAATATATGCTTCATAATCACAAATTCTACAACTTATTCCTTATTATAATCAATAAACATTAATATTTAGTCCTTGATCCATCTTTAATAGTGACATGTAGTTCTCACTTGAATGATCATTTCCAGTGTTTCCTTCTTGATAATCCTGAAAAATAATATGCTCTAAAGAACTCCTCATTCTCCTTTTGCAACTCTCTCCACACTGCACAAAAAATATACATATAAGAAGAAATTGCAAGTGTAATGTAATGTTAGAAAGTTGATAAATATATACCTGTAAGAGTAACAAGTGGCTGAATCCCTGCATGTTGTTCTAATGTCTTTATGCATTGGTCTTGACTCATTTGAAACATCAAGCACCTCTCAATCAAATTTTGAACCTACATTTTGAATGCATGAAAGTTTCAAAACAAATATTATAGTAAGCATGTAGTAAGTGGAATGAAGGAAGTTTCTTTACCATCCTAATATAGCTATGTGGATGACAATGCAAACAAGGAAGAGGGTATTGATGGGTGTGATGATGCATTGTGCTTAATTATGTTGCTAATGGACAAAACAAATGGAATAGAAGAAGAAAGCAAACAAACTTAAAAAGTACATGAAATGAAAGATATTTTGAGTACATATGTTTTGTTTATATATAATATAAGATATAGTATTTTGAGTATATAGTAATGAGTGTCACATTGTGTTATCCATACATATCTAGAGTGAAGGGCCAAAATAGCTTATGAAATCCAAATGTTAGATTCACCTCATCTTTTAAAGAGATAAGTGATTACTATATTGTATAATATGAGTGACATGTCACTTTCTTTTTTTCTTTAAGGCTGGATTTTTGTGTTGATTTAGATGAAAATGTGGACAAGGGTATAGCCACATGAGGTTTAATACTACCTAATGTATATTCAAAAGGGTCCTACATTCTTGAAATGTCATGAATATGGAGTGGTCCTACAAACCTGTTTCCAAAATTATTAAATAAATGTAACAAGATATTATGTGGAAAGAAACATGGAGAAAGAAAAAGTGTCACTTTTTAAAGCAATTTCATTTCATATACTGTACTAAATTGTACAAACGTTAATTATATAAAGAAAAGGTTTTGTATTTAACTTGACACGTCACTTGACACCTATCAGTTTATATAAATAGACAATATTACTCTTACAACAATTTTTCATTCATTTTTGAAATTCACCTTTCACGCTTGTGAATTTGAATTCTGACGATATTAGAAATTTCATTTCTTCTATCGAAAACCTCAAAATCAATATGTTTATTTTTACCGTAAATTATTAAATTTAAGTGATTTTATAATGGAAATTTTAAAATTTGCAATAAAAATGAAAATAATTTTATAATAAATTTTAAATTTCTGGAACAACATCACCTGAAATTTCTCGAAAATTTTAGAATTTCTAGTAATTATAAAAACATAGTTTTTTTATCGGAAATTTCAGAATTTCCGAAAAAATTAGGAAAAATTTATATTTAGCGAAATTTCCGGTATTTATTAATCTTTTTTATTTTTTCCGTCTTTTACAATGAAATGCAGGGGTAAAGACGACACTATTTTAGGATAAGTGGCAAATAAAGCGGCAGACCAGGTTAGGGTTTGTTATACCCCAAAATTTTTCCTCCCACAATCAAGACAATATCTCTCAAGGCTTCTAAATGATCATAAGGTCCTCAAGACTCCCAATTGATCAAGAAGTGTGGAAGTTTTCCCAGACAATGCCTCATCCTAAGCAAAGTGTCCAAAACTAGGGTTTTGAGCTTCCTCAGGTTAAAATGATTTCCAAGGCCTCAAGTGAGCTTCATAACATCCCACATGTATTCAAGAATCTCCATGTCAAGTTTCAAGACTTTCCCAATAATTTTGACCAGTCAGATGATCAGATATGCAAAAATCAATCAAAGCAGTTAAAAAGTCAAACTGAGGTCAATTGTGGTCAAATCAAAGTCAAACTTTAAGATTTTGGCCAACATCAAGTTTATGAAGTAGAATTCATCATTTGATCAAGGTTTGATCATGATTCATCAAGGAAGTTTCAGATCATCAAGAATCAGGAGTTTCTAAATTAGGGTTTTCTAAGGAAAAGTCAACTGAACTTTGACCAGTCATAACTTTCACACGCTTCATCAAAAATTTCTCATCCAAAGTTCATTTTGAAGGAAATTGAATTCTCTACAACTTTGTGTTTCACAATCCAAGCCTAAAAATGCTTCATTTGGAAGGTATGAGCTAAAACATTACAGGTCATTTCAAAAGTCAACAAAAAGTCAACATCTTCCAAAGGGCATAATTTGAAAATGGTAAAAGATATGGACATGAGACCAAAGAGGTTGGTTAGAGGACTATTTAAGCTTTCCAAAATGTCCAAGAAAATCTTCACAGCCTTGAAATTGAAGGATTTGTGCCTTGTCAAAGTTGAGAGATTTTTTAGGGGTGTATGAAGAAAATAAGGCCTTAAAACCAAATTTTTCCAAATGGGCCTATCATTTTGCAATCCAATCTTTATGATGATATCAAGCACGACCCAAAACCAAAGAGTTCTGATTTTTATTATTTATTTATTATTTATTTGGATTTTATTCATTAAAATTCAATTTAAATATAAATTAAATATGAAAAATCAAATAATGGACAAGATATTTGATTGGAAATCATTTAAATCATATTTGGAATGATTGGAAGTCAATTGAAATCAGATTGGATCAAAATAGCAAGGTATCGTTTGATTTTTCTCACATTTATGATCATGGTTTCCTTCACACTCAAGTTATCTCATAAGCCCACAAATCCATAAGTTTCTTGACCTAAATTCAATCCTTATAAGTACATGAACTCAACACAAGCATTAGACACGAATTTTTGCAGCCAAGAACACGTATCAAAGCTCAAAAAATAACAAAGAAATTTCAAATTCGGTTTCATAGTTGCAGGCATTTTCAAGACAATTTTAAGGTTGCATTGTCTTCCTTGAACATCATTGAACGAAAACCATTCATGCACTTTGTTCTTCTTTCTTTGATTTTTCGTTTTCATATATTCATGAGTGATTAATCGTTTTTGTTTGCATAATAATGTTTGTTTGAATGTGTAGAACGATTATGGGTGGATTAATTTGAATTTCGATGTCGATTCAACAAGATGCCATGTTAGGGTTCCAAAAAATCGTGAATTGGGATTTTGTTTAAGAGCCTATTTTAGACCAAAGTAATGGTGTATTTGGAATCATTGGTCTTCTTTTAATCGATCTGGAAAATTAGAATGAATTTATTGCTTGTGTTTCTCATGTTCTAATGTGCAGGACTTATAGTGACAGAAAAAATCTGTCACTATAGCCTTTTGTGACGGATGAAGTGTCACTAAAGGTTAAATGGACGGCTTGAGGAAGAAGAAGAAGTGTGGCGCGAAAATTTGAATTTGAAACCTTGTTTATTTTATTATATTGTTTGTATTATAATTTCAGATTGGTGCAATGGCTCAGTTGGCAAGGACGCGTGCGTTGAAGCTCTTTGGTCTGGGTTCGATTCCCAGGTTTTCATGTTTTTTTTATATTTCATTCCTTTTTTGCAGGTTTCGTATATAATATATTTTAGTCATTGAATCAACACTTGGCGCGCATGGCCCAGTGGAGAAGCTTGAGGGTTTTGATGCAGATGGCGTGGGTTCAACACCCTCCCCCAGCATTTTTCATAAAACCTGGTTTTGTTTCTTTTCCTTTTTCTTTGTTTTATTTTATTATTTTATTATATTATGACTAATTATTTTTTTAATCAATTAATTAACCAATTAGCTTAATGATTTAATAAGTTCTTAATAATCTTGTTTTTTTTTCTAAAAAATCTCATTAATTATTTTATAAAAGAATATTTGATTAAAAAATGTTAGTAATTCAATTATGTAAATTAATTTAGTAATATTTTTCTAAATAAATCTTAATTTTCTTAAAAAAGACTTTTTTATTTAAAACTCTAAATAAATATTTTTTATAATAACTTTTTTTAATTTGTATAAATTTTTAATTCTTTATTATTATTATCACTAAATTATTTTAAATTTATGTTATTACTAAATTAATTTCTAAAAAATTATAATTAACCTAAATTATTTTCTTTTTTAATTCTAATCCTTATTATTATCATTGCTTCATTATATTTTATTATTATTGTTTATTTATTTATTTTATTACGTCTATTATTATTTATTTTTATCCAATTATTATGTATCTGCCAAAGCCTTGTAATAATTTGTAGATTTATTTTTCCGTCTTTATTTTCTTTATAAATTTTTAACTGCGTGGTTAGTAAATAGGGTGTGAAAACCTATTTGTAATTAAAAATAACTTAGATAATTAATTTAAAAAGATAAATATTTAAAATATACACTCACACAAGTAAGTCGATCTTTGATCGTCATCTTGCACTTCATAGGGTATTCCTCTTGGTTGCCTTTAAATATGGTCAAGTCCCTCGAATATAGGGGTGTCTTAAGCAAAGTACCTTCACTTATAAAATCATCAAGTCCCTACAGATTTAAAAGATCAAGTCCCTTCGAGGTTGCCTACGGAATAATGATCTTGTCCCTTCGAATAAATGATGATAGTCCCTACGAATTGCTAAAGACACCCCTTAAGTTGCCTTCATTGACCATACGATGACCCTACGCTTGTCCCTTAATCAAATCCAAGGTAATGACTACCTATTCATTAATAATAGGGACAGTCTTATCCTTGAAAGGACATATAAGAACATGAATGACTTAGCCTAGGGTAGGTACCTCCTAGTTACTTGCTCACATCTTAAAATTACTTTTTACACCTCACTTTCTTAAACATTTTTCAAAACAAGGCTTTGTATACATCCATACGAGGATCATTACAAAGAACTTAGGAAAATTTCTAATCACACACTACACTCTTCAAAAACAATTTAAGTGAGCTAAGTAACTAAGAGCCCATTGATAACCATGGAAATAAAGGGTGCTAACACCTTCCCTTTATATAACCTACCCCCCGAACCCAAGTCTTTTAAAAATAGGTTTTTCCTGTTCTTTTATGTCCTTTCCACTTGGATAAAATAAAAGTCGGTGGCGACTCTTGCTATCCGCAATATTTATAGAAAGTCAGTTCTCCCACCGTGTTACAGAACTGGCGACTCTGTTGGGGATTTACTAAGTAAAAGAGGGGTACCCTTAGGAATTAGATCACTTAAATTGTTTGCTTTGTTTGCTTTATATTACTTGTTGGGCTTTTTGTGTGAAAGATCCTAACCCGGATCTAGTGTACCCTAGGTAAATGGCAATAGACCAAGGAAACTGTACGGAGTATACCGATATGGTTGATCTGGTGGCCATAGTTAGTGTGACTTCTTGGTTGGTGCTTATGTTCCTTAAGTAAGTTAAGGATAATATGGGGCTGCCATATGTTTTCAATACACTAATTGACTTTTAGAACCCTAGTTATCCCATCTTGGCCTTTAGAAAGTAGTGAGATAGTCGGCTTTGGTGAAGACTGAAGTTGGTTGATACTCGATACTACGCTCATTGAGATCCTAAACTTGGAGGGTTTTGGTTGGCAAGTAAGTTACCTAATGAACAACCACCCTTGGGAAGGATCAGTGATATTGAGATCCCTTAGAACCTGGTTACTTTTGTAGGACAGGATGAACCAACTAAACTTCAGGGGAGGGTACTTACCTTTAAACCACGTGCAAGCCTTCAAACCTAGCGTTATTGTGTGACTTGTTTGTGTGTGCCACATGTTTGTGATTGAGCATAACATCATAACATCATCATGACATCATAAGCATAGCATTTTCACTAACCATTTCAAGGACCAAAGTATTTATCTTTGTTCTTTGTTGCAGGTCATGGCTTTTGCTCGTAGGAATACTATCCGGATCAACTTTGTAGGAATACCTTCTAAGCTTAAGGAATCGGTCTCTCAAGTTTCTGAAAACTCCCAATTCATCAAGAAGCATTGTTACCTACTGGATCTAGTCACTTCAGGGTTTAATGAAGACATGATGAGTGTCCTATTTTAGTTATTTGATCCTAAACATCATTGCGTCACATTCCCCGACTATCAGCTGGTTCCTACAATGGAAGAGTTCTCCAAACTATTGGGTATACCTATCCTTGATCAGAGACCTTTCACAGGCTTAGAGAAGGAGCCTAAACCTGAAGTCATTGCTACAGCCCTACATTTGAAGAAATCAGACATTGTCCTAGAAAAAAGAAGCGGAGTTAAGGGTATTCTTGCTAAGTGTTCTTGAAGGATATGAGCTATGATGCTTTTGAGGAGATCCTAGCCTTATTGATCTATGGCTTAGTATTGTTCCCTAATCCAGACCAGTTAATAGACGTACACGCCATTAACATATTTCTGACTCGCAATCCAGTGCTTACATTACTTGGAGACATCTTACATTCTCTTCACACTCGTACTACAAAGGCGAGAGGGACTCTGATGTGTTGCATACCTTTACTATCTAGGTGGTTTATTTCTCACCTTCCTTGATCAGTGATGAAGAATGAACAAGGGTTCAGGTGGTCTAAGAGGATCATGTCACTTTCTCATTCAGACATTCATTGGTGCTCTCGATCTATGGAGAATGTTACTATCATTGACCGTTGTGGGGAATTCCCTAATGTGTCACTCCTTGGCATAAGAGGGGGAATTACCTACAACCCTTCTTTAGCACTACGTAAGTTTGGTTATGCTCGGAGTACTGGTCCTCATGACATGCTTATTTAGGGTATTGTGTTCGACTACGACAACGATCTTCAAGGTTACCTTCAAAGGTTTATACGAGCTTGGAACAAGGTGAACAGGATTGACAGCAACACTTTGGAGCCAAAGTATTCTATTCCTATGGAGCCTTATCTCAGATGGGTTCGATCTCGTGCTCAGACTCTTATGATGCCATATCCTGCTGTTCTACCAGTCACTATGGTGCCTGTTGCTGAAGGAGATGTTCCTTATACCATCCTTCATCCAGACATGCCTACTGATTTGGAAGAATTGCAGAAGTCCTGGATTCAGTTGAAGGAACAAAGGGATACTTTTGAGACTCATTTCAAAATTGGTCAAGAAAGAATTTTGGAGCTAACAAGGCAACTTCACGAGGAGCAAAACCTCAACAAGTACCTCCACACAAAGAGGAAGCGTCCATGGGAGACTTAAAACCCCATATATTTATCTTTTGTACTTTATATTTATTTCTTTGTAAGGCCAAGGGACAAAACTTATATTAAGTATTTACTAATAAAATTTTGTTCTTATTTTCTTTAAACAAATTTAAATCCTGCGGTCCTTGAAAACATTGCATAAACATATACATACCATATCATTACATCACAGGTATCTTATCTTCTCGTTGTTTATTTCAGCAGAAATGGCTCTCGAACAAACTGTTAAGGATCTCCAGACTCAGAATGCACAATTTCAAGAAATGATTCTGAACTTGTCCAGGGGACAAGATGAGCTGAAGGCACTCTTGACCAAGAAAAAGAAGAAGGCTAGAAAATCAGTGGGCTTCATCAACCTGGGTAGAAGATTCAGAGGTCCTGTCAAGATAGAGGAAGAGGTTGAGAATCTTGAGTCTGAAAATTCTGAGAGAGAAGGAGGCAGTCTCCATGATACTGTGGAAGATTCTGATTCTAAGGAGAACTATTATCATGATCCTACTAGTGAAGAAAAGTATAAGATGTTGGTGGACAGAATGAATGTTATGGAACTACAAAAGAATTTTGGGTTTGACTTTGAAGATTTGAGTTTGATTTCTGGAGTCTCCATCCCTATGGGTTTCAAGGTTCCTACTTTTGTGGTGTATGATGGTGTGTCTTGTCCAAAATTGCATTTAAGGTCTTATGTCAGAAGAATTCAACCCCATACTCCTGATAAGAAGTTATGGATACATTTCTTTCAAGAGAGTTTGTCAGGATCCCAATTGGAATGATATTATCAACTAGAAAGTACCAACATTCGCAACTGGAATGATCTTGCTGAAGCTTTCTATAAGCAGTACCAATACAATTCCGATTTAGCACCAACTCGCATGCAGCTCCAAAGCATGTCCATGGATGCCAAAGAAAGTTTCAAGGAGTATGCTAAGAAATGGAGAGATCTGGCAAGTAGGGTTCAACCCCCTTTGACTGACAGGGAATTAGTTGATATGTTCATGAGTACATTAACTGGTCCTTTCTATAGTCATCTCATTGGAAGCTCATCATCTGGCTTCACTGAGCTGATAATGACTGGAGAGCATGTGGAAAGTGGGATACGAAGTGGAAAGATTCAGATAGTTGCTTCTTCAAGTATCACCAAGAAGCCCCCTCATGGGAAGAAAGAATCCAATGTTGTGTATGGCTAGCATGGTCGTAATGATCGTAACCAATCTGTGGGAGCTGTTTTGATTTCTAATCCTACAACTCCACCATAAGAGCAGCAACAGAATAGTCATCCCAAGCCTAGGAGGCAATTTACCAAGCTCAATATGTCATTGGCTCAGGCTTTGCAGCATATGTTGAAAGGAGAATTGATTACTTTGAAGGACCCACCACAGAATATCAATACTTCCTCTTCTCGTTACAATCCTAATGCAAGGTGTGCATATCATTCTAATAGCCCTGGCCATGATACTAACAGTTGCTGGTCATTGAAGAACAAAATCCAGGATATGATTGAGAATGGAGAAATTGAGTTTGACCCTCCAGAAACTCCTAATGTGATTACTGCTCATATGCCTAAACATGAGAAGACTGTTAATGTTGTTGATGAGGTTGTTTATGTTCGTATTGTGGCTGAAATAACTACTCCTCTACCTATTGTCAAGAAGAAACTTGTGCAAGCCGGTTTATTTCCTGGTTGCAGGGAAGATTGTTTTTACTGTGCCTATAAACCTGATAGTTGTTGGAGGTTGAGGTCAGGTATTCAACGCCTGATAGATAATTATACTATACTATTTGAGAGGACCCCTTCTATGGAAATTTTGTGTGGAGGTTTGGCTCAAGATATGAAAGTTGAAGATGTGGTTATGGCTAACAAGATTCCTGTGAAGATTATTTCCAATGGTCCAGTGAGGATCACTTCTAAGGGTCCTGTGAAGATTACTGCTGAGCCAAAGGTGGCTCCAATGATTATTACTACCCCTGGTCCTATCCCATACACTTCTGACAAGGATATACATTGGAATTATGGTTCTGATGTTTATATCCATGGTGTCAAACAAGAACCTTTGATTGATGCACCTGTTACTGATGATGTTGGCAATATTGTTGGGTCTAGTAAGGTTACCAGGAGTGGAAGAATTTTCTCTCCAGAAGACACCTCAAAGACTGCTGCTGCTCCAGTTCATATCTCTAACTCTGGGCCAAGTACCGAGGCTCGGGGAAAAGGACAAGTGATTGAACCTGTTCAAGCTGAAGCACCAATTAGTGAAGATCTCTCTAAGCAAATGGAAGAAGTACTGAAGATCATCCGCAAGAGCGATTATGATGTTGTTGACCAGTTGGGACATACTCCCTCCAAAATCTCCATGATATCTCTAGTATTGTGTTCTGAAGCCCATGTCAAGGCTTTAATCAAATTCCTGAAGACTGCTCACGTGCCACATGAAATCTCTGTGGACCAGTTTGAAAATTGTGTTGCTCATCTAACTAGTGATAATGGTTTGGGTTTTACTGATGCTGATCTGACTCCTGCTAAAAGAAACCATAATAGAGCTTTGCACGTCTTCATTGAGTGTAGGGGCACTACTTTGTCTCATGTATTGTTGGATAATAGTTCTTCGTTGAATGTGTTACCTAAGGAGGTTCTAGACAAACTCAACTTGAAGGATGTAGTGTTAAGACCAAGTAATGCGGTGGTGAGGGCCTTTGATGGTTCAAGAAGAATGGTGCATGGAGAGGTGGATCTTCCAATCAAAGTAGGCTCTCAAATCTTTGATTCCACTTTCTATGTGATGGATATTCGTCATGTGTACTCCTGTTTGCTTGGGCGCCCCTGGATCCATGGGGCAGGTGCTGTGACTTCCACTTTACATCAGAAGTGGAAATATCTGGTGAAATTGAAGATTGTCATTGTTTATGGTGAAGAGGAATATATGGTCAGTCATGTGAATACTTTTAAATATGTTGAGATGGAGGGTGAATTTGTTGAGACTCCTTTCCAGATATTCGAAGTGGTTCCTCAAGTCGTTCCTGCTACTGAAGCTCTCCCTGTTGTTAAAAGAGTTCTTGTGATTACCAGAGTGCCTCCTACAATGGCCTCCCTCAAAGATGCTAGATCTGTGGTTGAAGAAGAATCTCAGAAGGCTATTTTTCGTGCTCGTGCTGCTCGTATCACTCATAAAGGAATCATAAAGGACCAAGTCAATGCTGTGGAAGATTGTGATGAAGGTTACAACCTGGTTGATTGGATCTTTCCTACCATGGGTGATGGACTCAACAATTGGAAGGTTGAAGACGTTATTCCTATCTCCTTTAGTCAGGAGTAAATGCTACTTCATTTTTCTAAATTTATTTATGAACAATTAAATACTTTTAAGCCGTGTGCCTTGCCCGGGGCACAATGGTATGTGTGTTAGGGTTGTCATTTAATTTTCATATTTTCATTCAATCAAAATCAATGGACGTTTCTCACTTTCGTAAATATTACGCTCTTTGTATTTCTTTTGCTTTTTCCTTTTATCAAAAAAAGCTATGTGTTCTTACACACACCCACGTCACTAAAATGTAGATCTTCATCCACTCTGAATCCTATTGATAACAATTCTGCTATTGCCAATTATGACTTCGAGAATCTGATCTATCAAGCCGAGGATGGAAAGGAGGAAGATTGTGAAGTACCCGTAGAGTTGGCTAGATTACTACAACAAGAAGAGAAAACTATACAACCACATGAGGAACCGATCGAAGTTGTGAACTTGGGAACTGAGGAAAATAGGAAAGAAGTCAAGATAGGTGTTGAGCTGGAAGATGGTGTCAAGAATAGGTTGATTCAGATGTTACATGACTATGTGGAAGTTTTTGCTTGGTCTTATGAAGATATGTCGGGGTTGGATACCGATATTATGGTTCACCGCCTACCAGTAAAAGAGGATTGTCGCCCAATAAAACAGAAAGTTTGTCGTATGCGTCCTGATATGTCAGAAAAGATTAAAGCATAGGTGATGAAACAATTCAATGCATGGTTTTTAGCTGTTACTTCTTATCCTCAGTGGGTTGCTAATGTGGTGTCGGTGCCTAAGAAAGATGGAAAAGTACGCATGTGTGTAGATTACAGGGATTTGAACAGAGTCAGCCCCAAAGATGACTTTCCGCTTCCACATATTGATGTTCTGGTAGACAATATTGCTCAACATAAGGTATTCTCTTATATGGATGGTTTCTCTGGATATAATCAGATTAAGATGGCACCTGAAGATATGGAGAAGACTACATTTGTTACACAATGGGGCACTTTCTACTATAAGGTAATGCCATTTGGTTTGAAGAATGCTGGGGCAACATATCAGCGTGCTATGGTAGCTTTGTTCCATGAGATAGAGGTATATGTGGATGATATGATAGCCAGATATCAGAATTAAGAAGAGCATCTTGATCAACTGCACAAGTTTGATTGATAGGTTGAAGAAATACAAGTTAAGGTTAAATCCAAACAAGTGTACTTTCGGAGTTAGATCTGGTAAGCTTCTGGGTTTTATTGTCAATAATAAAGGTATTGAAGTGGATCCTGCAAAGGTAAAAGCTATACAAGAAATGCCTGCTCCTCATACTGAGAAAGAAGTTAGAGGTTTCTTGGGATGACTGAATTACATTGCAAGATTTATTTTCCAGTTGACTGCTACTTGTGAACCAATCTTCAAGTTGTTGAAGAAAGATCAAGTATTGGAATGGAATGACGAATGCCTAGTAGCTTTTGATGAGATCAAAAGGTACCTACAGGAACCTCCTATATTGATGTCACCAGTTGAAGGAAGACCCTTGATTATGTACTTGACAGTATTGGATAACTCAATGGAGTGTGTGTTGGGGCAATATGACGAGTCTGGTCGAAAAGAGCAGGCAATATATTACCTTAGCAAAAGGTTTACCGACTATGAAACAAGATACTCACTGCTCGAGAAAACTTGTTGCGCTTTGGCATGGGCTGCTCGCTGACTAAGACAGTATATGTTGACTCATACCACCTTATTGATTTCAAAAATGGATCCAATCAAGTATATATTTGAGAAACATGCTCTCTCCGGACGAATAACAAGATGGAAAATGATCTTGACAGAATATGACATACAGTATACTACTCAGAAATCAATCAAAGGAAGTGTATTAGCTTATCATTTGGCTCATCAAGCAGTGGATGATTATCAATCTATGAATTTTGAGTTTCCAGACGAGGATATTATGATTATTACTAAAGAACCTAGACAATATGAAGGACCTGGACAAGGATCCCGATGGACTATGGTTTTTGATGGAGCTTCTAATGCGCTTGGTAATGGTGTGGGTGTTGTGATCATCTCTCCTAAAGGTTGTTATACACCAGTTACGGCAAACCTTTGTTTTAAATGTACCAATAATATGGCTGAGTATGAAGCATTCATCCTGGGTATCAAGATTGCCATTGAGATGAAGATCCAGTTTTTGAATGTATATGGAGATTCAGCCCTGGTAGTTAGTCAAGTTAAAGGAGATTGGGACACCAAGCATCCTAATCTCATCCCTTACAGAGAGTACGTGTTATCTTTGATCCCATATTTTGAAGAGATCACCTTTGGATATATTCCACGAGAAGAGAATCAATTGGCAGATGCATTAGCTATCATGGCATCTATGTTTGAAATCAGTTAGGATGATGAAGCTCTGAGAATTACTATTGATCGATTTGATAAACCTGCATACTGTAATGAGGTAGGTACTGAAGGAGTAGAGGAAAAACCTTGGTTCTATGAAGTGAAAATGTATCTTGAAGCTCAAGAGTTCCCTGAAGGGGCATGTGTCAATGATAAGAAGTTTCTGAGGAGGTTTTCTGTTAAATTCTTCCTGAGTAATGGAATTTTGTACAAACGCAACCATGATTCGACTCTGCTTCGCTGTATGGATAAGAAAGAAGCAGTAGAGATTATGGAGGACATGCATGATGGGATCTTTGGTACTCATTCCAGTGGGTATATTATGGCTAAGAAGATTCTGAGAGCAGGTTATTATTGGTCTACCATGGAAGCTGATTGCTATCAACACTCCAAAACTTGTCACAAATGCCAGATTTACGCTGATAAGGTTCATGTACCTCCGGTCCCGTTGAATGTTCTAACTGCTCCATGGCCTTTTGCCATGTGGGGCATTGATATGATTGGTGAGATCAAACCTACTGCCTCTAATGGACATCGTTTCATCCTTGTGGCTATTGATTACTTCACAAAATGGGTAGAGGCAACATCATTTGCTTCTGTTACCAAGAATGTTGTGGCTCAGTTCATCAAGTATAATCTTATATGCAGATATGCCATCCCTGAAAGGATTATCACAGACAATGGTACTAATTTGAACAACATTATGATTACTGATCTCTACATGCAGTTCAAGATTAAACATCACAATTCTTCTCCATATCGTCCAAAGATGAATGGCGCAGTGGAAGCCACCAACAAGAATATTAAGAAGATCTTGCAAAAGATGACAGTTACATATAAGGATTGGCATGAGATGTTGCCATTTGCTCTTCATGGTTATCGTACCATTATACTTACTTCAACAGGGGCAACCCCACTTTCCCTTGTCTATGGTATGGAAGCAGTTTTACCCATTGAAGTTCAGATTCCCTCTTTGAGAATTATGAAGGATGCAGGCTTAGATGAAGATGAATGGATTCAGACTCGACTTGACCAGATAAACTTGATTGATGAGAAAATACTAGCAACTGTTTGTCATGGTCAGATGTATCAGAAACGTATGATCAAGGCCTTCAAAGAAAGTTAGGCAGCAAGTGTATCAGGCTGGTGATTTGGTAATCAAGCATATTATATTACCACAGGGTGATCCTAGGGGAAATGGACCCCCATCTATGAAGGGCCATTTGTTTTTAAGAGGGTATTTTCTGGAGGTACCATGATGTTTACCACTATGGATGGTGAAGATTTCCCGCAGCCTGTGAACGCAGACATAGTTAAAAAATACTACGCATGAAAAGAGACCCGCTAGGTTGACTGGCCTAGGAATATATATAAGGGCATCCCGGCGAACCAAAAGGGTTCGGGCAAAAATTAGGGATATGTATAAAACAAATGTACACCCGGCAAGTCGAAAACCTGAAAAGGCGGCTTGGGCAAAAAAGGGTATCCCGGTGGATTGAAAACCTGAAAGGGCAATCCAGGAAAACGTTAGGGATTAAAGTGTATAATTGTGTCTCGTTGGATCACACATGTAACCTCTACTAGTTATGTTATCTATGTCAAGTTCAACAGATACCGATCAGTCCAATCGTTTCTTCTCCGATAGATGAAGATGAGATAATTGAAGATAATGGTTATAGCAAAGTTGAAACTCAATAGGATTATTTACACATAGCTACTTTTCCTTGTAAAAATTTATTTGACGAACTCCTCTTACTAGGATTTCCGTCTCCGTGTTAAAACCTGCCTGTTTATAGGCTTGTTTTTAAAATAAATAAAACTCCATTTTTCATATTCAGCTTTACTTTTCCCTCTTTATTCAGCTTTACTTTTCCCTTTTTTACTAAAGCGAAAAACGTCCATTAATTATGTTTGACTGTATATATGCCTTTGAATATGATTGATGTTTACCAGAAATGCATAAAATACAATATTAGCATTTACTAAGAACGAATGGAGGTAGGAATTCAACGAAGCTTCGCCGGTTCATCCCCACGGAGTAATCTTTACCGATATCCTTATGGAATTCCTCAAGTAATATCTTATACTTCCAGCTTTACAAAGTCTCCAAGCAGTTTCATATCCTCCGAAGAATTGATACTTAACTACATAGGTCTCTCGAATATGTGTCCATCTCTTTTATCCTCAGTCAGGATATTCAGGAACTTAAACCTTCAATGAGAAGTACGAAGAACAAAAAACGGGAAGTTCCTAAGTATGATATTCTTAAACAAGACAGGAACGGAGTCTTCATACTCCTCAGCAACGAATCAGGATTTATTTTCCCCATTCAGCAATGGTTCTACGAAGCTACTTATACGCTTCAGCTACATAATGCATTCATACATACATCATATCATATTATATGCATTCTCATAAAATATTATCTTGCAGAATGTTATATATATCATTATATTTGCACCGAACTAACTTTGTTTTTCAGGTTAATTCTCCAGCAATTAAACTTCATCAACAACTTACCTTGGGCCGTCGTTTATTCTTCCCAAAAGGTTATCTTGTTACCTCGGGCCGTTGTTTATTCTTCCCGAAGGTTATCTCATTTTGGGCCGTCGTTTATTCTTCCCAAAAGATATTTTGAGACCTTGGGCCGTCGTTTATTCTTCCCATAGGTTATCGTGTTACCTCGGGCCGTCGTTTATTCTTCCCGAAGGTTATCTCATTTTTGGACCGTCGATTATTCTTCCCAAAAGCCAACTTACCTTGGGCCTTCGTTTATTCTTCCCAAAGGTTATCTTGTTACCTCGGGTCATCGTTTATTCTTCCCGAAGGTTATCTCATTTTTGGGTCGTCGATTATTCTTCCCAAAAGCCAACTTACCTTGGGTCGTCGTTTATTCTTCCCAAAGGTTATCTTGTTACCTCGGGCCGTCGTTTATTCTTCCCGAAGGTTATCTCATTTTTGGGCCGTCGATTATTCTTCCCAAAAGCCATATTGATACCTTGGGCCGTCGTTTATTCTTCCCAATGGTTATCTTGTTACCTCGGGCCGTCGTTTATTCTTCCCAAAGGTTATCTCGTTTTGGGCCGTCGATTATTCTTCCCAAAATCCATATTGATACCTTGGGTCGTCGTTTTTTCTTCCCAAAGGTTATTTTGTTACCTCGGGTCGTCGTTTATTCTTCCCGAAGGTTATCTCGATTTGGGTCGTCGATTATTCTTCCCAAAATCTATATTGATGCCTTGGGCCATCGTTTATTCTTCCCAAAGGTTATCTCATTACCTCGGGCCGTCGTTTATTCTTCCCGAAGGTAATCTCGTTTTTGGGTCGTCGTTTATTCTTCCCAAAAAGCTATATTCATATTTGGGATTTCTTCCCTCTCAAGGAAACATATCTGAAGACTTTTTCTCCGAATGGCATCTTTAAGCCCATTCAAGCATCACAACCAACCAACAGTGTCATTCTGCGCACCGGCGAGTGCAAATATTTGGGCTTTGTGTTTAATCATCTTCAACCTGCAAGTCACGAATGGCGTACATGCCAATCTAACTCCTCAGATTTAAGAAAATTGAACAGGGACAACTGTTATACCCCAAAATTTTCCCTCTCACAATCAAGACAATATTTCTCAAGGCTTCTAAATGATCATAAGTTCCTCAAGACTCCCAATTGATCAAGAAGTGTGGAAGTTTCCCCAGACAATGCCTCCTCCTAAGCAAAGTGTCCAAAACTAGGGTTTTGAGCTTCCTAGGTTAAAATGATTTTCAAGGCCTCAAGTGAGCTTCATAACATCCCACGTGTATTCAAGAATCCCCATGTCAAGTTTCAAGGCTATCCCAATAAGTTTGACCAGTCAAATGATCAGATATGCAAAAATCAGTCAAAGCAGTTAAAAAGTCAAACTGAGGTCAATTGTGGTCAAATCAAAGTCAAACTTCACGATTTTGGCCAACATCAAGTTTATAAAGTAGAATTCATCATTTGATCAAGGGTTGATCATGATTCATCAAGGAAGTTTCAGATCATCAAGAATCAGGAGTTTCTAAATTAGGGTTTTCTAAGGAAAAGTCAACTGAACTTTGCCAGCCATAACTTTCACATGCTTCATCAAAAATTTCTCATCCAAAGCTCATTTTGAAGGAAATTTAATTCTCTACAACGTTTTGTGTCACAAGCCAAGCGTAAAAATGCTTCATTTGGAAGGTATGAGCTAAAACATTACAGGTCATTTCAAAAGTCAACAAAAAGTCAACATCTTCCAAAGGGCATAATTTGAAAATGGTAAACGATATGGACATGAGACCAAAGATGTTGGTTAGAGGATTCTTTAATATTTCCAAAATGTCTAAGAACACCTTCATAACCTTAAAATTGAAGGATTTGTGCCTTGTCAAAGTTGGGAGATTTTTTAGGGGTGTATGAAGAAAATAAGGCCTTAAAACCAAATTTTTCCAAATGGGCCTATCATATTGCAATCCAATCTTTATTGAAATTCTGGGATCAAATACGTGATGTCGAACCAGATGTCTAAACACTTGAAATCCTAAACAAACAATTAATGAGCTAGTAAATTAAATAACACAGGAAATTGTTAACCCAGTTCAGTGTATCTCCACACTTACATCTGGGGGCTACCAAGCCAGGAAGGAAATCCAATATAAGTAATATTAATTATGGAGTTAAACCAATCAGTTTAATCCTTCACTTAATATCTACCCAATGCAATTTCTACCTAAGACTCTACTTAGATATGAGTTCCTACTCACTCCCCCTCAATCACACAGTGATCTTTACAATGATTAATAAATTTGAAGTCACACTTCATACACACCAGCTTGATCTTACTTAAAAGTTTCAATCAAGACACAATTCACTTTTTGCTTAAAAGCTTATAAAGTGACTAACAAACAATTAAAACCTGCTAGCTTCACAAACACCCTTGACAGTCTTCTTAAATTCGTGATCTTTTCTTGAGTGTTTCAGTTCCTTAAATAGATGCTTGGTTTGTGGGCTTTTTGCAAATTATCCAGACTTTGATAAATCCCACAATCTTCTCCTTGAATTAGGGTGAGTTAGTTTGTTATCTCCTTGAATCAAGGTGAGTTAGTTATTATGTTACACTGGAACCAGATAACTAAGCTTCCTAAATATGCGCCTTGGAGTGCTTATCCTTTTACAATTAATTCCAAATATTTTCTCCTGAATTTAATCACTTCTATTACGCATCATTTAAGTCAGATAGCAGGTTTGTGATGTCACAATATCTGGTGTGACATCTTGATGTCCTGAACTAAGTTCATAACTTTTACTTTGTTTGTTAATGTCACAACATCTGGTGTGACATCCTGAACTAAGTTCATAGCTTCTTGTTTGTCAAAAATTCTGCCAATTCTTAACATCTACATTTATGATGACATCTAGCACGACCCAAAACCAAAGAGTTCTGATTTTTATTATTTATTTATTATTTATTTGGATTTTATTCATTAAAATACAATTTAAATATAAATTAAATATGAAAATCCAAATAATGGACAAGATATTTGATTGGAAATCATTTTAATCATATTTGGAATGATTGGAAGTCAATTGAAATCAGATTGGATCAAAATAGCAAGGTATCATTTGATTTTTCTCACATTTATGATCATGGTTTCCTTCACACTCAAGTTATCTCATAAGCCCACAAATCCATAAGTTTCTTGACCTAAATTCAATCCTTATAAATACATGAACTCAACACAAGCATTAGACAAGAATTTTTGCAGCCAAGAACACGTATCAAAGCTCAAAAAATAACAAAGAAATTTCAAATTCGGTTTCATAGTTGCAGGCATTTTCAAGGCAATTTTAAGGTTGCATTGTCTTCCTTGAACATCATTGAACGAAAACCAATCATCAGCACATCCATTCATGCACCAAAATGCCATAACCGAATTCACTTTTTTCTTCTTTCTTTGATTTTTCGTTTTCATATATTCATGAGTGATTAATCGTTTTTTTTTTTGCATAATAATATTTGTTTGAATGTGTAAAACGATTATGGGTGGATTAATTTGAATTTCGATGCCGATTCAACAAGATGCCATGTTAGGGTTCCAAAAAATCGTGAATTGCGATTTTGTTTAAGAGCCTATTTTAGACCAAATTAATGGTGTATTTGGAATCATTGGTCTTCTTTTAATCGATCTGGACAATTAGAATGAATTTATTGTTTGTGTTTCTCATGTTCTAATGTGCAGGACTTATAGTGACAGAAAAAATCTATCACTATAGCCTTTTGTGACGGATGAAGTGTCACTAAAGGTTAAATGGACGGTTGGAGGAAGAAGAAGAAGTGTGGCGCGAAAATTTGAATTTGAAACCTTGTTTATTTTATTATGTATTGTTTGTATTATAATTTCAGATTGGTGCAATGGCTCAGTTGGCAAGGACGCGTGCGTTGAAGCTCTTTGGCCTGGGTTCGATTCCCAGGTTTTCATGTTTTTTTATATTTCATTCCTTTTTTGTAGGTTTCCTATATAATATATTTTAGTCATTGAATCAACACCAAGCGCGCATGGCCCAGTGGAGAAGCTTGAGGGTTTTGATGCAGAGGGCGTGGGTTCAACACCCTCCCCCAATATTTTTCATAAAACCTGGTTTTGTTTCTTTTCCTTTTTCTTTGTTTTATTTTATTATTTTATTATATTATGACTAATTATTTTCTTAATCAATTAATTAACCAATTAGCTTAATGATTTAATAATTTCTTAATAATCTTGTTTTTTTTTTCTAAAAAATCTCATTAATTATTTTATAAAAGAATATTTGATTAAAAAATGTTAGTAATTCTATTATGTAAATTAATTAGTAATATTTTTCTAAATAAATCTTAATTTTCTTAAAAAAGACTTTTTTATTTAAAACTCTAAATAAATATTTTTTATAATAACTTTTTTTAATTTGTATAAATTTTTAACATATTATTCTTTATTATTATCATCACTAAATTATTTTAAATTTATGCTATTACTAAATTAATTTCTAAAAAATTATAATTAACCTAAATTATTTTCTTTTTTAATTCTAATCCTTATTAGTATCATTGCTTCATTATATTTTATTATTATTGTTTATTTATTTATTTTATTACGTCTATTATTATTTATTTTTATCCAATTATTATGTAACTGCCAAAGCCTTGTAATAATTTGTAGATTTATTTTTCCGTCTTTATTTTCTTTATAAATTTTTAACTGTGTGGTTAGTAAATAGGGTGTGAAAACCTATTTGTAATTAAAAATAACTTAGGTAATTAATTTAAAAAGATAAATATTTAAAATATACACTCACACACGTAAGTCGATCTTTGATCGTCATCTTGCACTTCCTAGGGTATTCCTCTTGGTTGCCTTTAAATATGGTCAAGTCCCTCGAATATAGGGGTGTCTTAAGCAAAGTCCCTTCACTTATAAAATCATCAAGTCCCTACAGATTTAAAAGATCAAGTCCCTTCGAGGTTGCCTACGGAATAATGATCTTGTCCCTTCGAATAAATGATGATAGTCCCTACGAATTGCTAAAGACACCCCTTAAGTTGCCTTCATTGACCATACGATGACCCTACGCCTGTCCCTTAATCAAATCCAATATAATGACTACCTATTCCTTAATAATAGGGATAGTCTTATCCTTGAAAGGACATATAAGAACATGAATGACTTAGCCTAGGGTAGGTACCTCCTAGTTACTTGCTCATATCTTAAAATTACTTTTTACACCTCACTTTCTTTAACATTTTTTAAAACAAGGCTTTGTATACATCCATACGAGGATCATTACAAAGTACTTAGGAAAATTTCTAATCATACACTACACTCTTCAAAAAAAATTTAAGTGAGCTAAGTAACTAAGAGCCCATGGATAACCATGGATATAAAGGGTTCTAACACCTTCCCTTTATATAACCTACCCCCCGAACCCAAGTCTTTTAAAAATAGGTCTTTTCTGTTCTTTTATGTCCTTTCCACTTGGATAAAATAAAATTCGGTGGCGACTCTTGCTATCCGCAACATTTATAGAAAGTCAGTTCTCCCACCGTGTTACAGGGTTGTTGAGGCAAAGTCTTCCCAGATACAGACTAGACGAGTGGTTCCAATAGGTTCACACTAGAAGTAGTTGGATGAGCATGGATAGTTTCGTGCACCCCATAGCACCCGACGTCGAGCAGTTAGATCAGTTGGGCAACTCAGAGATGATGTGGCAGATGAGTTGATCCATGCAAATGATGTTGTTGCATATGAGGTGGTTGCTTATGAGGTGGTTGTTGATGAGGTTGCAGATGATATGGTTCAGCCAAATGGCATTGTTGTTGATTCGGACACATCTGATACTATTGATACAAAGGTTACAGCTCCTTCGATTAAGCCCTCTCTATGCACAAAGATGGAGGATCTCCTGGAGGACCCATTGACAGGTCGGTGCTTACTAAGTATATTGAACATGTGGCGTACCGACTATGGCAGGGAGAGGTATATATATATATATATATATATATATATATAAATATATCTTATGTTTAACTTTAATTTATTTATTATTGTACCATGAAAGCTAACTGCTAACTTTTTTAATTTTGTTTGTTATAGGACCATATCCCATTGAATGTGACATCACACTTGTCGAATCTGAAGGACATCCCGAAGACTCTGATGTATGAGGAGGTCATACGGATTGTACATGAGTTCGAGCTCCTTGATTTTACTCACTGTTCCCTCACCATGCTCGACACTCCACTACTTACTGTTTTGTTAAGAGATGGCACAAGGAGACGTCTTCATTTCATCTTCTATTTGGGGAGATGACTATCACTCTAAATGATGTCTCCTCATTGTTCTCTTTCCCCATCGGTAGTAGATTTTGGACGGCTCCTATTATTAGCTTGTCGCTTGTATGTATGACTGATGCATGAGATTTGGGAGTTTATGAGGAGTTCTTGTTGAAGGAGATTTCCTTCAATAGGTGGGTTAACCTTCGTATGTCATGACTTCGGGAAAGGTATGACGAGCTTGTTGCGGCTCATAGTTATGAGGCTTCCGCTAGGGTGTACATGCTACATCTTATAACATGTACTCTATTTGCGAACAAGTCAGGTGTTTATATAACGCTTGATACTTGTGGTTGTTCAATAGACTCGACATTACCAGTTGGGCTTAGGGTGTACTACGCTGACCATCTTATATACAACACTTGGAGTGGCGACAAAATTCGAAACCAGATAGCTTGCTGGTTATTTGAGTCTGTATAGGTATACTTGAAATTATCAGTTGTTATTGATTTCTTATTTATATGTTACGAATAATATTTCTTAATTATTATTTAGTGTCTGTATTTTGATATTAGTGTTGGTTATACGAGCATTTTTCCCACCATTTGTGGCAGAAGGGTGCAACATTCCCTATTAGGGGCTCCACAAGCAAGGAGATGGAGGGTCAGACAGTCACGTATCAGTGGTGTTGCTGAGTACTGGAGGAGGATAGATATACTGACTATAAATGATGTCATCTAGGCACCATACACTGATCATAAAGTCCACCTTGAGTTTGATGAGTCTTCTTTATATTCAGGTTATATGCGCTAGAAGACCATGGTTTCTAGACACTTTCCTGAGAGGTGTCTTTGATAATACGATTATGTTCATAGCATCCCACGACCAGTTCCAAATATATAATCTGCAGGCATTGATTGGTGGTTCCAAAGTAACATCATTAAGTTTTGTCGTGCCATTAGAGACCACGCAGTTAAGGTTCAACACCTCTCGTAGTGTGAGGATGATTACTTAGAGTGGTACCACATTGTATCACACCATCACATCATCCCATATGTTGAGCATACAGATGATGTTGGGTCTTCTAATGTTAGGGTACCTGTCAATGATGTGCCCGCTACCTCCTACAGTTGATGTCGATGACCAGCAGCACCTTCAAATGATTACAATTATTATGGATAACCTCATAGGTTTGATAAACTCGGATGGTGAGATTTATACTGGATTATCTTGGGTTGTACACATAGCCCGTTGGGGTCTATTTAGACATTTTTGTTATTATGTATTATTTGTATATTACAGGTAACATTACTCAGACATCTTCATCAAAACTTTTTATTAGATGATATTTTTGATCTCCCATTGATGCAACATCAACATAAACTAGCAACACCAACACTCCATAGCATTTTTGATCTCCCATTGATGCAACACCAACACTCCATAGCACTTGGGAAAATCTGACACAATCTTCAATAAACTAGCAGTAGAAATTAAATCCATCACCTTTTTTATTTCAAAGGCATAATTGCTTAGCTCTCTCTCCAAAGTCACTATTCTTTGGTACACAAATTTCCACTTCTTCACATTATCAATAGTATGAAATGAGATATTGTCCAAGGGTGCCTCGGGAACCTTGATTGAATATTTCTTGGTCAGGGATGTCTTTGCATGTGTGATGTCCTGAACATCATCACCGTCATCTTCCTCGGAATCAGATTCTAACATAACATTCCTCTTTCTGGTAGAGATAATAACTTTGGACCAGGATCTAGAGGGTCCAATCACAATCTTCTTCTTTCCACTCCTTGAGGGAGTGTTCTTAACAATAGCTTTGCCTTGTCTAGACTTCAACCTTTTGGCAATACCAGGAGTTACATTGACAATCAACTCATCATTAGAGGGAACATCATCCAGATTAAGAACATCTTCAGTCTTTTTCTCACTAGGACCAGCATCCTTCTTCTTATTAGAACCACCAATATCTATAACAGCCTCAGTATTCTCTTTAACAATCACAGAGTCAGACAACTTGTGCAGGTTTTCAACATCATGATTCTTCTCAGAGTAAGAGGAATCAACAATTTTTCCACTAGAGTGATCAGTCTCAGAAGGTGGAGCAGCAACCATTTGAGAAATAGGAGTTTATATACTAGGAACATTACATCCTTCAGATAGAATCCTATCAACAAAACATCTAATAGTATTATCCACATACATGCTACCTTATTTGTACTTATTTTCTGAAGGCAAATCATGAGAAGTTTCAGAAGTGTTACCTTTGGACAAGCTTTCAGGATCCATCTCATCAGTTTCAACACATGGAGCCATTACAAGGGGAGAAACGTCCAGAACATCATCAAAGGAAATACTCATTGGATGACCCCTAGCCCTTGAAGGAGACGCTGATGATTTGGAAGGAGCGGGATTATGTTGTTTAGACATCATGAAGTGTTTAAGAGTGAAACGTGTAGAGCCACATAGAAGGATTTTGGAGGTATGGAATATGAAAGAGCAGTTGGAGTGAAAACCAGTAGTATTAGGGTAGCGTGTGGGAGAAACACAAATAGAATCTTGGTATGATTGCTCTTTATAGTGGTGCAATATTTGTTAAAAAGATATTTCCATACAACATTAATTGACTTTCTAATTTTTCAAATTAAAAAGAACCCTTGATGCCCTTTTCACACGCTATTAATTGTTATAATCCCTTATAAATGCAAATTCCCAATTTACCCCTCAAATTTTCAAGGGATAAATATATAAAACCCCCCTGTCATTAGGGCGGGTTTTGGTTTTACCCCCTTTAAGATTTTTTTTTATAGACGCACCCTTATAAAAGGAAAACTCAGATTCTACCACCCCCTATTACTGCCCTGCTGATGTGGACAATGATGATTGGGCTATGGGGTGTGACTGGACAATTTCTAGGGTTTCCATAAAAGATCCCAATTTCTAGGGTTCCAATCTTCTTCTCATTTTTCATGTTTCGATTCACAATCTCCAATCACAATCTCCATTCTTCTTCTCCTCTTGCATCGTTTTCGCTTCACAATCTCCATTCTTCTTCTCCTCTTGATTATGTCTACTGCAAGCAGTGCTTCGGTGTCGATTCCAGGGTTACCCGTTTGTGGTTGTGGGAGATCAATGAAGTTATGGGTTTCAAGTACAAGCAAAAATCGCAATCGGAAGTTCTGGAAATGTCGCAATAACACTAATGGTTGTGAGTTATTTGCATGGGATGATGAAATGGAAAAGTCAGTCAAAGATATCGGGGCTATGCAATCTGTTTGCAAGAATTGTGTAATGGAAGAAGTGAAATTTGAAGCATTGAGAGTCAAACTAGAGAAGGTGAAGATGAAGCTTGATGTGCAGAGAAGTGTTAATAGGAAGCTTAAGATAGGAATTATAATGCTCTGTATTTTTTTTGCCTTATTGTTTAACCATTTGTAAAGAATTAATGACAAAGTTGTAATGTTGATGACAAAGTTAAATAAAATGAGATTGTTTCTGGTTTATGATAGTTGGTTGTTTCTGCATTATTTGTTTCTGGTTTATATTAGTTGGTTGTTTCTGGTTTATACATTATGCTTGTTGCAGGGCCATTATTTGTTCATTGTTTCTGGTTTATGATAATGTAATAATGCATGATTCTGGTTTATACATTATGCTTGTTACAGGGCCATCATTTGTTGCTTGTTTCTGAATTATTGATTCTGTAATAATGCATGATTCTGGTTTATACATAATGCATGATTCTGGTTTAATGCATTATTGTTTCTGCATTATTGTTTCTAGTTGTAATATTGGTTTCTGCATATCACATATCACATATGACATATGACAGAACATTACAAGATTCTAGTTGTAATTCTGGTTTATACATAATGCATGATTCTAAAGCAGAATTGAACAAGTAACAATATGGAAGAAGTAACATAAAGCAGAATTGAAGAAGTAACAATATGGAAGAAGTAACATAAAGCAGAATCTTGTTTACCAAAATGGAAGGGTCTACATTAAGCATCTTGATTACAAAATATTCAGAATTGATCAAGAATACAAAATATCATGTTGTTTACAAAATATCATCTTGATTACAAAATATTCAGAATTGAAACATAACATAAAATGTAGTTAGAGCCCATTGATGCATTTCTCCTTTTGTTTCTTCCTTGTAGCCTTCTTCCTCAGGGCATGTCCATCTTCTTCAGGGAAAGTCAAAGGCTGTTGTGGGTCTGAACCTGGACCTGAGTTGGGTTTTGGTTTTTTAAACCAATTTTCCTTAATTCTCTCACTTTGCCTCTTTCTCAATGGCTTGACCTCCTTTTTTGCTTTTCCCTTAGCCATTGCAGATGCTTGCACACTTTGTTCAACATTAGGCTGATTTTGAGTGATCCCCACACTAGGCTGACTTTGATCTTGTTCTACATTATGCTGAGTTTGGCTGGTCACCACACTAGGCTGAATTGGTTCAACACCAGGCTGACTTGGTTCAACACCATGCTGACTTGGTTCAACAGCAGGCTGACTTGGTTCAACACCATGCTGACTTGGTTCAGCACCAGGCTGAGTTTGTTCATCACCAGCCTGACTTTGATCTTGCTCACCTTGTGGTCTATTCATCTGCTGCACAGGCAGTAGAAACAGAACATTAGCAGAAACAAATCATTAGCACCTAGGCAGTAGAAACATAACATTAGCAGAAACAAATAATTACCTTTCTTTTTAGTGCATTTGGATGTTGTTTCTTGGCCTTGCATGATTTCACATTATGCCCAGTCTTGTCACACCTAGTGCATCTATAAGATACACCTGGTAGCCTTCTTCTTGCACCTTCCTCCCCACTCTCCCTAATTCTGAGTTTTCTAGGTCTACCAGGACCCTTTTTGTACTTAGGAGGCAACAATTCTTCACATTCAACCTCAGGCCACATATCAATGCCATTTATAGGACTGATAGCAAAACCATAGGCCAATGCATACTTCTCTCTTGAGTAACACTCATGTACAAACAGCTCAGGTGATTGTTGCCTAAAGCCTAATGCAGCAATAGCATGCCTGCATGGGATGCCAACCAATTCCCAAAAATTACAGCTGCATGCTCTTTTGGCTATGTCCACAATAAACTCTTGTCTGTTATATGCATGACTGACTTGAAATACTTCATCCTTAGACCAAGTAGGTAACCAATGACCACTATTAGCAACCTCAGTATCTAACCTTCTCCTAGGAATGGGCATTACCCTATGTGGCCACTTATCCAGTTTCACAGTGGAGTTACTACATCTATTCATTAGATACATCCTAATCCATTCACACATTGTCACAATTGGTTTATCTCTAGCAAGCAAAATAGTTGCATTAAAAGATTCAGATATGTTGTTCATCAATACATCACACTTAGAATAGAAACTAAAAGCATGCTTACACCAACTTTCCTTTGGAATTCCCATGAGCCAAGCCCAAGCCTTAGTGTCTATTGCCTTTAACTCATTCATCTTTTGCTGCCATGCTTGCTGGTATGTTGCCTTTGCTGCCCCCATCATAAGATCTCTAATTAGAGCTCCACCACCAAACTTCTTCTTGAAGTTAGCATACAAGTGCCTTAAGCATAGCCTATGCTCGATCCTAGCTTCCATTTCCTCAAAAACTGACACCAACCCCTGACAAAAAGAAGATAAACCAGAATATCAGCTATCTCAGAACATTACCAGAACATATGACAGAACATTACAAGAATATCACATATCATATATGACAGAACATTACAAGAATATCACATATCACATATCACATATGACAAGAACCAGAATATCACATATGACAAGAACCAGAATATCACATATGACAAGAACCTGAAACTTTGGCTGAGTCAGTGTGTGAATCAGTTGTTGTACATAGCAGAAAATGCATCATCCATGTGCAATGTGTCTGCATTTCCATAAGACATGGCACAATACTTGGCAATGACATAATAACACCCACCTTTCAATTCTGACTTTATAACATGCATAATATATTCTTAATTTGACAAATGATGAATAAACAAAGTCAATGCAGACAAGTTAGGTAGTTTGAATATCACATATGACAAGAACCAGAATATAATATGACAGACAACATATGTTTACCTTTTGCTGGTCAGAAATAAAAACATATCTGTTTTCAATGCCAACATCTTCCATCACCAAATTTATGAACCACCTCCATGATTCCTTAGTTTCAGTTTCAACCACACCAAATGCAAGTGGAAAATATTGATCATTGGGATCCCTTCCAACAGCAATCAAAAGCTGACCTCCATATCTAGTTTTCAAGTGACACCCATCAACTCCAATGAAGGGTCTACAACCATTCTTGAAACCCTTCCTACATCCATCAAAACAAAAATAAAAGGATCCAAATCTTGGTTGAATGGAGGATGATGCTCTTTCTGTGTTTATCTTTACAGTATTCCCAGGATTTGCCCTCTTCAACTCAGCTGCATATCTCCATAGGCTAGCATACTCTTGATCTGCATCACCTTCTATGATTTTCTTGGCAATCATCTTAGCCTTCCAAGCCCTAGCAACAGTGATACCAACTGCAAAGGTTTGCCTAATATGCTGAATGATATCAATGATTCTCACCTTCTCTGAAGTTTGAAGCATCTTAACCACAGCCTTTGCAACCCACTTTGAACTAGCTGTTTTGTTATCTAAAACCCTAGCACATGTGTGGGTATCCTTTATAGTCTTTATAGCATAAGTGTGCTTGTGGCCCACTTTGGAACAAAGCATTAAAAAACCACAATTCACTTTACATTCCACTCTCACTCTATACCCCTCATTTTTCACAAATCTTATTTCCCTCCCATTCAAAATAGTCCACTCACGAATTGCTCCCCTAAACTCATCTAGGGAATTGAACTCCATACCCCATTTGAACTTGAATTTTTTATTCATCTGTTCTTTTTTAAACTTCTCAAACTTTGGTTTTTTCTCTCCATCTGAGTTATCAACATCAGAACTCAACAACTCTTCACTCACATAAGCATCATCATCCTCATCATCCTCATCTTCCACACATTTCTTACTACTACCAGTTAAGAAACCACAAATTATTGGACCTTGACTGACTGGTAGAGAGACATCTATACCTTCAAAACCATCTTCAAAGGCAGTGGTTCTCTCATCCTCACTATCGTCCAAACTATCTACATTATCTTCATCACTATCCTCTGACTCAGACCAATGATTGACACACCTAGGGTTTATTGCACTACCACTAGCATTATGTTCAACAAAAAGCTCACCATCAACTTCATTTGCAGAATGGTAACATGCGAAATCATATGCATCCTCATCGTTCTTAATCTGAAAATGACTGGGAGCAATTTCAGGGATCCTAGCCCACAACCGAAACGATCCTACATGGTATCCCCATCCACTGACTATGTTGTTAATATGTAAAGTGGTAAATCTATCTAAGTGTTCCCCAGAAACTAGAGTAGAAACACCACCCCTATATATTGTTTCGGTTGCACTGTGCTTCACAAACTCACCTCCATGTCGAAACACCACATTAAACAGAAGTTTTTTTTTCTGAAAATAGAAACAGAAGAAGATGAAGATGCCGAAAATATAACTACCTAACATCATCAACATTGCTAAACAAACCTGTAAATCCGTTGATTCGTCTTCTTCCTTGCGTTCTTCCTTGCGTGAATCACTGCGTTCTCCCATGGAGTCACTTCGTCTTCCTGCTTCTTCCAAACTGAGATTGGGAACCCTAAATCACGGGGGGGAATTTCAAATAGTTTTAGCAAGGTTTCACAATTGTCCAGTCACACCCCATAGCCCAGTCATCATTGTCCACATCAGCAGGGCAGTAATAGGGGGTGGTAGAATCTGAGTTTTCCTTTTATAAGGGTGCGTCTATAAAAAAAAATCTTAAAGGGGGTAAAACCAAATCCCGCCCTAATGACAGGGGGGTTTTATATATTTATCCCAATTTTCAAATTGATTAGCATTTAATGCTTTAGTAAAAATATCAGCCAATTGTTGCTCTGTAGCCACATGTTCTAAGGCAATCACCTTGTCTTCTACAAGCTCTCTTATAAAGTGATAACGAATATCAATGTGCTTGGTTCTGCTGTGTTGAATGGGATTCTTTGAAATGTTTATAGCACTCAAATTATCATAATATAATGTCATGACATCCTGTGTGACATTATATTATGTTTACTTTTGTTTCAACCAAACCAGTTAAGAATGGTTGCTTCCAGCTGCTATATACTCAGCTTCAGCAGTAGACAGAGAAACACAAATTTGCTTCTTACTAAACCAAGAACTAAAGTTGTTCCCCAAAAAAAAACATCCTCCTGGTGTGCTCTTTCTATCATCAGCACTTCCTGCTTAATCAGCATCACAATACCTAGATAACACATATCCAGATCCATGAGTGTAAAGGATTCCATGATCACTTGTTCCACTAATATACTTCAGAATCGTTTTAACTCGGTTGATGTGACTCACTTTGGGCTCACCTTGATATCTAGAACACACACCTACAACAAAAGAAATGTCAGGCCTTATTGTTGTAAGATACAACAGACTCCAAATCATACTTCTATAGAGACTTTGGTCCACATCAACACCATGTTCATCTTTGGATAATTTCAGATGAGTAGGAACAGGTGTTCTTTTGTGACTTGCATTCTCCATACCAAACTTCTTAACTATGTTCTTGGCATATTTACTCTGTGATAGAAATATGGAATCTTCCATTTGTTTGACTTGAAGCCCAAGAAAATAAGTTAATTCACCAACTAGGCTCATCTCAGACTCAGATTGCATTTGCTTAACAAAATGTTGAACCATCTCATCAGACATCTCTCCAAACACAATATCATCAACATACATTTGAGCAACCAAGATATTTCTTCCTTTTCTTTGACAAACAGTGTTTTATCAATACCATTTTTCCTGTATCCATGATCAACACAAAATTCTATTAGTCTCTCATACCAAGCTCTAGGAGCTTGCTTCAAACCATAAAGAACTTTTCTCAACTTATACACGTGATTGGGAAAAGTTGGATCAGTGAATCCCTTAGGTTGTTCCACATAAACCTCCTTATTTAGGTATCCATTCAAGAAGACACTTTTAACAACCATCTGAAGTTACTTGAATCTCATAATACATGCCACTCCTAAGTAATTTGATAGATTCAAGACGAGCAATAGGAGCAAAAGTTTCATCAAATTCAAACCCTTCAATTTGAGTGTATCCTTGATCAACTGATAACTCGAATTCATATCGATTATTTAATGCAATTTCTGATTATTTAACTTATTTATTTATTTGTTTTGGACGATTTTACGTGCATATTATGTTTGTTTTGCAGACATTCGATCAGACACGTCGTTTGGAGGCAAGAATGCGAAAAGGGAGATTTTAAGCCAATAAACCAAGAAATAGAAGAAAAAAAGGACAGAAAAATGCATTTATGCATTTCACCATCCAAACGGTCTTCTCATCAATGAGACGGTCGTCTCACTTCTCAAACGCCCAACTTGGGAATTGGGTTGGTCGTTTCACATGCAAAATGTCTGTTTCAATTTTGTGACGCTCGCTTCAAACCAATTGACCCAATAAAGTAAAGCCCGTAACAGAAGTAATACGAAGTCAACACCAGAGAGATTTTCGTTCAACACAGAGAAAATCACTCAACCCTAATCCGCAAGTCCAGCAGACCCAGTCAAAATCCCAGTAGAAGTCCAAGCCACGAATCTCTCAACAAACTCCATCACAACATCTATAAATAGAGCTCTCCGCCACTGAAACCAGGAGCTTCAATTTTACGTCCAATTTCTTCCTTTTTCAATTTCGAAGTTCTCCTTTTATTATTAGTTTGTCTTTTATTTTCTTTATTCGTTCGCCTTTTATTTTCTTTACCGAACCTTAGTGATAGTTTCCGCCATCAGGGGACTATCGCCATTTTTATTGTTTCAAGCCACTACAATTTCTATTTACTGTTCAAGTTTCGAAGTTTGGTTGATCAAGACAGTACAACCATGTTTCCTATTTTAATGTTATTTTATTTATTTATTATTGCACTTATTTACATTATGCAATTCTCTTCCTTCTACCTTTCTTTATTTAATATGTCAGCTTAAACCGTTAATCGGTATGTAATTGTGTAAATCGGAATGAATTCGATAGAATTAGGCTAAAACCTTAAATTAAGTTACAATCTGGTTTCGATTTCTTGTTTTAATTCGCTTTCGTTAAGAGAGTAAGAAAGTCTAAAATATTAGGATTAAGACCACTGGAGTGTGAGATTCTAGTCAAATAGATGAAATCGAGCATTAGTTTTAAACACAGCGGAAGCGCTTTAAAGCTAATTAGAACCTTTAGTTTTCCAAAAAGTATTTCTAACTTGGATTGACACAGCAGAAGCGCTCAATTGAACTTAGGAGTATGGTATTAAGCAAGACCACGGGAGTGTGAGTCGAGGACTTTTAAGCCGAGAGTTTCTACAGAGAGATAACTTAATAAACGTTAATAAGCTGGCCCTCTATTAAATTCGTGAAGGCGAAATCAATTACGTACCGATAATTTATATCATTAATTTAATTAATTCTTAATCCTTTAAAACCTAAAACATCGCTCGCCTTAGCAAAACATAGCAACACCCGACTACAATAGGTTGATTATCAAGTCTCTATGGGATCGATATCTTTTATTACTACACGATAGACTATGCACTTGCAATTAGTAACCGTTAGACTCGGTGAGTCGCGATCAACAACCAATCTAGCTTTATTTCTGGTGACCACCCTTTTTTCATTTGACTTGTTCTTGTATATCCATTTATTTTTTGTGACCACCCTTTTTTCATTTGACTTGTTCTTGTACATCTTGTATATCCATTTATTTCTGGTGACCACCCTTTTTTCATTTGACTTGTTCTTGTACATCTTCTGGAACATCAGCTTCCTTATGCAAATCATCAACAACCATGTTTATGGATTCCATCAAAGCTTTGGTTCTAGAGTTGAAGACTCTATAAGCTTTGTTATTTGTAGAATAGCCCATAAATATTCCTTCATCACTTTTAGGATCCATTTTTCTTCTTTTTTCATGATCTTCCAAGATGTAGCATTTACTACCAAGCACATGGAAGTATTTGACTGTAGGTTTTCTTCCCTTCCATATTTCATTTAAAGTAGCCATGGTTCCTTTTCTTAAGGTCACTCTATTATGAACATAACAAGCAGTGTTCATTGCTTCAGCTCAAAAATGATAAGGCAATTTCTTTGCATGAGTCATAGCCCTAGAAGATTCTTGAGTAGTTCTATTTTTTTGTTCAACAACTCCATTATGCTGTGGAGTAATGGAAGATGAAAATTCCTTCAAATGAGCACAATTCAACAAAGTTTTGGTTCTCAAATTCCTTTCCATGGTCACTTCTGATTCTGATAACATTGCTCTCCTTTTCTCTTTGAAGTCTTTGGCAAAGATCTTTGAACACATCAAAAACTTCACACTTTTCTCTTATAGAATTCACCCAAGTGTATATGGAATAGTCATCCACCACCGCATAAGTATACTTCTTTCCTCCAAGACTTTCCACCTGCATAGGACCCATTAAGTCCATGTGCAGAAGTTCTAACTCTTTTAAAGTAGTGAGATGTTTACTATTCGGATGTGACATCTCAGTTTTCTTGCCAACTTGACATTCACCACATACCTTTCCTTATTCAATCTTTAGTTTTGGAATTCCTCTGACAGCTTCTGTAGAGATGATTCTTTTCATTTCTTTTAGGTGTAGATGACCAAGTTTTTGGTACCATAGTTTTACTTCATCTTCTTTGGCTAAAGCACATATGGATGAGTAACTAGAATCTTAAGGAACCCATAAGTAACAATTATCCTTATACCTGACTCCCTTCATAATCATTTCATTATTTTCATTAGTAACCAAGCATTCAGACTCAGTGAAGTTGACATTGAGTCCTTGATCACACAATTGACTGATGTTGATCAGGTTACCAGTCAATCCTTTAACAAGCAGCACATTATCAAGGTTTGGACCCCCTGAGTAATTTAGCTTTCCAACCCCCATGATTTCACTCTTGGCTCCATCATCAAATGTCACATAGCTGGTGGAATGAGACTTGATGTCTACTAATAGCTTTTTAATCCCAGACATGTGTCTAGAATACCCACTGTCAAAATATCAGTCCTCTTTAGATTAGACTCTGAAATAAGTGTGAGTTATTAGGCCGGTATTTACATCCTTAGGAATCCATTGTTTTCTCTGAATATTGGTGTTATGATTGATTCTAGGTAGAGAAGTAGGTTTAGGATATCCATATAGTTTGTAGCAAAAATGTTTTATATGACTAAAACGCCCACGGTAATGACATATCCACCTTTGAAATTTTTCTCTTGAGTGATTGAATTGACCTCTGCCATGATGTTGAGACATGTGGTGTAACATATTTGGTTTAGGTTCAGAAGGACTGTCTTCTGAAGTGGGTTTATTTTCTTTATTGAATCATATCCCAGTCATGTTTCCTGTCATTTTTCTAACCTAAAGAATTTCATCTAATATGTCAGAACCACTATTCAGCATTCTAACAGATTTGGACATTTGATCAAGTTTAGACATCATTAGGATTACTTCATTCTTCAACTTAGAGATAGTTTCAAGATGTTCTTCTTTTTCAATCTTTAGTTGGATTATGAGTTTTTTCTACTTCTCTCCTTGTTGACAGACTTCTTCACTTCTAAGACACGACTTTTTGTAGGAAGCTATCAGTTCTTCAAAGGATAATTCATCATCACTAGAATCTTCATCAGATACATATCTCCTGTCAGAGCAGTAACATTTTTAGTAGATTCTTCTTCAAGTTCACTTTCAGAGTCTTCATCAAACCAAGAAACAGTTAGACCTTTCTTTTGCTTCTTAAGGTAAGTGGGACATTCAACTCTAATGTGACCAAATCCTTCACATCCATGGAACTGAATCCCTTTGCCTTGAGTGGATTTTTCTTCAGACCTTGATCTTCTACTAGTATCATTAGACATGTTGATATCAGATGAGTTATTCTTGACATTAGCTTTTGACTTCATATCCATCCTCTTCATCACTTCATTAAATTGTCTTCTAAGCATCACTATAGCATTGGATAGTCCTTCATCCGTATCCATATCGCATTCCTCCTCTCCATCTTCAGTATTGGATACAAAGGCCATGCTTTTGGATTTCTTTTTAGATCTGTCACTAATCCCTAATTCAAGTGTTTGAAGGATCCAATAAGTTGATACACTCTCATCTTGTTGATATCTTGAGCTTTTTCTATGGTAGTTACTTTCATATCAAACCTCTTCAGAAGAGACCTGAGAATTTTTCAAACAAGCTTTTCTTCAAACATATTTTCACCTAGGGCACTTGAGGAATTTTCTATCTCAAGAATATTCATCTGAAAGTCATGTATACTTTCATCATATTTCATCCTAAGGTTTTCAAACTTGGTAGTGAGTAATTGAAGTCTTGACATCTTCACTTTAGAAGTACCTTCATGCGCAGTTTTAAGAGTATCCTAAACATCTTTAGTTATCTCACAAGTGTTCACTAATCTGAATATATTTCTATCAATTCTATTGAATAAAGCATTCAAAGATTTGGAATTTCCAAGAGTCAATTCATCCTCCTCCTTGGTACATTCTTCCTCGAGTTTCAAATTAGAAGTAGCTTTTCCATCTTTCCCAAATGTGACAGGATGTTCCCATTCTTTTACAACAGCTTTCCAGGCCTTATTATCCAAAGATTTCAAGAATGTCACCATACAAAGTTTCCAATAATAATAAATAGTATTATCCAGAATAGGAGGTTTTTTCTCAAATCCTCCTTCCTTGTCCATGCTACCAGGAAGTATTGTCCATATATCTCACCCAGAACTAGAGTAGGATGCCTGCTCTGATACCAATTGAAATTCTGGTATCAGATATAAGATGTCGAAGCAAATGTCACGACACTAATATCTGAACAATGCATATTATATGGATAGTATAAAAAGCAGTAAAATAATTGAAAAATACACAAGAAATTGTTAACCCAGTTCAGTGCAAACAAACCTACTTCGGGAGGCTACCAAGCCAGGAAGGAAATCCATTAATCATAATTAGTTTGAAGATTCACAGTAAACAATCTCCAGTTTACAATCTTCTCACCTAATCTCAACCTGTGTGATTGTCATACCCCAAATTTGTCCTACCTTTTTCAATTTTATCTTTGAAATATCATTTGAACTTTGGCCATGTTTTTTTTAAGAATTAAGTCGTGAATCTTGTGTGCGTGCTCATTGTGACTAACAAGTTTTGTAGGTGTGGGAAGAGATAAGAGAATAGTGAATTTTCATGGATACAAATCAAGGCATGATCCATTAAGTCATGACTCAAATGGATTCTTTGTCACATTTCAAAGGGATTTTAGAACTATAGGACATGTTCAAGGTATTGTTCTGAAACTATTTTCAAGGGACATGGTACATGGTTTGCAAGCTTGATTTCCAATTATTATTGTTGGGTTTTGAGGTGTTGTGATGATAAGTTAACTCGTACTATGATTCAATCATTTCTTCTGGTGGTTCTCAAAGTGACATTTTCAAGCTTTTATTTCATCATCTCTAAAAAAATGGTGTTTTGAACTAGTTTGGGCTCGTGGTTCTCATTTCTTAAGCTTAGGCTAGCTAACCTTGGGCCACGTGCTAAGTTATGTCAAGTATGATCTTAAGTTGAGGCCACTCCTTGTGATAATAGGTCCTCCCATACATGATTTTTTTCTAAGCCAAGTTGGAGTACAAGATGCATACAGAGGTTTTACCAATATAGCATTACAAATGATGCATTGCAAGCTACACGCACGAGTTACAATATAAAAAGTCGTGTCAATTGCCAAAGTCTAAAAAATCCAAGGTTGCTACAATGAGGATGATACTGGATACACAAAGAATTGTCATAATACCAAGCCCAGATAATATCACATGAGATACATAGCTAAAAGAAAAAAAAACAAAGTTTATTCAATTCATTCATTTCAAGACAAAGCTTACAATTTAAATCTACTTATGTAAAATTCAAACCAAGATTACATTCATTCTAAATTACCCCACCGATGCCATTGATTATGCTCCAAACGCCATTTTCCGCATCAGGACTGCTACTATTATTTTAGTAAAACTTTTCTCATCTGAAATCCCATCATCCTGTTAGTCCGAATACAACCTGCAATGGACATTTTTCTTTTCTTTCTGAATTAATCCAATGCAAGCCAAAGATTAAATCAGACACATTATAACAAAGAGAATTCATAGCAAGGCATAAAGGCTAACAAACTCAGCAGCTACAAAGGAGCAATGTGAATGTCATCTTTCTCAGATGAGCATAAACCTCAAAAGACCTATCATAATAGGTACACCAAGTAAGCATCAGAGGTACTAGAGTGTTCAAGTCTCATTGGAAATTAATCCATTTCCTTGTGCATCAAGTCTCTTCAACAAGCCCAGTAATAGTGGTACAATAAATCCGCACCTACATCCAAGAACAATGTATCATGTATCATACCAAAAAAAAACACAAAGATATGCAGCGGCATTAGAACAAGGTTGAACGATTAAAGCAAAACAAGTTACTATGGTTCAAAGCCAAAAGAAGATTGAAGTGTTTACATTAGAATTAATAAAGGGGAATAGAGCATGTTATACCTTCATAATGAATTCAAGGGAACAGAAACCTCCATTAAAAGTTGTTGGTCCGCATAAAGTTTGAGAAAGCATGGCTGAATTTGGAGAGCAAAAAAAGCAAGCCATCCATCCATTGCACCCATATTTTTCTATCTCATGTCCAACCTATCACATATCAAACAAACTCAGGTTAACCAAGAAAAAAATTCAAAAGGGTGATCCTGCAAGAATTCATAACAGGTGCTACAACTCAAAACTAAATCAGTTCAAAGTACATAGTGTAGCATGGAGACGGACATGTTCAATCATAGAAGTTCATAATAAACACATCAGGTTTTACCTCATTTCAATTCAAGTCCATGAGAATACAAGGCAATCCTCCATGAGTGTTTTTTTACTACAAATTTGTTGAGATCCATTTGTTCTGCAAGGCATCAACAAGGCAATAATAAAAATCATTCCACGGTTTTTGTCAGCAATGGAGAGAAACTTACAGCAATGAAAAATAAGATCAAGTGTAGAAAAGGCAATATGTGTGGCAGTGAAAAATGGTTTGTTACAGCAGTAAATTCGAGTAAAAATTATGGTTTGAAAAACATTGAAAATCAAATGAAAAATTAGCATGGGACCACATACTCATCTAGAAGATCACTACAGACAAACAAAAATAATGAGTCACAAATTCTTGACCCCACACAATCAGAGCAAAATCATCTCTAAAGGTCTGCAAACAATTCACAGCTCACTCACACAATTATTCTCTCCAAATCCTCATCCTCACACGTATGAGCATCACATAATATTCCTCTGTAAAACCATATCATTTTGCAATGATCAGATCATCTACACACATAAAACCCTAAACGTAATACACAGAGGCACAAAAAACCCTAATGTCACTCTCCAAGAATTCTCCCTAAACCCTAATCAGCAAAGCTCTACTCATATACCTAGATTGTTGAGTTTTCACATTGAAACTCAACAATCTCGAGCTAGACCCACTTGTACAGATCCTTCATCCTCAGCAACAACATTTTCAGAAGCAAGAAGCACAAAGTGGTCGAACATAGAAGAAGGAGAAGAAGCAAATACACAAAATAAAGAGACTTACCGAAATTTCTTCAATTTCGTCGGAGCTTCATCGATGTCCGCCGCCATTCCTACTCTTCTCATCGATCGGTAAATCCTTGAACCTCTTATCATTTTTCACTCTGAGTTGATTCTTGTATGTTGTAATTGCAATGAATACTATGAAATTGGGGTTCGAAGGTGTTAAATTGGGGGATAGGGTTTTGCTCAATTTGGAATCTCTGAGAGTCGGATCTTTTGATTCGTGATGGTGGTGATAATACACGGTGATATTTAGTTTTCTCCAAGAAAATCATGATTGGGTGTTGTTTGTTTTATGAAACCACCCTTTTATTTCTCATTGGATGCATGTATGTCTTTATTATTTTTTATTTATTTTTTACTCAAATGTTAGTAGTTTTTTTTATCTTCTAGATATATGTTGAAGTCCCATTTTGGGAGGCGTAGATGTATTGGTCATGTTTATCTCAAGCCAACCGTATCTATTAGTCTTTTTTAGTTTTAAGCAGAGAATTTAATTTTCTTCTCCTTTTACACTGCCCGATGCCTATATCCCTGGTAATTTCCTAGGGTAATCAATCGATGCATTTAAGTGTACACGGTATTTGAATATAGACTGGATATGGATTGTAATGACTTGGGTTATATGATCCGGTTTATGTTCTTTTTATTTAGGGCCGATGATATAATATAATGGTTTATCGATATTCGATATCTTAATCGACGTTATCTAAACCTATATGAGACCATCTTTTACATTTCTCCATTATTTATCGATTTCTCGATTTATTCACCTATTTATGGTCTATGATATTATTATCTAATTTGTGACATTCGATTTACCAACGTTGTCCAAATTGATATGAGACCCCTTTTTATTATTGTATGGTTTCTAATTAATCTTAGATCCATTTGTTATTTACCGATTTTATTATTATTTTGGCCAATGATAAATGGTGATATTCGATTTCTAATAAATTGACGTTATCCCCTAATTTGAAGCCACTCCTTTATTTTCCTTATTATTTTATCCTGATTTATTTTTATTTGGCCGATGAATAAATGTTTAGATATTTGATTTCGAATAAGTCAACATTATCTAAACTAAATATGAGGCCACTCTTTTATTTTATCTATTATTTTTCGACTTTACATTATTTTATGATCGATGATATAACAAACAATCTAAATGTTTGATTTCGAAAAATCGACGTCATTTAGATCAATATGAGACCAATTTTATTTTTTATCGCATTTCTTTCTTTTATTTAAATAACTGTTTGATTATAAAGTGACGCTCGACTTCTCATAGAATGATTCTAACATTGAATCGATTCTAAGATAGTTAAAGAGCTACATTTTGACGCTTTCAGTTTATTTTTAAGGTCCAATGCCTTTGCATAGTTTAGGACACTTCACACGCGCTTCCTCTTGGGCAAATATAATGAACCCTTTTATTTCGTGCAATCCTGTGTAACTTACTTGTACCCCTCTCCCGATTCCGATGTATGTCATTTATTTACTCGTTTTCGCTTCCGCGTACCCTTGGTCCAACACCAAGTGGTTTCACTTGCACACTCTCATTCCCCTTAGGTTTTGGTATCGTTTACTAGGCGTCCTCTTAGGAACTAGGAAATCGATCTCACGTAACCAATTAACCCTTAACCTCCATTTTGCACTCAACCTTGGCGAGCGCTTCGTGCCTCGCAATCGACCTACCCTTTGACCAAAATGATACTTTTAGATCTAACCCTTGATCCAACATCAAGTGGTCTTAGGTAATAAAACACCTTAATAATATGAGAAGAATTGTATACCACGAGCCTTATGTAACACCCCAAAATTTTCCCTCTTATTTATTATCAACCTCGAGCGGTATACGCTTCATTCTTGCATCATTCCGCATATCATTGCATCGCATTTGAAAAATAGATAAATAAATCACCATCCTTTGCATGAGGTGTGTGGTCGATCAAGGCTTGCCAAACATTGGAGTTCAAGAGAAAAATAATATCCCAAAAATATCCAAACCACTTCCAAGCTAACCAACCAAAAGGGAAGAATTCACCTTTTCCTCCATTTTCTTTCCCTTTTCCTTCCACTTTCTTTCCACATTTCCTTTCATTCTTTCCCTCTTATTTTTCCACTTCAATTCCACTCCATTTCCCTTGGATGCTTCTACCATCTTCTAGAGTGTTCCAAGGAATATTCCAAAGAATATTCCTTTTCCAACCCTAACCCTAACTAACTACCAAACCATAATTTTGGATCCCAAACCTAATTTTTGGGCCCCAAACCTAGCTCCAAGCCTAGCCTCTATATATTCACTAATCACTTCAATGCAAGGGGTTCCCACAATTTTCTAACTTTTCACTCTTTCACAATCACTTTTTCTCTCTCACTTTTCCTCCATTTTCCCTCCTTTCACCAAAGCTTCTTTGAATAAGCTCTTCAAGTTTCACATTGAAACTTGAAGATCTTGAAGCTTAATCCTCCAACCTCCATTGATTGTGGATTGTAGAAGAAGAAGCTAGTGATTTTTGTGAGGATTTCGCCTTATCGGAAGCACACGAAGGTTCAAGCATCAAGAACGCATTTATTTTACGATTTCTCGGTTTTCTTGGTTTTCTCTTCGATCAAGCTCCGATTCTTGCAACAATTAAGGAAGCACTTCTCCGCTTCGTAGGTTGGTGATCTAAATCACTTCTTCTTTAAGTTATTCTCTTCATCTCGCCATTTCGACATTCTTTAATTGCTTTTCGTTTTACTTGCGATCAATTTCGTTTCATTATGTGTTGCTTGCAATTTGTGATTTTTGTTGGATTTAGAAGCTAAGGTGTAGATAATCATAGGTTCAAGCATGTGTAAATAAGCCTCAATTAAGTAGAAATTAGTGTTAGCATGTTCCTAGGAATGTTCGGGATCATTAGAAGCAAGATTGTGGCCAAAAGCACTTATTTCAAAAGCGTTTTTCACTTTCTGTTCAGTGTTAACCGGTTAACGCATTTGGTTAACCGGTTAACGCATGCGTTTTGCCACAAATTGCTGTTGTTTTTAGGTCCGTTTATCGGTTAACGCATATGGTTAACCGGTTAACGCTGTGGATTTTTGGATTTTCAGCTTATTTGATTGCTCAATCTTGCTTTCTAGTGCCTCTAATGTTCATACATGTTTAGGTAATGATTTTAGGGAATTTTTGGGTCCATTTCCAGTAGCTAATTCCCCCATTTCGAGTTGTTTCAACACGATTCCGTTCATGTCGCATGTTATGCATTCTTGTGTTTCTTTGTGCATACCTTGATTTCTTGCATTTTGTTGTCATGTTTATGCATCATTAGGTATGTAATAATCATGTTGCATTCTGTTTTTACATGTTTGCATTGCATTAAATCATTTTTGCATTTCCATTGTATCAATGTATGTTGCACTTTGCATAATCATGTATGTATGTACATTTGATTGCATTTTGTTGCATACTTGATCACATCATCCATATCAATTCAATTCTGAATTTTGCAATGAGTTTGGCATTCTTGTTGAGCTACCATATTGCATGTTCATAATCAATAATCCTCATGTTCATATACCATATTCATGTGCTATATTTTTGCATTACTTGTTGCATAATCAACCATGTGATGCATTCTTGCATAATCCTTCAAAAATGTTCATGTTCTTGCATTTATATATGATGATCCATGTTCAAACGTATCTTCATGATGAAATTGGTACATATTCATTGAGTTTGTGCATTAAAAAATGAAAATAATCAAATCTGGATTTTGCATTTCATAGCTGTTTTTGGATATAGGTGCTGTAAAATGTATGCTGTTTGTTTGTTTGCATGCTGTATTTGACCTTTTACACCTACCTTTTCATGCTGCATGTTGGCTGTAAAAAGTTGATTTGTGTTATGCAGTGTTTTCATAGCTGATTGTGTGTTTGAGTGCTGTAAATAGTTGCTGAATTTTAGTTTAGCATAGTGTAGGCACCCTTAAACTTAAGATTGAGTCTAGTTTAGGTCCAAGTTGCCTTAGGATTTGTTTGGTATGTGTTTACCTCATTCCTTTTTAATAAATGGCACACTAATCTTTGTTTTGTAGAGGAGAAGATTGAGGTATGTTTCCTTGCACCTTATCCTTTTATTTTTTTTATGCATTTAGTTCCCTCTTTCTTCTCATACTTGTGTTTGGTAGGATTTCCCCCTCTTTTGTGGAATCAACTTAACTTCTCTAGGAAGTAAGTTGCATTCTATTTCTTTCCTTCTTTAGGATTAGAAAAACCTCATAAATCATAGGACCATCACTTTAATAAATAACTTAGGGTTGGTCTTAGTCCCCCTTAGTTTTTGTCCTTTTCCGACTTGAGTCATTCTTTCTCATCTCATAAAGAAAAACAATAAAATACTTAATAAAAACTGAATGTTCTTGTACGACACGGGACTTCGTTGCGGAGTTCTTATACACGTCCTATTTCGGGGCGAGGTGTAAGTCCCTACCACGATGGATAGGTCTTAGTATGAGAATGTTCACAAACAAACTCCAAAACACTTCTCATAAAAGACAACAAACAAAGACATCGCGTCTTCTCTTCTCATCTCCTAATCTTTGCGGACGAATGCGACTTGCCTCGAGAGTTCAAACAGCGATAGGGTAAACACCCTCGAGTCAGAGCCGGTAACACCTGAGCTAGAGCTATGGCAACGTCATCCTAAAAAACACAAAAATAGTTCCGGCATTAGTTAGGCGAACTACGTCGACTCTGATCCTCAATATCCCGATGAGGTACGTAGGCAGTGGGGTAGGGCCCATTCGAGCACATTCTTTATTTTCCCTACATTTTCCCCATTCTTTCTTTCTTTCTCTTTTCCAATTCCTTTTCTTTTATTCCCATTCCAGTTCCAGTAGCAGTTTTATTCAGCAGCAGTTATATTTTTCACACCCTTTGAAACAAATCAAGCAAGTGTGGATCCTGTCGGGTACGGCGGACGATTTGGGGTGCTAATACCTTCCAGGTCATAACCGACTCCCGAACCCAGATCTTTGGTTCACAAGGCATCGTCCTTTTCCTTCTTCCTTAGGTTCGTGCAACATTATCTTTCCCATTCCTTCGGGATAAAAATGTCTGGCTGGCGACTCTACCTTTTCTGCGCCACTTTCGCGTTTGTACTAGGATGAAAATCTCGGGAGCGACAGCTGGCGACTCTACTGGGGATCAAACCCAGAGTCTCTGGTTTCCCTTGTAGAGTCAATCCTAGCGCTTGTCTGTTTTTGTTTCTTTCGGTGTTTATCTGTTTGTTGTTGTGTGCTTTAGTTTAGCTTTACTGTTTTCATTTACAATTTTACTTTACAGCTTTACTTTACGGCATTTATTTACTGCTTTCAGTATTTATCATGCATCATTATAACTGTCTGGCTGTGCTGGTTTCATTTTTTCTGCGGGAAGGGAGTTACTGTGAGATAAGCCAAATACCCGGCTTGAGTGCACTATAGAATTAGCGTGGACACGTTGTACTCGCATGGTTACATGATGAGTGGCGATGTGTTTCACACCCAGACTGCGACCGTCTTGGAAATATCTTGTGTGGGGATTTCCTCCACTTCGGGATAGGACCTTGATAGTTATGTGCATCTGGGGACTGATCATTGAGAACCTTAGTGGAAACAACCATCTCCAGTGATAACAGTGGCAGACCACATTTGTTGGCAAACCCACTCGCATCCGAGGGCCCACAGGGAACTCGCATAGGATGGTCTGGTTCTCTCATAGGAACCCAGTTAAGGCAAACTGTTCGTATGACGATAGTATCGTACCCTTCGGGATGAATGTACTATTGTTTCTCGATTCAGTGCTAGAAGCTGAGGACTTATGAGGGATGCTTATTTTCCCCGTACTCAGCTGAGACCTCCCTGGTTAGTACATAATGCCAAACCGATTCCCTGATTTGGTCATGAGCCATTCCTCGGAAATGGTGAACGTATTATTGCTATCCGGTTTTGAGAGTCCGTGATTTTGACTCGGAGTAGCATACCCGTGTGATGGGAGGGGTTTACAGGTTTGCAGGAACCCTGAAACTTCCAACATACCCACTTTGCCAGCATTATTCAGTATTATGATCAGGTTTTACATGGTCCTTTGGTTTTGAAATCCGAGATTTCAGTGGTGCTGTTATTACGACTCTTCACCAGCACATGACTGTCTTCTCGACACCAACGTCAGACCAGTGATCGCCAGACCTTTGATCACATGCCAGTGCATTGTATAACATCCTCTGCATGTTTGTATCACTAACACATGCTTACTCATTTGCAGGGTCACATGTCGCATCCTCATGAACATATCATATGCATTTACTGCATGATTTTCATATTTTTCATTTTTACAGGTCATTCGGACTTCCTAACTTATTCAACTTCAGGAAATATAGCTGGTCAACACGTTCATCGGTATCCAATAAAAAGAAACCGAGTGAGAATGGTTGAACGAATGCAGATTGATCTCAATGAGCTCCGATAGAGGATGGATCAGTTCATGGACATGATGACCGGCATTGCTCAGAATCAAGAGCGTCTCAGGTTGATGGTTGAGCAACCCCATGGGAATGCTAATGTTGGAACACAGACTGAGAATGTGGATCCTAACGCTACCCGTAACGGAGGGCCAATTCTAAATGGGACTGCGGCCCGTAATGAAGACACCCAGGAAGACCAGTTCACTATACCGGATGTTGATATGGGTAATATGAATGAGGTCAACAACCGAAGGTATGAAGAGCTGGCGGAGAAGATTAAGGCCATGGAATGTCAGAATTCCCTAGGCATCGATGTAACCAGTCTTGGGTTAGTGCCAGGAGTCAGAATCCCTCCTAAGTTCAAGGTGCCATCATTTGACAAGTACAATGGCAGCACGTGCCCTAGAACCCACATTCACGCATAGTTTGGAAGAATCTCGGCTCACACTGATGACGAGAAACTTTGGATGCATTTCTTCCAAGATAGTCTATCTCGAGCTTCATTGAGCTGGTACATGAAGCTAAGTAGGGTCTCTACCCGATGCTAGAAAGATTTAGCTGAAGCTTTTCTCAAGCAGTATCAATACAATATTGATATGGCTCCAAACCGCACTCAGTTGCAGAATTTGTCTCAAGGACCCAAGGAAAGTTTTAAGCAGTATGCTCAGAGGTGGCATGAGTTGGCCGCACAGGTTCAACCTCCATTGTTGGATCGGGAAATGGCCGATATGTTTATGGGCACCTTGCAAGGTGTTTACTTGGATCGTCTGGCCGCCTTCCCGTCCATTGGTTTTTTTGATATTGTCATCGCTGGAGAAAGGATAGAAAACTTCCTGAAATTAGGAAAGATCCAGGATGCAAGCAGTGTTGGTTCTTCTGGTGTGAAGAAACCTTTTGGCAATGGCCAAAGACGAAGAGAAGGCGAGACCAATGTTGTGTATAGGGGCCGAGACAGAGGTCGTTCACAGGATTACTACCAAGCAGCTGCAGTGACTATTACTCCTCAGGTTCAACCACAACCTCAAGGTCAGCAATATCAGGCACAGAGACCAAATCAGGAAAGAAAAAGGGCAAGAAACCGCAGACTTGATCCCATACCATGTCCATATGTTGTATTGCTTCTAGAGCTACTAAAGTTGAACATGGTCGAGCTTCGTACCATGAGAGCTCCTTCTCCTGATAACCTACCTCAGAACTTCGATGCAAATGCAAGATGCGAATTCCATTCGGGTGCCTAGGGGCACAGTATTGAGAAATGTTGGGCTTTTCAGAACAAGGTACAAGACCTAATTGACTCCAAGGTGATCAATTTTGCGCCTCACCTAAATGTACTCCAGAATCCAATGCCTAATCACAATGGAACCGGTGTCACGGTTGTTTTACCAGATGGTCCATGTTAAGCTGGAATCTTCAGGAAGCAAATAAAGCCATCAGTATTCAGATACTCTCAGCAATGGCAACTGTTTGTTTTTCTTCAATGCATTTTCATCCTTATTGAAGGGAACTACGTCACTCTGATTCTTCATTGGTCATTGGTCAATGGAGATACGTAGGCAGAAGATCGCCAGGTCTTTCCGAGCAACCTTATGGGATAACTTTACTCTCCAGTTCACTCTTTCCTTTAGATGTCTCGTGTCAGAGTCAGAATAGCTAGAAGAAGAAGTATGATTGCTATGGTTAGGTATACGACTGCAAATTGAAGATTACTGAAAGTATCCAAGACTGACAGGTCCAGACGGAGTCAAGTTTCCTCAACAACGGCAATATTCAGCTTCTCTACTGCATTTCCATTTGTAGTTCCTTTTATTTGCAAAGCATTTGTATACATGTATGAAAGTTGTTTGCTTTTGAATGTTATCAATAATAAAATTCACATGTTTTTCTTGAAGTAATTCATTTGCATTCACTTATAATTTTGCATGTTTACATCGCAATACCAATTGTCGTGCTCAAACTCTATGATGGAGAATGACGAAACAATAACGCAAGAATCTCTAATTGCGTGCTCTCGAATAAGACCCTGTTAACGATGTACAGGCTTTGTTTCAAATCCCTAAACACTGGAGACATAAGGGAGATAAACCCTCGCTAACCCCTTTGAGCCTTGAAGTAGGAGTTTCTTTTCGCGTAAAAAAACCCTCACATGTAACCCAGGGGTATGGTAGATGTCAGCTAGTCGTACCAAGCGTTCAGGCTTTCATAAAGGAGTGTATTTGAAGATCCATTGCATTCTACTATGCTAATCCAGAGGTCCAAAGACCCGAAACCACAATGGTTATCCAAGTCAAAAGGCCCAAATATTGAAAACCACAATGGTTATCCTTCGTCGACCAAAGAATGAGGCAGCCGCAACCCTCGCAGAGCAATCAAGGAAAACAGTGTCACACGACTTGTTCCAAATGCAAAAAGGAAAAAAATGAAAAAGCCCGCTAAGTCGAAACTTGAAAACAAGCGACTTAGGAAAAAGTTAGGGCATCCCGCTGGACTTCACAATCAAAGATTCATAAGAATCAGTCCATGAAAAAGTTAGGGATAAGTAAAATAACGCAAAAGTGAAAGACGAAAAGGATTACATAAGAAAGATCCTCAAACAAGAACAAAGTTGTGTGGCACAGACACGAAAGACAAAAGGGGTGACTGACTCCAAACAATAACCTGATTGGTGCTTGAACTAATAGCAGCAATGGTTCCTCAATCAACACGAAACCCTTATGAAAGGTGAACGCTTGCAAAAATTAGCTGAATATAGGAATGGAGAACATCACGAAGAGTGGGTGGGCACAAATAAACTTCGAGCCTATATCCTTTGTTTCTGTAACCGTGAACTAGGCCACGATACAGCCCTCAAAAGTCCTAACTGAAACAGGGTTAATTTGAGAGCATATTGCCATGAGGCTGCGTTCCTGACTCCTATGAGTTGCGCTGAAAGACCTTGTTGGTATTACATGTACATAATTTCATTCAAAAATAATGTCGTATCTTAACCAGTGATTTGCTCACAAAGGTTTGCGACACCTTTTCAAATCTTCAAGATTAACATGTGTGTTGCATTAGAATTTTAATTCTCAGAATAAACATTTTTTTGCTTGCATTCATCTGTTTGGCATCATAAAAAGCTCACATGCGGAAATTCAGTCCAGAAGCTTAAGCTTGCCAAGATGAGAAGTCTAAAACTTTTGAAAGACAGTCATGTCGAGGTGCACTTTTCCGAGAAAACTCCATTGAGTAAGGACTTTCCCAACCAGTCATGGTAAAAGCCAACCAATCTGGGGCAGTTATGTCAAGCAATGTTCTCAAGAGTCAACCAAACTGGGGCGATCACCTCTAGATTCAAATCTCTCCTAGAGCAATTTCTTCAAAGACTCATACTGGGGCAAGTCACCCCAATCGCACGAGGATTCATTCTTTCCCGAAGACAGATAATCGGAAGTTCAGAATACCGGGGCAATTATACTCCTGAAGAGTTTAAAGAAACCAGGTCTTTTGTAAAATCCTCTTAAGGTAAAGCCCGAATCAAAGCAAATGATCCCTAGCAAGAGACTACTGGAAATCTTTCCTCCTCAGCAGGACGCGGTTCAGTTTCGTTATCCCCAACAGACGCATGGAAGTTATCCCCAATAAAGTCGTCAAACTTTTCTCCAGCAGGTTTCCTTGATCTTATTTCCCAGCGGATCTCAAACCAAATCCTTCTCTTCCCCATCAAAGCGATAAGGATCATTCCTAGCAAGAGTCGTCTTCCCGTAGTGAAGCACTTCTTACAAGAATCCAGAAATTCCCGGCAGTTAGCTGAACGGTTCCCTTCCCCACATAGGTTTGGAATATTCAGGTAGACGAGAGAGTTCTCCTCAGCAGAGCCTTGACAGGTCTTCTCCCAGCTAAGTCGAAAAGTTGTCGATTCCCCAGCGAAATTTGTGAGGTGAGATTTAATCCCCAGTAGTTGAGGCATCCCCTAGCAGGGTCTTCAAATCTAAAGTCCAATTTATTTTTGGAAAAGGTAATAAGTTGAGACAGACTAGTCACACTCTTCTCCAACAGAAATATCGGCAATCATCTGTATTCCCCACAGAGTCAGCAAAGATTGGTTATTTTCGCGTCAGGAATTCCCTTTGTATCTATCCCCCAGTGTCATGGGGCGTTATGTCATGCAGTTCAACGTATGCGTGCTCAATCCAAGGTTGATATCCAAAGTCCACCCGCAGCGTGGCAATTTATTCAAAGTCCAGCCGCAGACTGGCCAAAGTCCATCCTCTGGGTGGCAAATTCTCAAAGTCCACCCGCAGCGTGGCAATTTATTCAAAGTCCAACCGCAGATTGGCCAAAGTCCATCCTCTGGGTGGCAAATTCTCAAAGTCCAGCCGCAGATTGGCCAAAGTCCATCCTCCGGGTGGCAAATTCTTAAAGTCCAGCCGCAGACTGGCCAAAGTCCATCCTCCGGGTGGTGAATTCTTAAAGTCTCCCGTAGCTGAGCAGTGTGCCCCCGTAGTGTGGCAAGAAATCAGAGTCTCCCGTAGAGAGTAAAAGTCTCATGTAGTGAGCCAAAGTCTCCCGTAGCGAGCAGCAGCCCCCGTAGTGTGGCAAAAAATAAAAGTCTCCCGTAGCGAGCAGCAACCCCCGTAGTGTGGCGAATTTCAGAAGCCTCCCGTAGTGAGCAGAAGTCTCCCGTAGTGAGCCAAAGTCTCCCGTAGCGAGCAGCAGCCCCCATAGTGTGGCGAATTTTCAAAGTCTCCCGTAGCTGAGCAATGTGCCCCCGTAGTGTGGCAAATTTTCTGGAAGTATCCTGTAGCTGAGAAATGTGCCCCCGTAGTGTGGCGAATTTTCTGAAAGTCTCCCGTAGTGAGCAAAAGTCTCCCGTAGTGAGCAGAAGTCTCCCGTAGCTGAGCAATGTGCCCCCGTAGTGTGGCGAATTTTATGAAAGTCTCCCATAGCGAGCAATGGGCCCCCATAGTGCGGAAAATTTTCAAAGTCTCCCGTAGCTGAGCAATGTGCCCCCGTAGTGTGGCAAGATTTCCAAAGCCCCACAGTGTGGCAGAGTATCCCCGCAGAGTGAGAAAACGTCCATTCTCAAGGTGGCAAGGTATCAAAAGTCTCCCGTAGTGAGCAGTGACCCTCGTAGTGTGGCAAAGCATTCAGAAGACCACCCGTTGTGTGGCATGTCATTAATATCCCAGCTGAAAGTCTCCCATAGGTAAGCAATGTGCCCCCGTAGTGTGGCAAATTTTCTAAAAGTCTCCTGTAGCGACCAATGGGCCCCGTAGTGTGGCAAAGTTTCTGAAAGTCTCCCGTAGTGAGCAATGTTCCCCCGTAGTGTGGCAAGATTTCTGAAGCACCCGCAGTGTGGTAGAGTATCCCTGCAGAGTGAGCAAACGTCCATTCTGTAGAGTGGTAAGGTATCAAAGGTCTCCCGTAGTTGAGCAACGTATCCCCGTAGAGTGGCAGAGTATTGAAATCCCCCGCAATATGGCGAAGCATGAGGAAGACCACCCGTTGTGTGGCATGTCATTAATATCCCGGCAAAAGTCCACCTGTAGCGTGGCAAATCAGCAATCTCCCAGTGTTATTCCACAGCATTTACCCAGATTACTACTCTACACACCCGAGTTCTCCACAAGCAGAGTTCAGATGGTTGGGTTTATTTCCCTTTTCTCGTCCACCAAGTGCAAATTTTCTGGTTATTTCTAGTATTCAATCCCTGCATACTTCAAACGTATGAAAGCGACTGCTATCATCCATTCAAGTCTACAGTGATTAAATAGGGGCAACTGTAACACCCCAAAATTTTCCCACTTATTTATTATCAACCTCGAGCGGTGAACGCTTCATTCTTGCATCATTCCGCATATCATTGCATCGCATTTGAAAAATAGATAAATAAATCATCATCCTTTGCATGAGGTGTGTGGTCGATCGAGGCTTGCCAAACATTGGAGTTCAAGAGAAAAATAATATCCCAAAAATATCCAAACCACTTCCAAGCTAACCAACCAAAAGGGAAGAATTCACCTTTTCCTCCCTTTTCTTTCCCTTTTCCTTCCACTTTCTTTCCACATTTCCTTTCATTCTTTTCCTCTTATTTTTCCACTTCAATTCCACTCCATTTCTCTTGGATGCTTCTACCATCTTCTAGAGTGTTCCAAGGAATATTCCAAGAATATTCCTTTTCCAACCCTAACCCTAACTAACTACCAAACCATAATTTTGGATCCCAAACCTAATTTTTGGGCCCCAAACCTAATTCCATTCCCAAACCTAGCTCCAAGCCTAGCCTCTATATATTCACTAATCACTTCAATGCAAGGGGTTCCCACAATTTTCCAACTTTTCACTCTTTCACAATCACTTTTTCTATCTCACTTTTCCTCCATTTTCCCTCATTTCACCAAAGCTTCTTTGAATAAGCTCTTCAAGTTTCACATTGAAACTTGAAGATCTTGAAGCTTAAGCCTCCAACCTCCATTGATTGTGGATTGTAGAAGAAGAAGCTAGTGATTTTTGTGAGGATTTCGCCTTATCGGAAGCACACGAAGGTTCAAGCATCAAGAACGCATTTATTTTGCGATTTCTCGGTTTTCTTGGTTTTCTCTTTGATCAAACTCTGATTCTTGCAATAATTACCGAAGCACTTCTCCGCTTCGTAGGTTGGTGATCTAAATCACTTCTTCTTTAAGTTATTCTCTTCATCTCGCCATTTCGGCATTCTTTAATTGCTTTTCGTTTTACTTGCGATCAATTTCGTTTCATTATGTGTTGCTTGCAATTTGTGATTTTTGTTGGATTTAGAAGCTAAGGTGTAGATAATCATAGGTTCTAGCATGTGTAAATATGCCCCAATTAAGTATAAATTAGTGTTAGCATGTTCCTAGGAATGTTCGGGATCATTAGAAGCAAGATTGTGGCCAAAAGCACTTATTTCAAAAGCTTTCTTCACTTTCTGTTCAGCGTTAACCGGTTAACGCATTTGGTTAACCGGTTAACGCGTGCGTTTTGCCACAAATTGCTGTTGTTTTAGGTCCGTTAACTGGTTAACGCATATGGTTAACCGGTTAACACTGTGGATTTTTGGATTTTCAGCTTATTTGATTGCTCAATCTTGCTTTCTAGTGCCTCTAATGTTCATACATGTTTAGGTAGTGATTTTAGGGAATTTTTGGGTCCATTTCCAGTAGCTCATTCCCCCATTTCGAGTCGTTTCGACACGATTCCGTTCATGTCGCATGTTATGCATTCTTGTGTTTCTTTATGCATACCTTGATTTCTTGCATTTTGTTGTCATGTTTATGCATCATTAGGTATGTAATAATCATGTTGCATTCTGTTTTTACATGTTTGCATTGCATTAAATCCTTTTTGCATTTCCATTGTATCAATGTATGTTGCATTTTGCATAATCATGTATGTATGTGCATTTGATTGCATTTTGTTGCATACTTGATCACATCATCCATATCAATTCAATTCTGAATTTTGCATTGAGTTTGGCATTCTTGTTGAGCTACCAAATTGCATGTTCATAATCAATAATCCTCATGTTCATATACCATATTCATGTGCTATATTTTTGCATTACTTGTTGCATAATCAACCATGTGATGCATTCTTGCATAATCCTTCAAAAATGTTCATGTTATTGCATTTATATATGATGATCTGTGTTCAATTGTATGTTCATGATGAAATTGGTACATCTTCATTGAGTTTGTGCATTAAAAAATGAAAATAATCAAATCTGGATTTTGCATTTCATAGTTGTTTTTGCATATAGGTGCTGTAAAATGTATGTTGCTTGTTTGTTTGCATGATGTATTTGACCTTTTACACCTACCTTTTCATGCTGCATGTTGGTTGTAAAAAGCTGATTTGTGTTATGCATTGTTTTCATAGCTGATTGTGTGTTTGAGTGCTGTAAATAGTTGCTGAATTTTAGTTTAGCATAGTGTAGGCACCCTTAAACTTAAGATTGAGTCTAGTTTAGGTCCAAGTTGCCTTAGGATTTGTTTGGTATGTGTTTACCTCATTCCTTTTTAATAAATGGCACACTAATCTTTGTTTAGTAGAGGGGAAGATTGAGGTATGTTTCCTTGCACCTTATCCTTTTATTTTTTTTATGCATTTCTTTTATGCATTTAATTCCCTCTTTCTTCTCATACTTGTGTTTGGTAGGATTTCCCCCTCTTTTGTGGAATCAACTTAACTTCTCTAGGAAGTAAGTTGCATTCTATTTCTTTCCTTCTTTAGGATTAGAAAAACCTCATAAATCATAGGACCATCACTTTAATAAATAACTTAGGGTTGGTCTTAGTCCCCCTTAGTTTTTTGTCCTTTTCCGACTTGAGTCATTCTTTCTCATCTCATAAAGAAAAACAATAAAATACTTAATAAAGAACGAATGTTCTTGTACGACACGGGACTTCGTTGCGGAGTTCTTATACACGTCCTATTTTGGGGCGAGGTGTAAGTCCCTACCACGCTGGATAGGTCTTAGTATGAGAATGTTCACAAACAAACTCCAAAACACTTCTCATAAAAGACAACAAACAAAGGCATCGAATCTTCTCTTCTCATCTCCTAATCTTTGGGGACGAATGCGACTTGCCTCGACAGTTCAAACAGCGGTACGGTAAACACCCTCGAGTCAGAGCCGGTAACACCTGAGCTAGAGCTATGGCAACGTCATCCTAAAAAACACAAAAATAGTTCCCGCCTTAGTTAGGTGAACTACGTCGACTCTGATCCTCATTATCCCGATGAGGTACGTAGGCAGTGGGGTAGGGGCCATTCGAGCACATTCTTTATTTTCCCTACATTTTCCCCATTCTTTCTTTCTTTCTCTTTTCCAATTCCTTTTCTTTCATTCCCATTCCAGTTCCAGTAGCAGTTTTATTCAGCAGCAGTTATATTTTTCACACCCTTTGAAACAAATCAAGCAAGCGTGGATCCCGTCGGGTACGGCAGACGGTCTGGGGTGCTAATACCTTCCCAGGTCGTAACCGACTCCCGAACCCAGATCTTTGGTTCGCAAGGCCTCGTCCTTTTCCTTCTTCCTTAGGTTCGTGCAACATTACCTTTCCCATTCCTTCGGGATAAAAATGTCTGGCTGACGACTCTAAATTTTCCGCGTCACTTTCGCGTTTGTACTAGGATGAAAATCCCGGGAGCGACACCTTAAGCGGTAGAAAGGAGGACTACGAGTTGTCGTTACTCACTCCGATTATTTCGTCGACGGATGTTGGTCCGGATCGAGCAGAATAAACTATCCATAGTCATTAGTGCAATTCGACTCCTATATCCTTTCATCGAAGAAAGGTAATAAAATCAAGAATCATTTGTAGTGAGTCGAACTACAAAGCTCTGACTTTCCCATTGCACGAGGGAATACGTAGGCACACAGACCTTAATCCCTATCGAGCACCTAGGATCAATCAAACTTTAAATATCAACTTTTTTCCCCTTAGCAAGTAATTCATTAGGCATAGACATCCTTTCGCGTGTGACAACTTAGAAGGTTCCCATCGAGTACGATGGATGTAGGGGGTGTTAATACCTTCCCCCTGCATAACCGACTTCCGAACCCAGGAAATGGTTCCGAAGACCTTGTCTTGATCCTTTCTTCCCAAGTTTTATCTATATTTTCCTTTTTCCTCTTTGGGAATAAATCAAAATTAGGTGGCGACTCTCAAGTCAGCCCAGCCGCGACCGTATTTACGAGGATCGTATTTTCCGAGGTACGCCAGTGATTTCTATCTAAGAGGTTCTTAGATAATAGACACCTCTAACTCCCCCTCAATCACAAGCAGTGATAATAACAAAAAATTACAAGAGAAAAGAACATTCTTCAAAGACAATAATTGATCTTGCTTAAAAGCTTCAATCAAGAACAATGAAGTCATGCTTACAAGCTTAGAGTAGACAACTTACAAATAAATAAATTTGAGTCCAATTCAAACATCTAGGTGATGTATGAATGGATCACAATCAACAAAAACAAATGATACAACCCTAATTCTTGAACGTGCAGCTTTCAATCTCTATTCCCTTTGTGTTGTAATTAGGGTTAGCACCTCTATAAATACAGAAAAATATTCATGGGCTTGGGCAATGGAAATAGACAAATTTGATCTTAAAATCTTCTTTAAACAAATTGTATGAAAAAGGAAACAACTGATCCTTCCAAAGATGTGATAGTCTTCTCTAATATTACCACCAATAATTGTTCAGCCAATCACTCAACTTAAACATACAAACGATTGTAAATAACCATGCAGCATATAAACCATAACATTCTGAACATAATGTTTTATCATCACATGTTAGCACATAAAGCTTGACATCATGAACAGACCTTTGCAACAACACATAAAACACCTACAGAATGTTTAAAACACATGTCAAGACACCAGTCATAAATCATGAGGTAATATCTTGTTTTACCAAAATTTCTGCCAACCACAGAACTAACACGGACGCACCATTTTTGTATAAAACATTGATGTGTTCCGGATGTGCACATCTGGAAAGCTCTCCCGGATTTGCACATCCGGAAAAATACTTGAACTTTAATTTGTTTTTTAAAAATCAATTTTCTTGGTTGGTCATAGATGTTAATTTATCGTCGCAACTTAATATACATTTGAAAACAACCATATATAAAATAAAATGATGTATATATATATATATATATATATATATATATATATATATATATATATATATATATATATATAATGATACTACTGTCAAAATACAATATAAAAATGTAATGAAAATAGAATACATCAAACAAAGACTATTGTGTATGCCTAAGGATCTCTCTTGGCTCCCCTGCTCCTCTGCCACTACTCGTTGTCCTGGCTTGATGTATGCGGTACTGAAGTTCCCCTCGAGCAATCTCAATAATATTATCCATGGCAAGTCTTCCACTAGAGCCCTCATGGAGGTTACCGTCTGCAATGGCCTTCCGCGTTATATGTTCTATCTAACGACATTGAGGTATGACATCCTGCATATGGTTCAGTTGAGACTGATGCTCCTCTAATATCTCCTGATAAGCAGGTATGGGTGGTGATCCCTCAGTAGTGGGCACCATGCATTTTTCTGAGACTCTATAGAACCACAAGATATACCCGACAACAATGCTCCAGTCTCTAGGCGCTCTGGTCGCCCGAGCCTCTTCAGGTACCAAGTGGTTCTGGAAGTCAGCATATATCTCATCTATCTCAGTTTTGGTCAAGCCTAGAGGAGAAGAATCAATAGGCATCATGGGGATAGTCCATGTGTAACTAAATAGACGCAAGATGCGCTCCGGATGGTATCGAGCACTGATGGTCGAACTGCATGTCAATCATCCTGAGAACAATGATGCCTCATCAAGCGGGCGCGTCACAAGGTGATCGACATAGGCATCATAAATTATGTCCTCATAAGTCATCTGATCAAGATAAACTCTATAGGGAACGGGTCTTTGGTTCCCTCTGAGCAGGATAAAGGCAACAGCACGCGACATCTCCTTAGTGTATTCTAAGACACTCCCTCCACCAGTAATCTTGGGAAAGTGTTGTAATATCCACGCCTGAAATGGAAAACATAACATTGATGTTAAACATTATAATGAATATAAAAAGAAAATAAATAAAAAAATACCTAGAATATAAGATTGTTACCACATATAGTGTACAAGTTGTCTGCCACAGTCTTGGCTGCCCAACAACAACCATCTGAGATCCTAGAATAGGTGTATGCCAGCATAACCGCCCCTCAGTTATACCCATGGATCTCTTTGGGATCCAAAAGGTACATAAGGTAAACGATATCAACGTAAGTGGAGCTGGTGTCCACAAACATTTGTGTGCCAAGCAAAAACAGATAGTAGCATCTCAGGGCACAATGCATGTGGATCTCCACCTCAACTACATCACATGTTGCCCATCCTGCCTCTGCAAACTCCTCATGAAATCTGTCTTTCAGAAAGGAGAACCGGACGTGTGCACCTCTCAACGCGGTCACCTCCACAAGTGCATCATCATGGGTAGCCTCAAGCTCCTCAATTAGCATATTTATCGTGTCCACCTTCGACATCTTACCGTGACGGATCAGGGTGCCCGTGATTGGTAGATGTAAAAGGCACGAGATGCCGCTTATTGTGATCGTGAGCTCTCCATGAGGTAGATGGAATGATCTTGTCTCAGGGTGCCATCTCTCAACAAAGCCCATCAGCATACCGTATTTGATATGGGAATACCCAATCCTGGAAAGACCTCTAAGACCAGAGGTAGCAAGTGTAGTCTGGAACCATTCATCCTCTTGAAGCTCTGCAATCATGTTTATAATCTTGCCCTCATGGTTATAGAACTTTTGGGAATCCTTCTCCTGAAAATTTCCAAATAAAACAATGTTACAAATGAAAATATTTTCAAAGAAAACAATTCTAAACCGAGAATAGTTTCCTGTCCGCCAGACATATCTGGCAGTATGCTCAGAGTACCCAAGGAGTAGGGACATATCAGAAGGTCCCCCGGGATAACCCTCCAGCTCATCGAAATCTTCATCACTGTCACCACTCTCATATGTTAGGTGATCACCCTCAAGAACAAGTGTAGGTGCCTCAGTGGGTGCATCACAAACAGACTCAGTAGGTGCATCACGAACAACCTTCTAAGGTGTGGGTGATGGAACAGTAGCAGGTGATGGAACAAGATTCTCCCGACGATGCTTGCATGCGAGAGGGACCCCTGATGAAGCAACATTAGTAACCCGGCGCCTCTGAGATGTAGAAGCGACGACTGAGGTAGGAGTGGTTTGAACCTGTGATGTGGAAGGTTGTGGTGTAGGATGTCCCTTAGTTGTAGAGGATATTGGGACATCCTCTGGGTCGAATGCCTCGACTCTAGCTTGCGTCCGCTCACATTGAATAGATGCATGATGAGCAGGTCAGTCATGTATCATACGATCCTCTCTGTTAGCCATGTAATCTGCAAAGCATAATAAATAAATTAGAATTTTATAAAAATAATTTTTAAAAAAACAACGAAAATGAAAACAAGTTGCTTCCGGATGTGCCTGTAACACTCGTCTAAAACCCAAATAAAATATATTTTTTATTTAAGATAAATAAACTCTCCATCAAACTATCACAGATGTCACAACTTCATAATAACATCACACTCAAAAAAAATTGCTTCCGATTAACTCTAATAACACGATTCAACATCATAACTAAAATCATTTAAAAATATACTCGCAGCGGATTTTTAAGTTCTAACTTCTTTAAATCAAAATAATATCGTAAAGGTACTTCGCAGAAAATCACATAATTCACAGTTATCTCAAGGTTTATAGTTTAAAATCTCCAAACAACGGAAACCATCAAAACATCTCATAAATCTTCAAAACAACCAAAACACAAAAGGTTCTCAAACAGACAGCTTCATCCCCGGTGTTACGTATCAGAGCAATACTCCATTTTACTTCTACTAAGTAAATAGACACACTCTTAAGCAACTCCTAAGCTTCCTGCATTATTTTGGATTACCTGCAAGTTACCCACGAAAGAGGAAACAAGTCCAAGTAGAAAGGGTAAGTAATCATCATTATTATAAAAGAATGCAGAAAAAAGTCGACAGAAAGTAAGGTTCTCATACAACATCAATCATATACACATAACCATCACATAATTCATCAAAGTCATCAAACACCATTTAACTCAACGTCAAAAAATGTCAAACACAATGATATGCAACTCAATTGGAGTCATGCATGTGGTACCGAACATCACTGATGACTTAGTCATCGTTATCTCCAAAGATCCCCACCAATAGGATTGATTCCCTCATGGATCCAGAGCACATCAAAGTTTGCACTTAATCCACACAATGGGAATAAGGTTATCACTGGACCAATACGTCCTTTCACATCTTCGTTGGATTCATCATCCTGTAAAACTTCACTGGATTGTTCGTCCTAAATATCTTGAATGCATGATGCGTATAAATTCACAAAATATGACCACTGTTAGTCAAACGCATCATCATTCATCTAATGCATCACATACTGTCATGTATCATAAAACTCACATATACACATGTTATAGCTCATACAGTCATATATCATCAAACTCGCACATACACATGTTTTAGCATATACTGTCATTAGAAACTTTATGCACAATTTGGAAATAATATAATTTGTCTCAAAATTATTCATGCATTGTCATAACATACTGCCAGTAAAACAATTAAGCAAAACAACACAAATATTACACACAGATATCCTTCAAAAAACAGAGAAAAGCAAGACATAGCAGACGCAGGACGGTCATCTCACAAAACCATGACCATCGTCCCACTAGTTATTTGTGACGATTGTCCCAAAGGTCAGCGACCGTCTCACCATCCCAAACGTGACGCTCGTCACACACTTCATTACGATTGTCATGCACAAGACTCACGCCATTCCCAAACGCACACGCAACAATCCCTGTAATATTTGTTATTCTGCTACAATTCCAAAATACAGAGGCACACTAATATACCTATTCTTATGCAATCACTGTTAATTATATATTCAGTCTCCTACCTATTCATATTCTTCAAATTATTCCAGAAATTCTCATTCATCATAATCTAATCCTTACTGACCTCAATTTTCTAGAATCCTATTATAATAATAAAAATTACAAACCCCTTACCTCTTGTTAATCTTTTCTGATAAATGTTTTTCTCGCTTTCTCCAATCCTATTCTAGGTTTGCCTCTTGGTCTCTCTGTTTCTTCTAACACGAATCCTCATAATGACTTTCCTAACTTCCCTCATTCACATGTAACTACTAATGCTTTAATTTGTGCTTTTCCTATAATAACCTCACTTACATCTCATATTACCTCAATGCCCTTTAGTTCTACAATTTATATTATCTTATTTTCTCTAATTAATTTAATCCTAACTAATTCTATTTCCTCCAAATAAAATCAGCAAGTTCCTCAAATTAACATTCGTCAAATATAACCATATGACATGTCACTGAACTCAATTGTTTTCACCAAATTCAATTAAAAATTATAATCGACTTAATTAATTAAATAAATAATTATTTACGAAAATAGGGTGTTATAGTGCACATCTGGATTGCTTTCGTGGATGCACTTTCGAAAGTACTTAGAATATTTAACGTTGGATTTTTTCCGAATATGCACATCAGGAAACAATCAACATTGGATTTTCCCTAATCTGCACATCCAGTACCATAGAAAATGTCAATTTAACATAGAAAATGTCAATTTAATGCCCTGATCGTCTGTTTGAAGCAGCATACAATACCTACATTGTCTCTAACCTATGTTATTTAATGCCCTGATCGTCTGTTTGAAGCAGCATACAATACCTACATTGTCTCTAACCTATGTTATTCATACTACCTAACAACTTCTACACATAAATATCTACACACAAATAACTCTAAAACTCTAAAATTTAAAAACTTACCAATTAAATTGAGATGGAGAGGATTTGGAGTGTCTTAATCGTTGTAGAAGTTGCTTTGTGCCAAACTCGAGTGAAAAAAGTTGGAATTTATGAAAATGAAAAATTGAGTTTGAGAGTTTGAGTTTGGAAAGTGAAAAGTGAGGGGGATAAGCGCTGACACGAAGTGTTAAAAGAAATTGTTCCAGATTTGCACAATCGGAAGTATTCATGATATGTACATCAAGAACAAATCAACGTTTTTATATAAAATTAAAAAAAAAATAGTACATCCGAATGTACACATCCGAAAACAGAAGGTAAAAAAATAATTTTGTACGGTAGCTATGAAACCTATGGGATGTATTAAGAAATCCTCAAAATTATTACACTTCTTTCTTCCCATTTTTCTTATACAAAACAACCAGAAAATTATTTCACTTTCTTTCCCAAACCAAACAATACATTATGCTACTCTTCTCTCTTTTCCCTATTTAAAAAGCCTCCCATGGCAAGGTGGTGAAAGTAGCGACAATCATACTAAAATAGACATACATCATTACAAATTACATGACAAAAAAACTTGCAACATTAACAACCATGCATAACTAAGCAAGTGCCTCCATATGGGTGTGCCATGAAATATTTCAAACATTGCTCCCTCGGTACCAAATGCTCTATCCTTCCTCGAAGTAACTATTGAAATAGCACTTTCTAAATGAAATTTTAAAAATTGAAACATGCGGAAAAAAACATACATGGTTATGTGTCATAATTTGTATAACTTAAATCCTATTGGACAACATACTATCTATAGTCTTGTTATGAATTGTTTCAAGGCAGCAATGACAGGAAGAGGATTCTCCAAATGGGCAGCATGCCCACAGTTAGGAATCTCAACAATCTCATGTGTGTAGTTCCCTTTCTCATGATTGTTCCTCAAGTCAGAGCATAACATATTATTCATCATTGCTTGAGCAATTTTCTTAAATTTTGTATCTTTTTCTCCATGTATGATAAGAAGAGGTACTCTACAATTGGGTAAATCTTCCCACAAAGGCCTGCCATGCAGAGAAATATAAAAGTTAAAGAGAAAAACCCTGTCTCCAAAAATACGGTCATTGGACAAGTTTAACATTTAAGAAATCTTTAATGTCAGAAAAAACAGAACTATCAGAGGAAATGGCTGTAAAAAATGCACATAGGTGGATAAAAGATTCTGCAAACTTTAGAACTTTAACTTCCAGTAAATGCATTTTAAAATAGATCATGAAACGGTGGAGGATCTTGATCTTTGATGATATGGATTGTTGTCACATTTTTTCACTTGGGTTGAACTGAAATGCTGAAGGGTCAAAATAGGATCATGTTGTGCATTAGTTTGTGTGTGTGTGTGTGTGAAAGAGACAGAGAGAGAGAGAGATACTAAAGGCTGAGGAATGAACTGTTCCTTAAAGGTTAATTAGCTTACAGATGCCTTCCTATGCTTAATCCAGACAGCATCTGTGCAAGATTCTGTATGTCATTATGCTGCAAGCGACTGGCAAAGATTCGGTTGAAATGAGGATGGCTTCTTAAGCTGTTTGATAAAAAACAGTTGAGACATTACAGGAGAAATAAGTTATATAAGTATAGTAAAATAAGCAAAAATCACCGCACAATCTAAAGGTAACGAACAGACTGGTAACCTTTTCCACAGCTCTCCTGCATACCAGGAGCTAAGAAAAAGCTGTAAACCATGAGCAATGACAGAGCGTGCTCTGGAATCATCTTTAGCTGCACGGATTTTTCTTGCCAATTTATCTTTTAGTCCAGGGCTTGCAGATATTAACACGGCTCCCTTTATCTGCATCATAATAAATGTTCAAATTGTTTGACCAGTGGTCACATAGACATCAAAACAATAACAATGAATGTCACCACTATACCTTACTGTTAAATCTCAGTGCCATATACAATGCGATCCTTGCTCCCATTGAATACCCAACTAGAGTAACTTTAGCTGGTGCTACATGATGAATTACTTTATGTAATATATCGCCAACTATCTCCAGAGACAACCATGGTTCCTCGGCAGCATGTTCTACACCATGCAGTACTGATTTTCCATGACCAGGAAGGTCAATTGAAATGCATCTTGCTGATTCAGATAAGGTCTTCATGATAGTAATCCAGTCTTCACCATTTCCAAGAAAGCCATGAAAAAATACTAATATATTATCCTACATTAACCAAATCTGGCTAAGTCAGATCTGTATGTGGGAATCAGATTTTACTTTTAGGTAAGAACATGCAAGTTAGAGTATTCTACATATCTATGTCGTAAACCCGCCTTAATGACTAATGTGCAACTGAAGGTAAAAAATCTGGATTTAAAATCTAGCCATACTACTCTATTCATTACAACAAGATATCATATGCTCATTTAGTATACATCATTGAGCTTGTATATAAAAATTAATCTTGTGTAGTATATGGTAATATAATCTAATGACAGGAATAGAAAACTAGTGTTTTCACCATCCTTATTTGCGGTCTCAATAACTTGTATCCCATCTTATATGACATTTAAGTGTAAGTTATGCTCTTGAAATATATTAGGAATCTGAAGACTTCCCCTATAATATTCTACTTCACATCATTCACAAATTCTATGCTCTATACTTTTTTAGAATAAGTATCTAACACAGTTTGTTTCAAGGGCATGCTCTGTCATTGGTGAAAATTCCGAAGGACTCGTGCTTTTAAGTTTAAACTAATCCTAATAAAATATCTCCAGACTTTATTTCCTAGAGTGTGAAGGTTCCAGAGCTGATTGGAATTAACTACATATTTAATGACATGATAATCCCAAGAATTATATAATCAACAAACTAAATGTAACTATTGCTAATATGTAAAGAGACTTCTTTACTTACATTTGTTTTGAGACCAGTCTCACAAACTTCAAAAGAACAAGATAAATTGTTATGCTCTACATTCAATTGGTACCGACAAACATTCTCCTCGGCTATAATATTACAGATGACATTCTGGTCGACTTGAAAATTACGTAGCAACCGACTGGCATTTTCCACAGATGCTTCGACCAAACCACTTTGTGGATTACGACCAATCAAAAGAGGATCAAGCGTTATGTCTTCTTTAAGCCAACAATAGGTTCCGAGACCATGAGCAACAGAAGGTGCTGCCTTAACATCTAACAGTTTGAAGGTACTTAACCTCTGTATTTCAAGATAACTAGAAAACTGAGTATAAGCAGAAAGACTCAAACTGCTTTCAAATGCAGAACTGACAACAGCCATCTTCCCATGTTGGTGCGCCCATTGTGCAATTAATCCTGCATTCTCAAATCCACCAACAACACTTGGTTTGATAACCTAAGAAATCAATAAAAAAAATTCTAAATAAGAGAGAATTAGCATTTTACATAGACAATGGGTCACTCATATTTTTAATTCTGAATATTGAGCAAGTTTGACCTCGAGTCACAATGGTCAAACATTAACACAAAAAGCATGTCTCCAGCTCAGCCAGTGGCAGCATCAACAATTAATTTACTCCTACTTGAGCTCAATCTATACCTATATCTAAAAGGAATACCATGTTTTTGTGTAACTTTTTTCTTCTAATTTTATCCTTCATTCGAACTTCTTTATTTTCATTTTGCTCATTCTTCAGGTTAACTCATCCTATACCTATATCTAAAAGGAATACTAAGTTAAGTCATCCTATGAATCTACAGCATTCCTCAATCCTGAATACATAGCCATATACTTAGGCTATTATTATCATCTCAATTCTACAAAAAAGAGGCATTTAAATTTGATAATCTAATTTTTACTATTCAGATTTTGTAAGAAACAAATACAGTATCAAAACCAAATGTATTAAAGCAACCCGGCTTCATAATACCCGATGGAGATTCTTATTTACTTACAACAGCAACTATTCCAGGATGAGTAAACTTCGATAGCTTTTCCAGGGGATTTTCTTGAATTTTATCTATCGTTTCATCTAGGGCAACAGGTAATCCACTTTCTTCACAAAACTTGAGAATATCATCTTCATCCTGGACAGGTTCCTGCAAAGGGGATATTGGAATCAAGTTTTAAATAAGTAGCATACATGCATTATTAAGAAATAAATTAGTGGAGAGTATAAAGAAAGTATGCATTTGTAAGTCCAAGAACTATGGAAAATGTCTTATTTCCTTAGTCTACCTCAATATACTGCAGGTTACAATCTTTAGCCAAAGAGCCAAATTTCATAGCTTCCTCAAAAGTCCAGTTTCGATTTGCATCAACGCGGATAATAATCTGGTAACCAACTTTCTTTCTTACTTCTTGTACTAATGTGGCATCTTGCACTGGATCACGGCCACGTGCTACCTGTAATTGTATAGCATTTTAACCTATTGGCCTTTTATCTTCCCCAACAGTTGTTCAATAAAATGTACAAGACAGATGACAGTAATATATATCAGAAACTAAACAATGACAGACTACCTCACCTTCAGCTTAATTGCAGAAAAGCCTTCCTTGACTAATGCGGAAGCAACATTAGCTACTTCAGTTGCAGATTTATTTGAATTGAGTAGCGCACAAATCGGAACTTCTGATGATTTTTCACATTTGCTGCTCACACTTGTGGAGGGATTGAGTATGTCCAACAAGTTGGAACCTTTAGAATCGGCTATGGCATTGAGGATAGCCATTTCCAAACCACATCTGACACTGGGAAAAATAGAAGATGGCTGCATGACAGACAATAACAACATAAAGAATATGCTGATTCTGTTCTATTAATTTGATATGCAACTATCAAAAAAGCAGTTAACATAACTTTAAGGAAAGTTTTCTACTCAAATATGTATTAATACAATTTCAAACCTGGCCAATATTATTTGTATTTGTAATTAGGAGGAGTAAGAAAAGATGGAGGCTTAGTCAATTTTGGAAGCTAAATCACGAGATACGATATAAGGAATCTTAGTTAGTAGTTGAAAATTATATTGGATGATCTTAGAATTAAATATGAAACTCATATGAGGCTTCTGTGTAACAACAAATGAACTTATAGCATTGCTCATAATTTGGTTTAACACGATAGGAATGAACTTATTAAGATAGAATGACACTTCATTAACAAACAAATTGGATAGATGGGCGATGGCAGATAAGCAGAATACATGTTCAATTGGTAGATATGTTCATCAAAGTGCTTTCTCAAGAAAGATTTCAAGATCTTGCAAGCACTGTAATTGGTAATAATGGCATACTTGTATTTGTAAATTAGTATGGCAGAATCTCAGAAGCTAAAATTGAAGTTTAATTTAAGAATGTCAGCCTGATTTTTGTAAGCATCTCACAGTTTCAAAATATTCAGAAATAGTAGTAATACTCAGTTTTTTCCAAGTTAAATCTCTTCATACAAAATCACTTTGTTAGCGAAGAAGTCCATACCACATCAAGGAACCCACCACCTAAAGGTTTAAGATCAAAGTGCAAGTCCATGAGTGATTTTTATTTAGGATATCTCTAGCTCTTGCCTTAGTAATATGGATTAGACAGCTTACCAAGATGCCCAACTCATTCCATATCCAATATGAAAATGAGCCCTTCAATAGAGAGAGGAAGCTACTAATATCAACTTGTTTCATGGCATGGATAAGAAACCTGAGTTGATATTCAGCATCTACAAGATTTTCCTTGTGGATCTCAAGAGGTGCAACCTGCTTAATACCAATAATATATCAACAGGTAGTGGTAGGGAGTTTAAGAGAATTTACAGGAAAAAGAAAAAGGATTTGGATAACAAAAAAAAAGAAGAATTGTTACATGCCTAGACAAGGAAAAATAAGTTAAAATCAACGACCCACTACCCACCTATTTGCTTAATTCAGTTTGAGTGGAAAGCAATTAATCACTCTTGAGCTTAGTAAGCCACGTGGATAAGTGGTTTACTCATTCTCCTCATATCATTGTGTAACTCCCCAAAAAAATGCCGTCCGCACTCAATATAAAATCTAAATGGAGAATACTAACAAGTGCTTAGATGTTATGCTATTTATCTTGTCTCTAACATTCTTCGCAGCCCACATTCGTACAAACCGTTAAAATGGCTTGTAAAATATATCACTGCCCCATAGCTATTTCTATCTATGTTGTACATACTTAAACAAAAACATTGAAGTAAAACCAGATTTGAAATATGTACAGCAATCTCTTACTAACCTCTCCATAACCAACACTTCCATCTTCAAGAATTAAAGATAAAATAAACCCTTCTCTATAAAATTCTTTACAACTATCACCAACAGATGCTGATGTTGATGGGGCACTTAGTGCAAATCTGCCAAAGAATTAAAGGAAATAAATATTACTGTCAATTTCTGAAATAAATAAGAGGGAATTAGAGTCTCTGCATAATATGAAAGCTCACCTATATTTTGAACACTGTATTTTCTGAATTTTGTATAAACAGAACTCATCTTTAATAGAGCCTCGATTGAAAGGAACTGAGAGGAATCTTATGGTGTCTTGTGCAGTTTGCAAAGCATTTTTTTTCAAAATACTGAGTCAAGATATAAAGGTGTCAGCATAGAGGTGATAATTCATGAACTCAACAAAATCTTAAAAAAGCATGATCTCTATCAACCTGTGAAAATTGGCATTGGCATCAATGGAACTCTCAATTTCAACCAAACAATCCATTTTTTCATGTTGTGCTACATAGAGCGCTTCTTCGAGTTCCGTCTTTGTCTTCACATGTAAATGTTTGATACTGCAAGTTTATTGAATTTTTTCTCAGGAAAAGATAGGATTGGCTTAGCATGGACTAAGAATATAAGAAATCATTGGTTAGAGCAGAAACAAATTATTTCACTAGTACTAGCTCTGGTTCAATAACAAACCTCCCATCCTAAAATTCTCTTCAGAATTAAGTCTAGAAATCTAATAAGCTCATTTGCACTATTCCCGTCTCAGTAAAAAACCTCACTTAGGATCTATTTCCCTTACAAAACTATTTCTTCATCTATCAGCTTATGAAGCACGGACACCGAAAAACACGACACCAACATAGAAACGTCGTCACCGGTAATAATTTGGAAAACTGAATAAATTAAACGTAAATACAAGTATCAGTGTCGGCTTCGGACACCGACACTAACACGGACACAGCTTTTTCAGAGGTGTCGGCGCTAATTAACCTGTTTAACCCTAGGTTTTAATCTCCAACTAGTTTGTTCCTCCAAATAAAGCACCTCTCTGCTCTAACGTATCAAGAATGTCCACTAGAATGACCTAACTAAAGTCATAACTTGTAAAGAGTACCACAAATATAATGATTACATTTTACAGTCTGTAGCTAATATTTCTACAAATTAAATGACATAACAATCCATAACTAATACGTCTTATGGACAATATTGGTATAAGACAATATTGGTATAAGACAATATTGGAAGGACCGTACCAACCCTACTTCAGGGGTATAAAGCAGGGGCCAGTAACAGAATACCAAGTTTTGCTTTCAGTAACAAACAATAGTGCAAGAGCAAAATAAATACATTACAATACTCCACCTTAATGTATTCTGCTTTTCCTACCCAAAACAACAAAATATTGAACAGCTAAGTAGCGCTAATTACATAAAGAATAAGAATGCAAATTAAGGGAAGGATATACCCAATAATCAATATACAAAATTTTATTAGAATATTAAAATCAATACCTATGTGCCAAGCATAGCTCACGAATCGAAATGTTATGAGAAGTGTAAAAGTATTGATGCATAATACTGTGTTCGACTTTATCTGCCAAAGGAAGAATACTGAAAATTGCGCCTCCATGGTTATTAACTACAAGAATTGTCATTGGTTTCCGCAAAATCCTACAAGTTGAAACATTTTTAGAATATTATCTAGCAATCTTTCGAGTACAACTGGCATTATATAGCTTTATTTCAAAATAAGTATACCAAAAATAATAATTAATCATTTATGAATAAAAATCGGACTTTAAATCTTATCTCTAAAAATAACTGTCATACTATTTGCAAACATCATATCGTTAAAATTTTACATTAAACCCAATGACAGATCCAAAAGAAAATTTAGTAGCGACAAGAAAATAGTCCACAATATTTTTACAGAAAATCCAAAATACCTAAGCTTGTAAAAATTACAATTTCCCATGTATTTTCATATTGCAAAAATGTTGTATGATTTTTTCATTGTTAATTAATATAAAAAATATATTTTTAACCTAGCAATCATTCAACTGTTTGTCTTCAATAAGATTGCATGCATGTCATTCTTTACAAAATTCATGGCCGATAAACAACTTTATAAGAGTGTTAAAACTTAATATCAATTTATTCTCTCTTTTATCTCTTATAAAGTACTACAATCATTTGAAAAAGAAAAGAGTCTTACAGGCAAAACCTATTTTTTTATGGGTACAAAAACAAAATGACTTTGCAAGGGCAATTGCTCCCATAGACATATACATGCATCCGCTCCTAATCAAACCCACTTTATTCAATTGAAATTTTGATAACCAGGCTTCTGTAGCTCACCATCTTCTGGGTGAGGTAGAAAAATTCTCAAATTTCATCATTATAGTCTACACACCTTAACCTAATATTCTCCGAACTCAAAATCATTTGTGACAGGCTAATAAAATTGCAACTAGTATATCAATTAACAATACTAAGCTAGTTAGGAGACTATGCTACTGTGGCAAGGACAATGAAGCTCGCTTTGTATCTACAATGGTGCTCCACTGACATCACCTTTTAGAACCCTAGCACTCAAAAGTCCTGGATTCTTCCCTACTTTGCTTGCTGCCATCACAACCCCAACACCAGCCTCATTATTGCCTGCATACACTTGGCCTCTTCATTGGCAACTACAAACTAATATGTGTTCTAAAGAGCCTATTTGAGTTTATCTTATGACGTAAGCATTTGCGTATGTGATTGAGAGAACTTACAAAAATAGTTTATGACATGTCTATAAATTGTTTTCAGCTTGATTGAACAAGCTCTCAAAGGATAGCTTTTTGATTTTAGAAAAAAAAATTATGGATAAGTGCCTATACGGTGAGCACTTATTTAATAAGTGCTTTATTAAGATGTTCCAAACACACCTCAAGTATCTAAAACTTTGTTGAGTAGGACTAAAGTCTCCACAAAGGATGTCAGGGTGATCTTGAGGTGATATAACATAATAAACTAAATAATGACTAATCAGTACCAAAATAAACAGTTAATGAAGGACTTGTTCAAAAACTTCAGAAATTGTGATATTTTAAAGGATCAACAATAGATTTAAGCCATATAAAAAAATACTAAGAAAATTTGGTAAAGATAATTTCTTACCGCTGGTTCAAAATTGCCAAACCATTGGTATCATGCAGAAATGAAATATCTCCAATTAGACAAAACACCTGAATAAAATTATGAAATAAAAGTAGTGTTCAGAAGATAAAGTAAGAAATGGTATAATACTGAACGGTTAAACAACTTTTATAGATATAATTCTACGGTACTAATAGATGAAGTTAGTAGGAAATAGGCCGTCGTAAAAATATACAGGCGTATATTTTCTATAGCTCATAGTGTGACTTTATGCATAGTAAAACATTCCAAATACAAACAACAGAAATTTAATGGATAAATACAAGGACTAGAGGAGTTCTTTACCCTATAGTTTACATCATAGTTATTATTACATATAGAGGCGCCAGGTAACTGACCCTAAACAATTTCTTCAGGATATTTCTTATAGATCGCCAAATCCTCCTCTTTCTTGATCTGGCCAGCTCGTCATGAACGTGGGGAGTCATTGTTAATCCTCCAATGCCCTTATCCAGTTTTCTTATAGTTGTTCAATTTCTTTTTGGTTATCCTCTGTGATCCATGGCAGATTTCACCCTCTCCCTTGTACCTTAAGAATTCCAAAGATTCTGAATCCTATTTTCTCCAACTACATGAGGCCACTCTCTCCTCTAACAAGTTGGATGAAGCAACCATCATACTCAGGCTTCCAACGTCAAATTTTGGCTGATCGAACAAAACTGTGCATACCCCTCACCATTATGGTTGGCTTTATAGATGCCAACAAGCATCTTGATGGGCTATAATGGACTCGCACTAGGCTCCATTATCAAATCCCCCACTTCATCCATCATTGAAGCAAATATTTCATGCCAATTTCACTTGTAGACTATTTTAGAGCAGGGATTTTCCAAAACATCATGGGTGTCAATGCTATTGTCCCAAGAGATTTGATTATAGTCTACCTGTATGGGAAAAGTTCATAGGGCTCACCATGACTTCAATGTATTAATTGAAAACCAGCTTGCGACAAGTTTCTTAAAGATTTTAAGTGGCGACATATATGCACCAACTTGAGGTAGATAACCAACTTTCTTACACATTTTATGGTCTAAGAAAATGTAGTGTGATGTGATAACTAGGCAGCCATATATATTACATCAAATCTAGTTTTTCATGAAAGAACAAAGCACATTGAGGAAGATTGTTGTTTCATCCAAGAGAAGGTTAACTTGAATCTTATATCTAAATCTATGCCATGATAGGTAACCAACTGGAAGATTTGTTTTCAAAGGCCACAAAATTGGGTGCTTATGGAATTTATTTGTCTTAGAACTGTAGTTGGGTCTAATTCAACATTAAAAAAATTAGCTTGTAAGGTGAGGATTGAGCTACTTCTAAACATATTTTCATGTCATATCATTTCCAAAGTGGGACTCTTAAGTCTTAATACACACCATCACGCCCTGCACTATTGGGCTTGGTGCGTGGATATTAATTGTAGGTGGTCCTTTAGCAGAAACATGATAAAAGGCACCCAATGAATCTTGGATAGGTCCTGATACCATCCTGGAATTGGTTGAGCCTAATTCAACCTTACAGAACCGGTTTGCAAGGTGAGGATTGTCCCCCCTTATAAACAGATTTGCAGGTCATATCCTTTCCAATGATAAATATCTATTGCGGAAAAGTGATTGTTTATTCACTTGATAATAAAACTGATTACATAAGGAGTAATGTATAAATAGGACAAGGAATTTAATTTTGTATAATCAAATAATGCTTAAAATAGGAAAATTGATTTCTTATAAATGCTATCCTAAAACAAGAAATAAAGTAAAAAATGTAATCCTGATTATTACATACATTATTACATACTAATAGTTGGATAATCAGATGCCTAAGGATCTGATTTTGATTTTGTAATCAACATCTATACTCTAGCTTGAGGATGAGTGTTGAGAGTTATTATAATAAGAGTCATTAGGATAAAGTTTTGAGTATATGGACTCAGTCAACATATCCTTATGTATTACTTACTCAGCATAGTAATATAAATACGGGGCCATACATTGTAGTGTATCCCATTACTGTCTTCTTATGTCTCTTTCTCTCTGTACTCCTTCCCTCTTTCTATAGATAGGTTTCTTAAATAGTATTTTTGTATTAGATTACAAATCTACAAATCAAGTCAACACATGCTCCAAGAGTTTGCAAACTCTTTCAAGTTTGAAAACCAGATTGAACCCGTTACATTACATTACTTGAATTATGATGAAACCAACTTCAAACTACAAAAGATGGAATCAGGCCAAGACATTGCATAAAACTAAAACATAACTGACAGAAACAAAGAAGAGGAAAGAAAATTCAGGTCATTCTTTAGACGTGTAACCTCCCATTCCATCCAATCCCACACTCAACTCTTGCCTAACTGACTTGCCATGTTGGCAGATTCGTTGCAAGGTTTACCCACCCATTCACATTTCTCATGCAGTCCTCAATGACATAAACCAATGCTCTGCACTTGATTAGCTTCTTATAGAAAAACAGTTCTTCAGCAAAGGACATACACCAAACTCACTATTTCCTCATGTAAGACACGTGAGTCAAACGAGAATCCTCTTTGCATTCTAAAAGTACATATTTTAAACTAACAGAATAGTTCTCCAAAAGACTAATAACAGCAACCAACAGCTAACATACCTAAAATGAGTACTTACAAAAAAACAAAAAAAAACAGAAGTGATTACCTTTTTGTTGCATCCTACAGCAAAACCAATGGCCGTGCTAAGTAACCCATCAATACCACTAGCCCCCCTGTTGGCAGCCACCCTCATCAAGGCAACTGGTATGTCTGAATTTAGCATAAGAGATGCATCACTATGACTGTGTATGGGCCAACTATGCCCATACATGTCTGTATCACGAATAGGCATACTGTTACCAAGAAAAAGAGCAGACTCGGGGGAAAGAGCTTTTGACATCACATGTGCAACATAAGGTTCAGTTAGGGAGGACTCAGCAGTAATTTGAAACTGTATCTGCCATTCAACCTGCAAATTAAGATGTCTAAGTGAGAAAGTTTACAAGAAAATGTCTATAGCTCTATCCAATGTCAAGGCACGATTAACAGGCAAACTGAAACCTCAGCAGAATGCCATTCCAACAACATTTTAATAAATACTGGCTCTGGTAGAGATATTTTTATGTGTTATTAAACTAGACAGGTGACTATCAGATTAGATGTAAGAAGTAAAAAAAAATCAACAATATCACACAACAAGAAGTAACTTTCATTACTTTAAATAAATACCATTTTACTCAACAATTGTAGGGAAGTGCTCCACATACTCCTTGACTGAGGAACAGTAGCCTTAAGTAAACAGCCCACAAAATAAAAAATGGTAGTTTGTATCCGATGGGTTACAATATGTGATGGATCATGGCGAAATGGATGCTTGTCAACCATAATATATGAAAAAGGAGCACGTGCCTCAAGAATTTGACAGATTCTTTTGCTAGTTATTCTGCTTCCTATCTGGACCAAATAGAAAAAACTAAGGACCTAAACAAGTAGTTTGTGGTCAAAAATGTATATGAAAAGAAACAGAAAAAGATATTAAGAAAATTATAGAAGAAAATACATGGAGAGCTCAAAAAATATCCGTGAATAAGTGATTACCTGAATAACTACATCAATCTTCAACCAGTCCTTGACATAGTCTGAGAGAAGAGCATGATCAAGATTATCAACAAATATAAAATTTCTTTCAAATTCAGAAAAGGAGCTTAATAGCTTTCTCAACCGCAACCCTGACAAGATATCTGCTACAACAGGCCACTGGAGGTGTTTAGCCAAAAGCAGAGCAGCCCACATCTCATCCTCTGAATGGATTGCACCAAATAGTAGAAGACCGTTGGTTGTTCTTTGAATCAGATTTAAGACGTCAATCATTTCTCCAGAAGCATTAATACGTGTATGAGACAATTGCATATTAATATACTTGGTAAATGGGTCAGAACGAGTCATCCAAAAGTCTAGTCCCTTTAAACAGCTTGACAACCATCTTAGGGGACTGCTTTCCAAAGGCTCTCTGAAAGGGCAGTTAATATGCACGGGACCACACGGAGAAGAAGTTGCCCGATGTACAGCAGAATCAAGAGTAGTAAGTACTATCTTTGCAGGGATTTGATCTGTGGGTGCAGGGAGATTAAAGAAAAATCTCACAAAAGAACCAAAATGGTTCACCTGATACAGAAATTCACTACATAGCTTGAGTAACAAAGAAAATGCATGAACAATTTCTTTTTTATAACCCTCCAAATAAATAAGCCAATAAACACTATTCAGTTCAAAGTTCAAACTGTTATGAACTATCTATCCCAAGAGTTTAAGCCATAAAGGTCACACATGGATGGATTTTATAGTATTTAGCTAACATGACCCCTCACATAAGAGTCCTTCGGACTTGAAGCATTGAACAATTGACAAGCCCACCAACCATGTGCTGAAATTCAACTTTTTATTGGAAGTAAAGGGTTGCCAAGGAGGTCTTGATTACTTGGTCATAGAAGGTCTGATACCATGTCATGAACCACTAGAGCAAAAGCTTAAGCCACCGGATGAAGACAGATTAATAGTTTTGGATAATAAATCTCTAACACAAACCAAGAAGAAAAGTGAAACATAAGAAAACATCCATGTTAATAACTGAGAAATCATATCAAAAACCACTATGAGTTGAGGTTAAAGCAACAAATTATTTCAGAGGCTTTTATCATCTATATTCAATCTATGTTGAACAAACAGAGAAGTGCATTTCACTTCCCGGAAGAAAAAGCATTCCAAAAACCAATTTGAAATATAAATTATAGAAAATTAAGAGCTAATGCAAATTTATCTCGGTTTGAGAAAAAAATTCATGTTGGAGGTTTTGCCTCTCCCTTGACCCCCTAGTTCAGCATCGTGTATAAGTATAACCACCAGCAAACCAAATAATATATTAATATACTCATGCAATGAACCACAATATATCAAAACATCAATGGCTCTAACCTGATCAATTGCTTGGTTTGCCCCACAATCCAACAGCTCTGGAGGTCGGTCTGCTGTAAGTAAAATAAGTGGCACAAAATCTTGACTTGATTCCACAACCTGACCATTTTATTACTAAATGGTCAAAATAATATTCGTAACTATCTTTTGTTACATATCCCTCGGGTGAATGAATATTACAATTAAAGTTGATGAAAGTAGAGGTCGATAAGAAAAACAGAAGCTCATGAGAGACATGTTATGGAATCCATGTGTCTTAAATAAACACAGAAGAATATTATATACACATTCATAAAGGCAGGGATTTAAGCTTACCTTAAATGTTAGAAGTCTCACATTGGATGCGGTATCTCAACACCCTCCCCCCTATACTCAAAACTGGACATCAAGAGCATGGACAAAAGCAGGTTGTCCAATAACAACAACCTATACACCTAGGATTAGACACCTAGAACGCGGACAAATACAGGTGGCCTAGTAATAGATCTAGGATATGCTCTAAAAGCATCTTAGAATTGTTGGTTGCTGATCTGCAGCCATTAAGGCACAGCTATGCAGCCATTAATAAGATTTTATATCTGTATTGTATAAATACATTTATATTTATTTACACGACATATAGAATATTTTCATTCTTGTATATAGTTATTAATTTGAGTTAATTAGGATTTAATTAGTTAAATGTAATCCCTAGGCTATTTATATCCTATTCTATTATGTACAAACTCAATAAGAAATACAGAAATTATACATCGTTTCAGAGCTACAGTTCTGATCCGAAAGAAAGAAAAATAGGGTTTTCCCATGGAGAAAAAAACAAACTCAAGCATCTCAGATGCTGATCCAAAGGCAGTGACTGGAAACACCACCAGTCATAATGAGACAATTCTCATTACTTGTTACAAGCTCAATGGACAAAATTATACACACTGGTCCAGATCTGTCCGACTCTTCCTTCAAGGAAAGGGAAAGGAAGACTACATCACCGGTGACGCTAAGCAGCCAGCAAAGACTTGATTCAAACCATGCAAAGTGGAAACTTGAAAACAGTCTTGTGATGTCATGGTTACTCAACTCCATGACAAATGACAAATGAGTGTGGTGAAAATTTCATGTATTATGGCAATGCTACAGAAATCTGGAATGCAGCCAAGGAGACCTACTCAAATGTGGATAACACTTCAGCCATATCTGAGATTAAAAGTCTCTTACATAATCTTCAACAAGAAGACTCTCTAGTAACGGAGTACTATCACACTCTCACAAAGTATTGGCAGCAACTCGACATCTATGCTGACAAAGAATGGAAGTGTCCGGAGGATGAAAAAATCAACAAAAAATTGATCGAGAAGGATAGAATCTATCAATTTTTATTGGGACTCAATAAAAATTTAGATGAAGTAAGGGGAAGGATTCTTGAAACTAAACCTCTCCCTAGCATTCGTGAAGCATTTGCAGAAGTAAGAAGGGAAGAAAGTAGAAGAAAAGTTATGTTGGGAGGAAGACAAAGTGCAAACATTGAAGGCTCTGCCCTAGTACCAAGAGGCCCACCAAAGAAAGGTAGAGGTTGGTGTGATCACTGTAAGCGTCCCGGACATACAAAGGAAACATGTTGGGTGCTTCACGGGAAACCCACGGATCTGAAACCACGATTCAAGGATACACGCGTATATGTTGCTGCTGTTGATGAAAATTGTTAAGAGTCCCACATTGGACAATATATGGCCTGAACTTGTGTATATAAGTACGGGCAATCCTCACTCTACCAACCGGTTTTGTAGGATGAGTTAGGCTCAACCACATTTCTAACATGGTATCAGAGTCTGGTTTAAGATCCGGTGGGCCACCTTCTATGGTTTCCGCTATCAGGTCACCCACCATTTATTTCCATGCTCCAGATGTCCAATCCTGGGCGTGAGGGGGTGTGTTAAGAGTCTCACATCAGACAATATATGGCTTGGACTTGTGTATATAAGTACGGGCAATCCTCACTCTACCAACCGGTTTTGTAGGGTGAGTTAGGCCCAACCACATTTCTAACAAAAACAAATCCAAAAGTACTGCAGAGGCAAGCCCTTTCAACAAAGAACAAATAGAGATGTTACAGAAAATGATGCAACAAGCAATACAAGGCACTAGTACTTCTTCCACTGCTACTCTTGCCAAAAAAGGTAATTTTTCCACTGCCCTTCATGTTAATCACCAGAAAACAAACCAATGGATTGTTGATTCTGACGCATCGGATCACATGACTGGGGACATCAATGTATTTAGCAAATACACTCTCTGTCAAGATGGATCTTTTGTTCGAATAGCAGATGGTACTACCTCTAAAGTGGCCGGTAAAGGTTCAGTTATTATCACTAAAGATATTACTCTTGATTCAGTTTTACATGTTCCAAAATTAAATTGCAGCTTGTTGTCTATATGTAAATTAACCAAAAATTTGGGATGTATTGCTAAGTTTCTACCAAATTTGTGTGAATTTCAAGATATGAATTTGGGGAAGATGATTGGCAATGCTGAGGAGAGTGCAGGCCTTTACTACCTAAGAGTTGAAGAACAAAATAAAAGATCATACAAGGCTGCCCTTACGTGTTCATCAAAGAATGAGAATGATGTAATGTTATGGCATTATCGCCTTGGACACCCAAATTTTATATATTTGAAAAAGATGTTTCCATCATTATTTAATAAAGATTGTGGTTTTTTCAAATGTGAAGTGTGTGAATTAGCCAAACACACCAAGTCTCATTATTCCATACAATCTTATAAGTCATCTAAACCTTTCACCCTTATTCATAGTGACGTGTGGGGACCTTCACGAGTGAGCAATATTACTGGGTCAAGGTGGTTTGTCACCTTTATTGATGACCATACAAGAATCACTTGGGTGTTTCTCATGAAAGAAAAGTCAGAGGTAGGGAGTATATTTGAGAACTTCCATAAAATGGTTCAAACCCAATTTCAAAGCAACATTCAAATCCTATGGAGGGGAGTACTTCCACCACACCCTGGTACATACATACCTTGCCAAAAATGGGATTGTACACCAAACTTCATGTCCATATTCTCCCCAACAAAATGGAACAGTAGAGAGGAAAATAGACACTTATTAGAAGTCACTCGAGCCCTCATGTTGTCCATGAATGTACCTAGCCAATTTTTGGGAGATGCAGTTCTTTCTTCATCATACCTAATAAATAGAATGCCCTCCAAAACACTCAGCCTAAACACACCTCACCAAAACCTCTTGTCCATTTATCCTTCGACTAAACTCATCACAAATCTCCCACCAAAGATTTTTGGATGTACCGCATTTGTACATGATCAAAAGCCAAATCCCAACAAGCTGGACCCAAAAGCCATCAAATGTATATTTTTGGGATACTCTCCTACCAAGAAAGGATATAAATGTTATTGTCCTCAGAAAAGACGAATCTATCACACTATAGATGTCACGTTTTATGAAGGGAATGTCTTTTATTCCAAGGTTGCCATTCAGGGGGAGAAAGTGACAATTGGTGAACACCAACCTTGGGAAATTATTATACCAAAATATGTCCCGTAATCTGTCCCAGAAACCGTTCCAGAAAATGTACCTGAATCTGTCCCAGAAACCGTTCCAAAAATTGTATCCGAATTTGTCCCAGTAACCGTTTCAGATACTGTCCTAGAATCTGTCCCGCAAGAATCTGTCCCAAAATCTAACCCACCGAAACCTGGCTCAGCCACTAAAAATTCAGAATCTGCTCAAATAATACTTGAACCTGAATTGGAACAGCAAGCAACCACTCGTGATGTTACCAAGACAGCAAATGGAAGAAAAGCAGTACAGGTATACACAAGGAAGAAAAACAGGCTTCAAACTCTTAAGGAAGTAGAAACAAGCACTCTTCCGAAGCAGAACCAAGACTCTGCCCAAAATTCAGATTCTGAACCTACTCACAAAGGTAAATTACCATGCATTGACACATCTTCTAATTTATTGGATAATGACACTTATGACCAGAACTTAAACTTATCTATTTCCATAAGAAAGGTTGTGAGGTCTTGTACCAAACATCCAATTGGGAACCATGTTTCTAGTGAAAAATTGTCACAGGAGTACAAGAATTTCATCAATTCAGTGGGTAACACTCACATTCCTCAAAACTTCCATGAACTATCCTAGTACCAGAGTGGAAGGTTGCAGTTATGGATGAAATCAAGGCACTAGAAAAGAATGGTACATGGCAGCTCTGCCACCTTCCAGATGGAAAGAAGCCAGTTGGATGCTCAAATGGATATTCTCAATGAAATATAATATGGACGGGAGTGTGAACAGGTATAAAGCTCGATTGGTGGCAAAAGGATTCACTCAGTCTTATGGGGTGGATTATGAAGAGACCTTTGCACCTGTAGCAAAATTAAACTCAGTCCGTGTTCTCCTTTCCTTGGCAATAAATTTAGATTGGCCACTTCATCAGCTAGATATAGAAAAGGTTTTCCTAAATGGTGAATTTGAAGATGTTTACATGAGAATACCACCTGGACTTGAGACGTCAGAAAACTCAGATAAGGTATGTAAGCTCAAAAAATCACTATACGGGCTCAAGCAATCCCCACGGGCTTGGTTTGATAGGCTTACACAAGTGGTTAGGATGCATGGTTTCTCTCAATGCCAAACAGACCACACAATGTTCTTAAAGCAGAGGAAGGCAAGGTAACCATCTTCATTGTTTACGTAGACGACATTATTATTACAGGTGATGACTATACTGGAATTGAAGGGTTAAAATTGTTACTAGCCAAGGAATTTGAAGTTAAAGACTGTTGATATTTGTAAATATATATAGTGTTAAGAATATTTATATATAGAATAGTCCCACATCGACTATATCATGTAATTAGTTGTAATCTCTCTATATATAATAATGTCTCCGTAGTGCTTTTCAAAACACACGGTTTAATCTAAATGTCTCTTATTATCGCTTATTTCAACATGGTATCTAGAGCCTCTTAAGAGACAATTCTTTCTTCGCCGTGTTTTACCCGGTTGACCCACTGTCTTCCGGTGAGAATTTTTTTTTTTGCAAACCGTGTTATCACTCCGGTTTGCCTCACTTTTCAAAATTCTTCGGTAACCTCCCTGCCGCCACTGTCGCCGTTACTGTTCCGACAAACTTCCGGCGACGTTCCGAAAAATTGATCTCACCATCCGACTCGCTGCCCTCCGATCCAGCCGTCGCACTTTTTCCCGCCGTCAGAAACTCACGCACATGTCCACCCGCGCCTCCGCTGCCCCGCCCGTGTCAGCGCGTCCGACGGCTGATTCCGACTGTTTTTTTTTCCGCCGATACTCATGGCTACTCCTCAGAAATTTATGCCAAACTACGATGATTTTCTCAGGTGGTATCAGGATTATCAAAACTCAGATTATTCTACTGCTACGGTAGCACACACTGGTAATTCATCTGTTTGCCTCTCATCTTCTCTTAGACCATGGGTCCTTGATTCTGGTGCGTCTGATCATGTTACCGGTAATAAAAATCTTTTTTCTTCCCTCTCTACCTCTGGTTTCTTACCTACTATAACTTCTGCCAATGGTTCTCAAACCCAATCCGAAGGGATTGGTACTGTTCAAATTCTACCTTCTCTCTCTGTTACTTTTGTTCTCTATGTTCCGACATTGGTCTCTTCATCAACTTGACATTAAAAATGCTTTTTTACATGGTGATCTTGAAGAGGAAGTATATATGGAGCAACCACCTGGGTTTGTTGCTCAGGGGGAGTCATCGAATATGGTGTGTAGGCTACACAGGTCTCTTTATGGTCTTAAGCAATCTCCGAGAGCTTGGTTCGGCAGATTCAGCGCTGTAGTCCAACAGTTTGGTATGGTCCGTAGTGAAGCTGACCATTCGGTTTTTTATCGTCACTCAGTCCAAGGGTGTATTTATCTTATTGTGTATGTAGATGATATTGTCATAACTGGTAGTGATCAACAGGGAATACTCCAGTTAAAACAACATCTCTCGAATCAATTTCAGACAAAAGATCTTGGTAAACTCCGTTATTTCTTGGGTATTGAGGTAGCCCAATCTAAAGATGGTTTGGTGATTTCTCAGCGGAAATATGCTATGGATATTTTGGAAGAAACATGTTTGTTGAATGCTAAACCAGCTGATACTCCTATGGATCCAAGTGTCAAATTACTACCCAATCAGGGGGAGCCTCTATCTGACTCCGGAAGATATAGGAGATTGGTTGGAAAGTTGAATTATCTCACAGTCACTCGTCCAGACATTTCTTTTGCAGTCAGTGTGGTAAGTCAGTTCTTAAATTCCCCTTGTCAGGAACACATGGATGCTGTTATCCGGATTCTGAGATACATCAAATGTGCTCCAGGAAAAGGTCTAGTATATGAAGATAAAGGACATACTCAGATAGTTGGATACTCTGATGCTGATTGGGCAGGGTCACCCATTGATAGACGATCCACTTCTGGGTATTGTGTACTTGTTGGAGGAAATCTTATATCCTGGAAAAGTAAGAAACAAAACGTTGTTGCAAGATCAAGCGCCGAGGCAGAATATAGGTCCATGGCAATGGCAACATGTGAACTTGTTTGGTTAAAACAATTGCTCAAGGAACTTCAAATTGAAGAAGCAAGACCAATGACACTTATTTGTGATAATCAAGCTGCATTGCACATTGCTTCAAATCCAGTCTTCCATGAGAGGACAAAACATATTGAGATTGATTGTCACTTTGTCAGAGAGAAGATCGAGTCAGGTGACATCGTTACAAGCTTTGTCAACTCTAACGATCAATTGGCAGACGTGTTTACAAAATCCCTACGAAGCCCCAGAATTAATTATATATGTAACAAGCTTGGTGCATTTGACTTATATGCTCAAGCTTGAGGGGGAGTGTTGATATTTGTAAATATATATAGTGTTAAGAATATTTATATATAGAATAGTCCCACATCGACTATATCATGTAATTAGTTGTAATCTCTCTATATATAATAATGTCTCCGTAGTGCTTTTCAAAACACACGGTTTAATCTAAATGTCTCTTATTATCGCTTATTTCAACAAAGACCTTGGTCAATTAAGGTATTTTCTTGGAATGGAAGTGGCACGATCAAAATTTGGAATTTATGTGTCTCAAACGAAATATACTCTTGATTTACTTCAAGAAACAGGGATGTTAGGATGTCGGCCAACAGATGAACTAGAAATAAAAGCCACTCTTTTCACATTAGATTATCAACTCCAAGAATACCAACTTCATCTCCTATTTTCACATTAGATTTATTCAATGAAGTTGGTATTCTTGGAGTTGATAGTCTTTCTCTCGATGAACTAGAAATAAAAGCCACTCTTTTTAATGATGTTTGAGAAGAAAATATTGATATTCAATCGTGATTCCATGATTAATTGACACTTTTAAAGTGTGATTTATTTATGTTATTTAGAAGATATTGACTCTTTTTGAGCCAATTATTTTTTAATTTTAATATTTTGTTGTCATTTAAATGATATAATTGTATTTAAAAAAACTATACTCGCGTACCTACCCGTACCTTTGCAATGTAGTTCAACACCCTATGAAAAATCAAAAATCTCTCTTAGATTTCAGAGATACATCTCCGAACACATCCTTGTACCACCTTTTGACGCACCAAATGAGTGTCACCCCAGAGTAAAACAAAATTTTATTCCGGAGATGCATCTCTGAGTATTTTCAACAAATATATTAATATTTGAGCAGCCAGTGGATATTACGGAGATGCATCTCCAAAATAAGAGAATAAGGTGGTACCGGAGATGCATCTCTGAAACCTCCACCTCCAATGATACCAGATAGAATTTTTTAGGTCCATATTTGTCTATAAGTATTATAAATATAGGTTATTGTACATGTCTCATACAAACAGAAAATATCGCAAATGAACATCATTCAATACACCCCTTTTGCAGATCTGCAATACAAAGTGCAGAATCTCAGATAATCGAAAAATTGTAAAGCTCGAGTACCGTTCACCGTCAATTAACAATGAATACAAGATTGAGTTCAACAACTATGAGCTCAAGACGGATGCAGATGTAAGGGCTATGTGGAATACATTTTTCTATTTTGAAACAAAAGCTCCGATCGAGGTGGAAGTGACAATTTCAAGATCGGACGATTTCAAAATCAGTTGAAGATATTGTGAAGATGTTGAAGCGTTCACTTGGATACTAAAATGTAATGTTTGATTTTATCTTAGCATCACCTATGTAATGCTGATTTTATGTTATGAATGGTAATTTTATTTTGTCAAACTACAACTTTTTGGTTGTTTGCTTCTGTTTCTGTATGCTACGGAGATACATCTATTGACAGGTTATGCATCTCCGGATCTAAAAAAAACACACTCCTAGAGCGTGACTTAGAATTGACCTAGGGTGTGTGGGTGGGATGCGTCCGGAGATGTATCTCCGAAATCTGAATTTTTTTTTTCACGTGGTACCCTAATAATACATTGGATGCGTTAAGAAAACCCTAACTAAAAAAGCAACTAATTGCTCAAATCTTAGAAAGTAAAAATCAGCTCCTTCCTAAACATATTAGTATGATAAAGTTCGTATCAGAGGTGTTGGAAAGTGTCTCCTATTTATTAAGTTTCTCAAGCAATTCAGTAATATTTGCCCATCTTAATAACAACTATTTGTGGTATCTCAAAGAACGACGGCAAATTGAATCATAAGATTTAATAAATTATTATGCATTCAAGATGACAGACAAATCTGTTAACTGAAAAATCAATATAATGGAACTCACAGCTGGAAGAAGGTTTGAAACTGCAGTGCCTGATGATGTTATGACTACTGCGGGAATGTGACAACCTCTTCCATATCCAACAGCATGAAATGCAAGTGAACGCTCATCAAAGCATGAAATACAAGTAATTGATGGGTGGCTTGCAGCAGCAACAGCAAGTGGGGAAGATCTAGAACCAGGTGCAACACAAAAATACTGGAAAAAAGAATAAATCAGAATATTGCATTTAAGGGGAACAGCCAATTTATAATTATTTATCATCATCTCACCGTCAAACCAAGTCTTGCACATTCTTCAACTAAAAGTGATGCCCAAACAGCATTAATATTGGCACTTTCATTCAGTGAGTGAGAAAATTGGGTGGCCTGATCCAACTGATAATAAAAGGGAGACATCACACGGACAAACTTCAGTAAATTTAGTCATTCTTTTGTTATTATGACAAGTCCTCAATCCACTTCATGACAGAATAAAAAATAAATCCAACACATCACTAATAAACATATGTTTTATCAAGAGAAAGTGCAAAGCTCCATGCTTTTTAGTAGATGCTATAGTTTTAGTTAAAGAACCAAGTTAAACATGTCTACCATGTTATTTGAAACAGTGAGGGTTGCTGAAAGCCTGGCACAGAATTGACTAGAAGATGGAGACTCTTTCTGCAATAGATGATCAAAATTAAAAGTGTTTTGTCATCCAGAAGACAACAGAAACAGATGCAAAATACGAGAAAGATATGATACCAGTTCCATGATGTCTCTCACACTTTCCCTTCCTCCCAGTGCAACAGTGTTCATGTAGACCTAGCAATTCATTTAAATCAAGCAGCAAGCAATGAAGTCGGCAGAATTATAAGTTACAAATACTAGATGCTCAATACAACAAGGTACAGTATGTTTCCCTCGTCTATCGTTAGAATGTTACACAGTGTCATTAATCCAATTTAAAAGAAGTTTTTGCTCTATTAAATTGCACACTACTATCTAATGCGAATTGTGTTATTTCCTCTTTCCCATTCTCATCATTGAGAGATAACTCTATCAATCAGAAAAGTCAACGACTATTATCAAGTGAATCATGTATACTTTGAATATTATCCCAACTTCTTGTCCCTCCTTTAGTATTTCCTATATCTTTCCTAGATAAAAGTCAAAGGTTGTCATTCACATTAATAGAATTTTCTACCTTTTTCTTGTATTAGCTTTGTTTCTCTTCAAAGAATGAACAAAATAGTAGTATGTACTCCAATAGTCGAATTCCACTGACAGCATGATAAAAACCAAGGCTGTACAAGATGATTTAAGGTAAGCCTTTAGAGATATATCCCAATTACATTGAAGTAATACCCAAAGTATCAATCAATAAATTCGTTGGAACTATTATTGTAGAATCTATGAAATATCATAAACATTATGTTAGAGTAGCATAATTTATTTGTTGGGATTAATTTCTAGATTACTTAGTTATTATCATGATTTATTTCCTAACTTCCCTATTTATTTAGGATTAAGAGTCTTGTATCCTTATAAATAATTACTGTTTAGTCTTCTATATCATGTCAATATCAAGATTTTATTAGTAAAATTCATAGTTCTTATTATTTCTCTCCTACTTTTTATTTAAAACCCATAACTTAAACAATTTAACATATGCCATAATAAGAAATGAGTACAACACTAATACTTTAGCAAATATGGAGTATTTGAGCTTCATAGCTCAGCAGTCAACAACGTACAGCTAGCTTGTGGATCCATAAATTTTTGTTACAGTAAACTACTTGAACCAGAGAACCATCCAAAAATATATTAATTGAAAGACGGAGCAAAGCAATAAATAAAGGAAAAACGCCAAAAACAATTTAATGCACTACATTATGAAAGGAAGGATATATGAAGGTATAGAACTACTCTACAAAAATCACAACACTATAGTTAAAATGGATGCCCTTGGGCAAAAATAATTATTATTATTTGACTATACTTTCATTCCAACATATATAAATACCTTACCGCAAAAATACTTAATAATCAAATTTATGCAAACCAAAAATACAAAGATTAAGAAAATGGCTTCTAAGCATTAGCATTTTAACAAGACATTAAGACCCATGAAAAAGAAAATCCAGAAGATTAACATGATAAGCAAAATATTAACAACTGGTTGTTTTAAGTAAAACTTACATATTATGAAAGAAATGAGCTTATACCCTTGAAATAGATCTATCTTCTACCAGACTGAGGTTTCTGAGGGCAGCTCTTACACATTTGGATTTACCCGCGCTAGAAGGGGACCAGACATGACATATTACCTACACCAAATGAAATATAATATCAGGCACACATACGGGTTCCTATATTAGAACATATTTACTCTTTGTAGGTCACCATAACTCAAGAAAACTAATTATGAGTATATTATGTAAATAGAATCAACTACAAAATGATACAGTCCAAATTTGCTTAAACCTTGAAATGAGAGCTCCTAATCTACAAGATTCTACCTGCTTGAATTAACCAAACCTTTCTTTTCCAAATGATGGGTCTTAACTCATATGGGGGGAGGGGTGTCTACCGGTTATTTAAAAATGCCATTATGACAGCTTTTATTTAATAAGTTGCTTGCCCTCTTATTCTTGGCAATGTAAATCTTGTCCAGCTTATAGTGTATCTTTCTTTCCTTCTGTCCATATTATGCAGTCTTCAATCCCATATTTTTTGGTGTGTACCTTTTGTTAATATCCATTGTTAACATCATTCCAAACCTGATCCTCATGCTATTGAACATGTTTTCTTGGGTTATATAATATACTCTTTACAAAAAAGAGATACAAGTGTTTTTACCTTCTGATAGTATTAATTATTAAAGGAATAGATCTAACTCAGTGTTAATCAAGAATCCAATCAATAGGAGAATTTCTCAGACTCCAAGAGAATCATGGCCAATATTGGTAATTCTAACATGATATTAGTTGAGCCTCACAACAATCCAGTGTTATCGTCCCAGAACTCCGATACAACGCTCACAGCCACGCCACCACCAGTGTTGTCGCTGACACTGCACTCGTCGTATTTGCACACCTCATTTTCTGCTATCTTCAAGAAGCTTGACTTTTAAAACTACCTTCTATGGTGTCAACAGGTTGAGCAAGTGATCCAAGCTCACAAGCTTCATAACTATCTGGTTAACTCTAAGATTCCTATCAAATTTCCAACGATAGCAGATGCAGAATCGAATTCTATCTCTAAAGAATTTGAAGTCTTAGAAGCAACAGAATCAACCCCTGCTTGCTTGACTTCAATCCACAATCTCCAAAAATATGCTACGTCGTGTCATATGATGCAAACACTCATAGAAACTCGAGGATAAAATTCATGTTTATTTTCAACATGTTAATGCAAAATTGTGCCAAATGCACTCTAAGCTCAAACACACAAAGAAAGGTTGCTTAGTTTCTGAGCTCTTACTCAAAATTGATTCAATCATGTTGTAATATTAGTATTATTATTAGAATATCTTGAATAATTATAGCTCATTAGTTGTTGTCTTGTATAGCTCATTATAGCTCATTATGACTAGATTAGCATTTATAGGAAAGATAATTATTTAGATAGACTTATAGTCTATAAATACCTCTTATGTATTCTTCACAAGATATATAAAATATTTCATATTTCTACATGGTATCAGAGCACCCGATTTTAGGGGCTCTGCTTCCGCGCTCAAAACACTAGCCGTTCTTATTACGGCCCCTTTTTCTTGGTCAAGGTTCCCTTTATATTGAAATCCTAGTGATCTCGGTGACTTTACAGCCGTCGTGCACCGCTCAACCGCAGTTGCAGATCCGGACAGGTTTCACCTTCAGTGTTGTTTTTCAGGACAGCCTTCATTGCTGTTTTTCAGGACAACCTTCATTGTTGTACCTCTGTTTCTTGCTGTTTGCAGCCCTTGATTGTTTGGTTGTCATCTTTGTTGGTGTTTCTCATTGGCAGCCCTTTGATCCTCTCTTAGCTCGAGACGGTTTGTTTCTCTTTATGGACTCCTTAAGTAAGTTCTCTAACACTAGTTCTCTGACCATGACTGGTAAGAACTCTAGTTTCTTAGCTTTAGCTTTAAATGCTTCTTGTTCTAAAGATATCTGGATTATTGACTTTGGTGCAACTGATCACATGACTCAATATATGTCATATCTCTCTTCTTATTCACCTTTATCTGATAAACGCCATATTACCGTTGCAAATGGGTCCCAAACCCCGATTGTTGGATCTGGTAACATCCGCCTAAGCCCATCTCTCCACCTAAATTATGTGCTTCATGTCCCTAAGCTTTCTAACAATCTTCTGTCCATCCATAAACTCACTAAAGACTGGAATTGTGCTGTAACCTTTTTTCATTCTCATTGTGTTTTTCAGGACCTTGCCACAGGGAAGACGATTGGAATTGCTGAGGAACAGAACGGGTTATATTGTCTGCCTCATATGGAAAGTAAGTGTCATCAGGCTGGTTCAGAGTCATGGGCAAATACTCAAATATGGCTCCAACACAGACGTCTTGGACATCCTCCTTTCCGCATGCTCAGGTCTTTATTCCCTCACTTGTTTACCAAAGTGTCTGTTAATTCCTTTCATTGTGATGTGTGCCAGTTTGCCAAATCCCATCGAGCAACCTATTCCCCTAGTGATAATAGGAGTGTCGAACCCTTTGATCTTGTTCATTCTGATGTATGGGGGCCTTCATCCATTTCCAATATTTCTAGTGCAAAATGGTATGTTACTTTTATTGATGACTGTACTCGGGTTACATGGGTTTTTCTTATGAAAGATAGGTCTGAAGTGTGTCAATTATTTATTAACTTTTTTCAAATGGTTAAAACACAGTTTGGGAAACCTATTAGTATGTAAACCAAATCTTTCACAATTTTCTCAAAACTAATGGTGTTGTTCATGAGTTGACTTGTGTTAACACTCCACAACAAAATGGGGTTGCTGAAAGAAAAAATCGTCATCTTCTTGAAATCACCCGAGCATTACGCTTTCAAATGAATGTTCCTAAATTTTATTGGGGGAAGCTGTCTTGACCTCTACTTATTTAATTAACAGGTTACCTTCTAGGGTGTTATCTGGTGTTAGTCCTGTGCAGGTCCTGACTTGATTTTTTCCGTCCGTGCCCATCATGTCAAGTCTTCAGAATCGTGTCTTTGGTTGTTCTGCCTTTGTTCATGTTCATGGTCCTCATCGGGGTAAGTTAGATCCTCGGGCTATTAAATGTATCTTCATAGGATATGCTTCAGATAAGAAGGGGTACAAGTGTTATCATCCTCCTAGTCGTCGTGTCTATATATCCATGGATGTTACTTTTCAGGAATCCGAGTCTTATTATCCCAGTCCTCAACTTCAGGGGGAGAATAATCAAGAAGTTGAGTCTTCAGTCCTTCTAGTTTTTCCTCTAATACAGGACCCAGAGTCGTCTCCTGATTTGTCTGTTCTTCCTGTTATTCCTGTAATACAAGAGCCATTGATGCCTAATGAGGATGGCGGTGATGTACCAATACCGGTGCATAATAATGTTGACAGATACAAGTTACAGTTCCAACGAAAAAGGTGGAAAGGTAAACCTGTTCTGCCCCAACAAGTCCAATCGTCTGAACTTGAGGTAAGTGTTCCTAACCCTGAGCCTAGTAATTCTTGTGAGCCAAACCTTGATGACCAATCATCTGAACCTGAGGTAAGTGTTCCTAACCCTGAGCCTAGTAATTCTGGTGAGCCAAACCTTGATGACCTACCTATTGCTTTGAGAAAAGAAAAAAGGTCTTGTACCAAATACCCTATATCCCAGTTTGTGTCTACTAAAAAGCTTTCTGTGCAGCATCAGAGTTTTATTTCAGCTATTAACTCTATAAGAGTCCCTGCATCAGTACAAGAAGCATTAAAGGATAAGAACTGGATTCAAGCCATGAATGAAGAGATGCATGCACTAGAGAAAAATAGGACTTGGGAGATTATTGAGAAGGCAAATGACAAGAGGCCAGTAGGCTGCAGGTGGATATATACGGTAAAATACCGATCCGACGGTACTCTCGACAGATATAAGGCGAGGCTAGTTGCAAAGGGATACACCCAGACCTATGGAATTGATTATGAAGAGACATTTGCTCCAGTAGCAAAAATGAACACCGTAAGAATCATTTTTTCCTTGGCAGCTCACTTTGATTGGGAGTTGCAACAGTTTGATGTGAAAAATGCTTTCTTGCATGGAGATTTGGAGGAAGAGGTGTATATGGAGATCCCACCCGGATATGACCTTATTTCAGGAAGTAATAAAGTTTGCAGGTTAAAGAAGGCCATATATGGGCTCAAGCAATCACCCCGAGCTTGGTTTGGGAGGCTCACTCATGTAATGATGTCCTTGGGGTATAAACAAAGCCAAGGTGATCATACTCTCTTTATAAAACATGCTCAAAATGGTAAACTCACTCTTTTGTTGGTCTATGTAGACGATATGATCATAGCAGGTAATGATGAATTTGAGAAGCAGAAATTGAAGAAGGAGTTGGCAGCTCAGTTTGAAATGAAGGACCTTGGAAAGTTGAAATATTTCCTAGGTATGGAGGTAGCATACTCAAAACAAGGCATTTTCATTTCTCAGAGAAAATATGTCCTTGACCTTCTCAAAGAGACTGGCAAGTTGGGTTGTAAACCCGCCAGAGTGCCTATAGAGCAAAACCACAGGATTGGGAGTGATGAGGAAAGCCCAAGGGTTGATAAAGCTCAATACCAGAGACTTGTGGGAAAACTCATTTATCTGTCTCACACTAGGCCTGACATAGCTTATCCGGTTAGTGTTGTCAGTCAATTCATGCATAACCCTCAGGAGAGACACTTACAGGCAGTTGATAGAATCTTGCAGTATCTAAAGATGAGGCCAGGAAGAGGACTACTGTTCAAGAAAAGTGAGCGGTTGTCTATGGAAGTTTATACTGATGCAGATTATGCAGAGTCGATTGTTGATAGGAGATCCACCACTGGATATTGTATGTTCCTAGGTGGAAATTTAGTGACATGGAGGAGCAAGAAACAGAATGTAGTTGCCAGATCAAGTGCAGAGGCAGAGTTTAGAGCCATGGCTCAAGGAGTTTGTGAAATGTTGTGGATGAAGATCATTCTAGATGACTTGAAAATAAAGTATGAAGCTCCTATGAGACTTTTCTGCGATAATAAGTCTGCCATTAGTATTGCTCACAATCCGGTCCAACACGACAGAACAAAGCATATAGAGATAGACCGACACTTCATCAAAGAGAAATCGGATAATGGTCTTATTTCTACACAGTATATTCCATCAGGACTTCAATTAGCTGATGTGCTCACCAAAGGACTTCCCTTGGAGCGGTTTCAAGATCTTACTTGCAAGCTAGGGATGATAGATATCAATTCCCCAGCTTGAGGGGGAGTGTTGTAATATTAGTATTATTATTAGAATATCTTGAATAATTATAGCTCATTAGTTGCTCATTAGTTGCTGTCTTGTATAGCTCATTATAGCTCATTATGACTAGATTAGCATTTATAGGAAAGATAATTATTTAGATAAACTTATAGTCTATAAATACTTCTTATGTATTCTTCACAAGATATATAAAATATTTCATATTTCTACAAATCATATGCTTCATTCACGCTATTTGTGACTCAATCTCACCTCGTGAACACTTGGATGGCATACTTGAAGGCTTACCTCAAGAGTATGAATCCACTACATCCTTGATAAGTGAAAATTTTGGTTTTATTTTCATAGAAAGTGGAAACCTTACTTCTTGGACATGAAGCCAGACTTGAAAGGATTGAGAAACTTGCATCATCCAGAAATCCTCCTCCTGATCACAACACAAAGCCCACCTCCTCTGACTCTGATGACAAGCCTGCTGAGTTAAATGGTGAAAAAGGTGGCAAGTCTCATCGTGATGGTTTTGATGACAGGGGGCGCGGTGGATGCAGTTCAATTCAATGCAAGCTTACCATAAAGTTGGTCATGCTGCTTCAATCTGTTTCTAGCGCTTCAGAAGGGATTACATGCCACCTGCCTCTCTGCTCAAAGTTCACAGGGTAACTCCTTTAACGCTCCTTGGTCCCCTACTACCACATAAACTCCATCCACAGGTAGCTATCAACATTCATCCATGCCTTGGCAAACCAGTTCATGCCCTATGCCCAAGTCTTATAGCTCTTGGTAGTGCTTTGGTCCCACGCCAGCCAGCCTACCCTAATTTCCCTCAATTTCCCATGATGTCTTCCATAAACGGTGCCTCCCAACCTATGCCACAGGCAATGATGGTTAACTTTGATCTGAAACTGCACATTCAGTGAATTGTTACCCTGATTCAGATGCATCTCTCACCTTTTGAAGGCCATGATCAAAATATCATTGACAATGGCCAAGGCTTGTCTGTCCTTTTAACTGGTTCTACACAATTTAATTCTCCTTTAAGCTATAAATTTCAGTGAGTCTTAAATAATCTATTACACGTCCCAACTATCACCAAAAATCTTATTAGCATGTTTGCCATAGACAATGAAGTCTGCTTTGAATGCCATCCTAATCTATGTTTTGATAAACGCCAATATTCCAATGAGATTTTTCTCAAAGGATGGCTTGACAAGGATGATCTCTTTTTTTAATATCCAACCTTCTTGCATACTTCAAGTCCATAGAGTGAGTAATTTTTTCATCTCTGTTGGCAGGACTAAAATTTTTTAGTATTGATAATGAAAATCTTTAATATTGATTAATCTTGTTAAAAAAATATGAAATCATAAATTATTTACCTTGTTTCACTAATCTTCGAAATAGAAGTCACACTGCAGTCTATAATCCCACAGTCTCAGCCCCACTATAGCATAACTAGGGTCAGCCGCAACGTGCTGCCTTCCAGGGCTGACAAATATATGTGGTACAAGAACATTTGGACCAGGCCCATGCGATTTCATAAAATTCAGTGATAACCCATAACACAAATAATAAGTAACTACTAATAGGAACTAAATCAAAATTTACTGGTAGTAATAAACTTTACTACATTCCAGGTATTTGAGAGATGTGGCGCTTCCCGCGCAAAATTCCTTTCCAAAACAAAAGGTAACCTCTATAATCTCTCTTTACTGTTATTTATATTTAACATACTATCTCATACTTTCTAACTAACTCTCGGTAACCCACTAAATAACTAATTAATGGTGTTATTGTTACCTATCAATAACCCGTAACACTAGTATATAAAAATTAATCAAACACACTAAAATATATAACGAAATCATTGCAAGCACCTGATTTAGAGAAACTTCAAGCAAATGAAGAGCATTTCCAAAATTAGAAAGGGAAAAGTTATCCCATGCAAGCGTCATTGTCAGAATAGAAACACTTTCCATTTCATCTAACTCGATCTGTCGTGACAAAAATTACAGTTTAAATGTTAGTTATGAGACCATCAAACAATATTATAGCTGTAGTGATGATAAGAATAAACGGTACATATTTATTGAAAAGAAATGCAACAGAAAGAATAAAATAATATACAGTAAACAATTTACACTAATATAATGGCTATAGTACTAGAACACTTACATACCTGGGGGATGAAAAGGCTAAAACAACCATCCTCGTGATTCATGGAAACCGAATCATTACCTAAATTAATATCCATGAAACCATAAGCCACTATATTGGTTGAATCAGTTGAGATGTATCTGTAGAAATAAGTTTATTCTTTGGTTAGTTCAAAAAAAGTAAATTCCAAGTATAACCAGATACCATCACAATTAACTTATAAATGAAGTTCCATGACACCTTTAACCAGATAAATGTTTGCATGACCTACTGATACATACGGCAGGAACACTGACTCATGTTCTGCTATGATCCAAATCTGATTTTATATTTCCCCATATGCCTCGATGAACAGCACCTATGCATTTGCATCTGTTGCTGATTTTTAATGGTCAGTTTTAACTAGTGAAACTAACCCAGGCTGTATCTTGTAATATGCTTTCATGAGAAACAAATCAAAAGTTTCTACACATTCATATCTTTATTTTTATCACACCCACTCAAACCCTTCTTAGTGTCTTTTTTGTTCAAAGAATAAGAGGAGAGGGGAAATAACCAACCCTCTTTTGTTTTGTCCACTAAAGAAGGGGAGGAATTTTAATGGAGGAGATATGTTGATTCACTTTTTACACCTTATTAATATTTCATGTGACATAGTAAAAATATTTTAGTCAGTGCAGTTAAGATTCTTTAAACTCACATTCTCTTGCCTCCAATTTATGAGAGGAACCAAAACTGAAATAGGATCTTATCCCCTCCAAAAAGAAACCAAACAAGAAAGATTTAAAATAATCCCTTCACTCCCCCCATTTTGCCCCAACCAAACATTATTTTACAGTTATACCCTCCACTCACATTCTAATTCTTATAGCCAGCCATCTCCACAAAGAGTCAATAAATATTAGTAACTTAAATCTCCAGCCATCATGGCCAGGGAGAAAAGACGGAACCAAAAGGAACAAAAATTTGGTTGAAGTAACTGACCTTTTGATCAAACTCTTGTTTCCGGGGGAAGAATGTACAAAAGAAACTGCAGCACCAATGCCGAAAACTCCGCGGCTTCCATTCACATACAGTGACTTACATGTGGGATTGTCCATGTTTTTGGAAACAAAAATCAGAGGAAACACTGCCGATGACTCCGGTTGACAGCAAAACCAACTCAATGCCTTAGGACTTGGAGGCACAACCACCTAAATAATCAAACACACACATCCATATAAGATCATCATTTTAACATTGTTCCCTCAACTTTCAGCTGCTTTGCATGACCTTGCAGCATACATTGAATATTAAATTCATTATTTCGCTTCATGTTGAAGTTACGGAGTTTTAGGTAAAAGGAAAAGAGAATAATAAAGAGCTAAAATAGTATTGATGATAACTTCATAAGAGTTAGATACAAAAGAGTAAACACTAATCTCTAATATGGATACATAAACCAACGTTACAAGATAAGAAAATTATAAACTAATGTATATTACAAGATTAGAAATTAATCCTAGGAAATAAAGTAAGATACTCAAATATATTACAAAGAAATTATAAGATATGCTTCATTACTCCCTTGGTTTCATATTAATTGTGACATCTAGAATATTTACTCCGTCTCTATTTTAAATTGGCACAGGCATTAACTATTTTATGCACTAACAAAGTCTTATTCATTATAGTTTTTGTCATGGACCAACCAAAGGCCAAATAAGAGAAAGATCCAATCATCGCCCCAAGACCATTCCACCAGGATGAGGATGTATAGTTCAACCATTATGCAGGGTCTCACAACTTATCCAAGCCACAGATCTCTGATCACCATTGGATATCATCTAACATTCTCTTGCATTCCATGTCTTTAACCAACTTTCATATATAAGGCACCCCACATGAAGTAAAAGGTATGATTCTAACTATGAGTGACTCTAAGTTTCTTGAGCTCATCAATCAACTCTAAGTATATAAAAATGTAGTTTATATACAACACTCATACAGTTCCCACACGGACAATACTCGTAGCCACAGCGGTGCGAACTTGAAATTGACCCTTAAAAGTTATACTTAAGTAAATGAAGCTCATTTTATAGTAGAAATTAGTACACTCCAATTTTTTGCAATAAATGTGTATAACTTTAAACGAAACTTAAGATGGAATGAGTGTAGCATGAAATGTGGTAGGTATACGGAACAATGTGAGCAAAAACACACAAACTATAAATTCCACATAAGCATAAGACAGATTCCAATTAAAAAGAAGAAGTAAAGCACAGTTTAGGTTAAACATTGATGAATGAATTGGAAGATATACCTGAAACCTAAGGAATCCAGTGGAACAAGGAGGCGGCGAGAGCTTCAAGATTTCAAGGGCGTCTTTGAATTTCTGAAGACCGTCTTCCAATGTAAGCGCGGGAGGCAGAGTCCGCGTGACGCAGTGCTCGAAAACAACTTGATAATCTTCAACGTCGTCGTTTAGAGGTAGTGTTCCGTCGAATCTCACTCCTCCGGTAACATGAACCCTCGAAAGCACGCTTGAAGCTCCAATACCCAATGCTGAAGGATAGGAAGAAGGGGAGGAATGAGAATGTGAATGTGAATGTGGGAGAATGAGAAACAGTGCTCCGTTGCTGAGAGCTGAGGATCGGAGTGCTGTAACTGGAAAATGCATGATTAGATAGCAAAGGAAGGGGAGGGGATAAGGAAAGGAAAGTGTGAGAAATGAGTTGTGGTGTCTTTTTACATATGATTCTCCTTGCCACCCCCACAAAATTAAACCCGACAACTCCCTTTCTTTTATAATATTTTAAAAATATTCCTATTATTTATCTAAAAAAAATTAGGGATAAATATGTTTTTCGTTCACGTAAATTTACCTCGGTTTTGATCCTCCTAAAATTTTTGTTCAATGTTTCGTCCTCTTAAAATTTTCCTTCCTCAAATTTAGTCATTGTCGTCTATGTGAGAAAACGGACGCTGACATGGCAAGTGAATTGGCAATTTATTTGTATTTTTGGCATGTGATTGTAATACACACGTAGATTATGAGACACGTATGATCCTTCTCAATCATTTATGCATTGTCCCTGTTTCAATTTTAACCTAATTGATATGTTCATAGTAATAAAAGTTTGCTTCGCATTCTTCTTCTCCTCATTTTCTTGTAACCTATTTCACTGTTCTTTGTTCAGTTTATTTTATTCTCGTGCTTCATTTCGTTTTCTCATTCTCCAGATCTAATTCGCTCATGGCTTATTCAAGGACAAGTGATTCAAAACAAATTAACATGTCAAGTTGCTCCGTGCGAACCCGACGAGGAAGGAATTGTGCTTGTGATGCTCGAATGATGTCTTATGTCTGTAAAAATGAGCGCAACAAAGGTAGGCTTTGCTAGAGATGCATGTATTGGCAGCTTGAAGAAACTTGCAATCTTTTTGTTTTGGATGACGATCTTGTCGAGTCAGATGTTAATGATGTTGAAGTACCGGAGAAGAATAGGTTGAAGGAATTAGAGACAATTGAGTTGCTTAGGGAGTTGTATGACAATACGAAGAAGAAGAATTTGAAGCTGCAAACTAAGTTGAGAGCAGAGGCTTGGGCTGGGAAAATAAAGCTCATATTTCTTGTCGTGTCATTGATGATCAATGTATTCCTTTTAATGAAATGTGAATGTTGAATGTACTGATGTTGTTTTAGTTTAATGTACCTAATATTTTTGATGTATAATGCACTGAAATTAGTGAATTTTAATAAAATGAGATTGTACCAAATTGTCTTTGTTGATACATTGATTATTTTAGAACCAATGAGATGTATAATGTAATGATTGATTTAGAACAAAATTGTCTAGGTTGATAATAATGAACCAAATTTCTATTTTAGAACCAATGAGATGTATAATGTACTGATTGATTTAGAACCAAATTGTCTATGTTCATAATGATGAACCAAAATAATGATGAACCAAAATAGATTTGATTGAAATGGATTTCATTCATAGTAGAAATAGTTAATGAAATTCAGTATGCCACATAGGACATATTCTAATATTAGTCATTGGCTTCAAAGAGCACACCAAAATGTAGTGCATACCAAAACATAGGACATAACAAAATAATCAGTTTGAAACGGCATTACAACATTACAAAATACAATACAAACATAATTACAGAAATCAAAACAATAATCATGGTCTTCAAAGTTCTTCTTGTATGATAACTGGATCATCATCCTTCTTTCCAAGGCCAACAATATTCCTGGTCTTCAAACTCTTAAGCTTGTCCGACTGCCTCTTCTCAACTGAACCCTCTGATGTAGTTGTGTACATGTTATGGGTTTTAAACTTCAGAGGCTCACTGTTGGTTGACCTTGACAGGACAGTTCGTATACCGGGTGGCTTGAATGGTGGCATTTTCTTATAATTGAGAACTTTACCATAAAAAACTTTGGGACCTGAAGGGCCAGGCTTATGTTTAGTTGCTTTGATGAGTGATTTGTCAACCCTCAAAGGTTGAATGTTCAGTACATCATCAGGCCCCAACAATGTTGCCATAGTATCATCCAAGTTGGTAGGATTAGGATTTGGCACTGGTTCAGGATCAGACAATGTAGTCTGCATTTCCTCAGGCTCTGGTTCAGTCATTGCATTCTTCACAGTTTCAGGTTCAGTTTCAGTTGTCTTCACAGTCTTAGGATTTGGTTCAGTCATAGTAATATTCACAGTCTCAGCCTCTGGTTCAGTCATTGCATTCTTCGCAGTATCAGCCCCTGGTTCAGTCATAGCAGTCTTCACATGTTCAGTCACAGGCTCAGGCTCAGCATGGTTAGTTGCCTCAGTCACAGATTCAGACACAGAATTCTTCATAGACTTAGGTGTCTTTGGTACCTTTGGTGCCTTTGCCTCCCTTGGTCCTTTGGGCCTTCGTTGTCATAATAAAAAATATAAACATTTACAATGTAGTCGTAATATAAACAAACACAATAGGACAGTTAGACCTTACCCTTTTTTTAGGTGTCAATTTGACATCAGTTGTTTGACCAGCTTTAGTAGGAATTGCTTCGCTTGATTGTATAGGATTTCCTTGACTGGATTGAGTTGGCATTGCTTGACTTGTTGCTGGAACAGGCACAAGTTGTTGTTTTTCTTGCATGCTCTTTTGTTATGAGCAAGTTCAAAAAATAATTTACACTTATGGTTTGTGTTATTTCTTCTCCATTTTGCTTGGCTCCCCTCGTCAAGTTCTCTCCTCCTAAGTTTCTTTGGCCTACTAGGGCCTCTCTTGAACATTGGAGGGTATATCATTGGGTCATCTATTTTAGGCCACTTATTCTGGCCATTCAAATGAGTAATACATTCTGAATAACATCTAACATATGTTTCCCTGTGGTAACATTTATGTACATAATTTATGGGATCATCACATTTCCTATGTATAGCAAAAACTGCATGCCTACATGGAATTCCTATGATGTCGCAAAACTTACATGAACATGTCCACTCATTCAAATCCACTACAAAATTATCAGTGAACATAACATGAGTCACCTGGAATGTTAGTTGTCCAGCATAAGTTGTTGTCCGACTAACACTCTTTTATATCTCTCTATCTAACCTCCTAAGTGGTTTAGACATAATCCTACCACTATAGCCACTAACCTTTTCCCTTAATGTTGAAAATCTACCAATTAGATATGACCTAATCCATTCAAACAGTTTAATTATAGGTTTGTCTCTTTGAAGAAGAATTGTGGCATTAAATGACTCACTTAAATTATTCATGAGCACATCACACTTGGAAAGCAAAGGAAAGGCATGCTTACACCATTTTGGTTTTGGGATGGCCTCCAACCAATCAAATGCATCAATGCTGACTTCTTTGATCATTTGCATGAATTGTTCATGAGCTTCCAAATAGGTAGCCTTTGTTGCAACCATCATTAGGTCCCTAAACAGGGTACCACCACCAAACCTTTTCTTAAAGTTAGCATAGAGATGCCTCACACAGAATATGTGCTCAAATGCTGGATATTCCTCCTCAAATACTTGTACCAGCCCATGAAAAAAATAATAAACACTATAAACATAAATTCACAAAGATGTAACTAATATACACAAAGATGTACAATACCTTTAGTAGGTCAGAAATGAAACACATCATATTGTCACCAATATCTTCAATGAGTAGTTGCATAAACCAACTCCATGTCTCCCCTGGATCGGTTTCAACAATTCCAAATGCAAGAGGCAGGTATTGGTCATTGGGATCTCTTCCCACTGCTATCAATAAGATTCCACCATACTTATGCTTTAGATGGCAGCCATCAAGTCCAATGAAAGGCCTACAAGCTTTCTTCAAAGCTTGCTTTTTTCCATCAAAGCACATATAACATCTTTCAAATCTTGGTTTTAAACCTGGACCAGGTGTTTGTATGTTCATCTTAAAAGTATTCCCATTGGAAGCTCTCCTCAATTCAGCCTCATATGACTATAGCAAACTGTATTGTTTGCTAGAATCTCCCTTCACAATCCTCTTAGTTATTTGTCTTGCCTTAAAAGCCATACATCCTGGAATTTAAATAGAGTACCTTAACCTAACATCAGCAATCACATCATTCAACTTTATTTTGTTGTTGTTCTTCATCCTATCTACAATCACCTTTGCAACCCATTCTGCTTTTGCACTCTTGTTAAAAAATTGTCTACCACATTTATGCTTATCATATAATGTCTTAATTCTGAAAGTAGTAGATGTCAGCACTTTGCTACAAAGGACAGTATAATCACATTGAGTTTTGTTCTTACAAACTACCCTACATCTCATAGCATCATTCTTCATAAACCTAACATCCCCTCATTCAATACATTATGCTCCAATATAGCTTATTTGAATTGTTTAAGTGATGAGAATTCCATGCACATCCTGAACTTATAATCTTTAGATAAACTATCTGCATCATTAAACCTAACAGCTTTTGGTCTTTCATCATCACTACCATCTTCAGCTCGACTATCTAGCTCATTTGTTAAATAATCATCTTTTGTTACATGTTCTTTACCCATATCTGGAGTAATCAGTCCTTCTTTAACAACGTGACTAGAACCAGCCCATGCATGATCTACATTTACCACTGATGGGTGAGTATCATATTGCTCATTAATACCATCATCAAACCCATCATCAATAGGATTCATCCTTTCCTCTTCATTATCTCCAAGCTTGATATCTTTCAATGACTCGTCACTAGAAGAGTCATCTTCATTACAAGAATTAACCTCAGGTTCAGGTATTGGATGTTTGTTCCTCTTTCTAGCAGTCTCCATAAATGTTTCAGCACCCTCACTTGGTTTGTCTTCAACGTAGATTTTAACATCATCCTTGGAATCGGTCATAAAGGCCCTCATCTCAGAAGCATCACTATCATCCATAAAAGGTTTTAGATCCTTCTTTATGGTTCCTTCAGCATGTTTCCACCATATTCTAACCCCGGTATACTCGAAGTCAGGATCCATACTCTTTATTAAATCACATGCATAAAAAAACAACATCGCTCATCCTGTCCTTTAAAAGCATACACATCACCACCAACATAATTTATCATATTGTCTTTTACAAAACAACTCTCAGTGAAAAATATTACTTTAAAGAACCCCATCCCTACATTTACAAACATATATTACAGTCAATATTGGACCCACAAAGAAACCCTAAAAAACATTCAAAACACTCAAAAACCTACATTAAACCACTATATATACCACAAATTTTGTAATAAATCGGATTCTAAGTGAGAGAAAGTGGACCTACCTTGTTTTTCCTTGTCGAGGGACCACTCCTTTGCAGAAGCTTCCAAAAAAGATGTTTGGGACCACAACCTTGTCCATGAACTGCAACTTAATAAAAATCATAACCATTAACAGTTCAAAATAGTAAAAAAAGTTGCGTGAAGAGAAAGGTTTACCTATGAGAGCGACAAAGAAAGAAGAAGAAGACCAAGAGTTGAAAATGCTTGGAAAGTTAGTGTGAGAAATTGAAATGAGATTAGGGCAAAGTATTTTATGAGGACTTGAATCATGTATGGCTAACAAATCAGCGTTGACGTTTAACAAAATAAAAAATAAATTGCCAATTCACTTGCCATGTTAACATCTGTTTTCTCAAATAGATGGCATGGACTAAATTTGGGGACGGAAAACTTTAGGGGGACGAAACATTGAACGAAAATTTTACGAGGACCAAAACCAAAGTTTGGTGTATTTACAGGGATGAAAAACATATTTAACCCAAAAAATTATCTTCTTTCATCAAAAATCTCTTTTTTTTCTATCTAACGTTTCGAAATTTCTGACAGTTATTTCTAAATTTCCGATACTATATTTTTTGCAATTCGTGGAAATTTTTGTATTTTTATCGGAAATTTTAAAATATTCGGTAATTTTTACCAAAAATTCCAAAATATCCAGTATTTTTTACCAGAAATATGAGGTAATTATCTTAACAATTTTGGTATCCATAACGATGATTTCATAATTTTCGATACGTAGCAAAAAACTTTCGGAAATTTTAAAATATCTGGTGTACCGGAAATTTCGTCTATGTCGCTCCCATGATTTTCATCCTAGTACAAACGCGAAAGTGGTGCGGAAAAGGTAGAGTCGCCAACCATGCATTTTTATCCTGAATGAATAGGAAAGGTAATGTTGCACAAACCAAAGAGAAAAGGAAAGGACAGGGTCTTGCGAACCAAAGATCTGGGTTCGGGAGTCGGTTACGACCTGGGAAGGTATTAGCATCCCAGATCGTCTGTCGTACCCGACGGGATCCACGCTTGTTTGTCTCTTTCAAAGGGTGAGAAAATAAGGTTGTTGAACAAAAACCGTTGACTGGATCTGGGATGGAAATGAGAAAGAAGAGATTAAAAAGAAAGGGGGAAATGTAGGGAAAATAAAGAGTGTGCTCGAACAGGCCCTACCCCGCTGCCTACGTACCTCATCGGGAAAATGAAGATCAGAGTCGACGTAGTTCTCCTGGCGAAGGCGGAAACTGTTTTGTGTTTTTTAGGATGACGTTGCCATAGTTCTAACTCAGGTGTTACCAGCTCTGACTCGAGGGTGTTTACTGTATCGTTGTTTGAACTATCGAGGCAAGTCGTATTCGTCCGCAAAGAATGGGAGATGAGAAGAGAAAACGCGATGTCATTGTTGATTGTCTTTTATGAGAAGTGTTTTGAGTTTATTATTTGTGAAACGTTCCCACACTAAGACTTGTTCATCGTGGTAGATGACCTACACTTCTCCCCGAAATGGAACGCGTATAAGTGACCTACGGCAAAGTCTCATGGCATATGAGAAGCTCAACCTTTATTAGGTGTTTTGTTGTTTTATTATGAGATGAGAAAGAGACTCAAATCGAAAAAGGACAAAAACTAAGAGGGACTAAGACCAACCCTAAGTTGTTTATTCAATACCAAAGGATATCCTAATGGTTAATGTGGTTTCTAATCCTAATGAGGAAAGGAAAAGAAAAAGGAGAATTAGAATGCAACTTACTTTCTAAGGAAGTTAAGTTGATTCTAACAAAAGGGAAAAGCCTACAAGCACAAACATAAAATGTAGAGGCAAACGCAAATAGAATGCCTAAAGATTAAAAGGATAAGGTGAAGAAATTTTACCTCAATCTCCCTACAAAACAAAGGTTAGTAGTGCACACATGTGATAAAAAAGAATGGGGTAAACATGTATAAAACAATCCTTAAGGCAACTAGAACCTAAATTAGACTCAATCCTAAGTCTAATGGTACTAAAAATTATGCTAAGCTAAAATCCAGCAGCTATCTACAACTCTCAAATGCACAGACTGCTATGAAAACACTGTACAACACAAACAACTTTCTACAACTAACATACAACATGTAAAGTAAGTGTAAAAAGTATGAACATACAATAGACAACACACATTTAACAGCCACTACTTCAAAACACAGCTGTGAAAAACAAGGCAGATTTGACTCAAAGAACATACATCACTTCATCATCAAAGTAGATTAACAAGCATGGTATAGGCATGGATTTAGAAACATGTGAACCTTTTCAAGACTTGATTCAAAGAACATTCACAAATTGGAACAATGGTGCATTTTCATGATAAACACATATTGGCAAATAAGAACAAGATGGACATGCATACATTATAAACAAGCAACCAAGCAACCAAGTGAACATGTATCATGGAATACTCAAATCCAAATTAAGCGTCAACATGGAAGTAGTATAAAATAAGCAAGCAAGAATGTGCATGAATCCTTTATTTTCAAGAAAAACATAACATGCAATTATGTGTTCCTATAACCAAAACTTGCATTGATCACACATACAGTTCAAACAGAATTTTAGATCATTATTAACATGCAAGTGAAGAGGTTAAAACATGGCATCAACTTCACAATCCATTAGGAGTACAAGATCATCATTTAAGCACAAAACCAGAAACTAACGAAACGCATGTCGAAGGTTACCACAAATACAGAATCTTGCACCTAATTTAGTCATAATAATTCTTTAAAATCATGCAGTACATGTACACAACAAATAATGAAGCAATGGATAGCAAACATGCATGCAAACAAACAATTTTCACAAGTATGTACAGTATTAATCGGTTAACGGTATAGGTTAACCGGTTAACGGACTCCAAACTCAAGCAAACATGGCGTAGACAAACGCGTTAATCGATTAACCCCAGGGGTTAGTTGGAGTTCTAGAATATTCCTTGGAATATTCCTTAGAAGAGTGTGGAAGGATCTAGAATGTAGTAGAACAATCCAAGGCAAAATGGAAGGTAAGTGGAGTGTAAAACAAGGTGTGAAGCAAAATGGAAAAATAGAAGGAAAAAGTGGAGGGAAATGGTGAAATCAACTAATTTTTGAAGTCTTTTCTCCCATTTTCGCATGCGTTAACCGGTTAACCATATGCGTTAACCGGTTAACGGAGAAAAAATGTGAATCTTCATTCTTTTCTGTAGGTTAGCATGGAAATGCCTTGGATTATATTTTGTGGTGTTATTTCTCTTGAACTCCAATATTTAACCAGTCCTGCCTGATCACACGCCTCATGCACATGCAAATGATCATGATTTATTTATTTATTTATTTTTCGAATGCGATGCAATGATATGCGGAATGATGCGGGAATGAAGCGCAAACTGCTCGAGGTTGGTAATAAATAAGAGGGAAAATTTTGGGGTGTTACAGTCTACACTTGAAATTTCTGGTAACAAGTCTGCTAATTCAAAAATGTTTGCTTTGTGTGATACGCAACCGACAGTATCATATACAGATTAGTGTAGCGATTACACGCAGTTCTTCACCACAAACAAAGTATGTTTGTATGGAACAATTTCAAATATAATATATTTTATTGCATTATATGATATTGATACTATTTTTTTGTATCCAAACGACAAATATTTGAGACCCAAGCTGATATTGGCAAACAACATAGTATTATAGTTGAGATTGTTCGTTCTAATAGTGCAAATTGCCAACGAGGTAGGAAGGATAAATTAATTATGGTTGTGAGAGGGATGAAATTATAAAATTTTAAAAAAATCATCAGAAAGTAGTCAATCTTCGGACAAGGATGGTCTTTATAGTATGAAAGTGAAATGTCCCTTTTGGCTTATATCTTCGCCAAGTGGTATTAGTTGGAGGTTGAATGTTATGTGTGGGTTTCACAATAATAAACTATCTGAGGATTTAGAAGGCCATGACATATTGGGTCATCTAAAAGATCATGAGAGACAGTTTGTGAATGGAATGACGAAGTCTAACATGCCTCCAAGATACATAATTTCTGCCTTGAAAGACAAAGATCCAGAAAACCTCACCAGTGTTACCCAAGTATATAAAGCTAGATCAACTTACAATGCAAACAAGAGAGGTTCGTTGATGGGAATGCAAATGTTGTTGAGTCTTATTCATAAAGAAAAATACATGAGTTGAATGAGAAATAGGGAAAACTCAAATGTTGTTGTTGTTGATATCTTCTAGACACATCGCGGTTCAGTGAAGTTGTTGAATATATTTCACTTGATGTTGATTTTTGATTGTACATACTGAAGCAGGGAAATCATGAGTATAAGTTATCAATTAACTTAACTCAAAGTAAATAGAGTCGCCACCACACTTTTATTTTATTCCAAGAAAGGAAAAGGAAAAAAGAGTGAATAAATCCTAATGAATCTAAAAGCAATTTTTTTTAAAGAAACAAGCAGAGAAAGGGTATGGGGATAGGTTACAAAACGGGAAGGTTTTAAGCACCCAAAATGTTTGTGGTACTCCATGGGAGCCCTATGAAAAATTTATTACTTTTGATTTGAAAATGGGTTGTTTAAATGAGAATGGGGGATGAGAAAAGAATTAATTTTTTTTTTATGTTTTTGTGTTTGGAGAGGTTTACCACCTCATGCCTACGTACCCACAATGTGCAATGTAAGATCAAAATCCCGTAGTTCGTGGTACAAATAGTGAAAATTGGCTGGTTTTAATTGATTTCATTAAGTGAAGACAGTTTGTTATTTTCAAGTGGATAGCCTCGCAAATCTACCATGAGAACGAAGGCATGGACTAATACATCATTATGGAAAGGGCACCAACTCGGATTAAATCGACGAGTATGTCACTAAACTCCCACGTATGACAAGAGACTTAAATACATCAAACTACAACCATGAAGATTGAGAGACTTGCACTCGACTATAAAAGAATGACTCATAGTCTAAACTTGCAGGGAAAACAAAAATAGTGCACAAAGGCACAAAACATTTTGAGTGAGTTTAGTTCTTTTTATTTTTTGAATTGAAATCAAAATGATTAAGTTTATTGACATTTATTAAAAGAAAAGAAGTAGTAAAAGTCACTTGACAAAAAGTCAAGGTTTTATTTATTAAAAAGGTGAAGGATTTTTAAAACAAAAATCCTTTGAAAAAGAAAGAAGTTTTGAAAATTGAAGAAGGGGATGAGATGAAGAGGCTATCCTAATAAGAAAATAAAAGAGATAAATGAGGAAAGATTTAACCAACTTGATGAGTTCCAAGCATAAGCACAAGAGTTATGTAACACCCCAAAGTTGATTTTAATTTATTTGATGTATTTGTTATGATGTTGTGATGATTTAGATTAATATTTTGATAATATTAATTTAGAAGTAGTGTGACATTATTTAATTATTTAAGATTGATTAAATAAAATAAGAGAAATAAGGAATTGAGGGTATTGAGGTCTTTTGGTAGAAGATCAGTAACGGTAAGATGAGAAAAGTCTAATGAGATCCTAAGGGCAAGATTGACCAAGAGGGTAGAGTTTGGATTGTACGATCATTTGGAACAATCATACTTTGGGAGAAGAGAATGAGATCTCTAAAGAAAAGCTAGGACTTGAAGGTTGGAGAGAAATCTTAGAAGTTATAGAAAGAATTCACGGAAACCTAAGGTATGGGGAGTAATTTCGTTCGGTATTGTAATGTAGAGATATGATTTGGGGTTTTGAGGGGGAGTCTTAGGTTTATGGGGTTTTATTGATGAATTTGTTATATGATGATGATTTATGATGAATTTAAGGATAAATAATGATGTTATATGTTATGTTTGATGATACCATGATGGGTGTGGATTGTGTTGATGATTTTTCTGTTTTACTGTTGCTAAAAACTGGTTTAGAAGAAGTTTTGTCGCAGAGGGGCAATCTGAGATCGCAGGATTTTCTTGAGGAATCGCGATGCTCGCTTAGCGAGCGAGTGAAGATTTTGAAACTCTCAAAACAGAGAGTTAGTCACTTAGGAAGAGTGGTATCTCGCTTAGCGAAACCTGACTTTTTTTGAAAAATTATTTAATTTTGAAAAATTATTTAATTGATGTACTTTGTTGTTATAAGATGATTATGATGTTTTATCGAAGTTTATGATGTTCTTAGAGGCTACGTGTATAAGAATTTGTGATAAAAATGATGTATGATGAATTAAGTAGTTTATGAGTTTATGAATTAAGATGATGTGAATTAGAGGAAGATGATAAATGAATGATTGACATGATGATTAACGATGAATGTAGATGCAATGCTTAGGATGTTTTGATGAGGTGTGTTTATATTGCGTCTTGCATTCATGGCATAATTATGAGGTTGGTCCATTGGTAGCTTCAATCTCATTGTGCGGATTGAAGTGATGTGATGTTATGATGTGCTCCCTTGTGGAGGGTTGATGGTTCAGTGTCCATCCATGAGGATGTTTCGGTACCACATGCATAATAAGAAGATTGCATATTCATTCTAAATGGCATAACAGGAGTTGCATTGAGTTTGTATAGTGGTGTGATGTATTTGACTTTGTGTATAAATGAGTCTTGTGATGATTGAATTTGGTTTGTAGTTTATGTTTATGAATTTTCATTTTTATATTACTTTATTGAATGTGAATTTACTCACCCTGCCTGCCTTTCGTGATGGTTTATTATGCCATCCTGCAGATACTCAAGGTTAGCTTGGTGCGTGATTTAGCTCGGAGTTAGTGTGTCGTCGTTTGTTTAGTTAGATGTGGAGTCCTGCTATGTGTCTAATAACATCGGGATGAGATTCGCTTGAGAACTTTTAGTTCATTATATTTAATTAATTTAATGTTGGTTTTGGAAAATTTGAGATTTAATGATGTTTTGGATTAAATTATAAAAAAAATTATTTTAATTAAAGACGAAAAGTTGATGTTTTGTTTTTCTGTTGCGTAAATGTTGAATTATAATTTGATGCTTATGATTTTATAACCCATGTTACGGGACAGGACTTACAATGAGGTTTGATATGTTTGTTTTTCAAGATGTGATACCCTTTTTATGGGTTTACTCTGATTAAATTGAATTATATTTGTGATGGGGTAGAAAGGGTGTTACATTAGTGGTATCAGAGCAGGTCGGTTTGTCCGGTCGTATCGTGTCGTTGTTAGTCATGTCGGTTGTTGCGTATGAGTGTATTGTGGTTGAGTTGTTCTCTTGATGTTGTTGATGATTTACAAAATGGCTGTGAATCATGCTCTTGCGGATGCAGTAGCTGCACTTGCTTAAGATACGACGCAGAACAATGTTTGTGATGAGTTTCATGCCTTGGGGTGTTTCAGAGGAATAATCCACCAAAGTTTGAGGGTACTCATGAACCGAAGAGCACGCGTAAGTGGCTTAAGGCACTTGAGAAGTTTTTCAGGACTATGGCGTGCTCCGATGCTCAGAAGGTGCAGTTTGGAACCCACATGCTGGATGAAGAGGCTGAGGATTGGTGGGATAATACCCGTCAGAGATTGGAAGGAGTTGGGGCTGCTATAACTTGGAATATGTCCAGGAGGGAATTTTTGAGTAAGTACTTTCCTGAAGATGCTTGTGGCAATAAAGAGGTTGAATTCTTAGAGTTGGAGCAGGGAAACATGAGAGTAGCAGAGTATGCTTCCAAGTTCGAAAGGCTAGTGAAGTTTTGTCCTCACTACAACCGTGACGATGCTGAATTGTCCAAGTGCCTAAAGTTTGAGAATAGGTTGAGGCCAGAGATAAAGTAGGGGATTGGGTGTCAGTATATCCGCATGTATGCTGAGTTAGTGAACAAGAGTAGAATCTACGATGAGGATAGCCAATCTCGATCTGCTCACTATAAACAGGTGAGTGAGAAGAAAGAGAAGGGCCATTTTTGAGGAAAACCTTATGTGACGCCAACTGAGAAGAGGAAGCCGAAGGTTACTGATGGGAAGAAGCCAAGTGGGGGAGCGAGTTCCACTCCTCTCAAGTGTTATAAGTGTGGAGAAGCAGGTCACAAGTCTGACGTGTGCACTAATACAATGATTAGATGTTACAAATGTGGTAAGAGGGGTCACATGAAGGATGAGTGTAAAAATGTAGGGCCAACGTGTTTCAATTGTGGTGAAGAGGGACATATCAATACTCAGTGTCAGAAACCGAAGAAGACTGCTACTACTGCTCAGACTACTGCCAGAGTGTTTGCTTTGAGTGGCTCAGAAGCTCAGAAGAAGGATAACTTAATTAGAAGTACTTGTTTTATTAACGATGTTGAGTTGGTTGCTATAATTGATACTCACTACAAGAAAAAAAATAGATTTTACGATACAAAGATTGCGATGATTCAATAAGAACCGTCCTCTTCCCTATATTACGACGGTTGCCACGACAGTTATGAAAAACTGCCTTTAATTTTTAAAATAAACATAGCTTTTTTACAATGGTTTTGAGCTTAACTACTCTAAAAAAAAGGGTTGCGACGGTTCATTAAACCGCCTTCCCCAAAATTTAATTAATTGACATTATAAAACTGGAAAAAGAGACAAGTACATTAAGGGTTGCGACGGTTGAACCGCCTTCTCCCAAAATAAAAAACACACTGGAAAAAGATAGGTTAAGGATGCCATGCTTGAACCACCTTCTCCCAAAATAAAATAAAAATACGCTAGAAAAAGAGGAAAACCTAACAAAACAAGTGAAGGCATCTCAAAACTATGCTTGGTATATCCAAATCACAAAGTTCAAAACAAACACACAACCATTAAAACCACCACATCACCGTAAAAGTTTCACCTTAGTATCACTTTCCGCTCTCGTTGCCGCCTTACTATCTCCTTTCCGCCCACGCAGCCTTGGTGTATTCTCTCAACTCACGCCACTGCAAAAACAACAACACCACCAATCCCAAATAAATCTTAATAGGTTAGTCTTCTCAAACCCTAAGTTATTTCTTTTTCTTCTAATTTTATTTATTTTTACAAAAACCATCGTTCTCGTTTGTGATAAGTTTGATTCAAAAACCCTATATCAATTTCTCTTTCTTTCTCCTCTGATTGATACTCTGCTTTTGTTTTTGTTGTTAGGTTAATATTATGGGTTGTTGTCCAATTAATCTTTGTGGTGTTTATAACTTAAATCTTTAGGATGGAGTAATTACTAGTAGCTAACACATTTTGTTTAAAAAACAATAACTAACAAAAATTAAAATCAAACTAAACTAGTATGAATTTGTCATGATTTTTAAGGTATTGCAAGTTGATTTCAGAAGTTAATTATGGTAAATTTTGGTCATGTGTTATATTTGATAATGGATAAGGTGTTTTAGTTTCTGTAGAAAGCTTTGGTGGAAATTGGTTGTGAATTTCTAGGCAAGGTGAAGGGTATTGTGTTTCACAAATTATTGCAAGATTTTTGGCTCATTTTAATGATGGACTACTAACCATATACTTTGACATCAAGATAGTGCTATTTGCAATGAACAGTATTACCGGACTACCAACTTGATTATGTTTGCGTTGGTTTTCTACTATTGATGGATATATTTTTTATTTCTCAGGTTTTTAGGGCTCTTAGTCAATTTGAGTGTGGTAGTGAAGTGTGGAAGCACGTTCTATTCCAGTCATTTCAGCTCTTCACAGATCCAAATGACGAATCCCTGGTTGTAAGAATATATTTTACATTCAAAGCAGTATCTTAATGTCAACACATCTCTGAAGCAGTAAGTTGGAAGACTATTCAAAATTGCTTTGTGCCTTTTGAATTACTTAGAGCTTAATTTAGTTGCATTGTCAGAGTTTTATACAATTTTTTGATAATGTTTTGCCATGGCATTGTATAAGTCTGTTAATTGACATCTCATATTTTTAATATATTCAAACAAGATCATTGAATGTGATGTCAACACAAGATTGGATGATAGTGTTAAAAATTTTACATTCACAATGCATCAAAAGCAAAGTATTATACTCATGTAGTTTTTCCAATTCTAAGATGATTTATGCAGTATTTGTATTTGTGACATTATTTTTCCCAAATGTATGCAGGTTAGGTCTTGATGTGTCTTATGTCATTGACTTTTTGATGAGCAGGTTAGGTATGTGACATTGTGAGAGGGTACTTTTTCATCTTATGGTTGGTAAGTAGTAAAACATAGTTCATCAATGGAGTTTTTGATGTTTAAGACTTTGAAATGGAGGAATCATCTAATGACACCATTTTCTACTATTTTACATTTGTTTTAGTACTATTATGGGATGAATTGGAACCACTTCCTAAAATTAGAAATAAGATTAAACAAATCACAATTCAATATAAGTGTTGCGATGACGATGGTCGCGTCAAGAGAACATGTTCAAAATTTAGATTATATTTCAAATTTTGACTTAATACTAAACCTCGTAGTAGAGAGTTTGATTCCTATTGAATTAATTATTGTATTGTAGGAGTTTTTGGTCATCGACGACTCATATAATCACTATTGTCATAGGCTCGGAAGTTCTTTCTTTGTCATGGGCAATAACTCAGTTTGGTTAGTATATTTATATAAAGATCAAGAACATGTAATATAGTTATGTTTGGTGTATTTATATATAATGAAATTTGATTGTGTCATTGTTTTTTAGTTTTAGCAGGGAAGAAATTTAAAATGTGTTGGTATAGAAGAAGCGGTACTTTCTCAAATATGGTGGCTATCTATAGTTGCAACTTTTATGTCCTTCACTTATTCTGCAGTTGGATTGGGTCTAGGTGTGGCCAAAGTAGCAAGTACAAGCAGAAATGTATATACAGAATCTGAAATGTATATACAAAAGTAGCAGGCACCTGTTATCTTGTGGCAAAAGGAACATAAACATGAGTTTTTATTGTCAATACTGGAGTCAAGTATCACAAAGTCCTTCCAAACAGAGATTGGATCCAGAACCTGGTCCAACTACCTGTGACTTGCTTGCTGGTATGAAAAATGTCACCTAAACATATAAATATATTGAAGATAGTAACGATATGGACAGAGAATATAGTTAACTATAATCTTCTCTAGTTATAGTTGTTTAAAAGAATTTGAAAATTAAATCGTTACTCCCCCGGACTTTGAACTATTCAATGTTTTCTTTAAAAAAATACCTTACCGGAAAATGCATTAAGAGGGTGTCATTGTTATTATAGAGGCTAATAGTCAATATTAAATTATTTTGGTACTTTTATTACAGTACGATTAAAATATTTTTGCTACAAATTACTTCTATGATTAACATACATTAGCCTCTTGGAATCTTCTTTTTAAAGGGTGTAGTGTAGCTTAGCATTTTAAAATTTGCTCGAAGTTGCATTTTAAGAGGGCGTAGTGTTAGTTCAACAATAGTTTGTTTTTCTTTTGTTGACCTAAAACTTGGTCTGCATTGGATCAGTGCTGATCAAAGATTCCCAATTATCTTATTTCTTGTTTCTTTTGTTGACCTAAAACTTGGTCTGCATTGGATCAGTGCTGATCAAAGATTCCCAATTATCTTATTTCTTGTTTCTTTTTCCGCAAGCCATCGATGCATCTTCTTTTATTCCTTTGGATGATGGCATGCCAGTTGACTAGTGCAATCGAGTTTGTTCAGTTGCTCAGAGAACACAATAATGCAGTCTTCACTAATTCCAATGAGACAATTTGGAAATGAATGATCATACTCTTCATCCTTCGTTGATTCTTTGACTATGATGTATAAAATTTGAAATAATGTTCTCCAATCTGAACATGAGGATATCATTGTATAACAGTTGTCAAGTAGGGTATTTGATTTTCTCTATTATTGTATACAAAAAATGAATAGAGAATGCATTGATAAAATTGTGCATGTTTAATATTCGAAATTGAGAAATGATATATGAATTATATCAAGTAGAAACAAAACTACAAGTGAAATAACGACAGTTAAAACTAACGTAATTATTTTGTTAAGGCAGTTCCAAAACTGTTGTAACCAGTAAAGGTGGTTGGAGCGACGATTTTCAAAACCGTCACAAAACATGCTGGCGATACACGTTTTTGCGACAAAACCAAAATCGTCGTGAGTTGTAAATTAAGGCGGTTCAAACCGCCGTAACCTGCAAAAATTAACCGTCGTAACTTGCTAATTTTCTTGTAGTGACTGGTGCTACTCATTAGTTTATTTTGCTTGAGTGTGCGACCAGATTGAACTTGCCTTTAACTATTATGAATGGTAATATGTTGATAGAGATGTATGCTGACGGTTCAGTTACGACTAATCGTGTGTGTTTGAAATGTCCTCTGACCATTTATGATAAGGATTTCTTGATGGATTTGGTGTGTTTACCCTTACGTCATATGGATGTTGTGCTTGGTATGAACTGGTTGGAGTTCAACTTTGTGCATTATCTCCTACCTTACGGAGACAAACGAAGGGTTGTGAAGCTCGAGTACCGTTCACCTTCAGTTGACAACGAAGAGAATGTCGTGTTCAGAAAAATTGAGCTAAAGACTCAAGCGAATGTTATAGCAATGTGGCAAACATTTTTCGGTTTCAAAGAGAAAGTTTTGCTCGAGTTGAAAGTGACACTATGAAGATCAGTGAAACATACTCTAGAGATGTGCAAGCGTCCACCGAGATATTGAAATATAGTATTTAATTTTTTGTTGAAATCGTCATTGAAAGGCTCATTTTATGCTATGAATGCTCATTTTTAATTTGGAAAGTTCATAGAATGATGATTTTGTCTCTATTTTTGTTCCGAAAATAAAACTACGGTATTGTTTGGAGATGCATCTTCGGAACTAATCAAAATCAAATACATGGGGCGCCATCAAGATTGGCCTTCCTTGGGTAAAAAAGGGATGCGTATGAAGATATATCTCAAGAATGTAAGGGTATTAAGGGAAACGCGCATGGTGTCTAAGAAGGCCATGGGTGCCTTAAGAAATCCTCTAACAATTATCAACGAGAAACAAAATACATATAACTAAAGACCAGAAAGGTTATATTCATGCCAGATTCTTGAGGAATTAGCTTGTCAACCCCTCACTTATACCTCACACCCCTCATTTATAGCGAAATTTCATTTTTCACCCTTCTCAGGATACCAGAAAATATGAAAGTTTCGACTTGATGTCGAAAGTTTCATCATTATACTGGAAATTTTGTAAAAGTTACCGTGCCATGACTTGGAGATGACACACAGACTAAAATTTTCAACATTTCCAATAATATCTACCAGGAATTTTGAAAATTTCGGTGTTATACCAGATATATAAAATTTACGTAAATTAGAGAAATATTTTGTAGATTTTAAATTTCTGGTATGTGTCTTGTTCCGGACTTCCCCAAATGATATATTTGGGCCTAAATACTCTCTCACGCCCAATCATCCCATTGACCCGTTGACGGATGCTCAACTTAACCCATGCTCGACATCGGTGCTATCCGACCAACTAACAAGTCGGGCGAGGTAAATAGCGCCCCAACGGCTAGCTCCTAACCGCTAACGGTTACTAAGGAATCCGCGATCCACGCCCTACAATATGGACCAATGATCATCCACTTGAACCAATATAAAAACCCTCTCATTCGAGAGGGTCAGGTATTCAATTCTTGACCCAAAAATCTCGTACTTGCTCACTCGTTGCTCGCTCTCTGACTTTAGCATCGGAGTGCCTTTGCAGGTACAACCTTTTTTCTCCATCATCAACCGTGCTAATCCACGTTCGACGCCGGCCACATCGGATCCTGATCTCCAGGTACGATCAGGTGGCGCCGTCTGTGGGAACCCAAATTCCCTGTTCTTCTTCATCAAAGAATCTCAAGAACCAAAGTTTACTATCCAAAAAGATCCATGGCCGCTCACGACGTCCCGTGCGAAGCCCATACTGCTGATGGTATCCCCATTCCCCAACAGGGGAGCAACCTAGTCACCCCCTCACACGAAGAAACCGTCCAAGATCACCAGGACAGAAAAACAGCTTCACCCTCTCCCAAGCACGACCAACCGCTCGAGAGCCAACCGAAGGCCATACCTTCCATGGTCGCGCCAGTCTGGTCAGACTTTGTCGCGCTGGTTGAAACACTAAACCAAACCCACCTCCTTCTCCTAGATGTAAACACCCCAAAATTTCCCTCACTTTTTCTCACACCATGGCTTCCGATCTTTCATTTTTGCATTAGCATAAGCATATCATATCCCACTGCATAGTTCATTTCATCTGCATCTAGGGTTTGTGATCTGAGCAATCCAAGAAGTGATCTGAGCCATCCCAATGGTCTTAAAGCTTGCCAAGAGGGTCCATGTGTTTTCTATGATCATAATATTCTCCCCAAAGTTGAATAAAATTCAAGGGATCATAAAGCATGGCAAAGGCATAGAGGCAGACTGAAGATTTCCTGCACAAATGACCTAAAATTAGGGTTTTGGTTTCAGAGGCCTTAATCCCAATTTTTTTGGTCATTATTGTTTCTAATGGTCTCAATATGTTATAAGGATCATGTGTACCAAATTTGAAGAAGAAATTCACTGTGGAAGTCATTTGATCATTGATTAACTTCTTGAGCAAGTAAAGTCAAAATAAGGGCATCTGAGGCCTCCATCAAGGGTACCAAAGGGTCATCATCATCATTTTGAGTCTCTATGATCTTTATTTGATCATTGAAGTGGTTGGAAGTTCACAAAGTTGAAGAATTTTGAGCCAAATGCAAACTTGCTATTTTTGGAAATGACTTGTAATGGAAACTTTCCATTTTGGGAAAGATATTCAACCTATTCTTTCATGACCAAAAATGCCTCAAATGAAAAATCCTTGGGTATGAAAGTTGTAGATTATGTTTTCCCATTTTCAAAAAGTATAAGAACATGTCTTGATTCATCCTAGAACTCAAGATATGGCCTTTCAAAGTTGGCAAAAATCCTATAATTTTCAAGTGTGCACCAAAGAGGGAATTTTGCAAATTCACTTGCCAAACCATTTCATGACCTCTAATCAACTTCTAAACATCATACCAACATAATGCAACACATTTTGATCAAGATTGCACCAAAAATCACAAGTTTCTATGCCTTGCACTTCAAGAAATTCCAAATAGGGAAAATTGCATAAACTATGAGAACACTTGATCAAGGCCATCCAGTTGCATTATATTGATCCAAAGTCCATCCTTGATGCAAGATGAGGCCAAGACACCCCTTGAAACAACTCTGACTCGTGCCATGCCTCAAGGACACATCCATTGATATTTTTGCAACTTGGCCCATACTAATCACACTATGCCACCACCCACTTTCTGATCAATCCTATTGGCTTATACTAACCCTAAGGACCTCATTTCATAAGACACACAAGCCTGAAACATCACACAAGCTCAGATTGCCAAAAATTCCATAACAATCCCCTTCTTCGATTCTCACTGCACAAGCCACAAACCTCAAAACAAACTTCACCAATCATCTCCAAATGGTCCATAGAACACAAAGCACACTTTAAAAAGCCTTGAAACATAGCTAAACAAAAACACGATTCCTGGTGCAGAGGAGTTGCACCTCTCAAACCAAGCCCCATAAACTTGTTCTAAGCATTGCAACATCATCAGGGAGTTCATTGGAGGTGGATTGAACAAAGAAAGAGGCCAGAAAGCTCAAGGTGTGAAAGCTTCAACTCAGGTAGCCATCTCAAACTTTTTTTCCAGAAGCTTTATTTTATGTTCTAGAAATGTTCCCCATGTTCCCCTGATCACACTGCACTTGTTGTTTTTGAAAATGGTGAAGAGATGAGCATGAACTGTATCTCTGAAATTTTTGACCTAAAAGAAGTTTGCTTCGATTCATGTTGGTTTTGGAAAATAAATGATTTTTGGTGTTGGATTCTTGTTTAATGATGTTCATAGATAATTTCTGGAGATTTTGGTGAAGTTTCATGGTCTGTGGTGGAAGTTGGGTTGAGGGTGTCACCGGAGAAGATGACCGGAGCTTGCTCCGGTCACCTGAAAGTGTTTATGGTTAGGATTAGGGTTAATCTTACCAGTTTGAATGTCAGCCATAGGATCTTGTTTAACACGTGTTTGTAGGGTCCAGATTGATTCACTTAAACCCTAATTCAGTTTAATTAAAATAATTAGGTTTAATTAATTAATTAGTTAACTCAGTTTAAATGCTGACCATTAGATTGCGCGCGCAGTCAACCAAATCATCCCCAGTTTGAATCCCAGCCTTCATATCAGCATACTTCCATTTTATTTCATTTTATTTTTCATTTTATTCCATTTTCTTTCCATAATTATTTAAAATAGCAAAAGACTTTCAAAAAATCTCATTTCTTGCATTTTTGTTTCAAATATTTTTCTTAACCTAAAAACATTTTTTATTTGAATTTTTGCATTAAAAAAGTATTTTTAAAACATTTAAATGTTTTATTTAATTAATTAATTGATTTTAATTAATTAAATATGCATTTAAGTTTCTAAAAATCACCAAAAAAATCACAAAGCATTCTTAAACATTTAGAAACATTTTCAAACTCACCATACAAATTTCTTTTTAGGTTTGATCACATTTTCACAATTTTCTTTGAATTAGGGTTCTTAAATTTCATATTTTTTAACCCTAACTTGAAAAATTCAATTCTGCCTAACCATGATGAGTTTGAACTTGATTATTTTTGCATTATTCCACATATTGTATATAGTTTCTAGGTTATTTATCTCATATTTTTATCTTGCATTTTCAATTTGATTTGCATTTTCCCTTTAGAAGCACCCAAAAACCCTAGTTAACTTAGAAATTTCATAACTTTCACTAGGATTGGCTTCTGACCTTCTCCTTTGGGGTGTGATCTTGTATAGATTTAGGGTTTGTTTGAGCTCAATTTCAATGTTTTATCATGGTGAATGCTTCTGTTTTGGTCATATGCATCTCATGTTGCCTTAAAACCCTAATTTTGCATCTTCATTTGCATTCTTCTTTGCATATCATGAACTTGTGAACTTGTCATGCCATTCCATTCTTTTGTATGTCATCTTAGACATCTTAGGAAATCTTTGAAACATTGCTTGATCATTGTTGCATCATTTTTGTATGCTTTGCATCCATTACATTTCATGAACATCCATGTGCTTTCATGCTTCTAAACATGCTTCAATTACATCTCATCCTTTTATGATCATTCATATGCATCTTGTATGACTTTGCATCATCTCATAACACATTTGCATTGCATAATCACTTATGGTTTTGGACTTTTCATCCTTATTCATCTCATTCCTTTTTGCTTTATGTCTTATGCATTCATACTAACATTTCAGGAACCTTTGGTAAGTTATCTGGGAGGTGGATTTGCCTTCACCTCCCACCTCTTCTTTCCTTTGAATTTGCATCATTCATTTGTATTTGGATTGAACATGCTTCAATTGTGTTTCTCTTGCTCATTTTTTCTCTCCTAAGTTACTTATCTTCTTCAGGAAGTAAGTAACTTATTCTTCTTCCTCCTTCTTTTTTCATCTGCTTTTTCCATGGTGGCCTTCTTGAGGATCTTTTCTATTAAGCCTCACAAACCATAGGATGTCCAAGCATGATAATTTTTAGGGTTGTGTATAGTCCCCCCTAGTATTTTACCTTTGAGTCTCTCCTCTCATCTCAATAATCAGAGGCTAAACTCTTAAAGCTTTAAGACTTTGAATTAGGGTTATGTCTGCATCCTTATCTTAGGATGAAGTGTATAACTTTAATCCTTAGTGTGAAACCTTTAATTTGTTTACACCTCTTAATAAAAATACATTAATAATCACTAAAACTTTATCTTGTAACTTGGGCCTTACATTAGGGTTCTATCTCTTCCATATGGTTAGAGGGACTAACCCTAGTGTTTAATGGACAAGTCCCCCTCAAGTTGTCTTACAAACTTAAAATCCACTTTCTTAATCTCATCCTTTAATTAAAATCCATTTAATAAAGGTTTTTTATATAATGAATTTAATCCCTAACCATGGATTAAGTTGAGGTATCTTCCTCAGCTTAAGTGCTCTCATCTATCATCCTTCTATTAGGATGGTGTAATGAGTTCACTAATCTGTGATTGGAGATTAAACTCATTACTTAACACTAAACAAAAACCAAAAACATCTAAATAATCACAAGTAGGTTAATGATCTTAATCCTACATCATCATGGTAATTAATTTGAGATGCTCATCTCACACTTAAGTAGGCTCATTATCCCTAATCAGGGGTGATATAATGAGTTTACAAACCCTTGATTTAGGCTTAAGCTCATAATCCTATGCAAAACACCAAAAACAATAAAATACTGAAAACATAAAAAACAAACAATAAACGTCTCCTCCTGGATTCTTTTCTCATCACACTCATTCACAAACGAGAACTCGCTTCTCCCATCTAATGCAAGACAGTTAGCACTCGAGCCAGACGAGTCATACACTTGAGCATAGACAAGCAAGCAGTTCACAGTCAAAATCATTCCAGTCTCTTTGAGTAGAACTACGGTGTTCTAACTTCCTCATTGCACGAGAGGATATGTAGGCATAACTTAACAGTTATCGAACAAAATTCTCTTTGTCATCCCCCTCTTTCAGCCTTCTTTTTAAGCCTCAGTTCCTGAGCAATTCACACCTTTTGCACTGACACCTGTATTTTCTCTCTCTAGCTTTTGCACACAGATAACACATACATTACCCCTTTTAAACAATCAAGTAAGCGTGGATCCCGTCGAGTATGACGGAAGATCTGGGTGCTAATACCTTCCCAGGTCGTAACCAACCCCCTTTCTTAGTTTCTCTGGTTGGCAACCGTCTTATCCATCTCTTTCCAGGTTTATGCAGCATTACCTTTCCTTCGGGATAAAAATTCCTAGTTGGAGACTCTATTCAACCTTCTCTCTTCGTCGACGGTTCGCGTTTGTACCTGGACGAAAGTCCGGGGAGCGACACTAGCACACAGTGAGAAAATAGCCCGTCTCGAAGAAACCGGTCACCGATCATCTCGATCTCCTAAAAGGTACCGGGGAAAGTGTATCCCATCTCCCCGAAGAAAGAAGGACAAAGGCCACCACGATGAATCTTCTATCAGGAATCAAGATTGTTCATCTCCTCGTAGACGTCGATCCCCTGTGCTAAACAAGGCTCGTCAAGGTTCGCATGGTGATGATCGACATTCTCCTCCCCAGAAAAGGCGACGATCCCGATCACCATTTCCAAGACGATCAAGAAAGAATAGGTCAAACTCTCCGTCCCCGCGACGGAACAGAAAACGTCGCTCAAGATCCCCTTCGCTCACCTCCAGTGACGACGACGATACCAAAGGTCCCCTCTCGTATGAGATTATGGCTACCAAGCTACCAAGAGGGCTCGAGAAACCCCCACCCCTAGGTTCATATGACGGAACAACTAACCCCGATGAACATATTGAGAACATCGACGCCCTGCTTGATTACAGGGGCGTATGAGGAGCGATCAAATGTCGCCTCTTTCCGACCACCTTAAGGAAATGGGCGATGACTTGGTACAAAAGTCTTGAGCCCAAATCAATCACTTCCTGGAGACAACTCAGTTGAAATTTTTCCAGGCATTTCACCGCTTCCAAGCGCCATCCCAAGACCGAGGCATCACTCGAAGCCATTATCCAAGGAAAAGATGAGCCCCTTAGAACCTATATCAAGAGGTTCAACAAAGTAGTCGTCCAGGTATCAACCACGGACGACATGAAAAAATATTTGCTAGAGCGCGGGCTCCGCCCGTCCACTGACTTTCACCGAGCAGTGGGCATCGAAACGCCCGCCACTCTGGATGTTTTCCTCCTGAAAGAGCAAGCGTACATCCAGTATAAGGAGAAGCAAGCGGCCAACCCTTCCAAAGACGATGAGCCCTCGACATCTCGTCGGGGAGGTGACAAAAGAAAGGAAGACCTCCCCCGTGAACCGCGGGAGCAAAGAGGACCGGTAGGTCATTTTTGCGAGTACACTCCTCTCTCGGTGTCGAGGGAGAAAATATTGTCCGAATGCGCCAATTCAGAATTCTGGCAAGCGGGGGTTCACTTCCCCAAGCAGATACCCGCCAAGCTGGGCACTGACAAAACCAAGTACTGTAGGTTTTACAAAAGCAACAGACACAATACTGAGGATTGCATTCATCTGAAAGACGCAATCGAAATACTCATAAAAGACAGCCACCTCAAACAATTCACAAAATCCAAAGAAACCTCCAGGCCGGAGGCGCAAGAGACCATAAAAGTCGAGAAAGCTGTGGTGGTGCCCGCAAACACCAATATGCAGGTCGCTCTCAACATCTATCGCCCTGAAGATTTCTTTCTTCCCGATCGTCAAAGCAGTCTGGGCTATCTGTCTTCCCATAGCCCCTGGGAAGCATTCCCCCCGCAATGGTGATTTCAGGTGGATGATTTAATAAGATCACAGTTGGTTCCGTAAAGAGGAAGTTCGACCAACTAATCGCAAAGGGACAGGCCCTGAGCGCTATGTTAGACCCACCCAGAGACAACTCGATGCCCTTCTCCTTTTACAAGGAGGAACTATTGGGGGGAGAACCTAACTCTAGCATCCCATTGCTCATCAGGGCCCTGATGGCCAATTTCGACGTTCGAAGAATACTATTCGATCAGGGTAGTTCGTGCGATATCATGTATTCGCAACTGTTCGTGATACTTCAGCTGAACGAAACCCATCTGACACCATACGTGGGATCTGATCTGCAGGGTTTCAATGGGGCAGTATCTCGGCCATGGGGTTATATCGACCTCATAGTCACTTTTGGGGCCGCAGAAACCGCCCGATCAGTCTGCGTCCAATTTCTGGTCGTTGATTGCCTTTCCCTGTATCAATGCATTCTCGGTCGACCAATATTGGCCGACCTCTTGGTCGTTCCATTGACTGTCCATCTGAAGATGAAGTACTACACGACGTCAGGAAGAGTGGTCACACTGCACGGTGATGTCGAAGTTGCTCGTCCCTGTTTCGAAGCAGCCTCTAAAGGCCTTAGCTCAATATGATACCAGCCCAAAGCTTCCGCCTTAACATCCTCCGGAAATACAGAAACACCCACACCTCTCCCTCGGGTAGACTCCATTGACCTAGATTGCAGATTTTCGGACGAAACCGAAGGCTTCCAACAGCCATCCACTTTGTTAGCACGACCAATCCTCGACGTGAGTTTGAGTTGATCCCTCTAGGGGAAGACCCAAACAGATGCGTGAAGATCGGAGCCCACCTACCAGACCTGGCAAAGAAGCAACTGGAGGCGTGCCTGAAAGGAAACACATATCTGTTTGCATGGAGCGCGACGGAGATGCCCGGACACGACCCAGACGTGGCCTGTCACCATCTTTCCATTGATCCTAATCACAAAGCCGTTGCCCAACGGAGGAGGAAACAATTGATCGAAAAAACTAAAGCGGCCGAAAAAGCTGTAGAAGACCTCCTAGAGGCAAACTTTGTAACAGAGGCCAGGTACACTACCTGGCTCTCTAACATTGTACTTGTGACAAAATCTAATGGAAAATGGAGAATGTGCGTTGATTATACCGATCTCAACCGGGCTTGCCCGAAGGATGCTTATCCATTGCCAAATATCGATAAATTGGTCGACAATTCGGTCAGTTTCTAACTACTACTATCATTATTGGACGCCTATTCGGGATACAATCAAATCCCCATGGTCGTGACCGATAAAAAGCACACGACCTTCATGACCGAATCGGGCAATTGCTAATATAATGTTATGCCCTTCGGCCTAAAAAACGCGGGCGCCACTTATCAGCGCATGATGAATAAAGTTTTCCGAGCAGAAATTGGAGACATGCTCGAAGTATATATGGAAGACATGATCGTTAAATCTCAGCGAGAGACGGACCACGCTTCCCACCTACGAAAGGTATTCGACCAAGCTCGAAAATGCAAGATGCGTTTCAACCCTGAAAAAATGCACGTTCGGAGTTCATGCGGGTAAATTCCTCGGGTTTTATTTGATCGAGCGGGGAATCAAAACCAACCCCGACAAATGTCGGGCATTCACGAATATTCCTACCCCAAACTCTAAGAAATCTATACAATCATTGAACGAAGTGCTCACTCCCCTCGCCCGATTTGTGGCTAAGTCCGCCCAACACGCGCTCCCATTCTTCAAACTCCTTCGCAAAGAATCAACTTTCGAATGGACCGACGAATGCAAGCAAGCCCTAGCCCACCTGGAAAAATCACTATCTGAGCCCCCAATACTCTCCAGGCCTAACGAAGGTGACACGCTATACCTCTACCTCGTTGTGGCAAACGAGGCGGTGAGCGCGACCCTTATTCGTGAACTGCATGAGGGGCCAAAACCTATTTACTTTACGAGCAAAGCCTTGAATGGCCCTGAGCTCATATACCTGCATATCGAAAAGGTAGCGCTGACCCTACTCTTCGCGGCAAGAAGGTTACGACAATACTTCTTAGCCCATACTATTGTCGTCAGGACAGACCAACACATCAAGCAGATGCTCGGAAGGCCAGACATGGTCGGACGAATGCTGAAATGGTCGCTAGAACTACCCGAGTTCGAAATCAAGTTCGAGGGACGGTAGGCCCTCAAAGCCCAAGCCTTGGCCGACTTGTAGCATAGCTTACCTTCACCGAGCAGACTTTAACATCCCCGTCTAGGTGAACCATCTTCGTGGACGTATCATATAGCTCGGCAAGCAGTAGGGCCGGGGTGATATTGGAGAACAAGGAAGGAACCATCATCGAAGTATCCTTAACCTTGTCTTTCCCCACATCCAATAATCAAGCAAAATACGAAGCCTTCCTGGTCGGGTTGCGCCTTGAGGACGACCTAGGGGCAAAGGAAATTGTAATATGCACAGACTCCCAGTTGGTCGCCAACCAGGTGCGAGGTGATTTTCAAGCCAGAAACGATAACATGACTGAATACTTAGCCTTGGTCAAAGAGAAGTTAAAACGATTCACATCCGTAGAAATCAGGCACGTCCCATGCGAGAACAACACACGAGCGGATATATTATCCAAACTAGCAAGTACCAATAAGAAATGAGGCAACAAATCTGTCATACAAGAGATACTCCCTCGACCCAGCATTGGGAAATCGTCAGCCCCGGTAGACATCAACGTTGTGGGCGACGCTAACTATTGGATGACCCCACTATTCAATTATCTGACCAAGGACGAATTACCAACAGACCCAAAAACGGCAAGCACCGTGCGGCGTAGGTCATGCTCGTATAAAATGGTCGGGGGAAAGATGTATCGTCGGGGTTTCTCCATGCCACTCCTCAGATGCGTCGAGGAAGAAAACATTCCTCACGTGTTGAGGGAAGTCCACGAAGGGATCAACGCACAACATCCAGTTGGGTGATCACTGGCCCGCAAAATCCTACAAGCAGGATATTACTGGCCAACGATGCAAAACGACACGAAGGAGCACGTTAAAAAATGCGACAAATGCCAACGGCATGGTGACATTGTAACACGGTGGGAGAACTGACTTTCTATAAATGTTGCGGATAACAAGAGTCGCCACCGACTTTTATTTTATCCTTAAGGAAGGTACATAAAAGAACAGGAAAGACCGTTTTAAAAGACTTGGGTTCGGGGGGTAAGTTATATAAAGGGAAGGTGTTAGCACCCTTTATATCCATGGTTATCCATGGGCTCTTAGTTACTTAACTCACTTATTTTGTTTTGAAAAAGTGAAGTTTGTGATTAGAAAATTTTCTAAGTACTTTGTAATGATCCTTGTATGGATGTATACAAAGCCTTGTTTGAAAATGTTTGAAAATAGTGAGGTGTGAAAAGTATTTTCTTTTTGAAGTGTGAGTAAGTAACTATGAGGTACCTACCCTGGACTAAGTCATTCATGTTCTTAAATGTCCTTTCAAGGGTAAGACTATCCCTATTATTAAGGAATATGTAGTCATTACCTTGGATTTTATTAAGGGACGGGCGTAGGGTCATCGTACGGTCAACGAAGGAAACTGTAGGGTGTCTTTAGCAATTGGGAGGGACTGTCATCTTTTAAACCGAAGGGACAAGATCATTTATCGTAGGCAATCCAAACATCATTCTAAACCATATTGTATAATCAAATTGAATTAAAAACAACCATATAATTGAAATCGAAATTCAAAAAAACAAGAACAAAACACAATCGGTTAGAGCGATTTATGGCATTATGGATGCATATGATGATTGCTACATGATCAGTGAAGCTCAATGAAGCGATTTCAACTTATATAATGCTTTGCGGAGACCTGAAATTGTGAAACCGAAAATTGGTTTTTGATAAAAAAAAATAGAATGTGAAAAGTGTTCTTTTGTCTCTGAATCCCTCTGTTTCGTCCCTTGGTCTTGTTATGCTTTTGTATTAGAATGATTAGGTCAAAGAAAGTTGGGCTTTTGGATGTGTTTTGATGTTACTTGAGTGTGAAGAAACCCATGGCCATAAGTGTGAGAAAAATCAAATATTTTCATACTTCAAAGGTTTTTGTTGTACCCCAAAATTTTTCCTCTGGTTTTTAACTCTAACTGTTTTTTTTTTGTTTCGCATTCATTTGCATCATCTTCATAGCATAATATTTTTTTTCGTCTTGATATTAGCCGAAATAATTTCTCAGAATTTACTGACAGACTGGTCAAATTAATTATTTTGTACTGTGCCTAAAATCAGTAAACGAAAAATGTCAAGTTTAAGTTTACAAATGTCGGTAGCATTAATCTGTGGTTCACGTGGTTTATTTGACATGCTAAAAGTATTTTTATGGCTATTTTTTGTTGTGTATTGATCAGTCTGAGCAGTTTAAACGGACATAATTTTTATTTCAAAATCCGACCAAACGCTGTATTTTTCAAAGTCGTTTATTTCGTGCTGATCATTTTGATATATTCATTTTATTTTTTTCGAGCATTTTGCCGCTCGAGTTTTATTTTTTGGGTCCTTTTATTTTTATATTGGGTCTAGAATAAATAAATGAATTTATTAGTTTTATTTTAATTTTAAGTAATTTAATTATTAAAACTTTATTTGTTTTTTAAATTAATATTTTATTGGGTCTCAAAATAAACACTTAGGCCCATTATACTAACCCCAATTGGTCCCTATATATACAGAACTTTGATGCTACTAGAAGGAAGACACCGAAAGAAAAAGAAAAAGACGTGCGGCAGATATACTTTATTCCGGTTTGTGCAATCTCACAATACCACATATCATGTTTCTATATCCTTTTAGGAAAATACTTAATAGTAAGAAAAAGCAAAAACAAGAAATGCAAGAATAAATCTCAACCATTCATTATCACCACTACCCCATGATCCCTATTAAAAAGGCAGTCAAATTTAAAATCAATTTAAAATTAACCTCTAAAATATTGACATGTGTGCATTCTTATATTTTTTCTTCAAATTCATTCGTACTAAATAACATTGCTCATCCTTTTAATATATGTGTGTGTTGGAACTTTTCATAGATACTAATATATTATTTTCATAGATACTAATATATTATTTTGCTGTATGATTGTATATATACATATATGTTCTGCCGTACGAAGAAACTTTTTCTTTTTCTTTTTCAATATGAATCAAGAAATTTTTTAATTATTTTTTAATTTAACATAAATATTAACATATTTTTTTGCTTTGTTGTACATGCCATATTTAATTTAGCATAATATTAACATATTATTTTGCGGTACGTGATATATATATATATATATATATATATATATATATATATATATATATTGTTTTAATATTGTTAATTCTAATTTTTATAATAATTTGATTATGTTCGGATCGTGTCGATACACTATTTATACATCGGTGTGTATAATGCGTGACATTTGTGTTGATCCGATCCAGTTGCGATGATCGCAATTTTGCGTTAGCAACATCGTTGTTCCTTTTTTAATCCATATCACTTTTATGTTATTCATATACATATATTTAGATCTACACATTTTTTTATGCCTTATCTTTTTATTTTTATTACATTATGTATTGTTATGAACTAATAATCAGCAGGTGTGCATGACCAGTAGCTAGGGTTGAAGGCCTTGAAGGCAAGGGTGTGGGTTCAAACCCAGCCTGAGTCATTTTTTGTTTTTGCCTCATTTATTTATCAGGGTTCACATATATTAATTTCTTGCAGGTTTATATTCACAAAGGTCGCGCAACCCAGTGGTTGAGGTTGATGGTCTTGGCATTTTGACAAAGAAACATGGGTTTTCCTTCTTTTTTTCTAATTTCCTCTAATCCCTTTAATTCTCTAATTTCCTAATTAACTAACCTTAAACCTTTTGATTAATTTCATTTATTTATTTTTCTTTTCAACTAACCTCTTGATTTTTTTATATACTATAATCACTTATTTCATAAATCAATTCATAATTAATTTTTTGTTGTTGTAAATTAGTAATTAGATCTAGTCTTTTTTTTTTTAAACTTCTTTGTTTACCTAAAATTAATCCTAAATTTTTTATTACCATTATTTGTTTATATATATATATATATATATATATATATATATATATATATATATATATATATATATATATATATATATATATATATATATATATATATTAGAAAAATAACTAATTAGTTTTTTTTTATAAACCTTAAGCTTTTCACATACCTTAAATTATTCTGTTAACCCTAAAACTTTTTTTTTCTAAACCCAAAACCTTTTTCTATTTTTTATTCATTCTTGTGATATTCGTTACTTGCCTATTATTACTACTCTGAATTGTTTATCATTATTTATTTTTCCGCCATTATAATTATGTAACTGCCCCAAGGCGTTGTAATAGTTAGGACATTTAAATTTCTGCCATTTAAATTCCTGTCATTTTATTTTATTATAACTGCGTGGTTTAGTAATGTAGGGCGTGAAAACATAATTTGAATTAAAAGGACTTAGATCATTAAATAAAAAGAATAAATATCTAAAAATAAACACTCACACACGTAAGTCGATCTATGATCGCTGTTTGCACCTCCTAGGGTTACCTCTCTCAGTTGCCTTTAAATGGTCAAGTCCCACGAAAGTAGGGTGACTTAAGCAAAGTCCCTCCATTAAATAAATCATCTAGTCCCTCCTAGATTCTAAAAAAATCAAGTCCCTACGAGGTTGCCTACGATAAATAATCTTGTCCCTTCGGTTTAAAAGATGATAGTCCCTCCCAATTGCTAAAGACACCCTACAGTTGCCTTCGTTGACCGTACGATGACCCTACGCCCGCCCCTTAATAAAATCCAAGGTAAATGACTACTTACTCCTTAATAGTAAGGACAGTCTTACCCTTGAAAGAACATACAAGAACATGAATGACTTAGTCTAGGGTAGGTACCTCATAGTTACTTGCTTACACTTTAAAAATACTTTTCACACCTCACTATTTTCAAATATTTTCAAAACAAAGGCTTTGTATACATCCATACGAGGATCATTACAAAGTACTTAGAAAAGTTTCTAATCACACACTTCACCTTTTCAAAAAACAATTAAGTGAGTTAAGTAATTAAGAGCCCATAGATAACCATGGATATAAAGGGTGCTAACACCTTCCCTTTATATAACCTACCCCCGAACTCAAGTCTTTTAAAAATAGGTCTTTCCTGTTCTTTATGTCCTTTCCATTTGGATAAAATAAAAGTCGGTGGCGACTCTTGCTATCCGCAACATTTATAGAAAGTCAGTTCTCCCACGTGGCGACTCTGCTTGGGATTTACTAAGTAAAAGAGGGGTACCCTTAGGAAGTAGATCACTTAATTGTTTGCTTTGTTTGCTTTCTATTATCTGTTGGGCTTTTGTGTGAAAAATCCTAACCCAGATCTAGTGTACCCTAGATAAGTAGCAATAGACCAAGGAAACTGTACGGGGTATACCGATATGGTTGATCTGGTGGCTACATTAGTGTGACTTCTTGGTCGGTTCTTATGTTCCTTAAGTAAGTTGAGGATAGCATGAGGAAGTCATATGTTGTCATTACACTAACTGACTTTGTAGAACCCTAGTTAACCCATCTTAGCCTTTAGAAAGTAGTGAGATAGCCGGCTTTGGTGAAGACTAAAGTTGGTTGATACTTGATGCTACGCTCATTGAGATTCTAATCTTGGGAGGTTTTGGTTGGCAAGTCAGTTTCCTACTGGACAACAACCCTTGAGAAGGATCAGTGATATTGAGATCCCTTAGAACCTGGTTACTTTTGTAGGACAGGATGAACCAACTAAACTTCAGGGGAAAGGTACTTACCTTTAAACCTCAGGCAAGCCTCTAAACCTAGGGCTATTGTGTGACTTGTTTGTGTGTGACACATGTTTGTGATTGAGCATAACATCATGACATTACGATATCATAAGCATAGCATTTTCACTAACCATTTCAAGGACCAAAGGATTTATCTTTGTTCTTTGTTGCAGGTCATTGCTTCTGCTCGTAGGAACACTATCCGGATCAACTTTGTAGAGATACATTCTAAGCTTAAGGAATTGGTCTCTAAAGTTTCTGAAAGATCCCAATTCATCAAGAAGCATGGTTACCTGCTGGATCTAGTTACTTCAGGATTCAATGAAGACATGATGAGTGTCCTATTCCAGTTCTTTGATCCTAAACATCATTGCTTCACATTCCCCGACTATCAGCTGGTACCTACAATGGAGGAATTCTCCAAGCTACTGGGTGTACCTATCCTTGATCAAAGACCCTTCACAGACTTAGAGAAATAGCCTAAACCTGAAGTCATTGTTGCAGCCCTACATTTGAATAAATCAGACATTGTCCTAGAAATGAGAAATGGAGTTAAGGGTATTCTTGCTAAGGTATTGATCGAGAAAGCTCAGGTGTTCTTGGATGCTATGAGCTATGATGCTTTTGAGGAAATCTTAGCCCTGTTGATCTATGTCTTAGTGTTGTTCCCTAATCCAGACCAGTTCATAGACGTACATGCCATCAACATATTTCTGACTCGCAATCCAGTGCCTACATTACTTGGAGATATCTTACACTCTGTTCACACTCGTACTACGAAGGCGAGGGAAACTCTGATGTGTTGCATACCTTTACTGGCTAGGTGGTTTATTTCTCACCTTCCTCGATCAGTGATGAAGAATGAACAAGGGTTAAGGTGGTCTAAGAGGATCATGTCACTTTCTCATTCAAACATTCATTGGTGTTCTCGATCTATGGAGAATGTTACTATCATTGACCGTTGTGGGGAGTTTCCCAATGTTCCACTCCTTGGTATAAGAGGGGAATTACCTATAACCTTTCTTTAGCTCTATGTCAGTTTGGTTATGATCGGAGTAATGGTCCTCATGACATGCTCATTCAGGGTATTGCGTTTGACTACGACAATGATCTTCAAGGTTACCGTCAAAGGTTTATACGAACTTGGAGTAAAGTGACTAAGGTTGATGGCAAGACTCTGGAACCAAAGTACTCCATTCCTATGGAACCTTACCTCAAATGGATATACCCACTGACTTAGAAGAGCTGTAGAAGTCTTGGATCCAACTGAAGGAGCAAAGAGATACCTTTGAGACTCAGTTCAAGGCTAGCCAAGAAAGAGTACTGGAGCTGACAAAACAACTTCACGAGGAGAGGAATCTCAACACATACCTCAACACAAAGACGAAGCTTCCATGGGAGACCCAAGTCCCATATATTTATTTCTTTGTATTTTACTCTTATTTCCTTTCATTATAAGCCCAAGGGGCAATTTATATTAAACGTTTACTAACAAAATTTTGTTTTTGTTTAAGCAAATTTAAATCCTGCAGTCCTTGAAAACATTGCATATGCATCTACATACCATATCATTGCATGTTAGGTTTTCATAGTAGGTTTCTCATCTTCTCGCTGTTTATTTCAGCAGAAATGACTCTCGAACAATCTGTCAAAGACCTCCATACCCAGATTGCTCAGTTTCAAGAGGTGGTCATGAATTTTGTCCAAGGGGCAAGAAGAGTTGAAAGCACTCATCACTAAGGACAGGAAAAAGAAGAATCATGAAGACAACAAGGGTGATCATTTGGAACAACTGCAAGCTGAGATAGCAGAGATGAGAATTCAGATGAATGGCTAGGTGGCTCTTATCCAGAGCTTAGCCCAGGGGAAAGAAAAGCTGAGAATCTTTGTCTATAAACTTCAAGACAACAAAGTCGGGAATTTAACCATCAGTCAACCTCTGGTGAAACAAGCTGATTTGGTTGAAAGGAAGATAAGGATAAGAGAAGGAAAGAGACCGGCTACTACTGATGATTCTTCAGTTGAAGAAAGAAGGTATTATAGGGCTAATCCACCACAACACAAGGAGTGTAGAAGACAATTCTCCCGATTCAACACGCCAATATCACAAGCTTTGTAATGCTTGCTGGAAATGAAGTTGATTATCCTGGAAGACGCTCCTCGAAAACCCAATACTTTTTCTCCTCGCTATAATCCCAATGCAAGATGTGTGTATCACTCTAATTGTCCTGGACATAACACTAATAATTGTTGGGCATTGAAGAATAAGATTCAAGACCTGATTGACGAAGGAATCCTTGAGGTTACACCAGAAGGTCAGATTGAATTCTCCTATCATCCGTCAAACATCAAAGCTACCAGACGTTCAGAGTAATAAGTTTGAGGAGGCTTTGAGAACATTTGAATTTTCATTTATGATTTCTTTTATTGGTTTAAACATTTATTATCATGTCAAACTTTGTTTTACATTAATGCATTGTGTATGTTTGTCTTGAATTAATCCATTCGCTTCACTGAACTTAAAATTATGCTTTTACTTCGCCATTTGTGATATTTAACTCTTGATAAAGTTGTAAGCCTTTAGAGGGAGGATGCCGAAGACAATGCCATAATTTCATGTAGTATGCTTCTGAACAGACTATGCTCACGATGTACATGCATTGTTTCAATTCCTAAATAGTGGAGATATAAGGAAGTTAACCCCTAATAAGCCCTTTTGAGCCTATGAAGTAGGAGTTTTTATTCTCAAGCAAATTAAAACCCTTAATCATAACTTGGGGCAGGGTAGTTCCTCGATTAACTCAATTATGTCGGTTTTCCTTTTTGTACACAACTAATGATGGTTTCTTGTAATCATTAAGTCTGACAATCAATATCTATCAAAAGAAAAGTTCATTAAGTCAAAACCTATGAAGGAGACTTAGTAAAAATTGAGACATCCCGCTGACTGTAATCTTGAAACAAACAGTTCAGGTAAAAAGAAGGGATAACAAAGTCAAAAGGAAAAGAGGTCACTGCAAATCCTCAACAAAGAAAAAGAGATGACTTTTCAAATAAAGTTATGGTTTCTGAACCATCACAAGTGTCAATATTACAAGTCTAAACTCCTTTGGAGCCTCAAAGCATAAGTTAACCAAACATAGAACTGAAGAACATCATGAATAATGGGTGGGCTACAAATAAATTAAAACCTTTATCCTTTATTACTTAAACCATGAACCAGACTACGTTACAACCCTTTAAAAGTCCTAACTAAAGCATGGTTAGTTCTAAAGTATACTGCTACAAAAAGGTATCCTGACTCCTTTAGGGCTTATTATAAATCTCGAGTTAATATCGCAGTTTTTTATAAACATTGTTCTTCTAAAAATATTTTTCAAAATTTCAAGACAGACATAAGCGTTGCATTTTGAATATCAATGTTTGCATATAACTAAGTGTTTGACAGCAGAGAAGCTTACATGATGAACATTAAATAAACCAAAGTTTTCCTGACAAACAAAGTTACTTCTTGTGCTTGACTCAGTTGGATCAAAGCCAATGTGTACAAGGGGCGTGGTCATTATCTTCCACTCCAGGGGATATGCCATGTTACTATCCAATTCATTTGGGGCAATCAGGTCAAGACTCAACTATGCCCAAATAGCCAGGGGCAGGTCTCCTCATCTATCTGAAGTACCAAAAGTAACATTACTGAGTTCACGATGCCAGGGGCATATTATTTTGGGGCACTTTGTTTGTTCCTCTTGTGGTAGCTTTTTCAAAACACTGCTATTTTGGAACAAGTCATCCTCGGCTAGGGGCAAAGCTCTCTTTTCAAACATAATTGGATAAAATTTAGTTGCAAGCCCCTTAACTGTTGACCATGGTATACACAATCCACCACAGTCTAAAAACACATTCCTCTAAGAGGGCCATTGTGGAAACAAATTGTTTGTGCCAGTAGTATCAGATGGTGTCGGTATCATGTTTTGGATCCAGTCATGAGAATTTCTAGGAAATTACTCAGGTAAGTCAAGAACCTCAGAAGCTCTAAATCCAATTGGGTATACATTTTCAAAACTGATATGATTCTATTTTCGAGTTCAGGTTTACTTTTCCCTCTTTATTCAAATAATAAATGTTTCCAAATTCGGGTTTACTTTTCCCTTTCTACTGAAGCGAGAAACGTCCATTGATTATGTCTGAATGTATATATGCTGTTTAGTATGATTGATGTTTACCAAAAATGCATAAAATACAACAATAGCATTAACTAAGAACGAGCGGAGATAGGAGTTCAACGAATCTTCGCCGGTTCATCCCCATAGAGTTATATACTAAGCGACCACTTGAATTTCCAACTCTAGGAAGTTCCCAAACAGTTTTCTCTTATGCTTGATATTCTCCGAAGAACTGATACTTGTCTAATTCTCTCAGAGGAACGTCCGTCTCTTTTATCCCCAGTCAGGGTGTTCAGGAATTTAAACTTTCTATAAGAAGTACGACGAACGAGATACGAAAGATTCTAAAGTACAAAATTCAAAAACAAGACGAGAATGATATCCTCATATTCCTCCACAACGAATTGGGATTTATTTTCCCCAGCCAACATTTGTTATATGAAGCTACTGATAAGCTTCCCTACATGACTTATACATGCATCATTCAATTCATATCATATGCATATGACATTCTCATAAGAACATCATCTTGCAAAAATATTATTGCACAAAACTTACATTGTTTTTCAGGTTAATTCCTCAGCAGACGAACGTCATCAACAACTTATTCTCGGGGTTACTATATCTCCCCAAGGGTTACTTTAAACGACATCTTGGATTGTGTTATCCTCCAGGAATACATATACCAATATCTTGAGCTTCTACATCCTTCAAGATTACATCCAGTCAAACCTTGGGCCGTTGTTTATCTTCCCAAAAGCCATCTCATTACCTTGGGACGTTGTTTATCTTCCCAAAAGCTATATCATTACCTTGGGTCGTTGTTTATCTTCCCAAAATCCATATCATTACCTTGGGCCGTTGTTTATCTTCCCAAAAGCTATATCATTACATTGGGTTGTTTTATCTTCCCAAAAGCTATATCATTACCTTGGGTTGTTTTATCTTCCCAAAAGTTATATCATCAAACCTTGGGTTGTTTTATCTTCCCAAAAGCTATATCATTATACATTGAGTTGTTTTATCTTCCCAAAAGCTATATCATTATACCTTGGGTTGTTTTATCTTCCCAAAAGCTATATCATCACACCTTGGGTTGTTTTATCTTCCCAAAAGCTATATCATTATACCTTGGGTTCTTTTATCTTCCCAAAAGCTATATCATCAAACCTTAGGTTGTTTTATCTTCCCAAAAGCTATATCATTATACCTTGGGTTGTTTTATCTTCCCAAAAGCTATATCATCATACCTCAGGTTGTTTTATCTTCCCAAAAGCTATTATCACAATACCTTGGGCTACTTTATCTTCCCAAAAGCTACATCACAATATCTTGGGCTACTATAAACCCCCAGGATAATCTTGGACTGCTCTACCCTCCAGGATCATATCAAGCAACCTCTTAGGCTGCTATATCCCCCAAGACTGCATCAATTTACATTTTGGACTGCTTCATCCTCCAAGAAGTGTATCTGAAGAACTTTTTCTCTGAATGACATCTTTAATCCCATTCAAGCAATACAACCAACCAGCAGTGTTATTCTACGCACTAACGAGTGCAAATTTTTGGGCTTTTGTGTTCAATCCCCTTCAACTTTCAAGTCACAAACGACATGCATGCCAATCTAACTCCTAAGATTTCAGAAAATTGAACAGGGGCAGCTGTTGTACCCCAAAATTTTCCCTCTGGTTTTTAACTCTAACTGATTTTTTTTTGTTTCGCATTCATTTGCGTCATCTTCATAGCATAATATTTTTTTTCCGTCTTGATATTAGCCAGAATAATTTCTCGGAATTTACAGACAGACTGGTCAAATTAATTATTTTTTACTGTGCCTAAAATCAGTAAATGAAAAATGTCAAGTTTAAGTTTACAAATGTCGGTAACATTAATCTGCGGTTCACGTGGTTTAATTTGACATGCTAAAAGTATTTTTACGACTATTTTTTGTTGTGTATTGATCTGTCTGAGCAGTTTAAACGGTCATAATTTTTATTTCAAAATCCGACCAAACGCTGTATTTTTTCAAGTCGTTTATTTCGTGCTGATCATTTTGATATATTCATTTTATTTTTTCGAGTATTTTGCCGCCCGACTTTTATTTTTTGGGTCCTTTTATTTTTATATTTGGTCTAGAATAAATAAATGAATTTATTAGTTTTATTTTAATTTTAAGTAATTTAATTATTAAAACTTTATTTGTTTTTTTAAATTAATATTTTATTGGGTCTCAAAATAAACACTTAGGCCCTTTATACTAACCCTAATTGGACCCTATATATACATAACTTTGATGCTGCTAGAAGGAAGAGACCGGAAGAAAAAGAAAAAGACGTGCGGCGAATATACTTTATTCCAGTTTGTGCAATCTCACTATACCACATATCATGTTTCTATATCCTTTTAATATATGTGTGTGTTGGAACTTTTCATAGATACTAATATATTATTTTGCTGTATGATTGTATATATACATATACATATATGAAGAAACTTTTTTTTTCTTTTTCAATATGAATCAAGAAAATTGTTAATTATTTTTTAATTTAACATAAATATTAACATATTGTTTTTCTTTGTTGTACATGCCATATTTAATTTGGCATAATATTAACATATTATTTTGTTGTATGTGATATATATATATATATATATATATATATATATATATATATATATATATATATATATATATATATATATATATATTGTTTAAATATTGTTAATTCTAATTTTTGTAATTATTTGATTATGTTCGGATCGTGTCGATACACTATTTATACATCGGTGTGTATAATGCGTGACATTTGTGTTGATCCGATCCAGTTGCGATGATCGCAATTTTGCGTTAGCAACATCGTTGTTCATTTTTTAATTCATATCATTTTTATGTTATTCATATACATATATTTAGATATACACATTTTTTATGCCTTATCTTTTTATTTTTATTACATTATGTATTGTTATGAACTAATAATCAGCAGACGCGCATGACTAGTAGCTAGGGTTGAAGGCCTTGAAGGCAAGGGTGTGAGTTCAAACCCAACCTCAAACATTTTAATTGTTTTTGCCTAATTTATTTTTCAGGGTTCACATATATTAATGTCTTGCGGGTTTATATTCACAAAGGGCGTGCAATCCAGTTGTTGAGGTTGAGCCTGATGGTCTTGGCATTTTGACAAAGAAACATGGGTTTTTCCTTTTTTCCCCCTAATTTCCTCTAATCCCTTTAATTCTCTAATTTCCTAATTAACTAACCTTAAACCTTTTGATTAATTTCATTTATTTTTTTTTCTTTTCAACTAACCTCTTAATTTTTTTATATACTATAATCACTTATTTCATAAATCAATTCATAATCAATTTTTTTTGTTGTAAATTAATAATTAGATCTAGTTTTTTTTTAAACTTCTTTGTTTACCTAAAATTAATCCTAAAATTTTTATTACCATTATTTGTTATATATATATATATATATATATATATATATATATATATATATATATATATATATATATATATATATATAGAAAATTAACTAATTAGTTTTTTTATAAACCTTAAGCTTTTCACAAACCTTAAAATATTTTGTTAACCCTAAAACTTTTTTTTATAAACCCTAAACCTTTTTCTATTTTTTATTCATTCTTGTGATATTCATTACTTGGCTATTATTACTGCTCTGAATTGTTTATCATTATTTATTTTTCCGCCATTATAATTATGTAACTGCCATAAGGTGTTGTAATAGTTAGGATATTTAAATTTCTGCCATTTAAATTCCTGTCATTTTATTTCATTATAACTGCGTGGTTTAGTAATGTAGGGCGTGAAAACATAATTTGAATTAAAAGGACTTAGATCATTAAATAAAAAGAATAAATATCTGAAAATAAACACTCACACACGTAAGTCGATCTATGATCATTGTCTGCACCTCCTAGGGTTACCTCTCTCAGTTGCCTTTAAATGGTCAAGTCCCTCGAAAGTAGGGTGTCTTAAGTAAAGTCCCTCCATTTAATAAATCATCTAGTCCCTCCCAGATTCTAACAAAATAAAGTCCCTACAAGGTTGCCTATGATAAATGATCTTGTCCATTCGGTTTAAAAGATGATAGTCCCTCCCAATTGCTAAAGACACCCTACAATTGCCTTCGTTGACCGTACGATGACCCTACGCCCGTCCCTTAATAAAATCCAAGGTAAATGACTACTTACCCCTTACTAGTAAGGACAATCTTACCCTTGAAAGAACATACAAAAACATGAATGACTTAGTCTAGGGTAGGTACCTCATAGTTACTTGCTCACACTTTAAAAATACTTTTCACACCTCACTATTTTCAAAACAAAGGCTTTGTATACATTCATACGAGGATTATTACAAAGTACTTAGAAAATTTTCTAATCACACACTTCACCTTTTAAAAAAAAATTAAGTGAGCTAAGTAACTAAGAGCCCATGGATAACCATGGATATAAAGGGTGCTAACACCTTCCCTTTATATAACCTACCCCCCGAACTCAAGTCTTTTAAAAATAGGTCTTTCCTGTTCTTTTATGTCCTTTCCACTTGGATAAAATAAAAGTCGGTGGCGACTCTTGCTATCCACAACATTTATAGAAATTCATTTCTCCCACCGTGTTACAATTTTTCACGAATTTAATTGCATCCAATCACTTTAAATGTTGTAAGATTCATTCTAAAACTAATATTTGATCTAAATATCAACTTTTTATATTTTATTTTTAGTTAGATTGAATTTTAACAAATAAAATCCAAATTAATAAAAAATAAATTATAAAAATCAGAACAATTGGTTATTGGGTTGTGCAAGGTCTTAACTTTGAGATTGGGTTGCAATTTGATGGGCCCATTTGGAAAATTTTGAAGTTTAGACCTTATTTGCTTCATACACCCCTTGAAATTTTTTCAACTTTGACAAGGCACAACTCCCTCAATTTTAAGGCTATGAGAGTGATCTTGGACTTTTTAGAAAGCTTAGATAGTCCTATAACAAACCTCTTTTGTCTCATGTCCATATTATTTACCATTTTCAAATTATGTTCTTTGGAAAAAGTTGACTTTTTGTTGACTTTTGAAATGACCTAAAGTGTCTTAGCCCATACCTTCCAAATGAAGCATTTTTAGGCTTGGATTGTGAGACACAAAGTTATATAGAATTCAATTTCCTTCAAAATGAGCTTTGTATGGGAAATTTTTGATGAAGTATGTGAAAGTTATGGCTGGTCAAAGTTTAGTTTACTTTTCCTATGAAAACCTTAATTTAGAAACTCCTGATTCTCGATGATCTGAAATCTCTTTGATGAATCATGATCAACCCTTGATCAAACGATGAATTTTACTTCATAATATTTATGTTAGCAAAAAGTCTTGAAGTTTGACTTTAATTTGACCACAGTTGACCTCAATTTGACTTTTTAACCAACCTGACTGATTTTTGAATATCTGATCATCTGACTGGTCAAACTTATTGGGAAAGCCCTGAAACTTGACACGGGGATTCTTGAAGACATGTGGGATGTTATAAATCTCACTTGAAGCCTTGGAAGTCATTTTAGCTTAGAGAAACTCAAAACCCTAGTTTTGGACCCATTGTTCAGGAGGAGGCTTTGTCTGATGAAACTTTCAATCCATTTGACCAATTGTGAACCTTGTGAACCTTGAGAGAACTCTTGGGACACATTGCTTTGATTGTGGGAGGGAAAATTTTGGGGAACAACAGCTGCCCCTGTTCAAATTTCTGAAACTTGAGGAGTTAGATTGGCATGCACGTTATTCGTGACTGGAAGGTTGAAGGGAATTGAACACAAAAGCCCAAAAATTTACACTCGTCGGTGCGTAAAATAATATTGTTGGTTGTATGGCTTGAATGGGCTTAAAGATGCCATTCGGAAAAAAGATTGTATTGCTTGAATGGGCTTACAGATGCCATTCAGAGAAAAGTTCTTAAAATATACTTCTTGGAGAATAAAGTAGTCCAAAGTATGAAGATATATCTTTTGGGAAGATAAAGTAACCCAAGGTGCGATAATATAGCTTTCGGGAGGATAAAACAGCCCGAGGTGTTATGATATAGCTTTTCGGAAGATAAAAACAACCCAAAGTGAAATAATACAACTTTTGGGAAGATAAAGCAACCCAAGGTAAGATGATATAGCTTTTGGGAAGCCAAAACAACCCAAGGTAAGATGATATAGCTTTTGGGAAGCTAAAACAACCCAAGGTAAGATGATATAGCTTTTGGGAAGCCAAAACAACCCAAGGTGAGATGATATAGCTTTTGGGAAGATAAAACAACCCAAGGTAAGATGATATAGCTTTTAGGAAGATAAAACAACCCAAGGTAAGATGATATAGCTTTTAGGAAGATAAAACAACCCAAGGTGAAATAATATAGCTTTCGGGAGAATAAAGCAACCCGGGGTGAGATGATATAGCTTTCGGGAGGATAAAGAAGCCCGAGGTATAAGATGTTGATGACGTTTGCTGGAGAATTAACCTAAAAAACAAGGTTAGTTCTATGCAAATATCATGATGTGTATAACACTTTGCAAGATAATATTTCATGATAATGTCGTATGTGTATGGTATGATATGATATGATGATGGTGTATGTATGAATTATGTAGTCGAAATGTATGAATAGTTTCGTATAACAACTACTGGCTGGGGAAAATAAATCCCGATTCGTTGTTGAGGAATATGAAGACTTCGTTCTCGTCTTGTTTAGGAATATCGTACTTAGAACATCCCGCTTTCGTTCGTCGTACTTCTTATTGGAGGATAAAAATCCTGAATATCTTGACCGAGGATAAAAGAGATGGTCATAGATCCGGGAGACCTTTTTGGTTAAGTATCAATTCTTCGGAGGATATGAAACTGCTCGAAGACTTCGTAGAGTTGGAAGTACAAGATATTACTTGAAGTATTTCGTAAGAATATTCGTAAAGATTACTTTGTGGGGATGAATCGGCGAAGATTCGTTGAATTCCTACCTCCACTCGTTCTTAGTAAATTCTAGTATTGTATTTTATGCATTTCTAGTAAACATCAATCATATTCAAAAGCATATATACATTCAAACATAATCAACAGACGTTTTTCTCTTTAGTAAAAGGGGAAAAGTAAACCTGAATAAAGAGGGAAAAGTAAACCTGAATTCGAAAAATGGAATTTTATTTATTTGGAAAGTGGCCTATAAACAGGCGAGTTTTAACACGGAGACGAAAATCCTAGTAAGAGGAATTCGTCGTAGAAATTTTTAAAAAAATACAAAAGCAAGGAAAAATAGCTATGTGTAAATATCCTATTGAGTTTCAACTCTACTATTGCCATTGTCTTCAAGTATCTCATCTTTAGCTGTCGGAGTAGAAACAATTGGACTGATCTGTATCTTTTGAATTTGGCATATATAACACAACTAGTAGAGGTTACATGGGTGATCCAACGAGACATAGTCATACGCTTTAATCCCTAACTTTTTCTTGGATTGCCTTTTCAGGTTTTCAATCCACCAGGATACCCTTTTTTGCCCAAGCCGCCTTTTCAGGTTTTCGACTTTCCGGGTGTATCTTATATATATATATATATATATATATATATATATATATATATATATATATATATATATATATATATATATATATATCCCTAATTTTTGCCCGAACCCTTTTGGTTCGCCGGGATGCCCTTATTTTTTCCTAGGCCAGTCAACCTAGCGGGTCTCTTTTTATGCGTAGTATTTTTTAACTATGTCCGCGTTCACAGGCTGTGGGAAATCTTCACCATCCATAGTGGTAAGCATCATGGCACCTCTAGAAAATACTCTCTTAACAACAAATGGCCATTCATAGGTGGGGTTCCATTTGCCTTTGGGATCACCCTGTGGTAATATGATACGCTTGATCACCAAATCACCTGCCTGATATACTTACTACTTAACTTTCTTATTGAAGGATTTGATCATACGTTTCTGATACATCTGACCATGGCAAACAACTTCTAACCTTTTCTCATCAATTAAGTTTATCTGGTCAAGTCGAGTCTGAATCCATTAATCTTCATCTAAGCTTGCATCCTTCATAATTCTTAAGGAAGGAATCTGAACTTCAATGGGTAAAACTGCTTCCATACCATAGACAAGGGAGAATGGGGTTGCCCCTGTTGAAGTGCTTATTGTGGCACGATAACCATAAAGAGAAAAGGGTAACATCTCATGCCAATCTTTATATGTAACTGTCATCTTCTGCAAGATTTTCTTAATATTCTTATTGGCGGCTTCCACTACACCATTCATCTTTGGACGATATGGAGAAGAATTGTGATGCTAAATCTTGAACTGCGTGCAGAGATTAGTAATCATAGTATTGTTCAAATTAGTACCATTATCTTTGATAATCCTTTCAGGGATGCCATACCTACATATAAGATTACTTGATGAATCAAGCCATAACATTCTTGGTAACAGAAGCAAACGAGGCTGCCTTTACCCACTTCGTGAAGTAATCAATAGCAACAAGGATGAAACGATGTCCATTGGAAGCTGTAGGTTTGATCTCACCAATCATATCAATGCCCCACATAACAAAAGGCCAAGGAGCAGTCAGAACATTCAACGGAACTGGAGGTACATGAACTTTATCACCATAAATCTGGCATTTGTGATAAGTTTTGGAGTGCTGATAACAATCAGCTTCCATGGTAGACCAATAGTAACCTGCTCTCAATATCTTCTTAGCCATGGTGTGCCCACTAGAATGAGTACCAAAGATCCCATCATGCATGTCCTCCATAATCTCTGCTGCTTCTTTCTTATCCACATAGCGAAGCAAAGTTGAATTATGATTGCGCTTGTACAAAATTCCATTACTCAGGAAAAAATTAGCAGAAAATCTCCTCAGAAACTTCTTATCATTGACAGATGCCCCTTCAGGGAACTCTTGAGCTTCAAGATACCTTTTCACTTCATAGAACCAAGGATTTTCCTCTACTCCTTCAGTACCCATCTCATTGCAGTATGCAGGTTCATCAAATCGATCAATAGTAATTCTGGGAGCTTCATCATCCCAACTGATTTCAAACATAGATGCCATGGTGGCTAATGCATCTGCCAACTGATTCTCTTCTCTTGGAATATATCCAAAAGTGATCTCTTCAAAGTACGGGATCAAAGACAACACACGCTCTCTGTAAGGGATGCAATTAGGATGCTTGGTGTCCCAATCTCCTTTAACTTGACTAACTACCAGGGCTGAATCTCCATACACATTCAAAAACTGAATCTTCATCTCAATGACGACCTTAATACCCATGATGCACGCTTCATACTCAGCCATATTATTAGTACAATCAAAACAAAGTCTTGCAGTAATTGGTGTATAATAGCCTTTAGGAGAGATAATCACAACACTAACACCATTACCAAGCGCATTAAAAGCTCCATCAAAAACCATAGTCCATCGGGATCCTTGTTCAGGTCCTTCATATTGTCTAGGTTCTTTAGTAACAATCATAATGTCCTCATCCGAAAACTCAAAGTTCATAGACTGATAATCATCCACTACTTGATGAGCCAAATGATCAGCTACTACACTTCCTTTAATTTCTTTATGAGTAGTGTACTGTATGTCATATTCTGTGAAGATCATTTTCCATCTCGCTATTCGTCCAGAGAGAGCAGGTTTCTCAAATATGTACTTGATTGGATCCATTTTTGAAATCAATAAAGTGGTATGAGTCAACATATACTGTCTTAGTCGGCGAGCAACCCGTGCCAAAGCGCAACAAGTTTTCTCGAGCAGTGAGTATCTTGTTTCACAGTCGGTAAACTTTTTGCTAAGGTAGTATATTGCCTGCTCTTTTCGACCAGACTCATCATGTTGCCCCAACACACACCCCATTGAGTTATCCAATACTGTCAGGTACATAATCAAAGGTCTTCCTTCAACTGGTGGCATCAATATAGGAGGTTCCTGTAGGTACTTTTTGATCTCATCAAAAGCTACCTGGAAAATAAATCTTGCAATGTAATTCAGTCGTCCCAAGAAACCTCTAACTTCTTTCTCAGTATGGGGAGCAGGCATCTCTTGTATAGCTTTTACCTTTGCAGGATCAACTTCAATACCTTTACCACTGACAATAAAATCCAAAAGTTTACCAGATCTAACTCCAAAAGTACACTTGTTTGGATTTAATCTCAACTTGTACTTCTTTAACCTCTCAAACAACTTGTGCAAGTGATCAAGATGTTCTTCTTCAGTCTGACATCTGGCTATCATATCATCCATATATACCTCTATCTCATGGTGAATCATATCATGGAACAAAGCTACCATAACACGTTGATATGTTGCCCCAACATTATTCAAACCAAATGGCATCACCTTATAACAGAAAGTGCCTCATTGTGTAACAAATGTAGTCTTCTCCATATCTTCAGGTGCTATCTTAATCTGATTGTAACCAGAGAAACCATCCATAAAAGAGAATACCTTATGTTGAGCAGTGTTATCTACCAGAACATCAATATGTGGAAGGGGAAAGTCATATTTGGGGTTGACTTTGTTCAAATCCCTATAATCTACACACATGTGTACTTTACCATCTTTCTTAAGTACCGGTACCACATTTGCAACCCATTAAGGATAAGAAGTAACAACTAGAAACCCTGCATTGAATTGTTTCATCACCTCTGCCTTATTCTTTTCTGACATTTCAGGACGCATACGACGAACTTTCTATTTTATTGGGCAACAAACATCTTTCACTGGTAGACGGTGAACCACAATATCAGTATCCAGCCCTGGCATATATTCATAAGACCAAGCAAAAATTTCCACATAGTCACGTAACATCTGAATCAACTTGTTCTTAACACCATCTTCCAATTCAACACCTATCTTGACCTCTTACCTGTTTTCCTCAGTTCCCAGATTCACAACTTCAATTAGTTCCTCATGTGGTTGTATAGCCTTTTCATCATGCTGTAGCAATCTAGCCAGCTCTACAGGTACTTCATAATCTTCCTCCTTTCCATCCTCGACTTGATAAATTGGATTCTCGAAGTCATAATTGACAATAGCAGAACTGTTATCAACAAGATCCATAGTGGATGAGGATCTGCATTTTAGTGACGTGGGTGTGTGTAAGAACACATAGCTTTTTGATAAAAGGAAAAGTAAAAGAAAGACAAAGAGCGCAACATTTATGAAAGCGAGAAACATCCATTGATTTTATTGAATGAAAATATGCAAATGAAATGACAACCCTAACAAGCACACCATTGTGCCCTGGGAAAGGCACAAGGCTCAAAAGTATTTAATTTGTTCAAAATTACAAAAATTAAAATTAGAAAACAAAATAGCATTTACTCCCGACTAAAAGAGATAGGAATAACGTCTTCAGCCTTCCAATTGTTGAGTCCATCACCAATGGTAGGAAAGATCCAATCATCCAGGTCATAATCTTCATCATAATCTCCCACAACATTGACTTGGTCCTTTATGATCCCTTTATTAGTGATACGAATAGCACAAGCACGATGAACAACCTTATGAGATTCTGCTGTAAAACCCAAACCAAACTTTTCAGACTTGTAAGGAATGTCAGGGAGTTGACCCCAAATAGTACAACCACCTTCTTCAACCACATATTTAGCATCCTTGAGAGAGGCCATTGTAGGAGGTACTCTGGTCACAACAGGCACTAGTTTAACAACAAAGATGGATTTAGTAGCAGGAACAACTTGAGGAACTACTTCAAATGTCTGGCAAGGAGTCTCAACAAATTCACCCTCCATCTCAACATATTTAAAAACATTCACATGACTAACCATGTATTCTTCTTCACCATAAACAGTGACAATCTTTCCTTTCACTGGATACTTCAATTTATGATGTAAAGTGGAAGTTACAACACTTGCCCCATGGATCCAGGGGTGCCCAAGAAAATAGGAGTACGCAGGACGAATATCCATCACATAGAAAGTGGAATCAAAGACTTGAGAGCCTACTTTGATTGGAAGATCCACCTCTCCATGCACCATTCTTCTTGAACCATCAAAGGCCCTCACCACCACATTACTTGGCCTTAATACCACATTCTCTAGGTTGAGTTTGTCCAGAACCTCCTTAGGTAACACATTTAATGAAGAACCATTATCCACCAACACATGAGACAAAGTAGTGCCCCTACACTCAATGGAGACGTGGAAAGCTCTGTTATGGTTTCTTTTAGCGGGAGTCAGATCAGCATCAGAAAAATTCCAACCATTATCACTAGTAAGATGAGCAACACAATTCTCAAACTGGTCCACAAAGATTTCATGTGGCACATGAGCAGTCTTCAGGAACTTGATTAAAGCCTTGGCATGGGCTTCAGAACATAATAGCAGAGATAACATGGAAATTTTAGAGGGAGTATGCCCCAACTGGTCAACAATATCGTAATCACTCTTGCTTGACACCGTGGATATAAACATCAGTACTTCTTCCATCTGCTTAGAGAGATCTTCACTAGCTGGTGTCTCAACTTGAACAGGTTCAATCACTGGTCCTTTCCCCCGAGCCTCAGTACTTGGCCCAGAGTTAGAGATATGGACTGGAGTAGTAGCAGTCTTTGAGGTGTCTTCTGGAGAGAAAATTCTTCCACTTCTGGTAACCTTACTGGACCCATCAATATTGTCAACATCAAGATTAACATCAGTAACATGTGTATCAGTCAAAGGCTCTTGCTTGACACCGTGGATATAAACATCAGAACCATAATTCCAGGGTATAGCCTTATCAGAAGTATATGGGATAGGACCAGGAATAATAATAATCATTGAAGCCACCTTTGGCTCAGCAGTAATCTTCACAGGACCCTTAGAAGTGATCCTCACTGGACCTTTGGAAGTAATCTTCACAGGAGTCTTATCAACCATACCCACATCTTCAAACTTCAGATCTTGGGCCAGACCTTCACATAAACTCTATATAGAAGGAGTCAACTCAAATAATATAGTACGGTTGTCCATCAGACGTTGAATACATTCTTTCAGCTTCCAACAACTACTAGGTTGATAGGAACAGAAAAAACAATCTTCATTGCAACCTGGAAATAAACCAACTTGCATCAGCTTCTTCTTGACAATGGATAGAGGCGTAGTTAATTCAACCACAATATAAACATAAGAAACTTTATCAACAACATTAACAGTCTTCTCATGCTTAGGAATATGAGCAGTAATCACATTAGGAGTTTCAGGAGGGTCAAACTCAATTTCTCCATTCTCAATCATATCCTAAATTTTGTTCTTCAACGCCCAACAATTGTTAGTATCATGGCCAAGACTATTAGAATTATATGCATACCTTGCATTGGGATTGTAACAAGGAGAGGAGGTGTTGGGTTTCTGAGGAGGGTCCTTCAAAGTAATCAACTCTCCTTTCAACATGCGTTGCAAAGCTTGAGCCAACGACATATTGATCTTCGTAAATGGTGCTAAATCAGAGTTATATTGATACTGCTTATAGAAAGCCTCAGCAAGATCATTCCAATTACGAATGTTGGTACTCTCCAGTTGATAATACCATTCCAGTTGAGATCTAGACAAACTCTCTTGAAAGAAATGTATCCATAACTTCCTATCATGAATGTGTGGTTGAATTCTCCTGACATTAGATCTCAGATGCAATTTTGGACATGACACACCATCATACACCACAAAAGTAGGAACTTTGAAACCTATAGGGATGAAGACTCCAGAAATCAAGCTCAAATCTTCAAAGTCAAACCTAGAAATCTTCTGTAGTTCTATAACATTCATCCGGTCCTCCAGTATCTTATTCTTCTCTTCACCAGCCGGATCATGGTAATAATTCTCCTCATAATCAGAATCTTCAACAGTACCATGGAGACCGCCTTCTTCTTTCTTAGAATTTTCAGACCTTATATTTTCAACTTCTTCATTTATCTTGACTGGACCTCTGAACCTTCTACCCATATTGATGAAGCCAACTGGTTTTCTGGTCTTCTTCTTTTTCTTGGTCAGAAGTGCCTTCAGCTCATCTTGTCCCCTGGACAAATTCAGAATCATCTCTTGAAATTGGGCATTCTGAGTCTGGCGTTCCTTGACAATATGTTCGAGAGCCATTTCTACTGAAATAAACTGCGAGAAGATAAGATACTTGTTTGTAAGAAACCTGTGATGTAATGATATGGTATGTAGATGCATATGCAATGTTTTCAAGGACCGCAGGATTTAAATTTGTTTAAAGAAAAACAAAAACAATTTTTTTATTAGTAAATGTTTAATATAAATTGCCCCTTGGGCTTACAATGAAAGGAAATAATAATAAAATACAAAGAAATAAATATATGGGGTTTTAAGTCTACCATGGACGCTTCCTCTTTGTGTTGAGGTATGTGTTGAGGTTCTGCTCCTCGTGAAGTTGTCTTGTCACCTCCAGAACTCTTTCTTGACTAGCTCTGAAATGAGTCTCGAAAGTATCCCTTTGCTCCTTCAGTTGAATCCAAGACTTCTGCAACTCTTCCAAATCAGTGGGTATGGCTGGATGAAGGATGGATAAGGAACATCTCCTTCAGCAACAGGCTCTATAGTAATCGGTAGAACAGCAGGATATGGCATCATAAGAGTTTGAGCACGAGATCGCACCCATCTGAGATAAGGTTCCATAGGAATGGATTACTTTGGTCCCAAAGTCTTCCTCTCAACTTTATTCACCTTGCTCCAAGCTCGTATAAACCTTTGACGGTCACCCTGAAGATCGTTGTCGTAGTCGAACACAATACCCTTAATAAGCATGTCATGAGGACCGTTACTCCGAGCATAACCAAACTGATGTATGCTAAAGAAGGGTTGTAGGTAATGCCCCATCTTATGCCAAGGAGTGGCACATTAGGGAACTCCCCACAACGGTCAATGATAGTAACATTCTCCATAGATCGAGAACACCAATGAATGTCTGAATGAGAAAGTGACATGATCCTCTTAAACCACCTTAACCCTTGTTTATTCTTCATCACTGATCTAGGAAGGTGAGAAATAAACCACCTAGCCATTAAAGGTATGCAACACATCAGAATTCCCCTCGCCTTCGTAGTACGAGTGTGAAGAGAATGTAAGATGTCTCCAAGTAATGTAGGCACTGGATTACGAGTCAGAAATATGTTGATGGCGTGTACGTCTATGAACTGGTATGGATTAGGGAATAACACTAAGCCATAGATCAATAGGGCTATGATCTCATCAAAAGCATCATAGCTCATAGCATCCAAGAACACTTGAGCTTTCTTCATCAATACCTTAGTAAGAATACCCTTAACTCCGATTCTCGTTTCTAGGACAATGTCTGATTTCTTCAGATGTAGGGCTGCAACAATGACTTCAGGTTTAGGCTTCTTCTCTAAGCCTGTGAAGGGTCTCTGATCAAGGATAGGTATACCTAGTAATTTGGAGAACTCTTCCATTGTAGGAGCTAGCTGATAGTCGGGGAATGTGAAGCAATGATGTTTAGGATCAAAGAACTATAATAGGACACTCATCATGTCTTCATTGAATCCTGAAGTAACTAGATCCAGCAGGTAACCATGATTTTTGATGAATTGGGAGCTTTCAGAAACTTTAGAGACCAATTTCTTAAGCTTAGAAGGTATCCCTACAAAGTTGATCCGGATAGTATTCCTACGAGCAGAAGCCATGACCTGCAACAAAGAACAAAGATAAATCCTTTGGTCCTTGAAATGGTTAGTGAAAATGTTATGTTTATGATGTCATGATGTCATGATGTTATGCTCAATCACAAACATGTGGCACACACAAACAAGTCACACAATAACCCTAGGTTTGAAGGCTTGCATGAGGTTTAAAGGTAAGTACCCTCCCCTGAAGTTTAGTTGGTTCATCTTGTCCTACAAAAGTAACCAGGTTCTAAGGGATCTCAATATCACTGATCCTTCCCAAGGGTGGTTGTTCAGTAGGCAACTTACTTTCTCAATGAGCGTAGCATCGAGTATCAACCAACTTTAGACTTCTCCAAATCCGGATATCTCACTACTTTCTAAAGGCCAAGATGGGTAAATTAAGGTTCTAAAGGGTAGTTAGTGTTAATGACAACGTATGGCAGCCCCATATCATCCTCAATTTACTTAAGGAACATAAGCACCAACCAAGAAGTCACATTAACTATGACCACCAAATCAACCATATCGGTATACGTCGTACAGTTTCCTTGGTCTATTGCCATTTACCTAGGGTACACTAGATCCGGGTTAGGATCTTTCACACAAAAAGCCCAACAAGTAAGTAAAGCAAACAAGACAAACAATTAAGTGATCTAATTCCTAAGGGTACCCCTCTTTTACTTAGTAACTCCCTAACAGAGTCGCCAGTTCTCTAACATGGTGGGAGAACTGACTTTCTATAAATGTTGCGGATAGCAAGAGTCACCAGCGACTTTTATTTTATCCTTAAGGAAGGGACATAAAAGAACATGAAATACCGTTTTAAAAGACTTGGGTTCGGGGGGTAAATTATATAAAGGGAAGGTGTTAGCACCCTTTATATCCATGGTTATCCATGGGCTCTTAGTTACTTAACTCACTTATTTTGTTTTGAAAAAGTGAAGTGTGTGATTAGAAAATTTTCTAAGTACTTTGTAATGATCCTCGTATGGATGTATACAAAGCATTGTTTGAAAATGTTTGAAAATAGTGAGGTGTGAAAAGTATTTTCTTTTTGAAGTGTGAGTAAGTAACTATGAGGTACCTACCCTAGACTAAGTCATTCATGTTCTTATATGTCCTTTCAAGGGTAAAACTATCCTTGTTATTAAGGAATAGGTAGTCATTACCTTGGATTTTATTAAGGGACGGGCATAGGGTCATCGTAGGGCCAACGAAGGCAACTGTAGGGTGTCTATAGCAATTGGGAGGGACTATCATCTTTTAAACCGAAGGGACAAGATCATTTATCGTAGGCAACCTTGTAGGGACTTGATCTTTTTAGAATCTGAGAGGGACTAGATGATTTATTTAATGGAGGGACTTTGCTTAAGACACCCTACTTTCGAGGGACTTGACCATTTAAAGGCAACTGAGAGAGGTAACCCTAGGAGGTGGAGACAACGATCATAGATCGACTTACGTGTGTGAATATTTATTTTTAGATATTTATTCTTTTTATTTAATGATCTAAGTCCTTTTAAATCAAATTATGTTTTTGCACTCCCTATTTACTAACCACAAAATAAAATAAATAAATAAACAAAAATGCAAGAATTAAAACCCTACGCTATTACATGGCTTTGGGGCAATTACAAAAAATAATAAAACGAAAAATAAATCTAAGATTATTACAATTCATGAGCAATTACATAATAATAATAATATAAAAACAAAAAGAAAATTCGAAAATTAGGTTAAAATAAAATTAGGGTTAAAGTTTTAATTAAGAAGATCAGGATTAGTAAAAAAATTATTAAGAAAAATACAAGTTTAATTAATCAATTATTAGTAATTAATCAAAATTAAATTAAATTATTTACATGAGATATAAAACATATTTATTAAAAGAATTATTTAAAAGAGATTTCAAGAAAATTATAGTGACAAAAAAAAAAAATTTACAAAGATTAATAAGTGAAATTACTTAAAGATATTTTAAGGATTTATAAAAAGAAATTTAATTAGTTGATTTTACATTAAAAAAAATTGATTTTAAGAGAAAAAAAAGAAAAGAATTAATGATGATTAATTATTAATTTTAATTTAATAGTGATTAACCTTTTAATTAATTTAATACTAAAACATTAATTAAAAAAAGAAAAGGAAAATATTAAAAAACAAAAAAAATGCAGTAAAAGAAAAGGGGGGAGGCCTGGATTTGAACACAGGACCTCCCCATTACCAGATTAATGGCTAACCACTGGGCTGCATGCAGTTTGTTGTTCTTGGAAGGACCAACAAATATTATATGGAAAACCTGCAACATAAAACAAATTATAAAAAAAATGGGGGACCTGGGAATCGAACCCAGGTCCTGAGGTCTATATGCGCGCACCAAAAACCATTGGGCCACCTGCGCTTTTGTGAACTAAAATACCAATAATTGATTAAATAATAAAACAAAATTTTGAAATTAGATTTCGCGCGCAGGACCGTCTAGTTAGGTTATAGTGACAGTCGTTCGTCACTATAACTTGTAGTGACGATTTTTTGCGTCGCTATAGGTCCTGTAATTTGCAAAACGTCATACAATCAATATAAATTATTTTCAACCATGCCAATCAACTAAACAATGTCCTAGGAGTCTTATCATACCGTCAATTGGTCCTGAAATTACGTCTAACAAAAGTTCCCAATTTGAGGTTCATAAACCCTAAAAATGGCAAATCATGATACATGCATAGAAGACATGATTAAACTGCCCAGAAACAATCTAAACATCATTCTAAACCATATTGTATAATCAAATTGAATAAAAAACAACCATATAATTGAAATTTAAATTAAAAAAAAACAAGAACAAAACACAATCGGTTAGAGCGATTTATGGCATTATGGATGCAGATGATGATTGCTACATGATTAGTGAAGCTCAATGAAGCGATTGCAACTTATAGAATGCTTTGAGGAGACCTGAAATTGTGAAACCGAAAATTGGTTTTTGATAAAAAAAATTGAATGTGAAAAGTGTTCTTTTGTCTCTGAATCCCTCTGTTCCGTCCCTTGGTCTTGTTATGCTTTTGTATTAGAGTGATTAGGTCAAAGAAAGTTGGGCTTTTGGATGTGTTTTTATGTTACTTGAGTGTGAAGAAATCCATGGCCATAAGTGTGAGAAAAATCAAATATTTTCATACTTCAAAGGTTTTGCACGAATTTAATTGCATCCAATAACTTTAAATGTTGTAAGATTCATTCTAAAACCAATATTTGATCTAAATATCAACTTTTTATATTTTATTTTTATTTAAATTGAATTTTAACAAATAAAATCCAAATAAATAAAAAATAAATTATAAAAATTAGAACAATTGGTTATTGAGTCGTGAAAGGTCTTAACTTTGAGATTGGGTTGCAATTTGATGGGCCCATTTGGAAAATTTTGAAGTTTAGACGTTATTTGCTTCATACACCCCTTGAAATTTTCCCAACTTTGACAAGGCACAACTCCATCAATTTTAAGGTTATGAGAGTGATCTTGGAATTTTTAGAAATCTTAGAGAGTCCTCTAAAAAAACTCTTTGGTATCATGTCCATATCTTTTACCATTTTCGAATTATGTTCTTTGGAAAAAGTTGACTTTTTGTTGACTTTTGAAATGACCTATAATGTCTTAGTCCATACCTTCCAAATGAAGTATTTTTAGGCTTGGCTTGTGAGATAATTCAATTTCCTTCAAAATGAGCTTTGGATGGGAAATGTTTGATGAAGTATGTGAAAGTTATGGCTGGTCAAAGTTCAATTGACTTTTCCTATGAAAACCCTAATTTAGAAACTCCTAATTCTTGATGATCTGAAATCTCCTTGATGAATCTTGATCAAATGATGAATTTTACTTCATAATATTGATGTTGGCAAAAAATCTTGAAGTTTGACTTTAATTTGACCACAGTTGACCTCAGTTTGACTTTTTAACCAACCTGATTGATTTTTGAATATATGATCATCTGACTGGTCAAACTTATTGGGAAAGCCCTGAAACTTGACATGGGGATTCTTGAAGACATGTGGGATATTATGAAGCTCACTTGAGGCCTTGGAAGTCCATTTATCTTAGAGAAACTCAAAACCCTAGTTTTGGACCCATTGTTCAGGAGGATACTTAGTCTGAAGAAACTTTCAATCCATTTGACCAATTGTGAACCTTGAGAGAACTATTGGGACACATTTCTTTGATTGTGGGAGGGAAAATTTTAGGGTACAACAGACGTACACGTGGCACCTCCTACCGAGTTGAAATCACTATCTTCCCTATAGTCGTTTGCCTGGTAGGGACTAGATATATTAGGGCCCTTCGTCATCGGCACCGACCAAAACAAGTATCTCATCGTGGGCATCGATTATTTCACTAAATGGATAGAAGCAGAGGCCTTAGCCAAAATCACTGTGTTCAACATCTTACGCATCTTCAAGTGGAACATCCTCACCCGATTCGGGGTCTCGCTCGCCATCGTAACAGATAATGGGACCCAGTTCACCGACAAACATTTCCAAGAATTCATAACCTCGGTAGGAACTGTAAACACCCCAAATTTTCCCTCACTTTTTCTCACACCATGGCTTATGATCTTTCATTTTAGCATTGCATAAGCATATCATCTTACATTGCATATTTGTTTCATCTGCATAACTGCATCTAGGGTTTGTGATCTGAGCAATCCAAGAAGAGATCTGAGCCATCTCAAAGGCCTTGAAGCCTGTCAAGAGGGTGCATGTGTGTTACATGATGGTTTTATGCTCTCCAAAGTTCATTAAATTCAAAATGTTACAAAGGATTGCACAGAGGTCCAGGCAGACTGAAGATTTCCTACACAGATGACCTAAAATTAGGGTTTTGGGTTTGAGGCCCTTAATCCCAAAGTTTTGGTCATTCTTGATTCTAATTGTCTTAATATGTTATAAGGAGCATGTATACCAAATTTGATGAAGAAATTCATTGTGGAAGTCATCTGATCAACTGGTAACTTATTGTGCAAGAAAAGTCAGAATCAGGGCATCTAAGGCCACCACCAATGGAACCAAAGGGTCATCTTCATCATTTTGAGGTTCTATGATCTTTATTTGATCTTATAAGTGGTTATAAGTTCACAAGATTGAAGAATTTCAAGTCATTTGCAAACTTTCCATTTTTGGACATGACTTGTAATGGAAACTTTCCATTTTGGGAAATATTTTCAACCTCCTCTTTCTTGATAAAAAATGCTTCAAATGAAAAATCCTTAAACATGAAAGTTGTAGATTGGATCTTCCCATTTTCAAAAACTACAAGAAATCCTCTTGATTCATCCTAGAACTCAAGATATGATGTTTCAAAGTTGGGAAAAATCTTGTAATTTTCAAGTATGTGCCAAAGAAGGATTTTTGCAAAATCAAGTTTCAAGACTTCTAATGACCTCTAATCCACTTCTAAGATTCATTAAATGATAACACAACATTGCTTGACCAAAATTATGCTTTGGATTACAAGTTTCCATGGATAAATTTTCACAAAATTTTCAAAGAGGGAAAATGTAAAACATGTGATAACTCTTGCATCAAATGGTACAAATCCTCAAATCTCATCCAAGGGCCCTCCTTGAAGTTGGATGACGCAAGACACCCCTTCAAACCAGCTCTGACTCGTGCCATGCTTATGGAACCACAACTTTTTACTTTTTCCAAAATCACCCATACCAATCACACTATGCCACCACCAACTTTCTAACCAATCAAGACCTCTTATGAAAACCCTAAGGAACTCATTACACACATCACACAAGCCTGAAACCTCTCAACACTCAGATTGCACAAAAATCCTCAAAACCTTCAAGTCTTCGATTCTCACTTCACAAGCCACTAAAACTCAAAATTTCTTCCACCAATCATCTCAAAATCAATCATAGAACACAAACCAACCATTGCAATGGCCTGAAACACTCCACAACACAAACACGGTTTCTGAATTATCATAACCAAACATCTAAAACCAGCCATCACAAACTTGTTCTAAGCCTTTCAGAAGCACAAGGGGGATCATTGGAGTGGTTTTGCACAAGAGAGGAAGTCAGAAAGCTCCAAACTGAAAAGCTTCAACTCAGGTAATCATCAAGAACATTTTTTCCAGAACTCTCCTTTTAAGTTATAAAATGAATCTAACTGCTCTCCTGATCATGCTGATGTGTTTAGTTTTCAAAATAGTTGAGAAATGAGGATGTATTTAACTTCTGAAAATTTTGCACATTTTTCCGTTTTGCTTCGATTCATGAGTTTGATGAAATATAAATGTTTTTGGTGGCTGGATTCTTGTTCTATGATGTTTAACGAGTGATTCTGGAGATTTAGGGAGCTTGGGGTGGCCTAGGGAGTGAGATGGGGTGATGAGCTGGCCGGAGAAGATGATCGAAACACTGTTTCGGTCGCCTGAAAAAGATTAGGGTTAATCCTGTATTAATTAGGCTAGTTTGAATTTAGGCCAATGGATTTTGTTTCCCGCGTGTGTGGATGACCGTGATCCTTTCACTTAAACCCTAATCCAATTAATTAAATTAATTAAGATTAATTAGCCAGATTTAATCCTAGCCTTAGGATCACGCGCGCAGTCAACCCCAATTTGAATCTCGACCATGGATCTTGCTTACTTTCATTTTCTTTTGTTTTATTTTCATTTTATTTCTTTTGTTTTCTCATAATTAATAAAAATAGCAAAAAGACTTTAAAAAATCTAATTTTCTTGATTTTCACTTTAAATATTTTTCTTAACTCAAAAACATTTTTTATTTTAATTTTTACATTAAAAAAGTATTTTTAAATCATTTAAATGTTTTATTTAATTAATTAATTGATTTTAATTAATTAAAAATACATCTAGGTTTCTAAAAATCACCAAACAATTCATGATGCATTCTCATACATTTAGAAACATTTAAAAACTCATCACACAAATTTCTTTTTAGGTTTGATCACATTTTCACAATTAACTTTGAATTAGGGTTCATAAATTTCACATTTTTTAACCCTAACTTGAAAAATTCACTTCTGATCAACCATGATGAGTTTGAACTTGATTATTTTTGCATTATTTCACACATTGCATCTAGTATCTAGGTTATTTATCTCATAATTTTGCATTGCATTTTCAAATTGATTTGCATTTTTCCTTTAGAATCACCCAAAAACCCTAGTTAACTTAGGAAATTCATAACTCCCTTTAGGTTTAGCTTCTGACCTTCATCTTTGGGTAGTGATATTGCATATGTTTAGGGTTCATTTACAATTTTGTATCTTGATGTATGCTTCTGTTTTGGTCATATGCATCTCATACTTTCATAAAACCCTAATTTCTCATGTTCATTTGCATTCATCTTTGCATATCTCAATCATATGAACTTGCCATGACATTTCAAGCATTTGTATGACATCTTAGACATCTTAAGACATTCTTGAACATTGATTGACCATTTCTTCATTCATTTGGTATGCTTTGCATTCATTACATCCCATGTGTATCAATGTGTTTTCAAGCTTCTTACATGCTTCCTTTGCATCTCATCCTTTGTATGAACATTCATAAGCATAATGTATGACTTTGCATCATTCCATAACACATTTACATTGCATATTCACTTCTGGGTTTGGTAATTTCACTTCCATTTTGCTTTATTTCCTTTTTCTTTATGTCTTATGCATCTCATACTAACATTTCAGGAGCTTATGGTAAGTTGATTGGGATGTGGATTTGCCTTCACATCCCACCTCTTATCATCTTCTCATTTGCATATTTCTATGTCTTTGAAGTGAACTTGCTTCACTTATGTTCTCTCCTTGCTCCTTTCTTTCTTTCTTTTAGGTTACTTATCTTCTTCAGGAAGTAAGTAACCTATTCATCCTTCTCATCTATTTTCATCTGTTTCTCTTCCTTGGCGGCCTCCTGAAGATCTCTCTTTAAGCCTCAAAAACAATAAGATATCAAAGCATGATAATTTTTAGGGTTGTATATATTCCCCCATAGTTTTTTACCTTTGAGTCTCTTTGAGTCTCTCTTCTCATCTCATAATCAGAGGCTAAACACTTAAAGCTTTAGGACTTTGAATTAGGGTTATGCCTGCATCCTTATCTTAGGATGGAGTGTATAACTTTTATCCTTAGTATTAAACCTTTAGTTTGTTTACACCTCTTAATCAAAACACCTAATAATGATCAAGACTTAAGCTTGTAACTTGGGCCTTACATTAGGGTTCCATCTCTTCCTTTTGGTTAAGAGGGACTAACCCTAGTGTTTAATGGACAAGTCCCCCTCAAGATAAGTCTTACAAACATAAAACTCACTTCTTAATCTCATCCTTTAATTAAAAACCATTTAATAAAGGCTTGTTATATAATGAATTTAATCCCTAACCATGGATTAAGTTGAGGTATCTTCCTCAGCTTAAGTGTTCTCATCTATTATCCTTCTCTTAGGATGGTGTAATGAGTTCACTAATCCCTGATTAGAGATTAAACTCACTACTTAACACAAAACAAAAATCCAAAAACACTTAATAATTACCAAGTAGGTTAATGATCTTAATCCTACATCATCATGGTAATTATGTTGAGATGCTTATCTCATACTTAAGTAGACTCATTATCCCTAAGCAGGGAGAATATAATGAGTTTATAACCCTTGATTTAGGCTTAAGCTCATTATCCTATGCAAAACACCAAAAACAATAAAAAAACTGAAAACACAAAAACCAACAATAACGTCTCCTTCGGGATTCTTTTCTCATCACATTCATTCATAAATGAGAACTTGCTTCTCCCGTCTAATGCAAGACAGTTAGCACTCGAGCCAGACGAGTCACACACTTGAGCATAGACAAGCAAGCAGTTCACAGTCAAATCATCCAGTCTCTTTGAGTCGAACTACGGTGTTCTAACTTCCTCATTGAACGAGAGGATACGTAGGCATAACTTAACAGTTATTGAACAAAAGTCTCTTTGTCATCCCCCTCTTTCAGATTTCTTTTCTAAGCCTCATTCTTGAGCACTCACTCTCTTTTGCACTGACACACTGTACTTTCTCCCTAACTTTTACACACAGTCAGCACATACACTACCCTTTTTTAAACACAATCAAGTAAGCGTGGATCCCGTCGAGTACGACGGACGATCTAGGTGCTAATACCTTCCCAGGTCGTAACCAACCCCCTTTCTCAGTTTCTTTGGTTCGCAACCGTATTATCCATACCCTTCTAGGTTTATGCAACATTACCTTTCATTCGGGATAAAAATGCCTAGCTGGCGACTTTATTCAACCTCCAACATCGCTGACGGTTCGCGTTTGCACCGGGATGTAAAATCTTTGGGAGCGACAGCTTGTCGACTCTGCCAGGGATCCTTTGCAACCAGGGTTTCTGGTTCTCTTGTGGGTTTCTCCTAGCGCTTGTTTGTTTGTGTTTACTGGGGGTGTTATGTGCTATGTGTGCTTTTGTTTTTGCTTTATTTATTACTTTCTGTACATCTTTATTTACTTCATTTACTTTATCGCTCTCATTTATTTATTTCTGCATTTCATTTTATTATCATATCATGTGCTGGTTTGCTTTGGTGGGAGGGGTATTCCAGTGAGAAAGGTCCAACACAAAGTCCTGAGTGACAGGCATAGGATTAGAGTGGCTTCATATTCTTTCCCATTCCATTTCGGTCTGGTGCGGAAATATGAAACACGATTCAAACATGGGTTTCTTCTTGAGAACTCTGTGCTACGGATTTCCTGTAGTGCTAGGGCTATCTGGGAAGCCTGCTAAGTCTAGATGACCTTTTTAGATGACCTTCAGCATCTGAGGTGAATTAGAGGAGGATCCTTTATGATTAGGGTAAACATTGTACCTCCGGGTTAGAAGTGTTTACACTTCTCATAATAGATCTGAACCTGAGGATCCTTGTTCTAGAACAATACCTGTGAGTGGGTGGGGTTGTTTACAGGTTTGCAGGAACCCTTGGCCTCAACATACCCTGTTACTGGAACTTTGTTAAGGTTATACTGATTTTGGACTGATTCTATGAAACCCTGGACTTGTGACTCTTTATTTGAGTCCCCCACCTGGTTACTGGTTCTCAGACCTTCATCCGGAATTTTGAACACTCATGGACCCTATTAAAAGCAACTGATAATCCAGCACCTGATCACAAACCCTTGCATATCATAAGCATACATCATATTGCATTATTTTAACATTACGTCTATTTGTTTTACAGGGTATCCACATCTTCTTTGGTTTGGTTTTGACCGTTCTTCTGCATCAGCTATCTGCATCAGTTATCTTCTTCAGTTATCTTCATCAGCACCCATTGTCAGTATGGATTCAACCAGAAAGAGCAACATCACATACCATTTCTTTGAGTACCCTCTGACAGGCATCAGGAAGATTCAGACACTCATCACTCCTGATCATGTCCCCTTATTCAGAGAACATTATGGTGGTATCCTGGACATGATCATGGACTTGGATGCATCATAGAGGAGCATGATTCACACTTGCCTTCAGTTCTATGACCCTCCTCTCCGTTGCTTCACTTTCCCAGATTTTCAGATAGGTCCTTTATTGGAAGAGTTTTCCATGTTGTTGGGTGTCCCTATCAGAAGAGGAATTCCTTTCAACCCTGAGATGACTGCTCCTAAGAATGAAGACATAACTAAGGCTCTACATCTGGAAGCAACTATCATTGATGAGCACATGAACACCAAGGCTGGAATCCCAGGCCTCCATCTGGACTTCTTAATCACTCAGGCTACCAGTCATGCTACAACAGGAAATTGGGAATCTGTGTGTGCTCTCCTGGATCTCAGTATATATGGTATCATCTTATTTGTAGACGAGCCTAAGTTTATAAGCAAGAATGCCATCCACATATTTATGCTCAAGAATCCAGTTCCTACCTTGTTGGGAGATTTCTATTACTCGGTGCATCAGAGGAATGAGAAGCAGAGAGGGAGACTGGTCAAATGTTGTGCACCTCTTTTCTACTGTTGGTTATTGAGACATATGCCGAAGACGGAAGCTTTTAAATCCACATCAGTAAAGGAATTGGGCTAAGAGGATGATTGCCCTTACTTCAGAAGCATCAGGTGGTGTACTCAGAACATCAAGGGCAGAGACATAATTACAAGCTGTGGACAATATCCTAATGTACCTCTTATTGGAGTAAAGGGTTTCATCAATTACAATCCTTTTCTTTTCAAAAGACAGTTGGGGTATGCCCTGGTACACCCACCTCGAGAGCAGGACTTAGCAGAGTCCCTTTACTGTGCTGTTCAGAATAATCATGCCACCGTCCGACAAGTAGCCTGGGCATGGGATAACATACAGACTAAGGGGACTGCCATTTTAGGGAAGTGTAACAACATAGCTTCAGCTCAGTACATTGAATGGTCTCGCATCAGAGGACATATCACTCACATGCCATTCACCCTGGAGGATGTACCAGGTCCATCAGCATGAGAGCCTGTAGCTACAGTGAGCCTAGAGGAATTTGAGAAGTTGAAAGAAAGGAATGCCCAGCTTTCTGAAGCTTTGAAGAAGACCCTTTGGGAAAGGAATGATGGTCGTCTGGAAAATAAAAGGTTAGAGAAGTTCCGTATCGAGCATGTGACCAAGATAAAAAAGACAAAGGAATTCATTAGAAAAGCCCAAGCAGGGGAGTTGGTATTGAAGAATGCTTGCAAAGAAGCCAGGATTCAGAAATCCAGAGCTGAGCACTACCTAGAAGAAAGCCAGGCTAGATGGATCAGGATCACTGAAGCTCGTCTTCAAGAAGATTAGAAGACACATGCTAAGATAGAGCAGCTGGAAGCCAATGAGAAGAAGAGTCAAGAAGCACTGTTAGCAGCACAGAAGGAAATCTCCGAGCTGAAACTCCGAGCGGGGTTGAAGAGATCAAAAGACCAAGACAAGTATCAGAAGTTGACAAGTGCCATCGTAACTAGGAACCTTCTTATCAGGACCATCACAGAACATCCAGTTGGACCAGTGACTGATGCTCTCCTGAAAGAAGTCAAGGATGATGACTTTGGGCTGGATGTTTGATTTCTCTTTTGGTTGTACTTTTATTTTGGTTGTACTTTAATTCACCATGGTGATTTTGATTGTTGTATTTCTTGACTTGATTGTATTTTGACCCACCATGGGAACTTGTTGTAATCATAAACTATGTATTCTGACATTTGTAATGTATGGTTTATGTATTACTTGGATTTTCTGATGGGCTTTGATTACTTCAACATCTTCATCATTCTCAGAGGTCTGGAAGGTCAAAACCAAATAACCAAACCAGGATACCCTCTGAAGACAAATAGACATATTGCATTGCATGCTAATCATTTGTTTTGCATGAGTTTTGTTGTTGTTTTCTCACTTTGCTGCTTGTTTCAGGAAATATTGCTCGCAGAAGAGTCTTTCCCGTCAACCGCATCCACCGGTATCCAAGTAGAAACAACCTTCCGAGCTTAGAGATGGATCAACTTCAGCAAGAATTGACAGATGTAAGGACCCAGATGACTGATGTGAGGACAGAGGTGAGGACTCAGATGAATCAGTTCATGGTTGTGATGACTGGGCTAGCACAGACCCAGGAAAGATTGAGGGAGTTAGTCGAGCGGAAAACTCCAGAAGATAACTATGCTGGTACTAGAGGAACAAGTAACAACGCGCGCGATTAGCCGCAAGCAAACCCACCAGAATTTGGACCCCACATCAACCCTGAGGTCAATGTCATTGGAAATACCCAAAGAAACACTAGAGATCGTGTTCTGCAAGAAGACCCCCAGGATGAACAGTTTATAGTATTGGGTGCCGAGGCTGATGAAGTTTATGATCATCGTTTGGACGAAATATCTGAGAAGCTGAGATCTCTGGAATCCCAGAACTCTTTGGGGTTTGATGTGATGGGTATGGGCCTAGTTGAAGGAGTAAGGATTCCTCACAAGTTTAAACCTCCTTGCTTTGAGAAGTATAATGGTACCTCCTATCCTCGTACCCATCTTCAATCCTTTCTGGGAAGATTGAAAGCTTATACCATGGATGAAAAGCTATGGATGTTTTACTTTGAAGATAGCTTGACCGGGGCATCCAGGGAGTGGTATTTTCACCTATCCAGAGCTACAGTCAAAAACTAGAAGGACTTAGCCGAGGCCTTTATACGCCAATATTAGTACAACCTGGATATGGCTCCCAATAGGACCCTCCTGATGGGTATGTCTCAATCTTCAAGGGAGAGCTTCTGTGAATATGCCCAAAGGTGTAGACAACTTGCTGCTGCTGTCCAGCCTCCGATGTCAGATAGAGAGATGGCTGACATGTTTATGAATACATTGCAAGGTACCTACATTGACCGACTTGCCGCTTTCTCTTTTACCAGTTTTGCTGATGTGGTTATAGCTGGAGAAAGAATTGAAAGTCTTTTGAAGATGGGGAAAATTCTGACAATGATGCTAGTTCCAGCAATGCCAGGAAACCTTTCTCTGGACCTAGGAGAACTGGTGAGACTAACTCAGTTCATATGGGCAAAGGTAGGCCCCAGTACATGCAAAGATCAGTAGCTGCTGTCACCATTCCTACTCCAGCACCTTAGCAACAGTATCCTCAACAACATAACTTCCCTCAGCAACAACAGTTTCATCAACAACAGAGATCTTATACCAGCAACAACAATAACCAACAACAACGTCCATTCTAGCAAAGGATTAACAAATCAACAGGGTTATCGATCCCATCCCAATGCCCTATGCAACTCTACTCCCACAGTTATTGAAGCTCAACGTGATTGAATTGAGAACCTTGACTCCACCGGATCCTCTGAATCTTCCAAGGAATTATGATGTCAACACCAGATGTGCTTTCCATTCCAATGCACCTGGCCATACAACAAAGAAATGCAGGGCCTTGCACATGAAAGTCCAAGATCTGATTGATTCCAAAGCTTTGAATTTTGCACCTCCACCAAATGTCACAAAGAATCCAATACCGAATCACGGTGGACCGAGGATTAATGCTATTGAGGAAGACCAACCAGCAATTCAGATTGATGACATTGCAAACATTCAAACACCACTGGCCGAAGTGAAAGCTCAGCTATTGAAGTGCCAAGTGTTTCCAGGTTGTGAGGCCTGTTGTGAAGCTTGCAAGATTTCTGCCAATGGTTGTGAAAACTTGAGGATTGGTATCAATAGTCTTATCAGGGAAGGCATTCTACAGATCATTTCAACGGTTCCGACTTCTAAAACTTCAACGAACATCTCTCCTACAAATTCAGCAAACATCATTCCAAAGGAATCTTCTACAACAACAACAACCATCAATGAAGACATCTCCACAATCACCATTTACTATGATCCGGCAACAGTTCATGTCCCGGATTCTTCTAACAACTTTCAGCAACATCAAAATCAACATCAACAACTCCCTGCACCTGTACCATCTCCAGTCAGATATCCTGTCACCATCTTTTATGATCCTCAGACTGTCACAACTCCTTCTTCTACAACAATTAGTCCGGTCACCATCACGGTACTTGGACCAGTTCCATATGACAGCAGCAGTGCCGTGCCTTGGCATTACAGCTCAGATCTTTATTGCAACAGAAAGAAAGTCATTCTTGATTCTTCAACTTCCACACCACAGATTGACAATGTCGTGGGAGGAGGAGGCTTCACTCAAAGCGGACGTCTCTTCGCGTCATAATTTCCCAGAGTTAATGCTGAAGCAGAAGTTGCTGCCAAAGTAAAAGGTAAGAGTGTGGTGCCTGAAGAACAAATTTCCAAGGAAACTCAGAAGACATCCTTTGATATGGATGTAGACGAGTTCATGAGAATTATCAAAAATAGTGACTACAAAGTTGTGGACCAGCTCCACTAGACACCCTCCAAGATCTCCATTCTATCTCTGCTCATGTGTTCCAAAGCTCACAGGAATGCATTGCTCAAAGTCTTGCACGCAACTTATGTACCGGAGGAGATCACAGTTAATCAGCTAGAGACAGTGGTTTCAAATTTCAGCACTAGTCATGGACTAGGTTTTACTGATGTTGATCTGACTATGGAGGGCCGTAACGACAATAAGGCTTTACATATCACCTCAGAGTGTAAGGGTGTTGTACTTTCTCATGTCTTGGTTGACACTGGGTCATCTCTCAATGTTCTTCCAAAGAAAGCCTTGGTCAAGATGGAATATGATGGTCTTACACTCCGCCCAAGTAACCTAGTTGTGAGAGCCTTTGACGGTTCTAAAAGATCGGTTCTTGGAGAAATAGAGCTGCTTGTGGTAATTGGCCCATATATTTTCAAAACTATCTTCTATGTGATGGACATTCAGCCTGCCTACAGCTGTTTGTTGGGTCGACCCTGGATTCATGCCGCTGGCGCCGTAGCATCGACCCTTCACCAGAAGTTAAAATATGAGTGGAAGGGCCAAATTATCACCATTTGTGGAGAGGAGGACATCTTCGTCAGTCATCTGGCCACCTAAAAATACATTGAGATGGATAGGGAGATCCATGAAACAATGAGTCAGAGTTTTGAAGCTCTCAATGTCAATGAAGCAACAACTGAAGTGTCTGGTACTTCAATTGCTTCGTACAAACAAGCTCGGAAGGTTGTGGAAGAAGGGAATGCCCAAGGCTGGGGCAAGCTGCTGAAGGTTCAGATGAAAGAAGACAAATTCGGTTTGGGTTATAGACCATCCCGACAAGCTCAAAAGGAGGCTGCTGGAGGATCAAAGTTCATAAGTGGGGGAATGCTGACCCCTGATGCTGTCAACAATGTGGAAGACGAGGCTGAAAGCGACTTCAACCTGGAAAGCTGGATTCGTCCAAGAGTCCCAGGCCAACAAGTCCTCAACTGGTCATCCCAGGAAATTATAAGGATTACTGTTGCAGAGTAATTATTATTTCCTGTTTAAGCATGCATCAAGTCCTGCATCTTGCCCAAGGTGTCAGGACTCATTTTGTAATAGGGCCATATATGTATTTTGTGCAAATGGAATATTAATGAACAATGGACATCTTTTGCAAACAATCTTTTCACTCACTGTCTTTTCATTTTGTTTTCGAACAAAACAATAAATGGCAATGTTTTTCTTAATAAACTTCATTTTTCTAAATAAGATAAAATCAATCACTAAAATGAACAAATCTCAACCATTACAGAGATAGCCCTACAGATTGCACCGACAACGACACTGCTATAACCTTGTATGACTTCGACAATCCGATTAATCAAGCAGATGAAGGGGTTGATGAAGACTACGATTTTCCTGAAGAGTTGGCCAGGTTATTGAGACAAGAGGAAAAGGTGATTGCTCCTCATCAGGAGGAGGTTGAGACTATCAATCTGGGTACCGAGGAAGATGTGAAAGAGGTGAAGATTAGGGCCAGTCTGCAGGCTTCAGTGAAAGAACAACTCATCAGTATGCTTCGAGAATATGTCGACATCTTCGCTTGGTCTTATCAAGATATGTCGGGTCTGGATACAGATATTGTCATGCACAGACTGCCATTGAAGGAAGATTGTCCGCCAGTTAAACAGAAGTTGCGCCGTACTCGCCCAGATATGGCCATGAAAATTAAAGAAGAAGCATAAAAGCAGTGGGACGCAGATTTTCTTGCTGTAACTAGTTACCCGCCGTGGGTTTCAAACATTGTACCCGTTCCTAAGAAGGATGGCAAGGTGCATATGTGTGTTGATTAAAGGGATCTGAACAGAGCCAGCCCGAAAGATGACTTCCCTTTACCTCACATTGATGTTTTGGTGGATAACACAGCTCAGTTCTCGGTATTGTCTTTTATGGATGGATTTTCTGGATACAATCAGATTAAGATGTCACCTGAAGACATGGAGGAGACAACCTTCATCACACCCTGGGGCACGTTCTGTTACAAGGTAATGCCGTTCGGTTTGAAGAACGCAGGTGCAACGTATCAACGGGCTATGGTAACATTATTCCACGATATGATCCATAAAGAAATCGAATGCTATGTGGATGATATGATTGCCAAGTCCCTTACAGAGGAAGATCATCTGGTGAATCTGCTGAAATTGTTCAAGCGTCTGAGAAAGTATCAGTTAAGGTTGAACCCCAACAAATGCATATTCGGGGTACGTTATGGTAAGCTACTGGGTTTTATTGTAAGTGAAAAAGGAATTGAGGTTGATCCCGATAAAGTCAAAGTAATTCAGGAAATGCCTGCACCTAGGACTGAGAAAGAAGTTCGAGGGTTCTTAGGTAGATTGAACTACATCTCAAGGTTCATATCTCATCTCACTGCGATCTGCGAACCCTTGTTCAAGCTATTAAGAAAAGAGAAAACAGTCAGGTGGAATGATGATTGTCAGAAAGCTTTTGACAAGATCAAAGAATATCTGCAAGAACCTCCAATTCTCATGCCTCCAGTCGAAGGAAGACCTCTAATCATGTACCTGACAATATTAGAAGAGTCGATAGTGTGTGTGTTGGGCCAACATGACGAGTCTGGTCGAAAAGAGTATGCAATATACTACCTAAGCAAAAAGTTTACCGACTGTGAACAACGTTATTCACTGTTCGAGAAAACTTGCTGTGCTTTAGCGTGGGCTGCTCGCCAACTAAGACAGTATATGTTGACTCATACTACCTTATTGATCTCAAAGATGGATCCAGTCAAGTACATATTTGAGAAGCCAGCACTTACCGGAAGGGTTGCAAGATGGAAAATGATTCTAACAGAATATGACATTCACTACACCTCTCAGAAAGCCATCAAGGGCAGTGTATTGTCTGACAATCTGGCTGAGCAACCCATTGATGATTACTAGCCTATGAGATTTGACTTCCCTGATGAAGAGATCATGTTCTTAAAAGCAAAAGATTGTGAATATCCTATTCACACTGAAGGGCCTGACCCAGAAGAAGCATGGACTATGATGTTTGACGGGGCAGTTAATTGCAACGGTCGTGGGGTTGGTGCAGTGCTTATTACACCTAAAGGGGTTCATATGCCTTTCTCAGCAAGGCTCACTTTTGCCCGCACTAAAAATGAAGCAGAATACGAAGCTTGTATCATGGGTTTTGAGGAAGCCATTGACCTCAGGATCAAAACCTTGAATGTATTCGGAGATTCAGCTTTGGTAATCAACCAGACCAACGGTAAGTGGTACACTCATCAGGAGCATCTGATTCCCTACCGTGACTATACAAGGAGATTGTTGACCTTCTTCACAACAGTTAAGCTTGAATACATCCCTCGAGATGAGAATCAGTTTGCAGACGCTTTGGCTACCATTTCATCCATGATCAAAGTACAAGTCGCCAATTATGTACCTCGGATTTTGGTATCCAGACTGGACAGACCGGCATATGTATTCTCTGTGGACACTATCACTGATAACAAGCCTTGGTACCATGACATCAAATGTTTCTTGGAAGCTCAAACATACCCACCTAGGGCATCGTCAAACGATAATAAGACATTAAGAAGGCTAGCCGACAGTTTCTTCCTCAATACTATGGTTCTTTGTACAAGCGAAACTTTGACATGGTATTGCTCAGGTGTGTTGACAAGAAAGAAGCAGACCTACTGATGCACGAAGTACATGAAGGTTCTTTCGGTACCCATGCCGGAGGACATGCAATGGCAAAGAAGTTATTAAGATCGGGTTAATATTGGATCACAATTGATGCAGATTGTTGTGCCTATGCCAGGAAATGCCACAAATGCCAGATCTACGCGAACAAAGTGCATGTGCCTCCGAATCCTTTGAATGTAATGTCTTCACCTTGGCCTTTCTCCATGTGGGGCATTGATATGATTGGAAAGATTGAACCGACTGCTTCAAATGGTCACAGATTCATCCTGGTAGCCATTGATTACTTCACTAAATGGGTTGAAGCAGCTTCGTATGCAAATGTCACCAGACAAGTGGTAGCTCGATTTCTGAAAAGGGACATCATTTGTCGATATGGAGTTCCCGAGCGAATCATTATTGATAATGGTTCCAATTTGAACAACAAGATGATGGCAAAACTTTGTCAGGACTTCAAAATTCAACATCACAACTCTTCTCCTTACAGGCCAAAGATGAATGACGCTGTTGAGGCAGCTAACAAGAATATTAAGAAGATTGTGCAAAAGATGGTAGTCACCTACAAAGACTGGCACAAAATGCTACTATTTGCCTTGCATGGGTACCGAACCTCTATCAAAACATCAACTGGGGCAACACCTTATCAGCTTGTGTATGGTATGGAAGTTGTCTTGCCTGTTGAAGTTGAACTACCCTCCTTACAGGTAATGATGAATGTGAAACTGGACGAAGCAGAATGGGTCCGATCTCGATATAATCAACTGAGCCTAATTGAAGAGAAGAGATTAACAGCTATTTGTCATGGGCAGTTATATCAGAAGCGAATGAAGAAAGCCTTCAATCAGAAAGTCAGACCTCGGGAATACCAAGTGGGAAAGCTTGTTCTGAAAAGACTTCTTCCTCCTCATACAGACCACATGGGCAAATGGACGCCAAACTACGAAGGCCCATTCATAGTAAAAAAAAGTTTTCTCTGGTGGGGCACTGATGCTCACTACTATGGATGGTGAGGATTTCTTATCTCCTGTGAATTCAGATGCAGTTAAAAAATACTTCGCATAAATGACCCGCTGGACATAAAAACAGAATGTAAGTCCAGGAAAAAATAGGGCATCCCGGTGAGTCAAAAACAGAATAAAAGACTCGGGAAAAAATGAGGGAAAATTAAAGAAAATGTGTACACCCGCTGAGTTGAAAAGCCACATCGGACAGCTCAGGCAAAAATGGGTATCCCGGTGGATTGAAAACCCGAAAGGGCGATCCACGCAAAATTAGGGAAAAAGCGAACAACTACATTCTGAATTCGTCTGTATCACTCACAACGTGGAAAGCTTCGAAAGGATAAAGCATCGGTCAAAATCAACCTTCTTCAGAAAGCAAGATAAGAAGAACGTCAAGGTCATACAGGTCATAGCAAAGGAAGCTCACTGGAGCGTCAATTTCAACATTGCCAACACTTTTATTTTCTCAATTTACAGCAATCTCCTCCTTTCAGGGATTCGCTTCTTCACTGTACTTTCCTATTCAGGGCACCCAAATCAATAAAATTAGAATATTCAGTCACACTTTGTTTTGTACATTTTTGTTTCGTTTGCAAAATGTCCAAAGTTCGTAATACAACACTTGCATGAAAACATACAAGCCACTTTTAATAAATGCTTGCAGGAAATATGCACTCTTGGGCAAATCTAACTCCTATGACGAAATCCGGTTGAGGATACCTCGGGACACTTGTACTTTTCCTTTATTTAACAGGTTGTAGGTACTCAAGGCAGACGATCTCTCACAGCATGGGGCATATCAGGAATTATATCCCCAACCAAGTCAGCAACCACCTCATCAGCAGGGTTACTTGACGAGAGTTTTCCCCCACGAAGCTGTCATCCCCTCAGAGGATCCTTCGAGAAACTCATTAAATCCCCAGCGCATCGCTTGGGCGGTGAAATTACAACAGATTACTTCCCAGAAGTTCTCTTCTCCCCAAGCAGGATCTCCCGAGCAATGCCTGAACTGCTTTCCCCATTGGAGTTGTCAAAGCTTCCTCATCCCCAGCGTGAGTCTCTTCAACAAAAGCTTCCCCAGCCGGGACCCCCACAGATTTCTTCCCCCAGAGCGCCACAGAGTTCCCCAAGGAGATCATTCGGTGATCCTCTCTCCCCACAGATCGGCCAATGATCTCTTTCCCCGGCGGAGTTCTCCCTCCAGACAGATCGCCCAAAGATCTTTCTCCCCGCAGGATCCGGATCTCGGATCGGTTCACTCATTTTGCATAATCATAGCATTCACATCATTTTCCCCAAACTAAGCATAGCATCCCGTCTAATACGGAGCATTACGGAAAAAATCAAACATTTGCATGATCATAAGCCAGGTTCGAGCCAGTCACCTGCAAATACCATCATCACTTCACCAGCAATATAAAAAACGTATCCTCGCAGACAAAAGCCAGGATACTTTTTGCACTCTCAGTACAAATGCTTGTTCATACTAGTACATATTCTTCCCCAGCAAATCAAACACTCGTCCGTGTCCCTTGCTCAATCTTTTTGACACTCGTCCGTGTCTTGCACATATTTCCCCAGCAGGTTAAATACTTGTACATACCTATACGCAATCCTCTGATACTCGTCCGTATCTTGTATACATCACCTCCCCGGCAGATCAACACTCGTTTGTGTTCCTTGCTTAACCGATTGATACTCATCCGTATCATCATCCTCAAACACGTGTCAACGTTTGTTTCTATTGATACTCGTCGGTATCGTGGTCCAAAGGATGATCGTCCGCATCTTTAGTCTATACACACTGTCAAACACTTATACCTTTTATTTCAAAAGCGTAAGCACTCGTCCGTGTTTACCATTCCCCAGAAGTCACCAACAAAACAATCTCTTTTTATCCGACATTCGTCCTATGTCATGATATTTTCGGCAGCCGTCCCCTGCCAGGTGATCGTCCTTCACCTTTTGATGATCGTCCTTCATCATTTCATCCGATGGCCGTCCCCATCGTTGATCCTCTTATCCGGCATTCATCCTATGTCGTGATACTTTCAACAGCCGTCCCCTGCCAGGTGATCATCCTTCACCTTTGGATGACCGTCCCTTATCCTATCCCCACTGGAATCCCCATTGTTAGAACTTTCTATCCGGCATTCGTCCTATGTTGCGATATCTTCAGAGCAGCCGTCCCCTACCAGGTGATCGTCGTTCACCTTTTGATGACCGTCCCTCATCATTTATCCGATGGCCGTCCCCATCGTTGATCTTTGTTATCTGGCATTCGTCCTATGTCACGATAACCCCCAAGAGCAGCCGTACCCTGCTAGGTGATCGTCCTTCACCTCTTGATGATCGTCCTTCATCATGCTTATCTGATGGCCGTCCCCATCGTTGATCTTTTCTATCCGGTATTCGTCCTATGTCGTGATATTTTCAGCAGTCGTCCCCTGCTAGGTGATCGTCCTTCACCTTTTGATGACCGTCCCTCATCATTATTTCATTTATTCTTTTACCCGATGGTCGTCCCCGTCGCAGTTTATTTCCCCTTAAACCTGATGTCCGTCCCCGTCAGCGCTTTTCTTATTTCTTTAATCCCCACAGAATTTTATTTCTTTACCCGATGGCCGTCCCTGTCGTGGTCTCTTTATTTCCCAGTATGATGGTCGTCCCCGTCATTGCTCTACTTACCGTTTTATCCCCAGCAGTCTTCCTCTGCTCGATGGTTATCCTCAATCGCTTTCATTTGATACTCATACTACACTATCTGTTACAATTTATATTCCTTTTCTTCTTCTCCCCATCGAGTGCAAATTTCGGAATATCTTGGTATTCAACCACAAATTATCTTGTTTGTCTGTTAAGCCAGGTGCTTACACCCTGCACAGCTAACTCATGCTTGAATAGGGGCAGCTGTAAACACCCCAAATTTTCCCTCACTTTTTCTCACACCATGGCTTATGATCTTTCATTTTAGCATTGCATAAGCATATCATCTTACATTGCATATTTGTTTCATCTGCATAACTGCATCTAGGGTTTGTGATATGAGAAATCCAAGAAGAGATCTGAGCCATCTCAAAGTCCTTGAAGCTTGTCAAGAGGGTCCATGTGTTTTCCATGATGGTTTTATGCTCTCCAAAGTTCATTAAAGTCAAAATGTCACAAAGGATTGCACAGAGGTCCAGGCAGACTGAAGATTTCCTGCACAGATGACCTAAAATTAAGGTTTTGGGTTTGAGGCCCTTAATCCCAAATTTATTGGTCATTCTTGATTCTAATGGTCTTAATATTTGATGAAGAAATTCATTATGGAAGTCATCTGATCAACTAGTAACTTATTGTGCAAGAAAAGTCAGAATCAGGGCATCTGAGGTCACCACCATTAGAACCAAAGTGCCATCTTCATCATTTTGAGGTTCTATGATCTTTATTTGATCTTATAAGTGGTTAGAAGTTCACAAGATTGAAGAATTTCAAGCCATTTGCAAACTTTCCATTTTTGGACATGACTTGTAATGGAAACTTTCCATTTTGGGAAAGATTTTCAACCTCCTCTTTCTTGATCAAAAATGTTTCAAATGAAAAATCCTTAAACATAAAAGTTGTAGATTGGATCTTCCCATTTTCAAAAAGTACAAGAACTACTCTTGATTCATCCTAGAACTCAAGATATGATGTTTCAAAGTTGGAAAAAATCTTGTAATTTTCAAGTATGTGCCAAAGAGGGATTTTTGCAAAATCAAGTTTCAAGACTTCTAATGACCTCTAATCCACATCTAAGATTAATTACATGATAACACAACATTGCTTGACCAAAATTATGCCTTGGATTACAAGTTTCCATGGATGAATTTTCACAAAATTTTCAAAGAGGGAAAATGCAAAACATGTGATAACTCTTGCATCAAGTGGTACAGATCCTCAAATCTCATCCAAGGCCCCTCCTTGAAGCTGGCTGAGGCAAGACACCCCTTCAAACCAGCTCTGACTCGTGCCATGCTTATGGTACCACAACTTTTTACTTTTTGCAAAATCACCCATACCAATCACATTATGCCACCACCAACTTTCTGACCAATCAAGACCTCTTATGCAAACCCTAAGGAACTCATTACACACATCACACAAGCCTGAAACCTCTCAACACTCAGATTGCACAAAAATTCTCAAAACCTTCAAGTCTTCGATTCTCACTGCACAAGCCACTAAAACTCAAAATTTCTTCCACCAATCATCTCAAAATCAATCATAGAACACAAACCAACCATTGCAATGGCCTGAAACACTCCACAACACAAACACGATTTCTGAGTTATCAGAACCAAACATCTAAAACCAGCCATCACAAACTTGTTCTAAGCCTTTCAGAAGCACAAGGGGGATCATTTGAGTGGTTTTGCACAAGAGAGGAGGTCAGAAAGCTCCAAACTGAAAAGCTTCAACTCAGGTAATCATCAAGAACATTTTTTCCAGAACTCTCCTTTTAAGTTATAGAATGAATCTAAATGCTCTCCTGATCATGCTGATGTGTTTAGTTTTCAAAATAGTTGAGAAATGAGGATGTATTTAACTTCTGAAAATTTTGCACATTTTTCCGTTTTGCTTCGATTCATGAGTTTGATGAAACATAAATGTTTTTGGTGGCCAGATTCTTGTTCTATGATGTTTAATGAGTGATTCTGGAGATTTAGGGAGCTTGGGGTGGCCTAGGGAGTGAGATGGGGTGATGAGCTAGCCGGAGAAGACGACCGGAACACTGTTCCGGTCGCCTGAAAAAGATTAGGGTTAATCCTGTATTAATTAGGCTAGTTTAAATTTAGGCCATTGGATTTTGTTTCCCGCGTGTGTGGATGGCCAGGATCCTTTCACTTAAACCCTAATCCAATTAATTAAATTAATTAAGATTAAGTAGCTAGATTTAATCCTAGCCTTAGGATCACGCGCGCAGTCAACCCTAGTTTGAATTTGGACCATGGATCTTGCTTACTTTCATTTTCTTTTGTTTTATTTTCATTTTATTTCTTTTGTTTTCTCATAATTATTAAAAATAGCAAAAAGACTTTAAAAAATCTCATTTTCTGCATTTTCACTTTAAATATTTTTCTTAACTCAAAAACATTTTTTATTTTAAGTTTTGAATTAAAAAAGTATTTTTAAATCATTTAAATGTTTTATTTAATTAATTAATTGATTTTAATTAATTAAAAATACATTTATGTTTTTAAAAATCACCAAAACATTCATGATGCATTCTCATACATTTACAAACACTTACAAACTTATCACACAAATTTCTTTTTAGGTTTGATAACATTTTCACAATTATCTTTGAATTAGGGTTCATAAATTTCACATTTTTTAACCCTAACTTGAAAAAATCACTTCTGATCAATCATGATGAGTTTGAACTTGATTCTTTTTGCATTCTTTCACACATTGCATCTAGTATCTAGATTATTTATCTCATAATTTTTCATTGCATTTACAAATTGATTTGCATTTTTCCTTTAGAATCACCCAAAAACCCTAGTTAACTTAGGAAATTCATAACTCCCTTTAGGTTTAGCTTCTGACCTTCATCTTTGGGTAGTGATCTTGCATATGTTTAGGGTTTGTTTGATTTCATTTTCAATTTTGTATCTTGATGTATGCTTCTGTTTTGGTCATATGCATCTCATACTTTCATAAAACCCTAATTTCTCATGTTCATTTTCATTCATCTTTGCATATCTCAATCATATGAACTTTCCATAACATTTCAAGCATTTGTATGACATCTTATACATGTTAAGACATGCTTGAACATTGCTTGACCATTTCTTCATTCATTTGGTATGCTTTGCATTCATTATATTCCATGTGTATCAATGTGTTTTCAAGCTTCGTACATGCTTCCTTTGCATCTCATCCTTTGTATAAACATTCATAAGCATCATGTATGACTTTGCATCATTCCATAACACATTTACATTGCATATTCACTTCTGGTTTTGGTCATTGCACTTCCATTTTGATTTATTTCCTTTTGCTTTATGTCTTATGCATCTCATACTAACATTTCAGGGGCTTATAGTAAGTTGATTGGGATGTGGATTTGCCTTCACATCCCACCTCTTATAATCTTCTCATTTGCATATTTATATGTCTTTGAAGTGAACTTGATTCACTTATGTTCTCTCCTTGCTCCTTTCTTTCTTTTAGGTTACTTATCTTCTTCAGGAAGTAAGTAACCTATTCATCCTTCTCATCTATTTTCATCTGCTTCTCTTCCTTGGTGGCCTCCTAAAGATCTCTCTTTAAGCCTCAAAAACCATAGGATATCAAAGCATGATAATTTTTAGGGTTGTATATAGTCCCCCGTAGCTTTTTACCTTTGAGTCTCTTTGAGTCTCTCTTCTCATCTCATAATCAGAGGCTAAACACTTAAAGCTTTAAGACTTTGAATTAGGGTTATGCCTGCATCCTTATCTTAGGATGGAGTGTATAACTTTAATCCTTAGTATTAAACCTTTAATTTGCTTACACCTCTTAATCAAAACACCTAATAATGATCAAGACTTAAGCTTGTAACTTGGGCCTTACATTAGGGTTCCATCTCTTCCTTTTGGTTAAAAGGGACTAACCCTAGTGTTTAATGGACAAGTCCCCCTCAAGATAAGTCTTACAAACATAAAACTCACTTCTTAATCTCATCCTTTAAATAAAAACCATTTAATAAAGGCTTGTTATATAATGAATTTAATCCCTAACCATGGATTAAGTTGAGGTATCTTCCTCAGCTTAAGTGTTCTCATCTATTATCCTTCTCTTAGGATCGTGTAATGAGTTCACTAATCCCTGATTAGAGATTAAACTCATTACTTAACACAAAACAAAAATCCAAAAACACTTAACAATTACCAAGTAGGTTAATGATCTTAATCCTACATCATCATGATAATTAAGTTGAGATGCTTATCTCATACTTAAGTAGGCTCATTATCCCTAATCAGGGAGGATATAATGAGTTTATAACCCTTGATTTAGGCTTAAGCTCATTATCCTATGCAAAACACCAAAAACAATAAAAAAACTGAAAACACAAAAACAAACAATAACGTCTCCTCCGGGATTCTTTTCTCATCACACTCATTCATAAACGAGAACTTGCTTCTCCCGTCTAATGCAAGACAGTTAGCACTCGAGCCAGACGAGTCACACACTTAAGCATAGACAAGCAAGTAGTTCACAGTCAAATCATCCAGTCTCTTTGAGTCGAACTACGGTGTTCTGACTTCCTTATTGCACGAGAGGATACGTAGGCATAACTTAATAGTTATCGAACAAAAGTCTCTTTGTCATCCCCCTCTTTTAGCTTTCTTTTTTAAGCCTCATTCTTGAGCACTCAATCTCTTTTGCACTGACACACTATACTTTCTCCCTAGCTTTTACACACAGTCAGCACATACACTACCTTTTTTTAAACACAATTAAGTAAGCGTGGATCCTGTCGAGTACGACGGACGATCTGGGTGCTAATACCTTCCCAGGTCGTAACCAACTCCCTTTCTCAGTTTCATTGGTTCGCAATCGTCTTATCCATACCCTTCCAGGTTTATGCAACATTACCTTTCCTTTGGGATAAAAATGCCTAGTTGGCGACTCTATTCAACCTCCAACCGTCGATGGTTCGCGTTTGCACCGAGATGTAAAATCTTTGGGAGTGACAGGAACCAAACAGAACTTCGCCTCGGTCGAGCACCCTCAGACTAACGGGCAAGCGAAAGCTGCGAACAGGGTAATCTTAAGAGGTCTTAAACGAAGGTTGGACGAGCACAAAAAACGCTGGGTCAAAGAACTGCACATCGTCCTTTGGGCGTACATGACCAAACCTCCCTCTACAACCGGGGAATCCCAATTCCGGCTGTCATACGGAACTGAAGCGGTCATCCCCATAGAGATACACATACCGTCTAGGCAAACAGAATCACCTATGGACCAAGACACCAACTCTGAAACGTTGAGAGAAGAGCTCGACCTAGTCGAAGAAATTCGATCGGAAGCTGCTCTTCGAGAAGCTACACTTAAATAAAAGATAGAAGCTCGACATGATACCAAGGTTATTAAGCGAACATTCAAAGTAGAAAGTCTTGTCTTGAGGAGAAATCACAAAGAATCTCGAGAAGGGAAGCTGGCACCAAATTGGGAGGGCCCATATCGCGTCCGAGCAAAGACCGAAAACGGAGCCTATTACTTAGAAAATATTCAAGGGGAAGAGCTTGCTCGGTCGTGGAACGCCGAGAAACTCAAACAATACTACAACTAGTATAAAGGTCGCCCTGCTCAACTCCCAAACGAGGAGCAGATCGCCCGACCACACCTGCATGCCCAGGTACAAACATTGCAACCCAAAACGTTAATCAACAGAACCCCCTCACGAAGAGGAAGGTAACTGTCGCACGAACGGATACTCAAACGAGTCCGACGTTGCCTAAGTACCCCGACCAAGCAGAACCCCATCTCGCGATGGGACGTTCAAGCCACGAAATCCGAGCCATGATCTTGACCCGCATACCGACCCGGAGCCACCTGGACTTTTGATCGGTTCCCTTAACCGACAGATCACACTTTCTAACGAGCATTTACCCCCTGTTCGACCAATATATCATATTTCGTATGCCAGAAGAGCATACAATACTTAACGAAATCATACTTTTAAAATAAAAGTCCTCCGACGGACGAGAAATTATATATAGGAACAAAAACACTGCAAAAATAACAAAATGACCGCCAGGCCGAGAACATTCATTGAGAAATTGCGACCTCAAAGGGCCGACTTGTTCGAATTTACATAAAACAGGGACCAAGTCCCCGAGCAAAAAACAATAAAGTACATATATTAAGGCACGCAGGCCAAACTAATTTCCCTCCTCCTCCTGGACACCAGGCTGACCCTCAATCTGAGGTTGTTGAGCTTCGGGCTAGACTAGTTGATCGGGTTCACCGGGCTGAGAATCATCAATGATCATATAGTCAGGGACTATAATCTGACCATCCTCGACCTTGTACAAATAGCTAATCCAATCAACATCAAGATCCAAGTCCGGATGAAGAGTCTTGATCTGGTCCACGACGTTTTGAAAGCTCAGTTTGGTCGTGTCCCTCAGTTCTTCCAGATCTTGATCCAGCCGGGCAAGGAAGTGTGCCCTGCTCATCAGACCCTTAGTGTCTTCATCCTGATCCAACTTGGGAAAGAAGACATCTTTTAACTTTTTATTCTGGTCGACAACCTTCCTCTTGTCCACCTCCAACTTGGCAATCACATCAGCCCGCGCCGTCAGCTCTTTGGCCGTGGCCTCAACATCCTCAGCAGACTTCTTCATCTTCTCCTCCGAAGCAGCAGGGACTTCAAGCGACTGATTTCACGCTCCTTCCCGGAGTTTCCCTCGGCTAACATCGAGGCCATGGATAGCACCCGCATGACAACACTGTCATCCTACGCCAGGGACAACCTCCGAGCAGGACGATCCATCTGCTCGAAAAACAGAGAGTCCTCCCGTTCGACCTCCAAGGAAGTATCCTCGAAGAAATTTCACTTCACAAAACACAATGGCAACACATGTTTAGGCTTTGAAGGGGCGTTGGTCGTTAAGTCCATAACGGTTGTTCCAACTTTGTGTTTTTTGAGACTCGAACCCGAAGTCACGCCCGGGGAGCCTCGAGCAACAGGGCCCGAGCCTGAGCCGCTCGTATCGTTGCCCACCAGTCGGGTATGGACGATCCTAGCTTTCCTTTTATTTCCCTGTCTCAACTTGTCCTGGATCTTGTCCAGAGAATTCGCCATAGAGCCTGCAAAACAGAAGAAAGAGAAAGGGGTCAGGTCAGCCACGAGCATAGAATCACAAGGAAAATAAACAAAAAGCAAATCAAATACCAAACAGATCGGACACTTCCTGCCCGGTTTTACAAGCTAGGAGAGCTGTGACGTCAATCAACGGACGCTCCACAACTTCTCCCCCATCAGAAGCTAACATTACTTTCCCCTCTCCATCGAGCATCGGGTCGGAGTAAAAGAAGACACCAACTTGCGAAATTCCTTGAAGCTGGTTGTATTGTCCTCGTTCAGAGCACCCCCTATCTAAACAAAATCGCTCACGGGTCGCCCATAATGACCATAATCCCACGAGAAGGGAAACATCCAAATTCTCCTAGAGATCTGACGCCCTTGCGCATCCAGCCTAAGTACATCATTCTCGTCGGTGTCGACCCCCATAAAGCTGATCGACCTTGTAGCTTCTCAACTCATAGGCTCGATAAAAAAATAGTCGCCCTTGAACGATCGGATAGACTCCGAGTGCACCTTGAATATCTTAGCCCATTGTTTAAAAGAAATGAAACCCTTCCGGGCATTCCCTCGCCCCACCTGGCGCTGCAGAGAGAACAACCGGAAAAAGAGAGGAAGAGTAGCCCTCGCCCCCAGATGCGTGCACGTCAACTCGAATCCCCTCATAAAGGCATGCGAGTTGGGATGCAGCTGCGAGGGCGCTACTCCCAGGTGACCAAGCACTAAGCAGACCAAGTCGCTGAACGGCAGCCTGATCCCCAAGGTTGAAATAGCATACTCGTACATTGAAAAATTTCTCCCCCTAAATCCGAGAAAATTTTGTCGTCGTCGCCCGAACATGTCACCCTCCAATGGGCAGGATTCCCCACCACGAGCAGAGGATCTCCGTGAGGCCAAGCATAAGTTGAGACTTTGTCCAACAAGTCATCAACGACCCACTCCTCGGGCGTAAGAGCCCTTTCTTCTTCTTCTGGAACCACAGGAGCGCCAACCTCTCCCCCAGACACTATCACCATATCATCTATTTCGATTGCCTCTGAGTCCCCTGAGGAGCTTTCAGGGTCAGATGGAACAGTTGCCGAGGAGCCTGAATCCTCCAACGTGCTTTCCTCCGAGGAGATGTCATAGGGATCTATGAGCGCAGTTTCACCGGAAAAGTAGAGGTAAGGTGTCAGTGAATTCGATTAAAATATCAAATCCACCCTTCCATTACCTATCAAGTGAAAGGGTGTGCAACGGCTCGGGAACAGGGTCCCCGACCAAAGCCCTCGAGTAGTCATCGCCCAAGACAATCGATCAACACTCGACATGAAATCATAAAAACACAGGGTTCACGACGAACAAATGCTCATCACTAAACCCTAAACCTCGGTCGAGCTTCAACCAAGGTCGCCGCTGACCGCAAACTAGGGTTTAGAACAAACAGCGTAACAATAACTACATCAACTTAAAATTCATTTAAAACTACCCTAATCCGTTGTCTAAAAACGAAACCTAAACCGCATGCATGTCTATTCTTGAAGGAATAAGATAAAAAACCACAAAAAACTCTTACTAGGAGTATTAGACATGATTATGAGAAGTTATGTTGATACGCGCGGTGGTCGGTAGAAGAACTGCGGTGGTCGAGGGTTGTCTAAGGTTGTCGGAGAGTCGAACAGGACAATGTAAGGAAGATGAAGCGAAAAAGGAGACAAATGAGACAATCCTCCTATTTATAGGGAAGAGGGCACGTGCAGATGAAGCGTGACCCCTATCCCTAGGAAATAATGACCTACGCTCTAGTCCCTAGGCTAGCCGTCAGAACATTAAATAGACACGGATCCCAAGACACGTCACCTTTTTGTTTCTTCTTCCCCTTCACCGGCCAACTGGTGAGACGCCCGTCCATCGAGCCCCATTGATCTCCCAAAAAAGGTCGTTTATCGACCGAAGGCCAATCCGACTACTCCGAGCAGCCAGACATCCTTAAGTCATCGCTCCCTCGATCGGAAACAACGATTTGGGGGGCTCCAGTTCCGAACTACCCCAAATGACAGATTTGGGCCCAAATACTCTCTCTCGCCCAATCAGCCCATTGACCCGTTGACGGCCGCTCAACTTAACCCATGCTCGACATTGGTGCCATCCGACCAACTGACAAGTCGGGCGAGGTAAATAGCACCCCAACGGCTAGCTCCTAACCGCTAACAGTTATTACGGAATCCGCGATCCACGCCCTACAATATGGACCAATGATCATCCACTTGAACCAATATAAAAACCCTCTCATTCGAGAGGGACAGGTATCCAATTCTTGACCTAAAAAATCTCGTACTTGCTCACTTGTTGCCCGCTCTCTGACTTTAGCATCGGAGTGCCTTTGCAGTTACACCCCTTTTTTCTCCATCATCAACCGTGCTCATCCACGTTCGACGCCGGCCACATCAGATCATGATCTACAAGTACGATCATGTGTCATACCCTAATATTTTCCCCTAAGACTCTTCTCATTTCATTTGCATCTTGTATACAAACAAGATCACCGAGCATCTGTGTATTTTATTATTTACCTTTATCCGTTTATATTTATTAACCTCTAACCAAAATACCAAAAATATATCGCGCTTTGCTTTCTCTCTCTCTCTCTCTCTCTCTCTCTCTCTCTCTTTCTCTGTGTTTAAGGTTTTGCAGGGTTGTCAAAGGCAAGAAAATGTTTTCAAATCAAATATGATTGTTCATTCGTTATCCATTTCAAATGGAAGTTTGACCTGGTATTGGTCAAACTATCAAGCAATTACTTCAACTGCAAGTTATTTGTTCCAGTAGTTTATTTCTCAGGCAATGCATATTAAAAATTAAGTTATCGCATGCTAAAATCATCAGGTTGTCAAGCAATGATGTGTGAGAAGTTTGGTCCAGATTATCTTGATTAAATGTTCATCAGCCCATTAATGGTTCATCTGTTGATTTATTTTCCCGATAATTGATTCAAACAAATTTGAAGTGATTCATATCTTATTGATAAGAGATTCAAAAAGTTAAAGTGGATAGACATTGTTTCAGTCACAAATATATTATACAAACATAAATAAAGTAATATATATATATATATATATATATATATATATATATATATATATATATATATATATATATATATATATATATATATATATATATATATAAAAGGAATGTACATAAACGTCATCATAAAAAAATACATAAATGCCATAAAATGAATGTACATCAAAATACTAAATAAAAATAGCTACTGTGTATGCGGGAGTACATCTGCACCCTCTCCTCTGCCCATCCCGTCTCGTCTTCCTCTACCGCCTCCTCAGCCGCCCGATCTGCGTTCTCGTCCATCGATTCTACAAGTCCTGGCAAAATATCTGTGTTACATAAGCGCCTCCTCTGCCACCCGATTCATCTCATCCAATATGCACCTCTGGCCAGGCCCCTCTTGGAAGAAACCGACCTCAATGCCCAATCATCCAATTGTAGGTATCTCACGACATCGAGGTATCGTATCTTGAGTGTGATAATATCTCCTGATGAGATGGTCTTGGATGTGATCCCTCTGTAGTGGGTACCATATAGGGATGTAAGACTAAATAGAACCACATGATGTAATCATCGACGCAACTCCATTTGTTCTCAGCTCTGAACGCTCGAGCCTCGTCTGGTACCAGATGGTTATGAAAGACAACAAATATCTCGTCTATCTCCATAAAGGTCATACCGAGAGGAGCTAACTCACCAGGGTTCATGGGAATGGTCTGAGCATAACCAAACTATCGCATAGTGCGATTGGGCAAGTACGACACATTGATAGTTGAAATTCATGTCAACCATCCGCTGAACAGTGAGACCTCATCAAATGAGCGGTCTGACGGTGAGCTCCATATACGTCGTATCTGTCATCCTCAATAACCATGTGGTCCAGATAGACTCTATACGGTCTACCGCCTACTTCCCTCTCAACGGGACAAAGGCACGTGCCCGCGACCAATCCTCTGTGTACTCAGGCACAGTTGCTGAACCAGATATCATCGGAAAGTGCTGGATGATTCAAACCTGGAATAAATAATTTTTTTTTTTGGTGTAAACCAAGTATCACGATAATATAATGAAATAAAAAGTCGAAGGGTATATGATTGTTACAAAATATAGTGTACAACTGCCTACAACAGTCCTGGTCTTCTAGAGGCATCCCTCTGAGAGTCTCGAGTAAGTGTAAGCCAACGTCGCAGCACCCCGGTTGTACTCATGGACCCGTGCAGGATCCAAGAAGTACCTGAGGTAAATGACATCTATATATGAGGATTTGGTGTCCACAAAACGTTGCGTGCCAACCAAGTATAGCAAATAACATCGCAGCGCCCGCTATCTATGTACCTCTACCTCTGCTGGATCACCATCTGTCGTGTCAGCAGCAGCCATGGCTAGCCGAAAATAATGCTCCATGGTGGAGAACCTGACATGTCCTCCACGGGTCTTATCCACCTATACTAGCGCATGATCTAGAGAGAATCTGAACTCCTCAACCATAAAATCCTGAGCCTCCTTCTTCGCCAGCCTACCGTGACGGGGGAGGATTCCCCTGATCGATATATGTAGAAGACATGATATGTCGTCAAGGGTAATAGTAATCTCCTCGTGTGGTAGATGGAAAAAAGAGGTCTTTGGATGCCATCTCTCTGTAAAAGCCATTAGGATACCATTGTGGCTCAGACCATACCCAACGCTACTGAGGTCCTTCAAACTATACTCAGTCATGGCAGCCACATACCACTCCTCCTCTGACAACTCCAATCTCTTTCGTCCATGGTTATAGAACCTCTGGGGGTCACAAAACTAAAAATTAACAAAGAAACTAAATTTAATAAGAAAAAATGTTACATATAATAAATTATGGAAAACAAATCTCAGTAATGTTACCTTTCCCATCCACACATGTAGTGTAGTATGCTCTGCGTAGCCGATCAACAGAGACGTGTTAGATGCCCCACTGACAACCCTCAGGAGCATTGTCAGTAATATCCACCTATGTATACTCATCACCCTCTGGAGGTGGGACTAGATTGACATCATGCTCTGGTAGTGGAACCGGACTCTCCTGACGTCGCCTATGGGAGGGCAGAGACTGTGAGGTACCCTCGGTACCATCTCACAACCTCTAGGATGAAGAAGTACCCTCAACCTGTATTGTAAAGGGATGTACATCTCCCGTAGCCTATGATGTAGACGGTACATCTAGTTGGGTCATCTCCTTCCGGACCGAGGCATGTTGGGCAAACCGCCCATGTATCCGTCTCAATAAAGGTATGTCGTAATCAAGATCTGAGTCACCCGTCATAGTCTGCATACATTCAATAAATTAAAACTAGGAAAAAAAATTACATTATTTTCTTTCGTAAATGCATCAACAAAATGTTTCCACAAATGCATTCACAGAAGCACCCCACAATTCAGTAAGTCTGGGTGTTTCCGCAAGTGCATTTACTGAACGTCTCAATGTTTATTTGTTCCGCTGATGCATTTGCGAAAGGTCTGAAGCTTCATAAAATAGTGGCAACTCCGTTATCGAACCTTAAATATTTATTTTGAAATTTTAACCCTTGATTGTCCGTTTAATCCATCAAACATTACCTACATTGTCTCTAAACAATGTTTCTAAACTTATCTAGTGATTTCTAGACCCAAATAGCTAGTCTAAATCGATTACAGAGAAAACTCGAAAAAAACCTTTAACTCAAAAACATCGATTAAATAGAGCTACAAATGATTAGAAGTTTGTTGATCGTTGTAGTTGATGCTTAATGTTGAACTCGAGAGACAAAAATTGACTATTGTGGAAATGATTTTTTTGAGAGTTGAAAGAGATTTTGAGAGTGTGAAAATGAAAAGTGAAGACTAAGGAAGGAGAAGGGTTTGTGCGCGAAGTATATTAAAATATGTTCCACTGATACATCTACAGAAGCATTCCACTTATGTATCTATGAGAAATTGAATATAAAAAAATGCGTCCGGACATAGATCAGCGAAAACAGGAGAGCAAAAATGGTAACACATGTACATGAGACATTCAAAAATGGTGGTTAAGAAATTCTCCATTTTTTTTAAAATGCAAAAGGATATTTCATTCCCAATAAAGAGGGCACAAGAAATGCCCCATAAAGTTACATAATAGAAGTTATACACCAGTAACAACAATTAAAAGGCCAAAAACTACCAATACACCAGACTAAGGGAAATCTGAAAACCAAACACCTGAACGGCACTAGCAGTTCCCTCACTGGCTAATAAAGCAACCAAACTGGAACAAGAAATGAATGAAGCACTGAGATCCATTATAGCAAGCGAGCGACTAAAGAACTGCCCCACAAAACAGGGAAAAAACAGCCGGAAAGCACTGGAGTAATACGACTGCATATGCTAAGATACAACTCTGCAGTCACTGAAGAGCACAATGCCTCAAAAGCTAATAGGTGAAGAACCTTATCCTCTGGCTACTCTAAATAAGATGAATGTCCAAGCAAGATTGAGCATGAGAATACCAAGTCATCCGAGATCAGGCATGCTTTCGTCCTGAGCCATTTCCAAGTAGATATTTTTACTTCTTCAACCAATTTCTCTATATGCTTGTCAGCATTTCGAAATATAATCATTTTCCCGTGTCTCCGAATAACCCAAATCCCAACACTCCATATTGCTAACATCCTCAAATTTCTCAAATTACCGTTGCCCAATAGTTTCTCAAATTAGTCCAGGTGCTGCCACCCCTCCTTGTGCAAAACCGTCTTTACTCCTAGCCACTTACAAATATCACTCCAAATACCTGCAAAATAAGGGCACTAAAAAAATACGTGAGAAACCGACTCGCATCTACTACACCCTCCCACACACATGTTTCTATCGTAAGCTAACACCCCATTCTAGCTAAATTGTCTTTGGTCGGAATTTTATTTTGAAGCATTCTCCAAATTAAACATTAAACTTTTGTCGGAATTGCGTTATACTGTAAACACCCCAAATTTGCCCTCACCCATTTCACCATGGCTTGTGATCATCCTCATATGCATAAACACAATCACATCATCTCACATCTCATTTTTGATTCACTGCAGAGTTTCTAAGGCATCTGCACCTAGGGTTTGTGATCTGAGCAATCCCAAGGCATCTTGAGCCATTCCAAAGGCCACCAATCAACTCAAAGGGGTCCATGTGTGTTCATATGTCATATTCCATCTCCTCAAAGCCAAAATGGCAGAGGAATCACAAGAACTAGGGTTTGAGTGGATGCAGAGCCAGGATGAACTGCACAGTTGACCTAAAATTAGGGTTTTGGTTTCAGAGGCCATAACCCCAAATTTTTTGGTCATTCTTGTTTCCATTGGTCTTTATATGGTATAGGGAGTATGCATATCAATTTTCATGAAGAAATTCCATGGGGAAGTCATCTGATCAAGGGTTGACTTTTCAGACAAGTCAGTGTAAAATCAGGGCATCTGAGGCCCCCAATGACCCAACCAATGGGTGATCTTCATCATTTTGAGTGTATATGATCTTTATTTGATCATGGAAGAAGGTTTAAGTTCATAGAAATCAAGAATTTAGGGTTTTTGCAAATGTTGACTTTTTGGGCATAGTTGACTTTTCAAGAAATGCATCATTTTAGGTCATTTTTCAAGCCATGATTCTTGATCCAAAAATGCTTCAAATGGAAAAACTTTGGTCATGAAAGTTGTAGATCTCATCTTTCCCTTTTCAAAAAGTACAAGAACATGATCAAACTCTTCTTGGATCAAAAGTTATGGCAAGGCAAAGTTGGCTAAAATCATTGATTTTTAAGGCATGTCTCAAATGGAAATTTTGCAAAGTCATGAACCAATGCATTATGTGACTTCTAATTCACTTTAAACCAGCACATAAACATTCTCTAAGTCACAAAAGTCAGATTTGAACCAAGGTGCCTCATGTTTCATGGCTTATGTAACAAGATTTTTCCATGTGAACCATAAAGTAACAAGTTGCAAAACCACTCATTTCTCTTCACCAACTTGCTGCATTGGTCCTTGAATCAAGCTAGCCTCAAACACTCATCATGCTGCGCAGCCCATGCCCATTGTACTTGCCTAGACCTTGAGCCATGCCTCACTTACACAAAAGGTGGACTTTGTGCAAAAGCAAACTTACCAATCACTATAGGCCAGGTCAAATCATCTGACCTATAGGATTAAAATACAATATCCATTTGCAAGCTAAAGCAACCAAGAGGCCAGGTTGAAAACACACACATCATCACATTCACAAAAACACACCACCTTGCAACTTGCTTCGAATCTGCCTCCACAGCCTGCAAACACTTCAACCATTTTCACCATCCAACTCACCATGTCTCATTGAGCCCAAAGCAACCAAGAACCAGGCCTTAAACAAGCTACAACATCACTGCACCATTTTCACACCAGCTTGCAGTTTCATTCGAAACTCTCACCTTAGCTCACCAACATACAAACAAACACTCCAGACCTTCTCCATTCATCCTCAGGACCACAAACCATCATTCACAATGGCCTGAAACCTCCAGAAACTCCATTGCCATTTCTGACTGAGCTGAAGCAGGAGCTTTCGAAACTCACTATCCAGCCAACTTAAATTCTCTTTGAGCATTCAAACATCTTCTGGGGACCAAGTGGAGTAGTTTGCACTGAAGGAAGTGGCCAGAAAGTCTTCAAACTGAAAGCTTCGAATCTCAGGTAGCCTGAAATTTATTTTTCCAGAAATTGTTTTTCTTGTTACAAACTTGTTCTATGTGCTTCACTGATCATCCTGGTATCATTGGTTTTGAAAATGGCTTTGATTTGAGAGTTTAATTTGTCTCTGAAACCTGCGTGCCCTAGAACTTGTTCTCTTCGATTCAGCTTGTTTAGGAAGAAGAATTTTGTTTTAGGATAGGGGTTTGATTCGTGAGGATGTGAGGATCATTTCCCAGTTTTTAGTTTTCATTTTTGATACGTTTTTAGGGGTTTGGGGATTTTTCAGGGAGAGAGCTGGCCGGAGAAGACGACCGGAAGTCTTCTCCGGCAGCCTGAAAGTGATTAGTGAGTTAATTAGGGTTAGGGCAAAGTTCAAATGTGGACCCTTGGATCTGGCTTCCCGCGCGCGCGTGTATGGTCCAGATCATGTCATTAATTCATAATTAGGTTTAATTAGTTTAATTAATTGAATTTAAGAAGTTTGAATCTGAACCACTGGATTTGGCACGTGGTCAACTGTCTCCTCCCCAGATTGCATCTCAGCCTCTCATTCTAATTACTTTCACTTTTATTTAATTTTATTTCATTTTCTTTTCAATTAACTTGCATATTTAATTTAAAATAGCAAAAAAATACATAAAAATTATGAAACTTTTTCCTCTGAGTTTTATTAATTTTTATGACACAAAAATATTTTTATTTTATTTTTATCATCAAAAAAAAGTATTTTTAAATATTTTAAAGATTGTTTTTAATTGATTAATGGGAATTAATTAATTAAAAATACTTTTAGGTATTTAAAAATTACAAAAAAATTCATGAAATGTTCTAAGACATTTAGAAACATTGTCCAACCTTCAAACCAAATTTCTTTTTTGATCTTGATGCATTTTAAGAATTTTTCATTGAATTAAATCATATTTTGTGCATTAATTTGATCCTAAGTTCCAAAAATCATTTCTGCCTATTGGAGAAGGGTTGGACATTGATTCTTCTTGCATTGTTTTATGTTTAGCATGTAGTTTCTAGGGTAAAATGGCCATGATTTGATCTTGCATTTTCCAATTGTTTGGCATTTCTTTTGTTAAGAACCCTAAGAAACCCTAATAACTTGGAAAATTCATATCTTGAGATTGGTTAAGAGTTGGGAGTTCCCCTTTGGGCAGTGGTTCATTATAGGTTTAGGGTTTCTTTGGTTGGCATTTTCCATTTTTTATCTTAGGGTTTGCTTCTGTTTTGGGTTTTTGTTTGATGTTTGATCCATGAACCCTAATTTGGGCTTTCTCTTGCATCCTTCTTGCATTCTCTTGCATAACATGACTTGTCTTTGCATTTTGTGCATTCTTGTGATTCATTTGACATCTTAAGACATGTAGAAAGCATGTTTGATCATTGCATTACATATTTGCCATGTCATTTGTCTTGTATGCTTCATAACTTTTCATGCTCATTCATGCTCCTTAACTTGCATCATTTACATCCATGATCTTGTATGAGCATCTCCATGACTTGCCTCATGTTCATGGCACCTCATAGCATCATTTTCATCACCAATATGCTTCTGGTTTGGTCTAGCATCATACCATTTCATCCCATCTAGCATTGCATTGCATTTCTTTCTAACATTTCAGGTGGTAAGTAAACTTGAGAAGTGAATTTGCCTTCACTTCTCATAACTTTTCTTTTCATCTCTCTTGCATCCATTGCTGCATTTCTATTTGTGTTTGAGATTGAGCTTGCTCATCCTTGTTCTTCTTACTTTCTTTCTTCAAGTGACTTGACTTCTGGATTGAAGCAAGTCACTTTGCTTCTCTTGATCTTGTTCATCTGCTTCCTGGTGGCTCCTTTGAAGATTGTTCTTGAAAACCTCACAAACCTTAGGATCAACCAAGAATGACAATGAATTAGGGTTTTGATTAGTCTCCCCTCCTAGTTTTTACCTTTGTGTCTCTCTTTGAGTCCTCTCTTCTCATCTCATAATCAGGGACTAAACCCTAAAGGCTTTAAGGCTTTGTGATTAAGCTTATGCCTGCATCCTTCTTTTAGGATGGAGTGTATAACTTTAATCCTAAGTGTTAAACCCTTAATGTGTTTAAATCTCTTAATCAATCCACATAATAATCATCAAGACATCACACTTGTAACTTGGGCCTTGCATTAGGGTTCTAATTCTTCCTTAATTGGTTAAGAAGGACTAACCCTAGTATTAATGGACAAGTCCCCCTCAAGTTGTCTTACAAATCATAAAAATCACTTCATCATCATACCATTAAGTAAAATCCACTTAATCAGAGGCTTGTTTGGTCATGAGTTTAATCCCTAATCATGGATTAAGTTGAGGAGCTTTCCTCAGCTTAAACATTCTCATCTATCATCCTTCTTTTAGGATGGTGTAATGAGTCTGTTTAATCCCTGATTATGGCTTAACCTCATTACTTAACACTAAACAAAAACCACAAAAACATCTAAATAATCACAAGTAGGTTAATGATCTTAATCCTGCATCAAAGGTGATTAAGTGTGAGAAGCTGACTTCACACTTAAGGTATTCTCATTACCCCTGATCGGAGGGAAGATGTGATAAGTTTACTAAATCCATTGGTTTAGGCTTAAGCTCATTAACTTATGACAAACTCTCAAAAGCAATAAAAGACTGAAAACACAAAAACAAACAATAATCGTCTCCTTCGGGATTCTTTTCTCATCTCATTCACTCACAAACGAGAACTTGCTTCTTCCGTCTAATGCAAGACAGTTAGCACCTGAGCCAGACAGGTCATACACTTGAGCATAGGCAAGTAAGCAGTTCACAAGTCAATCCATCTTTCAGTCTCTTTGGGTCGAACTACGGTGTTCTGACTTCCTCATTGCACGAGAGGATACGTAGGCATAACTTAACAGTTATCGAACAAAAGTCTCTGTATATTCCCCCTCCTTCTAGCTTCATTCTTTAGCCTCATGATCTTGAGCATTTCATTCTCATTCCTACACTGACACTTCCATACTTCACATCACTTATACACTTTACACTGACACCTGTACATCATCTTTCCAGCTCTTTATACACAGATTGCACTGACACTACCCCTTTAAAACACAAATCTTTTAAGCGTGGATCCCGTCGAGTACGGCGGACAATCTGGGTGCTAATACCTTCCCAGGTTGTAACCAACCCCCTTTCTCAGTCTCTCTGGTTCGCAACCGTCTTATCCATTTCCTTCTAGGTCTATGCAGCATTGCCTCTCCTCCGGGATAAAAATGCCTAGCTGGCGACTCTATTCATCTCCAGTGAGTTCACGGTTGTGTGTTCTCATTGTCCCTCTCGCCGACCGTTCGCGTCTGTACCTTTATTTGACCCTGGTGTCACTTATCGGGAGCGACATATACCACACCTTCCTCCAGGGCGAGCTTGACGACTGATGATCTGAAACTAATAATAGCTTGTACACCTCCTTCACAGAATAACCTCCTGAACTATCACAACTCCCTATATCTATATTTCCTAACTTCTGCCACCAATCTGATGCAGCCGGTATATTCTCAGTTTTTCCTGTTAACCTCTCTCCATATCTATTTGCTACCACTCTATGCCATAATCCAATCCTTTCATATTTAAGTTTCCACACCCATTTTCCAAGAAGTGCGATATTGAATACCCTCAAATTTTTAATCCCCAACCCCCCTTCATCGAAAGGTCTGAACACCGATTCCTATTTGACCAAATTCATTTTTCTCACATCCTCTCCTCCACCCTAAAAGAATTATTTGAACATCGATTTAAGTTTAGAAATTATACCTTTTGGTGCCTTAAAAAAAGAGAGAAAGTAGACTGCTAGAGCTGACAAAACTGCCTTTAAAATGATCAAACGACCACCAACAATTGATTGTTTTTCCACCTCGATAATCTGGTTCTTACAGCTTCCAAGACCAGTTTCCACATTGCTAATCTTCTCGGGTTATCTCCTATTGGTAACCCTAAGTATGAGAAAGGTAAGGCTCCAATCTTGTATTTCAGTATCTTTACGGCTTCGTTTAACCATTGTTATGAGATTCTTACTCCAATCAGTTGGATTTTTTGGAAGTTAACTTTTAAGCCAATCATGACTTCGAACAACATGAGGTTTGACTTGATAGCTATGATATTCTCCCAGCTTGTTTGCCCAATAATTAAGGTATCGTCGGCATATTGAAGATGTGTATATGTTTCCTCCCCTCCTTCAAATTTATACCCAGTAAATTTCCCTAACTCCATAACTTTACTCATCAGTTGATTAAAACCCTCTGCAACTATAAGGAATAAAAAAGGCGACATCAGGTTACCTTGTCTTAGCCCTCTCTCCGTTTTGATCTCTTTCGTAGGACTCTTGTTCACCAAAATCAAAATTGTTGCTGATCTTCAGCACTATAATATCCAATGTCTCCATCTCCCATGAAACCCCATTTTTTCCATTACGAAGTCTAGAAATTTCCAATCCACAAAATCGTATGATCTCTCTAAATCCACCTTGAACAACACCACTTCCTTTCTTTTTTTCCTCGCTTCATCAACGATCTCGTTTGCAATGAGAATCCCATATGTAATTTGTCTTCCATAAATAAATGCAGATTGTGTTTCCGATATCCCTTTGCCAATCAACTTTTTGATTCTATTCGCCAAAACCTTTGATAATACCTTGTAAATACATCCGATTAAGGAGATGGGCCTGTAATTCAAAATCTTAACCGAATTCTTCCTTTTTGCAATCAACACCACAAATGAACTATTAGCTCCTTTCACTATTTTTCCATTTTGATGGAATTCTGCCAATAATCTCAAAAAATCAGGTTTTAGTTCCTCCCAAAATTCCTTCACAAAACCAAAGTTTACCCCGTATGGCCTCAGGCTTTTAGCTATCACATTCCCATATCACTGCTCTTACTTCCTCTTCCAAAAATTCCTTGATTAGCATCTCATTGTCCTCAACATCGATTCTCTTGAAATCTATATTTGTCGAAACTGCTCTCCCACCTGCAGCAGAAAATTGACAGCATGAATGGTTCTCAATTGCGGGTTTTATCTCTATAACCCCTTTCAGTTGTCTCCCATTGACCTCAAGACTTAAAATCTCATTTCCTATTCTTATTTTATTAACACAACCTTGAAAATATTTAGAGTTAACATCGCCTTCTGTCATCCATTTAACTCTTGACTTTTTCCACTGTATACTACAATGCAAACTTCATAATTTATGGATTTTCGCTGTTGTCTCTAACTTAATACGAATCTCTTCTTCTGACAATTGAGTAGTTTCTCCTTTAGTTTCCAATCTATTGAGCTCCTCTTTAGCTTCCTTGAATATTGCTTCCAGGTTCTGGGTAATCTTCTTATGCCATTCTTTGAGTCTCTCCTTGATAATTTTAAATTTTTCTTTTAGCAAACATCCCCAACCTTCCACATTTATTTCCTTCCATTGATCTGAAACAAATTTGTGATAGCCCTTTTCCAGACAGAAGAACTGGACAATAATCTGATAATCCTTTTTCCAGACCCCATTGACTACTTTCCGACCATGTCCTATGCTCATATTCTGAAATAAGGAATCTGTCCAACCAGCTCATAGCTGAACCGTTCACTCGAGACCATGTAAATCTTCTGCCTTGGAGAGGTAGATCAATCAAATCTTCATCCAAAATAAAATCGTCAAAGGCTTCAATTTCTTCCTTTCTGTTGTGGTTGTTTGACCCTTTCCTTTCTGTTTCACATCAGATTGCATTGAAGTCACCGGTCGCGCACCATCTATCCCACGATTTTGTCGCAATCAGTGCTCAAATCTCTTCCCATAACTTTTCCTTTTTTCTGGCATCACACGGAGCGTACATGTTCACTATATTGACCGAATAACTTTCTTCCCCCCATTCACGCTCCAGAATTAACATAAACTCCCTTTTGCTTATTCTTTTTACCGATACCACTTTGTTGCCCCAAATAGATATCAACCCCCTGATCTACCGTCTGAAGCTCTGAAAGCGAAATCACAATCCGGTGACCCCCATAATGTACTAGAGAGGTTCTTATCCACCACTTCCATCTTTGTTTCTTGGATACAAATTAAATCTGTTTTTTTTTTGCAGGATTAAGTTATTAACTTCTTTTTTCTTTGCCAACCCTCCCAAACCCCTGATATTGTAACTTAAGATCTTCATCATGATTACTTTTGGTTGTGATCGCCTGCTCCTACCCTCAATTTTTCTCTCTATCTCCATCTCCCCCATCTCCTAATAGCATTTCCTTATTACCAACTCTGCTTAGTAACTCTTGTATTAATTCTCTTTCCTATCCCTTATGGACGATCTCGTATTCTTTCCCCAAATCCCATACTCCTTTTGCAATTTAACTCTTCTTCTCTGTTTCATTATCAGCTAAAACTAACCCATTGCAGGAACTTACATGGCTAGAATTTTGTTTGTGTTGTCTACACTTGCATTTCTCCTTTCTAATCTTCATCTTCTTCCAGCTCTTTCTTTTTTCCTTCATTATTTCACATTTGCGCTTTCATCTCTCTCTGAATGTTTGGTTCAACTTGATCTTTTCTTCTTTAGCAATTTGGGACAATGATTGCTTCGTACTTTCTGGGCATTCTGCAGATTCAATTTCTGCTTGTAATTTTATATTTTCTTGCTCACATAGCTCTTTCATGATTTCCTTCCCATTACTATTGTGCCTTATCTCTTTACCTATCAAAACTGCCACCTGTTCATTCTCTTGTTCTCCTATACCATTAAGTTCCTTTTCTTGATTACTTGACTCTGATGGTTGACATGTGGTCGCCTTATATTGTGATTGTCCTTGGGCTTCCACATTGTTATTTTTCTCCTTTCTTGATATTCCACTCGATGATCTATTATTATTTGGCATTGTAGTTTTGTTTTCTCCACCCAATATTGACTAGGACCCACTTGTCTCCTTCTCACTCCTACTTTCAGTTTCATTTTCTATCATTATAGCCCCACCTTTAATTAACTCTTCTGCCTTTTTTCCTATTCCATCCGTCCTACTATTACCTTGAGCCACATGAAACTCCCTTTCATATTTTTGTTGATTCTTGATAACATCTCATTCCTTATTTTCATTCGGCCTTTGCACTCCCTCCATTAATGTTTTTTCTCCTCCCAATGTTGTAATTAATTTGCCATAATTCTTTTCTATCTCCCTCATGTTCTATTTGTCTTCCGATGTTGCCATGGATGGCAGAATGAAGGTATCATCAGAATCATTGGAAACGTCCTCTTCAATGCTTCCATTTTCCTCTACATGACTCAAACAACTGCGCATTTCCTCGGTGGCTCTGATAACATAATCATCTTCATTTATTTTAACTCTATAGATTCTGTTAATGAACTCCACCTTCGTTATCTTAACTAGAACTCAGGCCATGTCTAACCACTGCATATTTTCTGTGTTTGGATCCACTTCTATGATTGTTATGAATTTCAATACTATTAATGAGAATACTTTCCTTCTCCAAGCATGCGCTGGTATCTCGTACAATCGAACCCATGTGAGTCTTGGTTCGCCTGAATCTTTAGGTTCCCATTCCCTTATAACTCTGAACCATTGCTTGAGAGTCCCTTCATATTCCTCCAATAACATCTTCATATCTTCGTCTTCGTCAACTTTTAAAAACACTTTGTCCCCTCCTAGCGGGATCGCCTTGATTGAAGTAATTCCTTCCTCACCCATAAGAATTTGTAATGATTCTATTTGGTTATGTTATGTACAAATCCTATGTATCTTTCTTTTGCATACTTCATCTCTTTCTCGTCAACCTGTATGATCGCTCCTACTTCGTGGTTCTCATCTGTATTATTATCTTTCTTCTGTTTCATTCTCCACCCCTCTGATCATCACTATCACGATCTTCTCTTTTGTTCAGTATCACTTCTGCATATGATCTTTCTTCTTGTATTAGATTTTTCCATATTTCTACCTTCTTTCTTCTCTGTAGGTTTTCCTCTGTTTTTCTTTTTCCAATGATGGGCATTTCTATATTCTCCTTGCTGCTTTTATACGCATACTTTTCCTTTCATGCTCTTGAATATTTGGATATGTTAACCCATACTTTATATGATCCAAATCATATGTCTCTCATTTGATTCTCTAACCATTCTGCATCTTTTACCCTGTCAAATCTGATAAAGCCGAATATTCTTCCCATCATGTTTTGTTTCCTTGCGATATATACGTCAATCATCTTTCCCCATCTCTTGAAAGTTCTTTCCATTTCCTTTTCGCTAATATCTTCTGGTAAGTTGTTAACGTAGCATGTTATATCATATTTCCTTCCTTGATCTTTTCAGTCTTACCATTGTTTCTTTCCGGTATGAGATCTCACCTTTTCCTCGGTTGCACGACGGTCCATTCTCCTTTGTCTCTCATTGTTTTTTTCTAGGCTGGAGTTTGCTATCTAGAAAGAAAAAAATCTCCAATTTAATTGGTAACATTCTAAACCCATTTACCATCCAAATATTTAAAAATAAAATAAAAAGAGCATATACATTTTTTTTTCCATTACTACATCACTTCTTACAAACAAAAAAGGAGAGAACTTTAATAATCCATCATCCCCATCATGCCATCCAATGTCATGCTGACTAAGCCCACACCTTTCCATTATATTATATCATCCAAAAATAAAACTTCCAAGTTTTACAAGCTACTACACAAAGTTCAGCCTCTAATGCACACGAGTCATTACACGCAGGAACTAAGCCAAAACCCAAGCTGATACTTTCCAAGCCTTCTCACGCAACTCACGTCATTTGTAGCCGCGCATCTCCAAGCCAAAGCCGCAAGTTGCTACTCAAAGTGACTAAAACAAGCATAACGTAGTAAGCCACACATCAAGCCAAAATGAATTACACACATCTCACATCACTTCGTCACAACCACACGCAGTAAGTATAATACAAGCTATCATGAGCAGGTCACGCATATCTCCCTCTACATATAAACCGTGAGCACCAAAACGCAAAGAATAAATCAAAACGGCATCTCAAATTTCCTTCGATTCATCCTCATCTTTCAGCTATACATAAGAATAAGAGTGCAATCTCCTCTAAAAATGAAGCTTTTTCACAGCCAAACTCTCCCTGCACAAATCCAAACTTGAAGTTTCAAATTCACCTTTAATTCCATAGCCTTCATCTTCATCACCTTCATCAATTCAAAACCCATCACTACCATTAAACAAACCTGAAAATTACAACAATAAAACACCCTCAATAAACCACATCCATCAACAATTCAGTGCTCAGCTTTAATCTTCTGCAACCCATTGCAACGCATTGAAATACGAACCGCAACAACAACAAGAAACATTAGTGATTTAAGGAAGAGAAGAGATATCGAGAAAGAGAGGCTGATACGAAGATATTCAGTGACGGAGTTGCAATTTGAAATAGAAAGTGAGACAGAGCTTTCTTTAACTACGAGATCCTTTGATTGAAGAAGGTACAATGGCCGAAGGTTATAAGAGAAGAAGAGGATTTTAGTTTTTTTTTCTTTCCGAATATCCTTTTCTCAAGTCTTTCTTTCCGTTTTTTAGGAGGAATCTTTATGTCACCACCAATCACTGCATCCACATTAGAAGTAAAATGACCATTTTATCCACGTTAATTTATGACAGTTTTTCAAAATTTCTAGCGAATACCGGATATTTCGTTGTTTGTTAGGCGTTTTTCCAGAATTTTTTATTGTACCGGAATTTTTAAAATACCGGTAGATTATACCGAATATTTTCAAATTATCGATATAATGTACCGGTATTTTAGAAATTACAAAAAGAAATGGTCTTACCGGGGATTTGAAATATCCGGTATACTGGGAATTTCAGATAAATTGAAATTCCCGCTAGCTCTCCAATACTTGAAAAATGAGTGAAAACCCAGTATTTTCCATTTCTCTTCCCCTATAATGTATGATCAACAATAACATCAATAAGGATAATATAAAATGTGAATGATTTGCAACGAAAAAAATACATAACATCAACAAGATAACATAACACATAAAACTACTTTAACTTCCTAATTTATTCCTCCAGTGTCTAATTCGTCATGCATATGTTGTTTTCTATGCTCTTGTCTCTTCAGTACAGTTCTCTCTCCACCGAGTTATGGCTGGAGAAAAAGGACTATCAGATTTTAGTTTTACCTGAACCCAATGATTATTGTTTACAAATCCAACAACAATCATTTTATGCCTACTTGCAATCTGTTCGCTGGTGTTTTTCGACGAACAACCGCTGGTTTCTAATTCAATGTTTTAAATTAGTTAACTTGCAGGATCAACCATATAAATCCTAGGACATAAGTGTGTGTTTTATCTGGTTGAATGTGTTGGTTGTGTCATTCTTAATGATTTTAACTTTCATTCAATTTTCTTGAATACGTGTGTATGATTCATAATACTAAAAACAAGAGTAGAATAAACTTGACATAATTTTAAAGAAATAACTGCTGAGAATGTTTTAAAGTAACTGAAAACAAAATAATATAATGCGTCGAAACGAAAGACTTGTAAACTAACTAAAAACTATGAAATGGTAAGAGAATTTAAATAAACTTGGAATTTATTGAAACTTAAAGAAAACAAAGATGGTATTTTTCACATGTACATTTTCCAGAATCACACTCTTTTCTCTCACGCGGGTACTTTGAGTTCAATAGGAATTTGTACAAAATTTCATACATACAAACTAACAACAATTATCCCATATATATAGGAAACTAAACGAACTGCCACTAACGGGCAAATTCTAATAATTTGACATTTGGCCTTTCGGCATGCCTTCGTTCCTCTGGATGCTTCCACGCGTCCTTTTGTCAAACATTTCAACTTTACACTTTGAATTTCTCCTTTCAATTCGAATTGATGTCTTATATTCAACATTCGTCAAAACTATCACAAACAGACTCCTTCGACTTACTAATCATGTCATGCTATCAAAACATAAGCTTTAATTTTCCTTTGTCGAAAAAGACGTAAACAATGTCCTTTCTTGTTGTCTGCGTCGAAATCTCCCTTTCACCAACATTTTCCTTTTTATATAAGTATCGTCGAAAATCACTGTCTACAGATGCATAGAAGACGTGGCTGGATAAGTTAGTTCTCTGATTTTCTTCTTCAACACCCTCTGACCTAAAATATCCAAAGAATTGAAATATGTCTTCAAATCCTCACATTTTACGTCTAAATCCATCTTTGATCCAATATCCTCTGGTCCGCCAGTATGCTCTTGAATGTGTAATATCTTCCAGAAAACATGAATTTCTTCTAATGGAATAGACACACCTTGTATATGAAAGCCAACAAGTTGACATGCACATGGTAAACCATGTGTAGTTCTAATGAAGCAACCACATATATCCCTGTTTATACCAACAAATTTGACTTGTTCTAGCTCATTCCCTATGTGTTGTATACATTGCCTTGACACAAAACCATGCAAGTTGGTGTAAAATGAAGTGTTATACCAGTGCTCAATGTTTACAATACTCTTTTCAAACGACACTCTAATTGAGCCTAACTGCAACTTCAACATGGTGTTAACAACATCCCAACTGCGGCACAAACCTCTCAGGCTATGTGACAACATATTTTTTAGTCTCCAATGCGCAGACTGCACCCTAAACCGCAATAAATAAATCACAATTAGACATCAATTATCTTAATTAATTAAATAAATAAAAAATCAACTTACATGTTTGTTGTTGTGTTTCCCATATGAGTAACTCTGTTTGTCAATGCAGAAACAAACCTTTCTTTATACGGTGTCAACCATGTTACTTTCACATAGTTAATAAACAAAGGTATATCAACACAAACTGTCTCAAAGTGCTTTAGGTATATGAGATATTCACTCTCTCTATTAGCATACATGATGTTGTTCCTCCACTCTATGACATGTTCATGTCTTTCTGATTTAACATATTCCTTACATTTCATTCTAATGTTCTTGGAAATGTGGAACACACATAACAAATGTGTTTAATTAGGAAACACATCTTCAAGTGCATTCATCAAGGCAAGTTCTATGTCCTTCACAACAACATTTGGTAGATATTTTTCAGAAGAAAAAAAACAACTCTTTCAGCTTCTCCATTGCCCATTTGAAATTCTCCTCCCTTTTGTGTTCCAAGTAGGCAAAGCCTACCAAAAACATCAACTTTGTTGACATAACGCCAACAATCTCAAGCAGTGGTAACTGATGCCTATTGTTCTTGTATATGCAATCAAAAATCAAAACCAAATGAAACATATTCAACAGCTTCACTGAATTAGGATGTGTCCAAAAAATATCAGCAATTACATTCGATTCTTCCCTGTTTCTTGTCCAACACATGTACTTTTCTTTTTGAATGAGACTCAACGACATTTGAGTTTCTGTCAATGAACCTCTCTTACTTTCATGGTACGTAGAACTAGCTTTATATACTTGCTCGACATTCATGAGGTTTTCTAGATCTTCGTCTTTCAACGCGGCAACTATGTGTCTCAGACGCATGTTATACTTCGTCATGTCATTAAAAAATTGTCTCTCTTGAGGTTTTAGACGTCCCAATATGCCATCCTCTGATAAATCATGACTTTGTCTATGATTGTGAAACCCACACATAACACTCACCCTCTAACCAATACCACTTGGTGAAGACCTCAGACGGAAGAGACATTTCACTTTCATACTAGCGAGACCATCCTTCTCGGATGAATTACTAGTTTCAGACGTTTTCCTTTTATAATTTCCTCCTCTCTCACAACCCATTATCAATTTATCCTTCCTTCCTCGCTTTCCATTTGCACTATCCAAATGAATTGTGATAGCTGTCACACCCCATATAATATATGTCTAGAATAATAGCATACAAGTGTTAATTTATGGTACTGACACCATCATAAGTGCCTAATAGCATAATTCACATTCTTGACCAATACTAAAACACAAAACAAACTATGGTGCAAGACATGGAAATTATACTAAAACAAAATACTAAGATCAATACAATATCCATTATTGTACAAATATACAGAAATACACAGCTGTGGCTCCCACCAAATGACACCCGGGTCAGAAGGGGTACAGACGCGAACGGTCGGCGAAAGGAGAAGGACACACAAGGGTGAACTGAAAAGAAAAGAGTCGCCAGCTAGGCATTTTTATCCCGAAGGAAAGGTAATGCTGCATAGACCTAGAAAGATATGGATAAGACGGTCGCGAACTAGAGAAACTGAGAAAGGGGGTTGGTTACAACCTGGGAAGGTATTAGCACCCAGATTGTCCGTCGTACTCGACGGGATCCACGCTTGAAATTTTGTGTTTAAAAGGGGTAGTGTCAGTGCTATTTTGTGTGCGAAAGCTGGAGAAAAATGCAAGTGTCAGTGTAAAAGAAAATGAAGTGAAATATGAGAGTGTCAGTGTAAGAGCAGAGTGAAAAGCTCAAGACTATGAGGCTCAAAGAATAATGCTGGAAGAGGGGGAATACACATAGACTTTTGTTCGATAACTGTTAAGTTATGCCTACGTATCCTCTCGTGCAATGAGGAAGTCAGAACACCGTAGTTCGACTCAAAGAGACTGAAAGATAAATTGACTTGTGAACTGCTTACTTGTCTATGCTCAAGTGTATGACCTGTCTGGCTCAGGTGCAAACTGTCTTGCATTAGACGGAAGAAGCGAGTTCTCGTTTATGAATGGATGAGGTGAGAAAAGAATCCCGGAGGAGACAATTATTGTTTGTTTTTGATGTTTTCAATCTTTTATTGCTTTTTGTGTTTGTCATAAGAAAATGAGCTTAAGCCTAAATCAAGGGTTAGTAAACTCATCACATCCTCCCTCTGATTAGGGGTAATGAGAATACCTTAAGTATGAAGTAAACACCTCACACTTGATAACCGTGATGTAGGATTAAGATCATTAACCTACTTGCAATTATTTACATGTTTTTGGAGTTTTTGTTTAGTGTTAAGTAATGAGTTTAAGCCATAATCAAGGATTTAATGGACCCATTACACCATCCTAATAGAAGGATAATAGATGAGAACATTTAAGCTGAGGAAGGCTCCTCAACTTAATCCATGATTAGGGATTAACCTCATGACAAAACAAAGCCTTTATTAAATGGATTTTAGTTAATGATAAGATGAAGAAATGGATTTTATGATTTGTAAGACAACTTGAGGGGGACTTGTCCATTAACACTAGGGTTAGTCCTTCTTAACCAATTAAGGAAGAATTAGAACCCTAATGCAAGGCCCAAGTTACAATTTTGATGTCTTAGTGATTAGTAGATGAATTAATTAAAGGATCTAAACACATTAAGGGTTTAACACTTAGGATTAAAGTTATACACTCCATCCTAATAGAAGGATGCAGGCATAAGCTTAATCACAAAGCCTTAAAACCTTTAAGTTTTAGTCCTTGATTATGAGGTGAGAAGAGAAGACTCAAAGATGACACAAAGGTAAAACTAATGGGGGACTAATCAAACCCTAATTGTGATCATGCTTGGGTATTCCTAGGGTTTATGAGGCTTGCAAAAGATCTTCAAGAGGGAAGCCACCAGGAAAAAAAGCAGATGAAAGGAGAGGAACAGAAAGAAGCAAGACAACTTACTTCACTTAAGAAGATAAGTTACTTGAAGAAAGAGAGAGGGGGAGGAGCATGAATGAGAAAGCTCACTCTAATACACAAATAAGATGCAGCAATGAATGCATAAAAGAGATGAGAAGAGATTGTGAGAAGTGAAGGCAAATTCACTTCTCAAACACTTACCACCTGAAAAGTTAGCAACAAGGAATGAAATGAAATGAGAATGGAATGAATACAATGATACAAACCAAAACCAGAAGCATAAACATAATGTCAATTATGCTAAGAGATAAATCAAACACAAGTCAAGAGTTGTGGATGATCATACAAGGATGGGGATGCAAATGAAGCATGTTTTGAACCATGAAAGTTCATGAAAGTTTATGAAATGGAATGAATGCATAACATAGCAAATGAATGATGCAATGATCAAACATGATTCTAATGTGTCCTAAGATGCCTTAGAAGTCATTTGAATGCATAAAATGTCATGGCAAGCTCATGTATGCAAGCATATGGAAGATGGATGCAAATGAAGGCAAAAATTAGGGTTTATACATAACATGCAATACCAAATTCAAAACCAGAAGCAAATGACATGATAAAAAATTGAAAATGGGATCAAAGGAACCCTAACCCTATACAAGTTCACTGCCCAAAGGAGGAGACCTAAATCTTAACCTAATGGAAGTTATGATTTTCTCAATTTGGCTAGGGTTTTAAGGCACCTCAAAAGGAAAAATGCAAATCAAATTGAAAATGAAAGATAAATTCAAACCAATTTTACCCTAGAAACTACATGATATGAAGAATGCAATGCAAAAAGAATCAACATCAAACTCTTCATGGTTAGGCAGAATGAATTTTTCTAAGTTAGGACCAAAATATTGCCTTTTAAGAACCTTAATTCCAAAGAAAAATATCAAAGTAGGTCAAGAACCAAAAAGAAATTTGTTTGAAGAGTTTGATAATGTTTCTAAATGTATCAAAATGCAATGTGATTTTTTTTGTGATTTTTAGAATCCTAAATGCTATTTTAATTAATTAATTCTCATTAACTAATTAAAATAAACATTTAAATATTTTTAAAATACGAAAATTATGCAAAAAATAAAATAAAAATTGTTTTTGGGTGGGGAAAAATATTTGAAATAAAAATGCAGAAGGAAATATTTTTATAATTTTTCTAAGTATTTTAAATTAAATGACAAAGAAAATGGGATTAAAATGAAATTTAAATTGATTTAAATGGGAAGTATGTTGATCTGAGGGCCAAGATTCAAACCTAGGAGGCGGGAGTTGACTGGCGCATGTTTTAGTGGCTGGGATTGATTCTGGAAAATTCAAATTTTAATCCTAATTAATTAATGTTAATGACTGGATTAGGGCTAAAACACAAGATCCAGGCCGTTCATAGCGCGCGGGAAAGCTAGATTAAGGGTCCAAATTTAAACTTGACTTAATTACAGGATTAGGGCTAAACCACCTTCAGGCGACCGGAACAGTGTTCCGGTCGTCTTCTCCGACGAGCCCAAACCCTAACTTCTCTCTCAGGCCATCAAACTCCAAATTTCTTGCACAAAAATGATCCTCTAACAACCCTAAACCTAAATCCCCAACTAAAACTCATTTATTTCACACCATGAACACGAATCAAACAAAAATGTAAAAATGGGCAAAAGTTTCAGAGATCACATACATGGTGGTTTCTCAACCATTTTCAAAAGTAATCATATCCCCATGATCAGGGGAACATATAGAACCATAAAAGAACTTAAAAGCTAGCTTCTGGGAAAAAAGTTCATCATGTTACCTGAGATGGGGGCCCTCTGATTCTGAGCTTTCTGGGTCCTCCCTTGATGCAAGCCTACTCCTATGAACCTCCTGAAGATGATATGGAGCTTAGAAAACTTTGAGGATGGCTGGTTTTGAAGTTCCAGCTCTGGTATAGCAGGTTTTGAGGTTTTTGTATGTGATGTTTTTGGCTGTTTTGAGGGTTGATTCTTGTTCTATGGATGATATGTGATTTGTTGGTGAAGAAAAAATGGAGGTTTTGTGGCTGTGGGAGAAGTTTCGAAGAAGAGAAGTTTTTGACAGTTTTTTGGGAATCCTGGCTTATGGGAGGTTGCAGGCTAGTGTGTGTTGTGTTTTGGAATGCTTGAGGTCCACATATGAGGCTCTGATTGGGCAGAGGGTTGGTAGTGGCACAGTTTGATTGGCATGGGCAAAATGAAAAAGTCAAGATTTTGTGTACCATAGGTATGGCTCGGGTCAGAGGAGATCTTAGGGCTTGTCCTGCTTCAGCTTGAGTCAAGGAAGGCCTTTGGATCTAATTTTGTGAGTTGGATGGTCTTGATCAAGGGTTTTCAATGTTCTTGCATATTTCCCTCTTTGAATTTTCTTATGAACCAAGGCAAAAAATCTTGTGAATTCTTGGACAAAATGCAGCAAAATGAACCATGTGAAGTTGTTAAGGTGTCTTGAACTCACTTAGCAACTAATCCAAGCATTAAAAGTTCCTTTTGCAAAAAATTCCATTTTGAAGATTCATGAGAAAATGCCTTATGTGACTTGTAATTCAAGGCATGAAAGTGAGAAATTCTTTGGGCAAATCTGAATTATGGACCATGAATTATGTTTGTGTGATGATTAGAAATTGATTTGAAGTCACATTTGGTTTTGGCAAGTGTTTTTTGCAAGTTTCCTCTTTGGCACAAAAGTGAAAAATAAGTGATTTTGTCCAACTTTGCAAGGCCATAACTTTTGTTCTAAAATGAATTACAATGAGTTCTTGTACTTTTTGAAAATGGGAGGATCCAATCTACAACTTTCATGACCAAATATTTTTCATTTGAAGCATTTTTGAATCAAAAAGAGGAGGTTGAAAAACTTTCCCAAAATGGCAAGTTTTCATTACAAGTCACTTTCCCAAAATGGCAACTTTGCAAATGGCTTGAAATTCTTCAATTTTGTGAACTTATAACATCTTCTAAGATCAAATAAAGATCATATACACCCAAAATGATGGAGAATATCCTTTGGTTGGGTAATTGGGGGCCTCAGATGCCCTGATTTTGCACTGACTTGCTCAAGAAGTCATCTTTTGATCAGATGCCTTCCCCTTTGAATTTCTTCATGAAAATTGGTATGTATGATCCTTATAACATATAGAGACCAATACACACAAGAATGACCAAAAAATTTGGAGTTATGGCCTCTGAAACCAAAACCCTAATTTTAGGTCATCTGTGCAGTTAAGCTTGGCTCTGCTTCCATGCCTTTCTCAGTTCTTGTGATTCTTTGACTTTCTTGACCTTGGGAGGATATAATATGATGCTTGAACATACATGGACCCTCTTGAGATGATTAAAGGCCTTTGGAGTGGCTCAAATGGCCCTTGGATTGCTCAGATCACAAACCCTAGATGCAGATGACTTTGAACCAATGCAGTGAAGCAAAAATGCAATATGAGATGATATGATTGAACTTATGCAAATGAAAAGAATCACAAGCCATGGTGAAATGAGTGAGGGCAAATTTGGGGTGTTTACAACTGCCCCTATTCAAACATGAGTTAGCTATGTAGGATGTAGGCGACGGCTTATCATTCAAACAAGATAACTTGTGGTTGATACCAAAGAAAGTCCTAAATTTGCACTCACTGAATGAAGAAGAAAAGGGATATAGATTGTGAAATAAAATAAAGTATGATTATAAGGTGCGGGAGACGGAGGACGACCGTCGAGCAGAGGACGACTGCCGGGGATGAAGCAATGACGGGGATGACCGACATCCTGGGGAAACGAAGGTATCATGATGGGGATGGCCATCCAGTAAAGGAAAAAAGACTCTCTGGGGATAAAATAAAGGTAAATGATAGGGACGACCATCGGGTTGAAGAAATAAATGATGAGGGACGATCATCAAGGGTGAAAGACGACCGCATAGCAGGGGACGGCTGCTCTGTTGGGGGTAAGGATGAGGGACGGTCATCTAAGGTGAAGGACGATCACCCGGCAAGGTACGATTGCCGAAAGTATCACGACATAGGACGAATGTCGGATGAAAAGGTCGACGATGGGAACGGCCATCGGATAAGCATTGATGAAGGACGATCATCAAGAGGTGAAGGACGATCACCTAGCAGGGTACGACTGCTCTCGGGGTTTTATCACAACATAGGACGAATGTCGGATAACAAGATCGACGATGGGGGCGGCCATCGGATAAAATGATGAAGGACGATCATCAGAAGGGTGAAGGACGATCACCTAGCAGGGGACGGCTGCTAAAATGCCACGACATATGACGAATGTCGGATAGAAAAGGATTCCAATAGTGGAGACTCCGCTGGAGGAATGATGAAGGACGATCATCAAAAGGTGAAGGACGATCACCTGGCAGGGTACTGCTGCCGGAAACACCATGACATAGGACGAATGTCAGATAGAAAGGAAATAATTCATCGGGATCTACTGGAGACTTTTCCGGAGAAGGGTAGACACAGACGAGTGTCTAATTTCAAGAAAAAGGTATAAGTGTTTGACATTGTGTATAGATTGAAGATGCGGACGAGCATCCTTAAGACTAAGATACGGACGGGTATCCGAAATAAGTAAACATGAGTGATACACTTGCTGGGGAGAGCACGACACGGACGGGTGTCAGAAGACAAGTATTTGGTTCCCAAAGTGTCTTCAGGCAACTATGCTGGGGAAGGCGACACAGACCGGTGTCAGGGAAGTGTATATATATGTATCTGTCTATACAGAACGTTCGGGCGACCTTACTGGGGGGTGATGACACGGACGAGTGCCAAAAGGAGCATGTATCTGTATTTGTGAGTGCAAAGAGGATGTTTTGGCTTTCTGCCGGGGGAATTTGGGAAATATTTTGTATATTGTTTATGGAATGTCAGTATTTGCGAGTGTTTGGTTCGACACATGGCTTATGATTATGCAATATGTTTGATTTTTTTGCCGTAATGCTCAGTATTAGACGAAATGCTACGCTCTGAGGGAAAATATGATGCGAATGTTATGATTATGCAAAGATAAAAATCCGGGATTCGGATCCCGTTGCAGAGAAGATCCTTTGGCTGATCTTCTTGAAGGAATACCCCAGCTGGGGGATGAGATCATTGGTAGATCTGATAAAATGATTCTGCTTGGGGGAGACAGGTCACTGATAAACCCATCTTGGTAAAGAGGAGCCTAGCTGGGGTCTGCGGGAGCTTCCGTCACTTTGTTGTGGGATCTTCAGGCATTGCTCTTCTGGATAGAGGCTGGAGCTTTGCGGGGAGATGATTCCCTGCCTGACACTTGGCTGGGGAGGAATGATCATTGAATGGTCTTCCTAGAGATTTCTGTGATCCTGGTGAAGATGATTGAAGTTTGGCAAATCAGTTGGGGAGAAAGCATCTTTGGTGCTAGATGGGAGATGGCCTGAGTAAATAGTGGTTTGGTAGCTTGCTGGGAAGAAACTTTCATGCCCCGTGTTTGCGCTTTGACTACCTGCAATCCTGTCATGACAAAGAGACGTACAAGTATCTCGAGGTGTCCCTTAATGGGTTCCATCATAGGAGTTTAGACGCTCCCGGGAGCAAATATATTTCCCGTAAGCATGTAATTTTAGAAAAGACGCATCTGTACTTATGCAATCAATATCTTAAGGACATCGAACATTTTGCAAATGAAAATAAAATGTACGAGACAAAATATAACTGAAAATCTGATTTTATTAATTTGTGTGCCTCTGAATTGGCAAATACAGTCAAGGAAACAAATCCCCTGAAATGAGGAGATTGTTACAAAATTGAGGAACAAAAAGATGTTGGCAATGTTGATGACGCTTCAGTGCTTCCCTTTTGCTATGACTTGTATGACCTTGACGTTCTTCTCATCTTGCTTTTGAAGAAGGCTGGTTCCAACCGAAGCTTGAACCTTTCGAAGTTTACCATGTTGTAAGTGATACAGACGAATTCAGAATGCAGTTGTTCGCTTATTCCCTTATTTTGCGTGGATCGCCCTTTCAGGTTTTCAATCCACCGGGATACCCATTTTTGCCTGAGTTGTCCAATGCGGCTTTTCAACTCAGCGGGTGTACATTTTTTATTTATTTTCCCTTATTTTTGCCCGAGTCTTTTATTCTGTTTTTGACTCGCCGGGATGCCCTATTTTTGCCTGGACTTACATTCTGTTTTTGTGTCCAGCGGGTCATTTTTATGCGAAGTATTTTTTAACTGCATCTGAATTCACAGGGGATAGGAAGTCTTCACCATCCATAGTACTGAGCATCAGTGCTCCACCAGAGAAGACTTTCTTTACTATGAATGGGACATCATAATTCGGAGTCCATTTTCCCCTGTGGTCTGTATGAGGAGGGAGGAGCCTCTTCAGCACAAGATCTCCTACTTGGTATTATCGAAGCCTGACTTTCTGATCGAAGGCTTTCTTCATTCTTTTCTGATACAGCTGCCCATGACAGATTGCAGCTAACCTCTTTTCTTCGATCAGACTAAGTTGTTCGTACCGGGATCGGACCCACTCTGCTTCATTTAGCTTAACATCCATTAGTACCCGCAAGGAGGGTAATTCAACTTCAACAGGTAGGACTGCCTCCATACCATACACCAGTTGATATGGTGTTGCCCCAGTGGATGTTCTGATTGACATTCGGTACCCATGTAAAGCAAATGGTAGAATTTCATGCCAGTCTTTATAGGTGACCACCATCTTCTGCACAATTTTCTTGATATTCTTGTTAGCTTCCTCAACAACGCCATTCATCCTTGGCCTGTAAGGAGAAGAATTATGGTGCTGAATCTTGAAGTCCCGGCACAGTTCTGCCATCATTTTGTTGTTCAAGTTGGAACCATTATCAATAATGATTCGCTCGGGCACTCCATACCGACAGATGATATCTCTCTTCAGGAATTTGGCTACCACTTGCCTTGTAACATTTGCATAAGAAGCTGCTTCAACCCACTTGGTGAAATAGTCAATGGCTACCAGGATGAATCTGTGGCCATTTGAAGCAGTCGGTTCAATCTTGCCAATCATATCAATGCCCCAAATGGCAAATGGCCAAGGTGAAGACATCACATTCAGAGGATTCGGAGGCACATGCACTTTATTTGCATAAATCTGGCATTTGTGGCATTTTCTAGCGTAGGCACAACAGTCTGCATCCATTGTGATCCAATAATAGCCTGATCTTAGCAACTTTTTAGCCATTGCATGCCCTCCCGCATGGGTACCAAAAGATCCTTCGTGCACCTCGTGCATCAACAAATCTGCTTCTGCCTTATCAACACATCTGAGAAGTACCATATCAAAGTTTCTCTTATACAGGGAACCATCAGCATTTAGGAAGAAGCTACCAGCTAGCCTTCTTAAAGTCTTCTTATCATTGGAAGATGCCCCGGGTGGGTATGTTTGATCCTCCAAGAAGCTTTTGATGTCATGGAACCATGGCTTATCATCCTTATCAATGTCTACCGAGAATACATATGCTGGTCTGTCAAGTCTGGATACTGATATTCGAGGCACAAAGTTGGCAGCTTGAACTTTGATCATGGATGAAATGGTATCCAGAGCATCTGCAAACTAATTTCCATCTCGAGGGATATACTCAAGCTTGACTGTTGTGAAGAAAGTCAATAACCTCCTTGTATAATCCCGATAAGGTATCAGATGATCTTGGTGAGTGTACCATTTGCCGTTGGTTTGGTTAATTACCAGGGCTGAATCTCCGAACACAGTCAAAGTCTTGATCCTGAGGTCAATGGCTTCCTCAAGACCCATAATACAAGCTTCGTATTCAGCTTCGTTGTTAGTGCAGTTAAAAGTGAGTTTTGCTGAGAAAGGCATGCGAAATCCCTTAGGTGTAATGAGTACTGCACCAACACCACGACCATTCATGTTAACAGCCTGTCGCTCCCACCAAATGACACCCGGTCAGAAGGGGTACAGACGCGAACGGTCGGCGAAAGGAGAAAGGAAATGAATAGAGTCGCCAGCTAGGCATTTTTATCCCGAAGGAAAGGTAATGCTGCATAGACCTAGAAAAGATGTGGATAAGACGGTTGCAAACCAGAGAGACTGAGAAAGGGGGTTGGTTACAACCTGGGAAGGTATTAGCACCCAGATTGTCCGTCGTACTCGACGGGATCCACGCTTAAAAGATTTGTGTTTTAAAGGGGTAGTGTCAGTGCAATTTGTGTATCAAGGCTGGAAAGAATGCAAGTGTCAGTGTAAAATAGATGTGAAGTGAAGTATGTAAAGTGTCAGTGTAAGAACAGGAGTATGAAGCTCAAGACTATGAGACTTAAAGAATGATGCTAGAAGGAGGGGGAATATACAGAGACTTTTGTTCGATAACTGTTAAGTTATGCCTACGTATCCTCTCGTGCAATGAGGAAGTCAGAACACCGTAGTTTGACCCAAAGAGACTGAAAGATGAATTGACTTGTGAACTGCTTACTTGTCCATGCTCAAGTGTATGGCCTGTCTGGCTCAGGTGCAAACTGTCTTGCATTAGACGGAAGAAGCGAGTTCTCGTTTGTGAGTGAATGAGATGAGAAAAGAATCCCGAAGGAGACGATTATTGTTTGCTTTTGGGTTTTCAATCTTTTATTGCTTTTTGAAGTTTGTCATAAGTTAATGAGCTTAAGCCTAAACCAACGGGTTAGTAAACTCATCATATCCTCCCTCTGATTAGGGGTAATGAGAATACCTTAAGTGTGAAGTCAGCATCTCACACTTAATCACCATGGTGTAGGATTAAGATCATTAACCTACTTGTGATTAGTTAGATGTTTTTGTTGTTTTTGTTTAGTGTTGAGTAATGAGATTAAGCCATAATCAAGGATTAAATAGACTCATTACACCATCCTAATAGAAGGATAATAGATGAGAGTGTTTAAGCAGAGGAAGGCTCCTCAACTTAATCCATGATAGGGATTAACCTCATGACAAAATAAAGCCTTTATTAAATGGATTTTATTTAATGATATGATGAATAAGTGATTTTTATGATTGGTAAGACAACTTGAGGGGGACTTGTCCATTAACACTAGGGTTAGTCCTTCTGAACCAATTAAGGAAGAATTAGAACCCTAATGCAAGGCCCAAGTTACAAGCTTGGTGTCTTAATGGTTATTAAGTGAATTGATTAAGGGATTTAAACACATTAAGGGTTTAATACTTAGGATTAAAGTTATACACTCCATCCTAATAGAAGGATGCAGGCATAAGCTTAATCACAAAGCCTTAAAGCCTTTAGGGTTTAGTCCCTGATTATGAGATGAGGAGAGAAGACTCAAAGAGACACAAAGGTAAAAGCTAAGTGGGTGACTAATCAAACCCTAATTATTATCATGCTTGGTCATCCTAGGGTTTGTGAGGCTTAAGAAAGAAAGAATCTTCAAAGGCCACCAAGGAGGAATCAGATGAAAGGATCTAGAAGCAAAGAGAAGCAAAACAACTTGCTTCACTTAAGAAGACAAGTTGCTTGAGGAAAGAAGGTAAGATGAACAAGAATGAGCAAGATCAATCCAAAGCACAATATAAAATGCAGCAATTATGCATAAGAGAGATGAAGAGAGATTGTGATAAGTGAAGGCAAATCCACTTCTCAAAACAACTTGCCACCTGAAAAGTTAGCAAAAGAAATGAAATGCAATGAAAATGAGATGACATGTGATGATGCAAACCAAAACCAGTAGCATAAGTATGATGTTAATGATGCTAAGATATGATGCAAACATGAAACAAGGCATGAGGATGGTCATACAAACATATGGATGCAAGAGAAGCATGCTTAGAACCATGAACATACATGAAAAGTTATGGAATGCAAATGACATATGACATGGCAAAGGAATGAAGCAATGATCAAACATGATTCTAATATGTCCTAAGATGTGTTATGAATCAAATGGATGCACAAAATGTCATGGCAAGTCATGGTATGTAAGCAAATGGAAGATGGATGCAAAGGAAGGCATGAATTAGGGTTATATGCAACATACAAAGCAAAAATCCAAAACCAGAAGCAAATGACGTGATAAAAATTTGAAAATGCAATCAAAGGAACCCTAAACCTATACAAACTCACTGCCCAAAGGAGGGGATCTAACTCTTAACCTAGTGAGAGTTATGAATTTCCTAAGATTGCTAGAGTTTTAAGGTACCTTGTCAAGAAAAATGCAAAACAAATTGAAAATGCAAAATCAACTCAAGCCAGTTTTGTCCTATAAACTCCATGTTATGCAAGATGCAATGCAAAAAGAATCATCATCCAACTCTCAATGGTTAGACAGAAATGAATTTTTGAAGTTTGAAACAAATTATTTCCTTGAAATGAAATTAATTCCATTGAAAATGATCAAAAGGCATCAAGAACAAAAAAGAAATTTGGTTTGAGAGTTGGACAATGTTTCTAAATGTTTTTAAAGGTTACATGAATTTTTTTGTGATTTTTAAATACCTAAAAGTATTTTTAATTAATTAATTTTCATCAATTAATTAAAAATAAACTTTTAAATGATTTAAAAATAATTTTTAATGAAAAAAATAAAAATAAAAATATTTTTTGTGTTCTGAAAATTAATGAAAACCTTGACAAAAATTTTCATAATTTTTTAAACATTTTTGCTATTTTAAATTAAATGAGGAAAAGAAATGAAATTAAATGAAATAAAAAATATGAATTAAATGAAGTAATCAAATCTGAGGGCCAGGATTCAAACAAGAAAGGGAGGGAATTGACCAGCGCGCGCATTTGGACGGCTCACATTCAAACTACGCTAATTAAGTCATTAACCCTAATCTGAACCCTAAACATTTTCAGGTGACCGGAACAGTGTTCCGGTCATCTTCTCCAGCAGGGTGTTCATGCTATCTCACTCCCTATGCATCAAAACTTCACCAAAATCTCCATATTCACTCCTTAAACATCATTAAACCTAAACCCCACCCCAAAATCCATTTATTTTTACTGAATCATAAGAATCAAAGCAAAAGGTATTTCACGGGCAAAGTTTCAGAGCAAGCATACAACCTCAAAACTCAATCATTTTCAAAAATAAAAGGTTCAGTGAACTCAGGGAAGCATGTAGATCATTTTAGAAACAAGAAATAAGAGTTCTGGAAAAATGAATTTCCATGGCTACCTGAATCGAAGCTTTCAACCCAAGAGCTTTTTGCCTGCCTCTTTGCCTCAAAATGATCCCAATGGTCCTCTTGATGAAGTTATGAATCTTGGTTGGAGTTTATAATGGTTGGTTTGTGAGTTTGTAGAAGTTCTGTTCAGTGAGGGGTGAGGATCGTGTTTCTGATTGAGGAGGTTTCAGGGATGAATGAGGGCAGGGAAACGATCAGGAGGATGTGCTGAGATGTTTTGTGAAGTTTGTTTGTGTGTTTGAAGCTTGTGCTGTGTGTTTTGAATGGTTTTGCATATGAGGCATAAACTTGGAACTATGGCTTATGATATGTTTAAGGCTTGTGTGTGTTGTGTGTTATGCTGGCTTTGGTCCACTTATCACAACTAGAGAGGTCAGAGGAGTTGGTGTGCCCTATTGTGATTGGTATGGGCAAGTTGCCAAAATGTCAACTTGACTTGTACTTGAGGTATGGGCAATGGTACAGCTTGCTTTTTGGCTTGTCTTGGCTCAGCTTGAATCAAGGAAAGCTATGGAAAAGGTCTAGAGGCAATGCAGCAAGTGGATTATGGTTTATGATAGGTTTTGCAACTTTGTGAACTTTTGCCCCTTTTGGAATTTCTTGATCCACAAGTCATGAAAATGGCCAAACCTTTGATGCAATATGATCTTTAGACATTGGTTCATGTTTGTGTGAAGTTTAGAAGTCCATTTGAAAGCTCAATTTGCCTTGGCAAGGGATTTTGCAACTTTGCCTCTTTGGTAGAAAACTTGAAATTATGTGATTTTGGCCAAGTTTGACAAGCCATAACTTTTGATCCAAAATGAATTAGAATGAGTTCTTGTACTTTTTGAAAAGGGAATGATCCATTCTACAACTTTCATGACCAAAGTTTTTTCATTTGAAGCATTTTTGAATCAAAAAGCAAGGGTTGAAAAAGTTTCCCAAAATGGCAAGTTTCCATTACAAGTCATTTTTTCAAAATGTCAACTTTGCAAATGGCTTGAAATTCTTCAATTTTGTGAACTTCCAACATCTTCTATGATCAAATAAAGATCATACATAATCAAAATGATGAAGAACACCCTTTGGTTGGGTCATTGAGGGCCTCAGATGCCCTGATTTTGCACTGCCTTGCTTAAAAAGTCAACTCTTGATCAGATGCCTTCCCCATGGAATTTATTCATGAAAATTGATATGCATGATCCCTATACCATATAGAGACCAATAGAAACAAGAATGACCAAAAAAATTGGAGTTATGGCCTCTGAAACCAAAACCCTAATTCTAGGTCATCTGTGCAGTCAAACCTGGCTCTGCTTCCATGCCATTCCCAGTTCTTGTGATTTTTTGACATTATTGACTTTGAGAGGATATAATATGATGCTTGAACATACATGGACCCCTTTGAAGTGATTGAAGACCTTTGGAGTGACTCAAATGGCTCTTGGATTGCTCAGATCACAAACCCTAGATGCAGATGACTTTGAACCAATGCAGTGAATCAAAAATGTGGTATGAGGTGATATGATTGAACTTGTGCACATGAAAAGATCACAAGCCATGGTGTGAATGGGTAAGGGCAAATTTGGGGTGTTTACACAACCCCATCAAACATCATAGTACATTCTTCTTTCGGGTCAGGCCCTTCAGTGTGAATAGGCTCTTCATGATCTTTTGCTTTTATGAACATGATGTCTTCATCAGGGAAGTCAAATCTCATAGGCTTGTAATCATCAATGGGTTGCTCAGCAAGATAATCAGACAATACACTGCCTTTGATGGCCTTCTGAGAGGTGTACTGAATATCATACTCTGTGAGGATCATTTGCCATCTTGCAACCCGTCCGGTAAGTGCTGGCTTCTAAAAAATGTACTTAACTGGGTCCATCTTTGAGATCAATAAAGTGGTGTGAGTCAACATATACTGCCTTAGTCGGCGAGCAGCCCACGCTAAAGCACAACAAGTTTTCTCGAGCAGTGAATAACGTTGTTCACAGTCAGTAAACTTTTTGCTAAGGTAGTATATTGCATACTCTTTTCGACTAGACTCGTCATGCTGGCCCAGCATACACCCCATTGACTCTTCTAATACTGTCAAGTACACGATTAGAGGTCTTCCTTCAACTGGAGGCATAAGGATTGGAGGCTCTTGTAAGTATTCTTTGATCTTGTCAAAAGCCTTCTGGCAGTCTTCGTTCCACCTGACCGTTTGTTCTTTTCTTAACAACTTGAACAAGGGCTCACAGGTTGCTGTAAGGTGAGATATGAACTGTGAAATGTAGTTCAATCTACCTAGAAACCCCCGAACCTCTTTTCCAGTCTTCGGTGCAGGCATTTCTTGAATGGCTTTGACTTTATCAGGGTCAACTTCAATCCCTTTCTCACTTACAATAAATCCCAGCAGCTTACCGGATCGCACCCCGAATGTGCATTTGTTGGGGTTTAACTTCAATTGGTACTTCCTCAGACGCTTGAATAACTACAACAGATTTACCAGGTGGTCTTCTTCTGTGAGGGACTTGGCAATCATGTCATCCACATAACATTCAATTTCTTTGTGGATCATGTCATGGAATAATGTTACCATAGCCCGTTGATAGGTGGCACCAGCGTTCTTCAGTCCGAATGGCATCACCTTATAACAGAAGGTGCCCCAGGCTGTGATGAAAGTTGTCTTCTCCATGTCTTCAGGTGACATTTTGATTTGATTATATCCCGAAAATCCGTCCATGAAGGAGAACACTGAGAACTGAGCCGTATTGTCAACCAATACATCAATGTGAGGTAAAGGGAAGTCATCTTTCGGGCTGGCTCTGTTCAGGTCCCGGTAATCCACACACATCCTCACCTTGCCATCTTTCTTAGGTGCAGGTACAATGTTAGCAACCCACGGCGGATAACTAGTCACAGCAAGGAAACCAGCGTCCCACTGCTTTTGTACCTCTTCTTTTATCTTCATTGGCATATCTGGGCGAGTACGACGCAACTTCTGTTTTACTGGCGGGCAGTCTTCTTTCAGAGGTAGCTTGTGCATGACAATGTCGGTGTCCAACCCTGACATATCCTGATAAGACCAAGCAAAAACATCCACATATTCTCGAAGCATGTCAATCAGTTGCTCTTTCACTGAATCTTGCAGGCAGGCCCCGATCTTGACCTCTTTCAAGTCTTCTTCTGTACCAAGATTAACCGTCTCAACCTCCTCCTGGTGAGGAGTGATAACCTTCTCCTCTTGTCTCAACAACCTACCTAGCTCTTCAGGTAGCTCGTAATCTTCTTCAACCCCTTCATCAGCTTGATTGATTGGATTGTCAAAGTCATACGAAGTCATAGCAGTGTTGTTATCGGTGCAGTCTAGAGGGCACTTTCTGCAAGGGTTTAGATTTGTTCATTTTAGTGATCAGTTTTATCTTATTTAGAAAAAGTGAAAATGAAGTTATTTATTTTGAAAAGCATTGCCATTTTATTTTTGTACAAAAAATGAAAAATGAAAAACAGTGAGCGAAAAAGAAAAGACTCATTTGCAAAAGATGTCCTGATATTCATTAATTGATCTTTGCACAAAATACAAGATGGCCCGATTACAAAATGAGTCCTGACATCTTGGGCAAGATGCAGGACTTGATGCATGCTTTAAAATACAGGAAATAATAATTACTCTGCAGGAGTAACCCTTATAATTTCCTGGGAAGACCAGTTTGAGACATGGCTCCCCGGGGTCTTTGGACGTATCCAGCCTTCCAGGTTGCGCTCGTCTTCCGACTCATCTTCCAAGCTATTCACAGCATACGGGGTGAGCATCCCCCCACTAATAAACTTGGGCTTTGTTGCAGCCTCTGATTGATCTTGTTGAGTTGGTCTGTAACCCAACCCAAATCGGTCTTCTTTCTTCTCCACGGGGAGCAGCTTGCCCCAGCCTTGGGCGGTACCTTCCTCAACAACCTTCCGGGCTTGCTGATATGATGTGATGGAGGTCCCAAGCACAGCAGATGTTTCATTAATATTAAGGGCCTCAAACCCTTGGCTCATGGTTTCATGGATCTCCCCATCCATCTCAATGTATTTGAAAGTAGCCATCTGGCTAACAAAAATATCCTCCTCCCCACAAATAGTAATGACTTGGCCTTCCCACTCGAATTTTAACTTCTGGTGAAGGGTTGACGTCACGGCGCCAGCGACGTGTATCCATGGTCTACCCAATAGACAGCTGTAGGCAGGCTATATATCCATCACAAAGAAGGTCGTTTTGAAAACTTGTGGGCCAATCATTATGGGCAACTCTATCTCTCCCAGAACTGATCTTTTAGAGCCATCAAAGGCTCTCACTACCAAGTTACTTGGGCGTAGTGCCAATCCATCATACTCCAGCTTCACAAGGGCTTTCTTGGGCAGGACATTGAGGGATGACCCTGTGTCCACCAATACATGAGAAAGAACTGCACCCTTACACTCCAAGGTAATGTGCAAAGCCTTGTTGTGGTTGCAACCTTCCGTTGTCAGATCAGTGTTGGTAAATCCTAGTCCATGACTAGCGTTAACGTTTCCAACCACAGCCTCCAACTGATTGACGGTAATCTCCTCCAGCATATAAGCTGCGTGCAGGACTTTCAAAAGTGCGTTCCGATGGGCCTCGGAGCACATTAGCAATGATAATATGGAGATCTTGGAAGGTGTTTGGTGAAGTTGGTCTACCACCTTGTAATCACTTTTCTTTATGATTCTCATGAATTCATCAACTTCTTGATCAAAAAGGAGTCTTTATAGCTTCTTTGACAACTTGTTCTTCTTGCACCATGCTCTTCCCTTTCGCCTTAGCAGCAGCCTCTGCTTCGGCAATGGGTCTTGGAATTTGCGAGGTAAAGAGACGTCCGCTTCTAGTGAAGCCTCCGCCTCCCCCCACATTGTCTATCTGAGGTGAAGAAGTTGATGATTCTAAAGTGATTTTCTCCCCCTCGCAGTACAGATCTGAGCCATAATGCCAAGGGATGGCACTATTGCTTTTGTAAGGAACTGGCCCAGGCACTGTGATAGTGATTGGACTAATAGCAGCTGCAGAAGGGACCACAATGGTGTGTGGATCATAGTATATGGTAACTGGTGCTCTGACAGGAGTAGCATTTTGTGGGTTGTTGGCAGGGATGCTTGCAGGGTCATAATATATAGTAACTGTTGAGACGCTTTCATCAATTGTTGCTGATGTTGTAGGAGGTACTATTGACTGGATGGGTGTTGAAGTTGTAGCAGGAATGGTGACTGAACTTGTATCCGTTGAAGTGATTGATTGAGCAGTTGTTGGAGTTGTAGTAGAATCCGTCGGAACAATGGTTGCTGACGTTGTAGGAGTATCTGTGATTTCCAGTGAAGGAATTTCTGGATTTGTAAGCGCTGTTGTCGTAATCTGAAGGATACCATCCTTAATAAGACCATCTATGCCGTTTCTCAGCCTTTCACACCCATTGACTGCAATGTTGCAATACCCACAGCCGAGCTCACACCCAGGGAACACTTGGCATTCTAAAATCTGAGCTTTGATTTCAACCAAAGGCGTTCGAATCTGTGCAACACTGGTAATTAAGATGGATGGTTTGCCTTCCTCAATAGCATTAATCCTAGGCCCGTTGTGACTAGGCATTGGATTTCTTGTGACATTTGGAGGAGGTGCAAAGTTGAGAGCTTTTGAGTCCACCAAGTCTTGGACTTTCATCTGTAAGGCCCTGCACTTTTCAGTATTATGCCCCGGTGCGTTTGAGTGGAATGCACACCTGGCATTGGCATCATAGTTCTTTGGCATATTGGAAGGATCTGGAGGTGCCAATGTCCTTAACTCAACCAGGTTGAGCTTCAGGAGTTGTGGCAAGAGTGCAGCATACAACATTGGGATTGGGTCGATTACTCTGTTTGCCTGTGATGGTCTTTGTTGGAAAGGACGTTGTTGTTGGTTGTTGTTGCTGTTATTGTAGGTTCTCTGTTGCGGATACTGAACTTGTTGTTGACACTGTGGTTGTTGTTGTTGAGGATATGCTGATTGTTGAGGAATCGGAGCTGGAATGGTAACAACTGCTACTGACCGGTGAATATACTGAGGTATGCCCCTGCTTGCATGAATGGAATTGGTCTCACCGGCTCTTCGGGGTCCCACAAAAGGATTTCTGGGATTGCTGGATGAACTTGCACCACTGTCGGAAATTTTGCCCATCTTCAGTAGACTTTCAATCCTTTCACCAGCTATGACCACATCAGCAAAACTGGTAGAGGAGAAGGCAGACAATCTATCAATGTAGGTCCCTTGCAATGTGTTCATGAACATATCAGCCATTTCTCTTTCTGACATGGGTGGTTGGACAGCAGCAGCAAGCTGTCTCCACCTTTGGGCATATTCCCTGAAGCTTTCTCTGGAAGATTGAGACATTCCCATTAGGAGGGTCCTGTTGGGAGCCATGTCCAGATTGTATTGATATTGACGGATGAAAGCCTCAGCCAAATCCTTCCATCATCTTACAGTGGCTCTAGACAAGTGTGAATACCACTCCCTTGAAGCCCTAGTCAGATTGTCTTCAAAGTAGAACATCCACAGTTTCTCATCCATGGTATAAGCTTTAAGTCTTCCCAGGAAAGACTGCAAATGAGTGCGAGGACAGGAGGTACCATTGTACTTCTCAAAGCATGGGGGTTTGAATTTGTGGGGAATTCTCACCCCATCCACTAGCCCCATGTCCATCACATCGAAACCCAAAGAATTCTGAGACTCCAAAGATCTCAACTTCTCAACAATTTTGTCCAATCTCCTATCATATAATTCATCTCCAGCTCCCATAACAGTAAATTGTTCTTCTTGGGGATCTTCCTGCAAGATCCTCCCTCCAGCAGTATTACCCTGCACATTCCTTGGGATGTTGGCTTCTGGATCCAGATGAGGTCCAAATACTGGTGGATCAATATGGGGCTGGCCCCGTTCATTGTTACTAGTTCCCTCTGTTCCAAGATGAGGCTCCTCAGGAGTTTGTCTTTCCACCAGCTCCCTTAACCTTTCTTGACTCTGGGCTAAGCCATTCATTATAGCCATGAATTGAGACATCTGATTTCTCATCTCTACTCTCTCATTAGCCATCTGATTTATGACCTCAGTCAGATCCTGTTGTACTTGTTCCATTTGAATACCGGGAAGGTTGTTGCGAGTCGGGTACCGGTGCGCGCGGTTGACAGGGAACACTCGGCGATGAGCAATGTTTCCTGAGATCACAACAAAGTTAGAAACAAAAATTATAAAACCTACAAAACAAGACAAAAGTTAGTATGCAATGCAGTATGCCTATTTGTTTTCCAAGGTATCCGGTTTGGTTCTTGGTTTTGACCTTTCCAAACCTCGAGGAAGATGTTTGATGTTGTTGAGAAAAGAAACCCAATGAAAACAAACTGAAATATATTACAAGTGGTGAACAATACATAGTCTATTTTACAACAAATGCCCATGGAGGGTCAAAATACATCAAAAAAGAAAAAGTACATCAAATGGAAACAACAACAATCAAAGAGTCAGACATCCAATCCAAACTCATCCTCTCTGACCTCCTTCAGGAGTGCCTCAGTCACTGGACCAGCTGGGTGCTCTGTAATGGTCCTAATGAGGAGGTTCCTGGTGGCAATGGCAGTGGTCAGCTTCTTGTGCCTATCCTGGTCCTTTGATCTCTTCAACCCTGCTCTGAGCTTCAAATCTGAAATCTCCTTCTGGGCTGCCAACAAAGCTTCCTGCTGCTTCTTCTCATTGGCCTCTAACTGTTCAATCTTGGCTTGAGTTTTCTGGTCTTCTTGTGTACGGGCTTCAGTGATCCTGACCCACCTAGCCTGACTCTGTTGCAGATAGAGCTCAGTCCTAGCCTTATGAATCTTGGCTTCTTTACAGGCATTCTTAAATATTTGTTCCCCAGTGTTGCACCCCAAAATTTGCCCTCACAATACAAGATTTTGTGTGCTAAGAAGGTTCACAGGGTTCACAAGTTTCCCAATGTTTACAAGACCTTTCATGAGGTTCATGAAGTCTACAAGTCACTTTATGAAGGTTCACAAGGTTCACAAGTTTCCCAATGCTTTCAAGACCTTTCATGAGGTTCATGAAGTCTACAAGTTACTTTATGAAGGTTCACAAGGTTCACAAGATTCACAATGCTTACAAAACCTTTCATGAGGTTCATGAAGTCTACAAGTCACTTTATGAGGTTCACAAGGTTCACAATACCTCCCATGAGGTTCACAAGACATTTTATGATGGTTCACAAGGTTCACAATACCTCCCATGAGGTTCACAAGACATCTTATGATGGTTCACAAGGTTCACAAAATTCACAATTGGTCAGAAGAGTTGACAATTCCCTCAGACAATGCACCTCCTAATCAGTGCATCCAAAACTAGGGTTTTGACTTTAATCAGGATAAATGGACTTCCAAGACTTCAAGTGAGCTTCATAACATCTTATATGTGTGTAAGAACCCCCATGACAAGTTTCAAGACTTTTCTCAAAAGTTTGCTTAGTCAGATGATCAGATAAGTCAAAATCAGTCAATGCAGTCAAAAAGTCAAACTGAGGTCAACTGTGGTCAAACCAAAGTCAAACTTCATGATTTTTTGCCAATATCAAGTATATGAAGTAAAATTCATCATTTGATCAAGGGTTGATCATGATTCATCAAGGAGATTCCAGATCATCAAGAATCAGGAGTTTCTAAATTAGGGTTTCCTCAGTAAAAGTCAACTGAACTTTGACCAGCCATAACTTTCACATACTTCATCACCAAGTCTCCACTCAAATCTCATTTTGAAGGAAATTTAATTCTCTACAACTTTGTGTCTCACAAGCCAAGCCCAAAAATGCTTCATTTGGAAGGTATGAGCTAAGACTTTATAGGTCCTTTTGAAAGTCAACAAAAAGTCAACAACTTCAAAAGGGCATAACTTGAGATTGGTAAATGATATGGACATGAAACCAATGGGGTTGTTTATAGGACTATTCAAGCTTTCCAAAATGTCCAAGAACACCCTCATAGCATTAAAATTGAAGGATATGTGCCCTTGCAAAGTTGGGAAATTTTGAGTTGGTTTATGATGAAAAAGGGGGTCTAAAACCAATTTCTTCCAAATGGGCTTGCCAAATGATGACCCAATCCATACATTGACTTCATGCACGACCCAAACCATTAAAAATCAGAATTTTTATTATTTTATTTTTATTTATTTTGATTTAATTCATTAAAAATCATTTTAAATAAAAATAAAATATGAAAATGTAATATTTGATGGAGATTGAGTTTCTAGAAGATCTTAAATGATGATTGGAATTGAAGAGGAATGAAATCACAAGATTGGTCCAAAAATAGTAAGCCTTCATACAAGAATATTGGATTTTTAAGGCATGATCAATTTGAATCTTTTCATATCAAAATTTCCACACAACCATTCAATGTTATGACCTAAATTCATTTACCTATAAGTACTAAACACAACTCAATCACCAAGAAAAAAATTTTCTGCCTCCCAAGAGTAAGTTTCATAAACCAAAAAACCTCTCAAAAACTCACATTCGGTTTCAATTTTCCAGGACATTTGAAGGTAATTTGAGAACATAGCCATGATCCTTGGACCTCATTGAGTGGAAACCAACACTTATTTGCATCCAAAACACTCCATAATGCATGAACCGAATCATCCATGTGCTTCATATATTTTTTTCAAATCATCATATTTACTTATTGATAATGAATTTTAATGATATATTGATGTTTGTTATTGGCTATAGATGAAGTCTGGATAGTTTGGTGAAGAGTTATGGCCGAATCATGAGTATACCATGTTTAGGGTTTAAAGCTCTAAATTAGGGTTCTTCAATTTACACAATATAAATGAATTTGGTTGACATGATTGGATTGTACAGGTTGCAAGGAAGTTAAAGATGTTTTTAATTTGATAAAATTGTGCTGTTTGAATAGTGTTTGATGTTCGCAGGTTGTATTGGTAGGAATAATCGCAGGAAAAGTTGTAGATAAATTCGCAGGAAAACCTGCGAACCCAAGGTTGAAGATGAAGATCTTCGCGCGCTTCAGATTTTTGAATTTTGATTTGTATATTTATTGTGTTGTTTGTATATTATTTCATAGGATGATAAGTGGCCTGGTGGTTGGTACGCGCATGAAAGAAGCTAAGGACCCTGGTGGTATGACATGGGTGTTGTCAAGCAAGGCATCCTGGGTTCAATCCCTGCCCCAGGTAAGTTTCAATTTTTTTTATTATTTCATTGTTTTGTTAATTATATTGTTATATAATCATGTTTAGTATTTTTAGATAATTTTATAAAAAATAACATGTAAATGTTTTCTAATTCTAAACTTAGTTTTTATAATTATACATTTAAAATTAAAAACATGTATATAATAATAATTAGATTTATATTTTGTTGTATATAAAATTTAATCTATTTTTGCAAACTCTAATTTAATCATAATATCTTTTTAAAACCCTAATGCAATTTTATAAATTATTAAATCCTAATTATTTTCAAAACCCTAAAATATTTTTCTAAAAAAAACCTAATTGTAATTCTTGTTTATATTTTAATTAGTGAATAAAATTTTATTATAATCTTTAAATTTGTAAATATAATTGTATGATCATATCTTCATTCATGTATCTATCTTATTAAATTTTGTAAATATAATCATAATTGATCCTATTTTTATAATATGTAAATATGACCTACATTGTTTATAATTTAAAATTTTGTACATAAAATCTAAAAATTAAAATGTTTAATTTTTTTTTTATAATATGTAAATATTCTATAATTGTTTATAATCTAGTTATGTATGTAAATAATTTTTTAATATATGTTTTAAAAAAATAATTAAAACTTGTTAATTTAATATAATTTATTTTCATAATATGTTTATAATTAACTTAATTTTTATAGCATTTAAGACTTTATGATAATTAATTGTTTATATTTTCTTCGCAATCTTAAATAATAATTGTTCATAAAAATTTGATCTTGTAATTATTATGCTAATATTCTTATTTATTTTATCATTAATGCTATTTATTTTCATATTTATTATTATTATTACTAACCCCATTTGTAGATATTGTGATTTATTATTATTATTATTACTAATCCCATTAAATTTGATATTATTTTTCTTATTATTATTTCACTAACCCTATTTAATTTTTTTTTTATTATTATTACTAACCCTTATTATTATTGCTTATTTATTTATTTTTACTTATTTATTTATATTTTGCTTCTATATTTATTTTTGCTATTTATTTTTAATTGCTTATTATAATTATGTAATTGCTTCTTGGTGTAATTTTGTAAATATGTAATTTATTTAATTTTTATGCTATGGTTAGTAATTTAGGGAGTGTAAACATGTATTCTATTTTAAAAATTGAATGTAGATCACTTTAATTATAAGATAAATTAAATTAAACACTCACATACATAAGTCGATTTTTAATCGCCATCTCACTTTCTAAGGCTATCCCTCAATGTTGCCTAATCATAAGGTCAAGTGGGGTGTATAAAGCAAGTCCCTTAAAAGAAAAATCATCAAGTCCCTAATGGTTGCCTTAAAGATCAAGTCCCTTTTCGAATAATGATGATAGTCCCTCCTAAATGCTTAATACACCTCACAGTTGCCTTCATAAACAGATGTCCCTCATATGTCCCTTACATCCAAGGTAATGACTACCTATTCCTTAATAATAGGGATAGTCTTACCATTTAAAGGATAAAGAACAGAAAGACTTAAACTTTAGGGTAGGTTCCTCATAGTTACTTGCTCACTATTTCAAAACAAATTTCAAACACTTTACAATTTTCAAACAATTTTCAAACACAAGTTTTTTACGCATCCGTACATGGATCATTATCAAACTCTTATGAAAATTTCTATTCACACACTTCACCTTTTCAAAAACAATTTAAAGTGAGCTAAGTAACTAAGAGCCCATGGATAACCATGGATGTAAAGGGTGCTAACACCTTCCCTTTACATAACCTACCCCCCGGACCCAAAAATCTTTTTAAAAGGTCTTTCCTGTTCTTTTATGCCTTTCCTTTGGATAAAATAAAAGTCGGTGGCGACTCTTGCTATCCGCAACATAACTAAAGTCAGTTCTCCCACCGTGTTACACCCAGCCCTTGCTTTCCTTATGTAATCTTCTGTCTTCTCAATTTTGGCAAGATGCTCCACCCTAAGCTTCTCCAATCTCTCAATATCCAGACGACCACCACTCCTTTCCCAAAGAGTCTTCTTCAAAGCTTGAGATAGGTTCTCATTCCTTTCCTTTAGCTTCTCAAATTCTTCTAGGCTGACAGTTGCTGCAGGTTGTACAGTAGAGGGTCCAGGTATGTCCTCCAAGATAAAAGGCATTCCAGTAATTTGAGCTCTGGTACGGGACCAGTCATAGTATTGAGCTGAAGCAACATTATTACACCTTCCGAGAATAGCCATCCCTTTGGTCTGGATGTTATCCCAAGCCCAGGATGCTTGCCTGACAGTAACTGAATTAGGTTTCACTTCACAATACAAGGTTTCAGCTAAGTCTTGTCCTTTGGGAGGGTGAACCAAAGCATAGCCTAGTTGTCTCTTAAACAACAAAGGATTGTAGTTGATGCAACCCTTCACTCCTATCAGAGGCACATTTGGGTATTGTCCACAACTGGTGATAATGTCCTTGCCTTTGGTGCTCTGGGTGCACTATCTAATATCATCTGAAGTCAAAGCAATGAGCCTTTTGGCCCAATTCTTCTGTTGATGAGGGTTCAGGAAGGCATCTGACTTAGGTAGGTGTCTAAGCAGCCAGTTGTAAAACAAAGGAGCACAACATCTTACCAACTTCCCCCTTTGTTTCTCATTCCTCTGATGAATGGAGTAATAAAAGTCTCCTAGCAGTGTAGGCACTGGGTTCTTCATAAGAAACAGATGGATGGCATTCTTGATGACAAATTTGGGCTCATCTGCAAACAGTATAGCCCCATATATGCTGAGGGCCAACAATGTACAGACTGTCTTCCATTCCCTTACTGAGGCCTTCAGGATGGCCTGAGAAATCAAGAAATCCAAATGCAAACCAGGGATCCCAGCCTTTGTTTTCATATTTTGCTCAATCAGAGCAGGCTCCAGGTACAGTGCTTTTGCTACTTCTCCATTGCTGGGAGCTGGCATTTCTGGGTTGAAAGGGATTCCACTCCTGATAGGTACTCCAATCAATGAGGAAAACTCTTCCAGTAGAGGCCCTAACTGAAAGTCTGGGAAGGTGAAGCATCTCAAAGGAGAGTCACAAAATTGCAAGCATGTGTGGATCATGCTCCTCTGAGAAGGGTCAAGGTCCATAACCATATCCAGGATACCTCCATAATGCTCTCTAAACAATGGGATGTGGTCAGGTGTGATAAGTGACTGGACCTGCCTGATGCCAGTCAACACAGGTTCAAAGAAATGGTAGGATATGTTGCTCTTCCTGGGAGTAGCCATGAATGCTGCTGAAGAAACTGAAGATTGATACTGATGAAGGTCACAGACTGGTGCTGGAAGTGAGCCACTGACAGGCTGGTGCTGGTGATGATGAAGATAGCTGAAGTAGATAACTGATGAAGTAGAGGTCTATGCAGAAGAAGGGGTCAAAACCAAACCAGATATAATGTGGATACCCTGAAAAACAAATAAACAAATGTTAAATGATGCAAATGATGATATATGCAAATGATATGCAAGGGTTTGTGATCAAGCTAGATCTGATTATCTATCTTGATATAAGTCCATGTATGTTCAAAGAAAGTCCAGATGGAGGTTCAGAAATCCAGTAACCAAGGTGGAGGACTCAAATAAAGAGTCACATGTCCCGGGTTAATCACAAGAACTGTCCAAAGTGGAGTACTCTTAAACAAAACAAAAACAGGGTATGATGTGGCCAAGGGTACCTGCAAACTTGTAAACAGCCCAACCCCCTCACAGGTAGTGTTCTAGAACAAGGATCCTCAGACTTGGATCAGTTATGAGAAGTGTAAACACTTCTAACCCGGAGGTACAATGTTTACAATAACCATAAAAGATCCTCCTCTAATTCACCTCAGCTTCTGAAGGTCATAATAAAGGTCATCCAGACTTAGCAGGCTTCCCAGATAGCCCTATGTAAACACCCCAAATTTGCCCTCACCCATTCACACCATGGCTTGTGATCATTTCATATGCATAAACTCAATCACACCATCTCATATCTCAATTTTGAGTCACTGCATTGTTTCTAAGTCATCTGCACCTAGGGTTTGTGATCTAAACAATCCAAGAGCTTCTTGAGCCACTCCAAAGGTCAACAATCACTTCAAAGGGGTCCATGTGTGTTCTTATATCTTATTACATCCTTTCAAAGTCAAAAATGCAAAATAATCACAAGAACTGGGATTGGTATGGAAGCAGAGCCAAGTTTGACTGCACAGTTGACCTAAAATTAGGGTTTTGGTTTCAGAGGCCATAACTCCAAATTTTTTGGTCATTCTTGTTTCCATTGGTCTCTATATGGTATGGGGGGTATGCATATCAATTTTCATGAAGAAATTCCATGGGGAAGTCATCTGATCAAGAGTTGACTTTTCAGACAAGTCAGTGTAAAATCAGGGCATCTGAGGCCCCCAATGACCCAACCAAGGGGTGATCTTCATCATTTTGAGTGTATATGATCTTTATTTGATCATGAAAGAAGGTTGAAGTTCACAAAATTCAAGATTTTGAAGTTTTTGCAAAGGTGACTTTTTAGGGCATGGTTGACTTTTCAAGAATATGTCATTTTAGGTCACTTTTCAAACCTTACTTTTTGATCCAAAAATGCTTCAAATGGAAAAACTTTGGTCATGAAAGTTGTAGAATACATTTTTCCCTTTTCAAAAAGTACAAGAACATGACCTAATTCATTTTGGATCAAAAGTTATGGTGTGTCAAAGTTGGCAAAAATCACTAATTTTCAAGATATGCACCAATTGGGAAATTTGCAAAATCATGAACCAAGGCAAATTGTAACTTCTAGTTCATATCAAACCATTACACAAACATCACATGTGACCTAAAAATCAGATTTGAACCAAAAGATCTCATGTTCATGGTTGGCAAGGCAAGGGATTTTCATGAAGTTTCAAAAGTAAACAACTTGCAAAATCATCATCACACTTTCCCCCACTTGTTACATTGGATGCTGAACCATGCTAGCCTCCCTCACACACCATGCTGCGCCAGCCCATGTACTTGTGCTAGCCTAGGGTTCAACCCATGCCTTCCTTACAACAAAGTGGAATTTTTGCAAAAGTGAACATCCCAATCACAGCAGGCCAAGTCACATCCTTTGACCATTTGGAATTGTTTATACTATCCATTTACAAGCTAAACATAACATCAAGCAAGGCTGAAACACACAAGAGCAGACCATTCACAAAAACACTCCCTCAAGCATTTCTCTTCGAATCTCTCTACACAACACACAAACACAAAAACCATTTTCATAGATCAACTCACCTTGCTTCACTGAGCCAAAACCAGCAAGACTTAGGCCTGAACCAGGTGAGAACACCATTCTTCCATTTTTCACTCTCAAAGCCAAAGCTTTCGGAACTCTTTCCACAGGCCACAAACACTTGAACAAACTCCACAAACCTTCTCAAAACATCACCCTGATCACAAAGAACCATTCACATTGGCCTGAAACAGCCTGAATCACCATCACCATTTTCAAATGAGCTTGAGCAGAAGCTGTTCAAACTCCTTAACCAGCCAACATAAACTCCTCCTAAGCATTCAAGGATCATCAGGGGACCAAGTAAAGTGGATTGCATCAAAGGGAGAGGTCAGAAAGTTGCTGGAGTGAAAGCTTCGAAACTCAGGTAGCTCAAGAACTTTTTTTCCAGAAATGGATTTTTAAGTTCTAAAGTTGTTCTCCATGCTTCACTGATTGCTCTGATATCTTTAGTTTTGAAAATGGTGGAGGGATGAGAGTTTAATTTGTTTCTGAAAGTTTTGCCCTAAAATATTCTTGGTTTCGATTCATAAGTTTGGGGAAAAATAAATGGTTTCTAGCTTAGGGTTTTGATTCAGTGGGTTATGCGGATCATTTCTGTGTGATTGGATTTCATTTTGGTTGCGTTTTGTGGATTTTGGGGATTTTCAGGTGGGGTTCCCACCGGAGAAGACGACCGGAGGTCTTCTCCGGCCACCTGAAAGTCATTAGGGCATAATCCCAGTCATTAAGTGCATTTGAATCTGGAACGTTGGATGCGTTGAAAAAGTTGACTTCGCGCGCGTGTGTATGGCTGAGATGCAGTCATTAAACCCTAATCATCATTATTTATTTAATTAATTGAGATTAAATCAGTTTGAATATGGGCCATCAGATGGCGCGCGCAGTCAACATTTTCAAACCCAGACTCAATCCTGGCCCTCCATCCTGCATACTTCAGCCTATTTTCATTTTCATTTCATTTTCTTTCATTTAATTTGCATAATTTATTAAAAATAGTAAAAATTGTTTAAAAATTATGAAACTTTTTCTCAAGAGTTTCATTAATTTTTAAGACACAAAAATGTTTTTAATTTTATTTTTAGCATTTAAAAAGTATTTTAAAATATTTAAAAGTTTATTTTTAATTGATTAATGGAAATTAATTTATTAAAAATACTTTTAGGTATTTAAAAATCACCAAAAAATTCATGAAATGCTCTAAGACATTTAGAAACATTGTCCAACCTTAAAACCAAATTTATTTTTTGATCTTGATGCTTTTTAAGAATTTCTCATTGAATTAAAATCATTTTTGTGCATTATTTTGATCCAAAGTTCAAAAAATCATTTCTGCCTATCCATGAGGAGTTGGACATTGATTCTTCTTGAATTGCATTGTGTTTAGCATGTAGTTTTTGAGTTTAAATGGCAATGATTTGATCCTTCATTTTCCATTTGTTTGATAATTTTCTTGTTTAGGAACCCTAAAACCCTAGAAAACTTGTGAAATTCATAACTTGAATTTGGTTGAGAGTTGAAACCTCTCCTTTGGGCATTGGTTTATTATAGGATTAGGGGTCCTTTGAGTGCATTTTCAATTTTTTATCTTAGGGTTTGCTTCTGATTTTGGTTTTTGTTTGATATATTGTTCATAAACCCTAATTTGGGCTTCCATATGCATCCATCTTGCATTCTCTTGCATAACATGACTTGCCATGACATTTCAAGCATCCATGTGATTCATTTGGCATCATAAGACATATTGGAAGCATGTTTGATCATTGCATCATGTATTTGCCATGTTGTATGTCATGTGCACTTCATAACTTTTCATGTATGTCCATGGTTCCTAACTTGTTTCATTTGCATTCATGAACTTGTATGTCCATTTCCATGTGCTGCCTCATGTTTGTAGCATCTCATAGCATCATTAGCATCATGTATATGCTTCTGGTTTTGTTTCTCATCATGACATCTCATCCCATTTTGCATTGCATTGCATTTCTTTCCTAACCTTTCAGGTGGTAAGTAATTCTGAGAAGGGGATTTGCCTTCACTTCTCATAACTTTTCTTTTCAGCCCTCTTGCATCCATTGCTGCATTTTTATATGTGTTTGAGTTTGAGCTTGCTCATTCCTTTTCTTCTTACTTTCTTTCTTCAAGTGACTTGACTTCTTGAATGAAGCAAGTTGCTTTGCTTCTCTTGATCCTTTCATCTGCTTCTTGGTGGTTCCATTGAAGACTTCTTTTGCAAACCTCACAAACCTTAGGAAAAACCAAGCATGACAATGATTAGGGTTTTGATTAGTCTCCCCTCTTAGTTTTACCTTTGTGTCTCTTTTGAGTCTTCTCTTCTCATCTCATAATCAGGGACTAAACCCTAAAGGTTTTAAGGCTTTGTGATTAAGCTTATGCCTGCATCCTTCTCTTAGGATGGAATGTATAACTTTAATCCTAAGTGTTGAACCCTTAATGTGTTTAACTCCCTTAATCAATTCACTTAATAATCACCAAGACATCACACTTGTAACTTGGGCCTTGCATTAGGGTTCTAATTCTTCCTTAATTGGTTAAGAAGGACTAACCCTAGTGTTAATGGACAAGTCCCCCTCAAGTTGTCTTACAAATCATAAAATCCACTTCATCATCATATCATTAAATAAAATCCACCTAATCAAAGGCTTGTTTTGTCATGAGTTTAATCCCTAATCATGGATTAAGTTGAGGAGCTTTCCTCAGCTTAAACATTCTCATCTATTATCCTTCTATTAGGATGGTGTAATGAGTCTGTTTAATCCTTGATTATGGCTTAATCTCATTACTTAACACTAAACACAAACCACCAAAAACATCTAAATGATCACAAGTAAGATAATGATCTTAATCCTACATCAAATGGTGATTAAGTGTGAGAATCTGACTTCACACTTAAGGTATTCTCATTACCCCTAATCAGAGGGAAGATGTGATGAGTTTACTAAATCCATTGGTTTAGGCTTAAGCTCATTAACTTATGACAAACTTTCAAAAGCAATAAAAGACTGAAAACTCAAAAACAAACAATAATCGTCTCCTTCGGGAATCTTTTCTCATCTCATTCACTCACAAGCGAGAACTTGCTTCTTCCGTCTAATGCAAGATAGTTAGCATCTGTGCCAGACAGATCATACACTTGAGCATAGGCAAGCAAGCAGTTCACCAGTCAATTCATGTATCAGTCTCTTTGGGTCGAACCACGGTGTTCTGACTTCCTCATTGCACGAGAGGATACGTAGGCATAACTTAATAGTTATCGAACAAAAGTCTCTGTATATTCCCCCTCCTTCCAGCAATTATTCCTTAAGCCTCATGATCATGAGCATTTCACTCCTGTCCTTACACTGACACTATATATTTATGCACTTCACACTTCTCTTACACTGACACCTGTACATCCTTTTCCAGCACTTTGATACACAGATTGCACTGACACTACCCCTTTAAAGCACAAATCTTTTAAGCGTGGATCCCGTCGAGTACGGCGGACAATCTGGGTGCTAATACCTTCCCAGGTTGTAACCAACCCCCTTTCTCAGTCTCTCTGGTTCGCAACCGTCTTATCCATATCTTTCTAGGTCTATGCAGCATTGCCTTTCCTCCGGGATAAAAATGCCTAGCTGGCGACTCTATTCATCTCCAGTGAGTTCACGGCTGTGTGTTCTCATTGTCCCTCTCGCCGACCGTTCGCGTCTGTACCTTTATCTGGGCCATTCCCATTTATCGGGAGCGACAGCTTGGCGACTCTGCTGGGGACCCTTATACTGCAACCAGGGCTTCTGGTTCTTTTTGTGGGTTCCTCCTAGCGCTTGATTGATTTGTGTTTACTGGGGTGTTATGTGCTTATTTGTGTTTGTGTATTTGTATTTATTTTGCTTTATGTACAGTTTTGTTTATTGCTTTCTTTATAGCTTTATGCATATATTATCATATTGTCATACTGTGCTGCTGGCTGGATCTGTTGTTTGCTTTGGTGGGTGGGTGTTCCATTGAGAGTTAAGGTCCTATACCTGGGACCTGAGCGACACCTAGGCTAGAGTGAATCATATTCTTTCCCATTCCATCTCGGTCTGGTGCGGGAATATGAAACACGGTTCAGATATGGGTTTCTTCTTGAGAACTTTGTGTTGCAGATTTCCTGCAATGCTAGGGCTATCTGGAAAGCCTGCTAAGTCTGGATGACCTTTAGTTTTGACCTTCAGAAACTGAGGTGAATTAGAGGAGGAACTTTTATGGTTATTGTAAACACTGTACCTCCGGGTTGGAAGTGTTTACACTTCTCATAACTGATCCAAGTCTGAGGATCCTTGTTCTAGAACACCACCTGTGAGGGGGATGGGCTGTTTACAGGTTTGCAGGTACCCTGGCCTCAGAATACCCTGTTACTTTGATTTGATTAAGAATACTTCATGTCGGAACAGTTCTTGTGGTTCTAAACCCTGGACATGTGGCTCTTTATTTGAGCCCCCCACCTTGGTTACTGGATTTATAGACCTCCATCTGGAATTCTTGAACATACTTGGACCTATATCAGAACACTTGATCAGATCCCGCTCAGTCACAAACCCTTGCATATCATTTGCATACATAATCATTGCATCATATTGACATTTGCTTATTTGTGTTTCAGGGTATTCATCTTCATTTTTGGCTTAGGTTTTGACCCCATCTTCAGTATTGACCCATCTTCATCAGCATCTGCTTCTGCTATCAGCTATCTACTTCAGTCACTTGCACCAGCCAATCAGTGGCCCATTCTTCAGTGTTATCATCAGTACCTGTCTCTACTCATCTTCAGCATCATGGCTCCTAAAAAGAGCAACATCACCTATCACTTCTTCCAGCCAGAGCTATCTGACATCAGGAGGATTCAGACCCTGATCACTCCAGATCACATACCATTGTTCAGGGAACACTATGGAGATATACTTGATATGGTTATGGATCTGGACCCCTCACAAAGAAGCCTGATCCACACTTGCCTTCAGTTTTATGATCCCCCACTAAGATGTTTCACTTTTCAAGACTTTCAGCTGGGCCCCTTATTGGAAGAATACTCATCATTAATTGGTATACCTATCAGAGGTGGAGTCCCTTTCAACCCTGAGATGATCTTTCCTGGTAATGGAGAAGTAGCCAAGGCTTTGCATCCGGAACCTGTTCTGATTGAGCAGCATATGACTTCTAAAGCTGGAATCCCTGGCTTTCATCTGGATTTCTTGATCTCTCAAGCTACCCTGAAAGCTTCTTTAGGAGAGTGGAAAGCTGTCTGTGCTTTATTGGCCTTGAGCATATATGGAATTGTATTGTTTGCAGATGAGCCTCGATTCATTAGCAAGAATGCAATCCATCTTTTCATCCTGAAGAACCCAGTGCCCACTTTATTGGGGGACCTCTACTATTCAGTGCATCAGAGGAATGAAAAGCAGAGGGGAAGATTAGTGAGGTGTTGTGCTCCATTGTTCCACACTTGGCTTCTCAGGCATCTACCCAGGACAAATGCATTTTTGAATCCTCATCAGCAGAGAAACTGGGCTAAGAGACTCACTGCTCTAACTTCAGCAGATATCAGATGGTGCACTCAAAGCACCAAAGGCAGGGATATCATCACCAGCTGTGGGCATTTTCCCAACGTGCCCCTAATAGGAGTTAAGGGTAGTATTAATTACAATCCTCTGCTGTTCAGAAGACAACTGGGCTATGCACTGGTCCACACTCCTAAGGCACAGGACTTGGTTGAAACTCTTTATTGCGAGAACAAGCCTAATTTGGCTGTTGTTAGGCAGGCTGCCTGGGCCTGGGATAATGTTCAAACCAAGGGGGTAACCATTCTGGGGAAGTGCAGCAATGTGGCATCAGCACAATATTATGAGTGGTCCCATGCCAGGGCTCAATTCTCTGGAATGCCCTTTACCATAGAAGATGTGCCTGAATCATCTTCAGCACCACCCCCTGCAACTATCAGTTTGGAGGAGTTTGAGAGCTTGAAGGAAAGAAATGAGAAGTTAACTCAGGCTTTGCAGAAGACTCTCCGGGAGAGGAATGATGGCAGGATGGAGATTGAGAGGCTAGAGAAGCTGAGAATGGAGCATCTGGTTAAGATTGAGAAGTCTGGGGATTATATCAAAAAGTCTAAAGCTGGAGAACAAATTCTGAAGAATGCTTGCAAGGAAGCCCAGTTCCAGAGAGCAAGGACAGACTTGTATCTGAAGGAGAGTCAGGCCCGGTGGGTCAGGATCACCGAGGCTCGTACCCTGGAGGACAAGAGGGTCCAAGACAAGATGGAGCAACTGGAAGCTAGTGCAAAAGAGCAGCAAGAAGCCCTGGCAGCAGCCCAGAGGGAGATATCAGAGCTGAAGATCAAAGCTGGAGTGAAGAGGTCAAAGGACCAAAATCAGCATAAGAAGCTAACTGCAACTGTTACTACCCGGAATCTCCTCATCAGGAATCTCACGGAGCGCCCAGCTGATCCTGTGACCGAAGCACTTCTCAAGGAAGTTCGTGAGGATGAGTTTGGTCTTGGTGTTTGACCATTTGTTTGTTGTTGCTTTCATTCCATGTACTTTTACTTTCTTGTGATGTATTTTGGCCCCTCTGAGGGCTTGTGTTTGTAAAACAAACTATGTACCATTTGCTTTTTGTAATATATGTATTAGTTTGTTCCATCCGAGTTTACTTCAAAAGCAACATCAACAGCATCTTCAAGGGTCTGGAAGGGTCAAAACTGAATGCCAAGCCGGATACCTTGAAAACAAATAAGCATACTGCATTGCATGCTAACCCTTTTGTTTGTTTTGTAGGTTTTTGTTTTATTGTTGCTAACTCTGTTGTGATGTTCAGGAACTATTGCTCGGCGCCGGGTATTTCCCCTCAACCGTCCGCACCGTTATCCAACCCGTAACAACCTTCCGGGCATTCAAATGGATCAGATGCAGCAGGACCTTACGGAGGTCAGGAACCAAATGACCAACGAGAGGTTGGAAATGAGGAACCAAATGACACAGTTTATGGAGGTAATGAACAACATGGCTCAGAGCCAGGAAAGATTGAGAGCCATGGTGGAAAGGCAGAATCAAGAAGATCCACATATAGGGACTGCCGGCACCAGCAACAATGAAAGGGTCCAACCTCACGTTAACCCCCCTGTATTTGGACCCCACCTCCATCCTGAGGTCAACATCCCTGCAAATGTTCAAGGGACTGCCACTGCAGCCAGGGTACTGCAAGAGGACCCCCAAGAGGATCAGTTCACAGTAATGGGTGCTGGGGAAGAAGCTTATGATAGAAGGCTGGATGAGATAGCTGAGAAACTGAGATCCTTAGAGTCTCAAAACTCTTTGGGCTTCGATGTCATGGACATGGGCTTGGTAGACGGGGTCAGGATTCCCCATAAGTTCAAGCCTCCTTGTTTTGAAAAATATAACGGGACTTCATGCCCCCGGACTCATTTGCAATCATTTCTGGGAAGGCTGAAGGCTTATACTATGGATGAGAAGCTCTGGATGTTCTATTTCGAGGATAGCTTAACTGGAGCGTCAAGAGAATGGTACTCTCACTTGACAAGAGCAACTATTAGATGCTGGAAGGACCTGGCAGAGGCCTTTATCAGACAGTATCAGTACAACTTAGACATGGCACCCAACAGGACCCTCCTAATGGGAATGTCACAGTCGTCAAGGGAAAGTTTCCGAGAATATGCCCAGAGATGGAGGCAATTGGCTGCTGCTGTTCAGCCACCTATGTCTGAGAGGGAAATGGCAGATATGTTCATGAACACCCTTCAGGGGACTTACATTGATAGGCTAGCTGCCTTCTCATCTACCAGCTTTGCAGATGTTGTCATAGCCGGGGAGAGAATTGAAAGCCTGTTAAAAATGGGCAAGATTTCTGACAATGGTGCCAGCTCGTCCAGTAGTACGAGGAAGCCTTTTGCAGGCCAAAGAAGAACTGGCGAGACCAATGCCATCCACACCAACAGGGGCAGGCCCCAATATGTCCATAGATCTGTGGCAGCAGTCACCATCCCCGCTCCAGCTCATCCTCAGCCAACTTATCAACCTCCGCAACAAAACTATCAGCAACAACCTCAGTACCATCAACAAGCTCAGTATCCTCCAAGGAATTACAACAATACCAACAACAACAACCAGCAAAGGCCATTCCAACAAAGGCCATCTCAAGCTAATAGGGTGATCGATCCGATCCCCATGCCATATGCTACATCGCTGCCACAACTCCTGAAACTCAACCTAGTTGAGCTAAGGACGCTGGCACCTCCAGATCCCAACAGTCTACCCAGGAATTATGACTCCAACGCCAGATGTGCTTTTCATTCAAATGCACCTGGCCACAGTACAGAAAAGTGCAGAGCCTTGCACATGAAGGTACAAGACCTGGTAGACTCAAAAGCTCTGAACTTCGCACCACCACCCAATGTCAATAAGAATCCGATGCCAAACCACGGCGGTCCCAGAATTAACGCTATTGAAGAAGACAAGCCGTCTTATTTAATAACCAGTGTGGGTCAGATCCGGACACCGTTGGTAGAAATCAAGGCTCAACTCCTCGAATGTCAGATGTTCCCGGGGTGTGAATTAGGGTGTGCCTACTGCAATATCTCAGTAAATGGGTGCGATAACCTAAGGAATGGCATAGATGGTCTTATTCAGAGTGGCCAACTTCAAATCACCACATCATTTCCAACGAATCCAGCAATCTCATCAGCAACAACTCCAGAACCTCCTACAACTGCAACAACCATTGTTCCTGACAATTCTTCGGTTTCATCAGCAAGTACTTCATCTGTCATTTCAACTGACCGGATATCAACAAATGTTCCTTCTACAACTCCAGCACCACTCCATTTTGAAACTCCGACAACAACAACATCCATTCTTCCAACAATGTCCCCTACAACATCAGCAACAAACTCTGAAGACGTCTCAACTGTCACAATATTTTATGATCCTGAAAACAACTCTGCCTACAACTCAGAAAGTGCTGCTCCCATCAGAGCACCAGTCACAATTTATTACGATCCACAGACTATCACAACTCCTTCCGCAGCTGCAATCAGTCCAGTCACTATCACGGTGCCTGGACCAGTACCTTATGAAAGCAGTAATGCCATCCCCTGGCATTACGGCTCTGACCTGTACTGTGAAGGACAAAAAATCACTTTTGAATCATCAACCCCTGCACCACAAATAGACAATGTGGGAGGAGGCGGAGGCTTCACTCGAAGCGGACGTCTCTTTGCTCCACAAATTCAAAAACCCACTGCCGAAGCAGAAGCTGCTGCCAAGGCAAAAGGGAAAGGCTTGGTGCAGGAAGATCAGACCGTTAAAGAAGCTTTGAGAACACCCTTTGATCAAGAGGTTGATGAGTTCATGCGAATCATCAAGAAAAGTGATTACAAAATAGTGGATCAGCTTCATCAGACGCCTTCCAAGATCTCAATCCTATCATTGCTCATGTGCTCCGAAGCCCATCGGAACGCACTACTCAAAGTCTTGCACGCAGCTTATGTGCCTGAAGAGATCACCGTCAATCAGTTGGAAGCTGTGGTGGGAAATGTTAATGCTAGTCATGGACTAGGGTTCACCAACACTGATTTGACTACGGAAGGCCGCAATCATAATAAGGCCTTGCACATAACCATAGAATGTAAAGGTGTTGTCCTTTCCCATGTACTGGTAGACACGGGGTCATCCCTCAATGTCTTACCTAAAAAGGCCCTGGTGAAGTTAGAATATGACGGATTGGCGTTAAGACCCAGCAACCTGGTGGTGAGAGCCTTTGATGGCTCAAAGAGATCGGTTCTGGGAGAGATTGAGTTGCCCATAACGATTGGCCCGCAGACCTTCAAAACGACCTTCTACGTGATGGATATACAGCCTGCCTACAGCTGTCTATTGGGTAGGCCATGGATTCACGCTGCTGGCGCCGTGACCTCTACCCTTCACCAGAAGTTAAAATATGAGTGGGAGGGTCAAGTCGTTACAATCTGTGGAGAGGAGGATATTTTTGTCAGCCACCTGGCTACCTATAAGTATATTGAGATGGATGGGGAGATCCATGAAACAATGAGCCAGGGTTTTGAAGCTTTGAATGTCAATGAAACATCTGCTGTGCCTGGTACTTCAATATCATCATACCAACAAGCCCGGAAGGTTGTTGAGGGAGGAAACGCCCAAGGCTGGGGCAAACTGCTATCGGTGGAGAAGAAAGAGGATAGATTTGGGTTGGGTTACAGACCAACTCAACAAGATCCGACAGAGGCTGCGAAAGAGCCCAACTTTGTGAGTGGGGGGATGCTCACCCCTGATGCTGTCAACTGTTTGGAAGACGAGCTGGAAGAAGAACGCAACCTGGAAAGCTGAATTCATCCAAAGATCCCAGGGAGCAGTATCTCAAACTGGTCTTCCCAGGAAATTATAAGAGTTACTCATGCAGAGTAATTATTATTTCCTGTATTTTTATAGCATGCATCAAAGTCTTGCATCTTGCCCAAGATGACAAGGCTCATTTTGTAATCGGGCCATCTGTACTTTTTGTGCAACAAGATTAATCAATGAAATATCAGACATCTTTTTGCAAACAAGTCTTTTTCTTTTCCGCTCACTGTTTTTCCATTTTTCTTTTTGTACAAAAAATAAATGGCGATGTTTTCAAAATGATAACTTTGTTTCACTTTTCTAAACAAGATTAAAATCAATCACTAAAATGAACAAACTGAACCCTTGCAGAGAGTGCCTTCCCGACAGCACCGACAACAGCACAGCTACGACTTCGTATGACTTTGACAATCCAATCAATCAAGCTGATGAAGGGGTTGAAGAAGAATATGAGCTTCCTGAAGAGCTAGCCAGGTTGTTGAGACAAGAGGAAAAGGTTATTACTCCTCACCAGGAGGAGGTTGAAGTGATTAATCTTGGTACAGATGAAGACGTGAAAGAAGTTAAAATCGGGGCATGCTTACAAGACTCAGTGAAGAGACAATTGATTGACCTGCTTCAAGAGTATGTGGACGTGTTTGCTTGGTCTTATCAAGATATGCCAGGGTTGGATACCGAAATTGTCGTGCACAAGCTGCCTTTGAGAGAAGAATGCCCGCCAGTTAAACAGAAACTGCGCCGTACTCGCCCGGACATGGCAATAAAAATCAAGGAAGAGGTGCAAAAGCAATGGGACGCCGGGTTCCTTGCCGTAACTAGCTATCCACCGTGGGTTGCTAACATAGTACCTGTGCCTAAGAAAGACGGCAAAGTAAGAATGTGTGTTGACTACCAGGATCTGAACAGAGCCAGCCCAAAAGATGACTTCCCATTACCTCACATTGATGTATTGGTCGATAACACGGCTCAGTTCTCGGTATTCTCCTTCATGGACGGATTTTCAGGATACAACCAGATTAAGATGTCACCTGAAGACATGGAGAAGACAACCTTCATCACACCCTGAGGCACGTTCTGTTACAAAGTGATGCCATTAGGGTTGAAGAATGCTGGTGCAACATATCAACGGGCTATGGTGACATTATTCCACGATATGATCCATAAAGAAATCGAGTGTTATGTGGATGATATGATTGCCAAGTCCCTCACTGAGGAAGATCACCTGGTAAATCTGCTCAAGTTGTTCAAGCGTCTGAGGAAATACCAGCTGAAGTTGAACCCCAACAAATGCACATTCGGGGTGAGATCTGGTAAGCTGCTGGAATTTATTGTAAGTGAGAAAGGGATTGAAGTTGACCCTGATAAAGTCAAAGCCATCCAAGAGATGCCTGCACCGAAGACAGAAAAAGAAGTTCGAGGGTTCTTAGGTCGATTGAACTACATTTCAAGGTTCATATCTCACCTTACGGCTACCTGTGAACCCTTGTTCAAGTTGTTAAGAAAAGAACAGACGGTCAGGTGGAATGAAGACTGCCAGAAGGCTTTTGACAAGATCAAAGAATATCTGCAAGAACCTCCAATCCTTATGCCTCCAGTTGAAGGAAGACCTCTGATAATGTACTTGACAGTATTAGAAGAGTCAATGGGGTGTGTGTTGGGCCAGCATGACGAGTCTGGTCGAAAAGAGTATGCAATATACTACCTAAGAAAAAAGTTTACCGACTGTGAACAACGTTATTCACTGCTCGAGAAGACTTGCTGTGCTTTAGCGTGGGCTGCTCGCCGACTAAGACAGTATATGTTGACCCATACTACTTTGTTGATCTCAAAGATGGACCCAGTTAAGTACATATTTGAGAAGCCAGCTCTTACCGGACGGGTTGCAAGATGGCAAATGATCCTCACAGAGTATGACATCTAATACACCTCTCAGAAAGCCATCAAGGGCAGTGTACTATCTGAATATCTTGCTGAGCAACCCATTGATGATTACCAGCCTATGAGGTTTGACTTCCCTGATGAAGACATCATGTTCATAAAAGCAAAAGATCATGAAGAGCCTGTTCACACTGAAGGGCCTGACCCGGAAGAAGAATGGACTATGATGTTTGATGGGGCTGTTAATATGAAGGGTCGTGGTATTGGTGCAGTACTCATTACACCTAAAGGAGTTCACATGCCTTTCTCGGCAAAACTCACCTTCAACTGCACTAACAACGAAGCTGAATACGAAGCTTGCATTATGGGTCTTGAGGAAGCCATTGACCTCAGGATCAAGACATTGACTGTATTTGGAGATTCAGCTTTGGTAATCAATCAAACCAATGGCAAATGGTACACCCACCAGGATCATCTGATACCTTACAGGGATTATACGAGGAGGTTATTGACTTTCTTTACAACAGTCAAGCTTGAGTATATCCCTCGGGACGAGAATCAGTTTGCAGATGCTCTAGCAACCATTTCATCCATGATCAAAGTTCAGGCTGCCAATTTTGTACCTCAGATCTCAGTGTCCAGACTTGACAGACCAGCATATGCGTTCGCAGCAGATGTTGTTAAAAATGATAAGCCTTGGTTCCATGACATTAAATGCTTCTTGGAGGATCAAACATACCCATCTGGGGCATCTTCCAATGATAAGAAGACTTTGAGAAGGCTTGCTGGTAGTTTCTTTCTGAACACTGATGGGTCTTTATACAAAAGGAACTTTGATATGGTACTCCTCAGATGTGTTGATAAGACAGAAGCAGACTTGTTGATGCATGAAGTGCACGAAGGATCCTTTGGTACCCATGCTGGAGGACATGCCATGGCTAAGAAATTGCTAAGATCAGGTTATTATTGGATCACCATGGATGCAGACTGTTGTGCCTACGCCAGAAAATGCCATAAATGCCAGATTTATGCAGATAAGGTGCATGTGCCTCCCAATCCTTTGAACATCATGTCTTCACCCTGGCCCTTTGCCATGTGGGGCATCGACATGATTAGCAAGATTGAGCCAACTGCCTCAAACGGCCACAGATTCATCCTGGTTGCCATTGATTACTTCACCAAGTGGGTCGAAGCAGCTTCCTATGCCAATGTTACAAGACAAGTGGTAGCCAGATTTCTGAAAAGAGATATCATCTGTCGATACGGAGTTCCCGAGCGAATCATTACTGATAACGGTTCCAATCTAAACAACAAAATGATGGCAGAGCTATGCCGGGACTTCAAAATCCAACATCACAATTCTTCTCCTTACAGGCCAAAGATGAATGGCGCTGTTGAGGCGGCTAACAAGAATATTAAGAAGATTGTGCAGAAGATGGTAGTCACCTACAAAGACTGGCATGAAATGCTACCGTTTGCCTTGCATGGGTACCGCACGTCAATCAGAACATCCACTGGGGCAACACCGTATCAGCTTGTGTATGGTATGGAAGCAGTCCTACCGGTTGAAGTTGAATTACCCTCTCTACGAGTACTGATGGATGTTAAACTGAACGAAGCAGAGTGGGTTCGGTCCCGTTTCGAACAACTAAGTCTGATTGAAGAGAAAAGATTGGCTGCAATCTGTCATGGGCAGTTGTATCAGAAAAGAATGAAGAGAGCCTTCGATCAGAAAGTCAGGCACCGAGAGTACCAAGTGGGAGATCTTGTGCTGAAAAGAATCCTCCCTCCTCATACAGACCACAGAGGCAAATGGACTCCAAATTATGAAGGACCATTCGTGGTAAAGAAAGTTTTCTCTGGTGGAGCGTTGATGCTCAGCACCATGGATGGTGAAGATTTCCCGTCCCCTGTGAATTCAGATGCAGTTAAAAAATACTTCGCGTAAAAATGACCCGCTGGACATAAAAACAGAATGTAAGTCCAGACAAAAATAGGGCATCCCGGCGAGTCAAAAACAGAATAAAAGACTCGGGCAAAAATAAGGGAAAATAAACAAAAAATGTACACCCGCTGATTTGAAAAACCACATTGGACAACTCAGGCAAAAATGGGTATCCCGATGGATTGAAAACCCGAAAGGGCGATCCATGCAAAACAAGGGAATAAGCGAATAACTGCATTCTGAATTCGTCTGTATCGCCTACAACTTGGTAAGTTTTGAAAGGATCAAGCTTCAGTCAGAATCAACTTTCTTCAGAAAGCAAGATGAGAAGAACGTCAAAAGTCATACGAGTCATAGTAAAGAGGAAGCTCCTTAAAGCGTCATCAACACTGCCAGCATTTTGCTTTTCAATTTATAACGATCTCCTCATTTCAGGGGATTTGTTTCTTTGACTGTAATCTCGCTAATTCAGGGCATATGAATTAATAAAATTAAATTCTCAGTCACGTCTCGTCTTGTACATTTTCATTTGTTTGCAAAAAATGTCTGATGTCTTAAAAGAAAAAAAAAACTGATTGCATAGAATACATATGTTTATCTTCAAAAATAAAAACACGTGCTTGCAGGAAATATACTTACTCTCAGAAGTGCCTAACTCCTATGACGGAATCCAGTAAGGATACCTCGGGATCATTTGTGCGTTTCTCTGTCTTTTCAGGATTGCAGGGATCCAGAACGCAACTTAGGGCATGTAAGCTTCATCCCAACAAGCTGGCAAATCAACACTCAAATTTAGCACCCGAAGTGCTCTCTCCCCAGCTGAGTTGCCTCTCATGGCTTCCCCCAGCTGAGCTGCCACTTGCTACTGCTCCCATCCGAGTTGACATTTCATCCTCAGTCAAAATACAAAAGCCAAGAAGCTCTCCCCACAGAGCTCCAGCCTCTATCCAGAAGAGCAACGCACGAAGGAATCACAACAGAGTGAAGAAAGCTTCTACAAACCCCAGCTGGGTCTCTCATTTATAAGGATAGGTCTATCAATGACCCATATTCCCAAGCAGATAGCATCTCGTCAGATCTACCCATAATCTCATCCCCAGCTGGGATGTCCATTTCAACGGATCGATAGAAGATCTTCGCAGCAGCGGGACCCGGATCCCGTTTTGGTATCTTTGCACAATCATAGCATTTCGCATCATGTTCACCCACAAAGCGTAGCATTCCGTTTTAACACGGAGCATTACGGCAAGAATCAAACATATAGCATATTCGTAAGCCATGTCTTGAATCAACACTTGTGAATAACGACAGTTCATCAACGTACAGAAAAAATCCCCACCAGAATCCCCAGCAAAAACAGCTGCCTCTCAATCAACAACACCAGTATATACTCATTTTGACACCCGTCCGTGCCATTTTTCCCCAGTAAAGTCACCTGAACACTCTTTACGAACAAGATCACCCGTATTACAGATACGTCCTGACACCCGTCCGTGTCATACCCTAGCAGAAAGCCAAAGACATCCTCTTTGCACTCACATGTACCTATATACACTTTCTTGACACCCGTCAGTGTCGTATCCCCAGCGCAGTTGCCTACACTTTTACAACCCACATACTTGTTGATATTATTATACTTTTCTCTCTTGACACTCGTCCGCGTCACTCTCCCCAGCAGATAAACACTCATCTATACGATGCTCATACTCACTACTCATGTTACACTCATACAGATACTCGTCCGTATTTTGTATATACCATTCATATCCCCACAGATTCGACATTGGTCCATGTTCTTTGTTAACCAGTTGGTACTCGTCCGTGTCATCATCTCAGAACATGCGTCGAGCGTTTGTTTCTACTTGATACTCGTCCGTATCATAGTCTTAAAGATGCTCGTCCGCATCTTTAATCCATACACCGTGTCAAACACTTTTGTCTTCTTGGATATAGATACTCGCCTGTGTCTACTATTCCCCAGAGGAATCCTCTCAGATTCAACACCCGTCCGTGTTCTCCGTTAACCAGTTGATACTCGTCCGTATCATCATCTTTGAACACGCGCCAGTATTTGTTTCTACCCGATACTCGTCCGTATCGTAGTCTTAGGGATGCTCGTCCGCATCTTTAATCTATACACAACATCTAAACACTTATACCTTCTGTTTCTTGGATGTAAATACTCGTCCGTGTTTACTATTCCCCAGTACATCACCAACTAACAAATTTCTTTTTATCTAACACGCGTCCTGTGTTATGATAAAACCTGAGAGCAGCCGTACCCTGCTAGGTGGTCGTCCTCCACTTCTTGATGGTCGTCCTCCATCATGCTCATCCGATGGCCGTCCCCATCGTTGATATTTAGCAGCCGTCCCCTGCTAGGTGGTCGTCCTCCACCTCTTGATGATCGTCCTTCATCAATTTTATCCAATGGCCGTCCCCATTGTTGATTTTGGTTATCTGGCATTCGTCCTATGTCATGATAAACCCTGAGAGCAGCCGTCCCCTGCTAGGTGGTCGTCCTCCACCTCTTGATGGTCGTCCTCCATCATGCTCATCCGATGGCAGTCCCCATCGTTGATATTTTCGGCAGCCGTACCCTGCCAGGTGATCATCCTCCACCTTAGATGACCGTCCCTCATCTTACCCCCAATAGAGCAGCCGTCCCCTGCTAGGTGATCGTCCTTCACCTTTGATGGCCGTACCCCATCATCTGTTTATTTCATTTATTCTTTAACCCGATGACCGTCCCCGTCGTGGTCCCTTTTCTTTTCTAGCCCGATGGCCGTCCCCATCGTTGGTTACTTTGCTTTTAAACTTGATGGCCGTCCCCGTCATGTTTTCCCCAGAGAATTTTACAACTTTATCTTGATGGCCGTCCCCATCATAATCTTATTTTTCCCAGCTAGTCGGCCGTCCCCGTCTTGGCTTTACCTTTTATCCCCAGCATGTCGGCCGTCCCCGTCATTGCTATTTACCCAGCAGTCGTCCTCTGCTCGACGGTCGTCCTCTGTCGCCCACACTTTGCAATATACTTTATTTTCTTTTACAATCTATATCCCTTTTCTTCTTCATTCTGTGAGTGCAAATTTTGGACTGTCTTTGGTATTCAACCACAAGTTATCTTGTTTGCCTGTTAAGCCATTGCTTACAACCTGCACAGCTAACTCATGTTTGAATAGGGGCAGCTGTAAACACCCCAAATTTGCCCTCACCCATTCACACCATGGTTTGTGATCATTTCATATGCATAAACTCAATCACACCATCTCATATCTCAATTTTGAGTCACTGCATTGTTTCTAAGTCATCTGCACCTAGGGTTTGTGATCTGAACAATCCAAGAGCTTCTTGAGCCACTTCAAAGGTCAACAATCACTTCAAAGGGGTCCATGTGTGTTCTTATATCTTATTACATCCTTTCAAAGTCAAAAATGCAAAAGAATCACAAGAACTGGGATTGGTATGGAAGCAGAGCCAAGTTTGACTGCACAGTTGACCTAAAATTAGGGTTTTGGTTTCAGAGGCCATAACTCCAAATTTTTTGGTCATTCTTGTTTCCATTGGTCTCTATATGGTATGGGGGGTATGCATATCAATTTTCATGAAGAAATTCCATGGGGAAGTCATCTGATCAAGAGTTGACTTTTCAGACAAGTCAGTGTAAAATCAGGGCATCTGAGGCCCCCAATGACCCAACCAAGGGGTGATCTTCATCATTTTGAGTGTATATGATCTTTATTTGATCATGGAAGAAGGTTGAAGTTCACAAAATTCAAGATTTTGAAGTTTTTGCAAAGGTGACTTTTTAGGGCATGGTTGACTTTTCAAGAATATGTCATTTTAGGTCACTTTTCAAACCTTACTTTTTGATCCAAAAATGCTTCAAATGGAAAAACTTTGGTCATGAAAGTTGTAGAATACATTTTTACCTTTTCAAAAAGTACAAGAACATGACCTAATTCATTTTGGATCAAAAGTTATGGTGTGTCAAAGTTGGCAAAAATCACTAATTTTCAAGATATGCACCAATTGGGAAATTTGCAAAATCATGAACCAAGGCAAATTGTAACTTCTAGTTCATATCAAACCATTACACAAACATCACATGTGACCTAAAAATCAGATTTGAACCAAAAGATCTCATGTTCATGGTTGGCAAGGCAAGGGATTTTCATGAAGTTTCAAAAGTAAACAACTTGCAAAATCATCATCACACTTTCCCCCACTTGTTACATTGGATGCTGAACCATGCTAGCCTCCCTCACACACCATGCTGCGCCAGCCCATGTACTTGTGCTAGCCTAGGGTTCAACCCATGCCTTCCTTACAACAAAGTGGAATTTTTGCAAAAGTGAACATCCCAATCACAGCAGGCCAAGTCACATCCTCTGACCATTTGGAATTGTTTATACTATCCATTTACAAGCTAAACATAACATCAAGCAAGGCTGAAACACACAAGAGCAGACCATTCACAAAAACACTCCCTCAAGCATTTCTCTTCGAATCTCTCTACATAACACACAAACACAAAAACCATTTTCATAGATCAACTCACCTTGCTTCACTGAGCCAAAACCAGCAAGACTTAGGCCTGAACCAGGTGAGAACACCATTCTTCCATTTTTCACTCTCAAAGCCAAAGCTTTCGGAACTCATTCCACAGGCCACAAACACTTGAACAAACTCCACAAACCTTCTCAAAACATCACCCTGATCACAAAGAACCATTCACATTGGCCTGAAACAGCCTGAATCACCATCACCATTTTCAACTGAGCTTGAGCAGAAGCTGTTCAAACTCCTTAACCAGCCAACATAAACTCCTCCTAAGCATTCAAGGATCATCAGGGGACCAAGTAAAGTGGATTGCATCAAAGGGAGAGGTCAGAAAGTTGCTGGAGTGAAAGCTTCGAAACTCAGGTAGCTCAAGAACTTTTTTTCCAGAAATGGATTTTTAAGTTCTAAAGTTGTTCTCCATGCTTCACTGATTGCTCTGATATCTTTAGTTTTGAAAATGGTGGAGGGATGAGAGTTTAATTTGTTTCTGAAAGTTTTGCCCTAAAATATTCTTGGTTTCGATTCATAAGTTTGGGGAAAAATAAATGGTTTCTAGCTTAGGGTTTTGATTCAGTGGGTTATGGGGATCATTTCTGTGTGATTGGATTTCATTTTGGTTGCGTTTTGTGGATTTTGGGGATTTTCAGGTGGGGTTCCCACCGGAGAAGACGACCGGAGGTCTTCTCCGGCCACCTGAAAGTCATTAGGGCATAATCCCAGTCATTAAGTGCATTTGAATCTGGAACGTTGGATGCGTTGAAAAAGTTGACTTCGCGCGCGTGTGTATGGCTGAGATGCAGTCATTAAACCCTAATCATCATTATTTATTTAATTAATTGAGATTAAATCAGTTTGAATATGGGCCATCAGATGGCGCGCGCAGTCAACATTTTCAAACCCAGACTCAATCCTGGCCCTCCATCCTGCATACTTCAGCCTATTTTCATTTTTATTTCATTTTCTTTCATTTAATTTGCATAATTTATTAAAAATAGTAAAAATTGTTTAAAAATTATGAAACTTTTTCTCAAGAGTTTCATTAATTTTTAAGACACAAAAATATTTTTAATTTTATTTTTAGCATTTAAAAAGTATTTTAAAATATTTAAAAGTTTATTTTTAATTGATTAATGGAAATTAATTTATTAAAAATACTTTTAGGTATTTAAAAATCACCAAAAAATTCATGAAATGCTCTAAGACATTTAGAAACATTGTACAACCTTCAAACCAAATTTATTTTTTGATCTTGATGCTTTTTAAGAATTTCTCATTGAATTAAAATCATTTTTGTGCATTATTTTGATCCAAAGTTCAAAAAATCATTTCTGCCTATCCATGAGGAGTTGGACATTGATTCTTCTTGCATTGCATTGTGTTTAGCATGTAGTTTTTGAGTTTAAATGGCCATGATTTGATCCTTCATTTTCCATTTGTTTGATAATTTTCTTGTTTAGGAACCCTAAAACCCTAGAAAACTTGTGAAATTCATAACTTGAATTTGGTTGAGAGTTGAAACCTCTCCTTTGGGCATTGGTTTATTATAGGATTAGGGGTCCTTTGAGTGCATTTTCAATTTTTTATCTTAGGGTTTGCTTCTGATTTTGGTTTTTGTTTGATATATTGTTCATAAACCCTAATTTGGGCTTCCATATGCATCCATCTTGCATTCTCTTGCATAACATGACTTGCCATGACATTTCAAGCATCCATATGATTCATTTGGCATCATAAGACATATTGGAAGCATGTTTGATCATTGCATCATGTATTTGCCATGTTGTATGTCATGTGCACTTCATAACTTTTCATGTATGTCCATGGTTCCTAACTTGTTTCATTTGCATTCATGAACTTGTATGTCCATTTCCATGTGCTGCCTCATGTTTGTAGCATCTCATAGCATCATTAGAATCATGTATATGCTTCTGGTTTTGTTTCTCATCATGACATCTCATCCCATTTTGCATTGCATTGCATTTCTTTCCTAACCTTTCAGGTGGTAAGTAATTCTGAGAAGGGGATTTGCCTTCACTTCTCATAACTTTTCTTTTCAGCCCTCTTGCATCCATTGCTGAATTTTTATATGTGTTTGAGTTTGAGCTTGCTCATTCCTTTTCTTCTTACTTTCTTTCTTCAAGTGACTTGACTTCTTGAATGAAGCAAGTTGCTTTGCTTCTCTTGATCCTTTCATCTGCTTCCTGGTGGTTCCATTGAAGACTTCTTTTGCAAACCTCACAAACCTTAGGAACAACCAAGCATGACAATGATTAGGGTTTTGATTAGTCTCCCCTCTTAGTTTTACCTTTGTGTCTCTTTTGAGTCTTCTCTTCTCATCTCATAATCAGGGACTAAACCCTAAAGGTTTTAAGGCTTTGTGATTAAGCTTATGCCTGCATCCTTCTCTTAGGATGGAGTGTATAACTTTAATCCTAAGTGTTGAACCCTTAATGTGTTTAACTCCCTTAATCAATTCACTTAATAATCACCAAGACATCACACTTGTAACTTGGGCCTTGCATTAGGGTTCTAATTCTTCCTTAATTGGTTAAGAAGGACTAACCCTAGTGTTAATGGACAAGTCCCCCTCAAGTTGTCTTACAAATCATAAAATCCACTTCATCATCATATCATTAAATAAAATCCACCTAATCAAAGGCTTGTTTTGTCATGAGTTTAATCCCTAATCATGGATTAAGTTGAGGAGCTTTCCTCAGCTTAAACATTCTCATCTATTATCCTTCTATTAGGATGGTGTAATGAGTCTATTTAATCCTTGATTATGGCTTAATCTCATTACTTAACACTAAACACAAACCACCAAAAACATCTAAATGATCACAAGTAAGATAATGATCTTAATCCTACATCAAATGGTGATTAAGTGTGAGAATCTGACTTCACACTTAAGGTATTCTCATTACCCCTAATCAGAGGGAAGATGTGATGAGTTTACTAAATCCATTGGTTTAGGCTTAAGCTCATTAACTTATGACAAACTTTCAAAAGCAATAAAAGACTGAAAAACTCAAAAACAAACAATAATCGTCTCCTTCGGGATTCTTTTCTCATCTCATTCACTCACAAGCGAGAACTTGCTTCTTCCGTCTAATGCAAGACAGTTAGCATCTGTGCCAGACAGATCATACACTTGAGCATAGGCAAGCAAGCAGTTCACCAGTCAATTCATCTATCAGTCTCTTTGGGTCGAACTACGGTGTTCTGACTTCCTCATTGCACGAGAGGATACGTAGGCATAACTTAACAGTTATCGAACAAAAGTCTCTGTATATTCCCCCTCCTTCCAGCAATTATTCCTTAAGCCTCATGATCATGAGCATTTCACTCCTGTCCTTACACTGACACTATATATTTATGCACTTCACACTTCTCTTACACTGACACCTGTACATCCTTTTCCAGCACTTTGATACACAGATTGCACTGACACTACCCCTTTAAAGCACAAATCTTTTAAGCGTGGATCCCGTCGAGTACGGCGGACAATCTGGGTGCTAATACCTTCCCAGGTTGTAACCAACCCCCTTTCTCAGTCTCTCTGGTTCGCAACCGTCTTATCCATATCTTTCTAGGCCTATGCAGCATTGCCTTTCCTCCGGGATAAAAATGCCTAGCTGGCGACTCTATTCATCTCCAGTGAGTTCACGGCTGTGTGTTCTCATTGTCCCTCTCGCCGACCGTTCGCGTCTGTACCTTTATCTGGGCCATTCCCATTTATCGGGAGCGACACCTTAGCACTACAGGAAATCTGTAGCACAGAGTTCTCAAGGAGAAACCCACATCTGAACCGTGTTTCATATTCCCGCACCAGAACGAAATGGAATGGGAAAGAACATGAACCACTCTAGCCTAGGTGTCACTCAGGTCCCAGGTATAGGACCTCAAACTCTCAATGGAACCCCCCCACCAAAGAAAACCAGATCCAGCACAATGACAATAACAGTATGAAATATGCAAAACTGCAAAGGAAAGCAATAAATAAAGCTGTACATAAAGCGATAAATAAAGCATATAAACAAACACAATTAGCACATAACACCCCAGTAAACACAAATCAAACAAGCGCTAGGAGGAACCCACAAAAAGAACCAGAAGCCCTGGTTATAGTATAAGGGTCCCCAGCAGAGTCGCCAAGCTGTCGCTCCCACCAAATGACACCCGGGTCAGAAGGGGTATAGACGCGAACGGTCGGCGAAAGGAGAAAGACACACAAGGGTGAACTGAAAAGAAAAGAGTCGCCAGCTAGGCATTTTTATCCCGAAGGAAAGTTAATGCGGCATAGACCTAGAAAGATATGGATAAGACGGTCGCAAACCAGAGAAACTGAGAAAGGGGGTTGGTTACAACCTGGGAAGGTATTAGCACCCAGATTGTCCGTCGTACTCGACGGGATCCACGCTTGAAAGTTTGTGTTTAAAAGGGGTAGTGTCAGTGCTATTTTGTGTGAGAAAGCTGGATAAAAATGCAAGTGTCAGTGTAAAAGAAAATGAAGTGAAATATGAGAGTGTCAGTGTAAGAGCAGAGTGAAAAGCTCAAGACTATGAGGCTCAAAGAATAATGCTGGAAGAGGGGGAATACACAGAGACTTTTGTTCGATAACTGTTAAGTTATGCCTACGTATCCTCTCGTGCAATGAGGAAGTCAAAACACCGTAGTTCGACTCAAAGAGACTGAAAGATAAATTGACTTGTGAACTGCTTACTTGTCTATGCTCAAGTGTATGACCTGTCTGGCTCAGGTGCAAACTGTCTTGCATTAGACGGAAGAAGCGAGTTCTCGTTTATGAATGGATGAGGTGAGAAAAGAATCCCGGAGGAGACGATTATTGTTTGTTTTTGATGTTTTCAATCTTTTATTGCTTTTTGTGTTTGTCATAAGAAAATGAGCTTAAGCCTAAATCAAGGGTTAGTAAACTCATCACATCCTCCCTCTGATTAGGGGTAATGAGAATACCTTAAGTATGAAGTAAACACATCACACTTGATCACCGTGATGTAGGATTAAGATCATTAACCTACTTGCAATTATTTAGATGTTTTTAGAGTTTTTGTTTAGTGTTAAGTAATGAGTTTAAGCCATAATCAAGGATTTAATGGACCCATTACACCATCCTAATAGAAGGATAATAGATGAGAACATTTAAGATGAGGAAGGCTCCTCAACTTAATCCATGATTAGGGATTAACCTCATGACATAACAAAGCCTTTATTAAATGGATTTTAGTTAATGATAAGATGAAGAAATGGATTTTATGATTTGTAAGACAACTTGAGGGGGACTTGTCCATTAACACTAGGGTTAGTCCTTCTTAACCAATTAAGGAAGAATTAGAACCCTAATGCAAGGCCCAAGTTACAAGTTTGATGTCTTAGTGATTATTAGATGAATTAATTAAAGGATCTAAACATATTAAGGGTTTAACACTTAGGATTAAAGTTATACACTCCATCCTAATAGAAGGATGCAGGCATAAGCTTAATCACAAAGCCTTAAAACCTTTAAGTTTTAGTCCTTGATTATGAGGTGAGAAGAGAAGACTCAAAGATGACACAAAGGTAAAACTAATGGGGGACTAATCAAACCCTAATTGTGATCATGCTTGGGTATTCCTAGGGTTTATGAGGCTTGCAAAATATCTTCAAGAGGGAAGCCACCAAGAAAAAAAGCAGATGAAAGGAGAGGAACAGAAAGAAGCAAGACAACTTACTTCACTTAAGAAGATAAGTTGCTTGAAGAAAGAGATAGGGGGAGGAGAATGAATGATCAAGCTCACTCTAATACACAAATAAGATGCAGCAATGAATGCATAAAAGAGATGAGAAGAGATTGTGAGAAGTGAAGTCAAATTCACTTCTCAAACACTTACCACCTGAAAAGTTAGCAACAAGGAATGAAATGAAATGAGAATGGAATGAATGCAATGATACAAACCAAAACCAGAAGCATAAACATGATGTCAATGATGCTAAGAGATAAAGTAAACACAAGTCAAGAGTTGTGGATGATCATACAAGGATGAGGATGCAAATGAAGCATGTTTTGAACCATGAAAGTTCATGAAAGTTTATGAAATGGAATGAATGCATAACATAGAAAATGAATGATGCAATGATCAAACATGATTCTAATGTGTCCTAAGATGCCTTAGAAGTCATGTAAATGCACAAAATGTCATGGCAAGCTCATGTATGCAAGCATATGGAAGATGGATGCAAATGAAGGCAAAAATTAGGGTTTATACATAACATGCAATACCAAATTCAAAACCAGAAGGAAATGACATGATAAAAAATTTAAAATGGGATCAAAGGAACCCTAACCCTATACAAGTTCACTGCCCAAAGGAGGAGACCTAAATCTTAACCTAATGGAAGTTATGATTTTCTCAATTTGGCTAGGGTTTTAAGGCACCTCAAAAGGAAAAATGCACATCAAATTGAAAATGAAAGATAAATTCAAACCAATTTTACCCTAGAAACTACATGATATGAAGAATGCAATGCAAAAATAATCAACATCAAACTCTTCATTGTTAGGCATAATGAATTTTTCTAAGTTAGGACCAAAATATTGCCTTTTAAGAACCTTAATTCCAAAGAAAAATATCAAAGTAGGTCAAGAACCAAAAAGAAATTTGTTTGAAGAGTTTGATAATGTTTCTAAATGTATCAAAATGCAATGTGATTTTTTTTTGTGATTTTTAGAAACCTAAATGCTATTTTAATTAATTAATTCTCATTAACTAATTAAAATAAACATTTAAATATTTTTAAAATACGAAAATTATGCAAAAAATAAAATAAAAATTGTTTTTGGGTGGGGAAAAATATTTGAAATAAAAAAGCAGAAGGAAATATTTTTATAATTTTTCTAAGTATTTTAAATTAAATGACAAAGAAAATAGGATTAAAATGAAATTTAAATTGATTTAAATGGGAACTATGCTGATCTGAGGGCCAAGATTCAAACCTAGGAGGCGGGAGTTGACTGGTGCGTGTTTTAGTGGCTGGGATTGATTATGGCAAATTCAAATTTTAATCCTAATTAATTAATGTTAATGACTGGATTAGGGCTAAAACACAAGATCCAGGCCGTTCATAGCGCGCGGGAAAGCCAAATTAAGGGTCCAAATTTAAACTTGACTTAATTACAGGATTAGGGCTAAACCACCTTCAGGCGACCGGAACAGTGTTCCGGTCGTCTTCTCCGACGAGCCCAAACCCTAACTTCTCTCTCAGGCCATCAAACTCCAAATTTTTTGCACAAAAATGATCCTCTAACAACCCTAAACCTAAATCCCCAACTAAAACTCATTTATTTCACACCATGAACACGAATCGAACAAAAATGTAAAAACGGGCAAAAGTTTCAGAGATCACATACATGGTGGTTTCTCAACCATTTTCAAAAGTAATCATATCCCCATGATCAGGGGAGTATATAGAACCATAAAAGAACTTAAAAGCTAGCTTCTGGGAAAAAAGTTCATCATGTTACCTGAGATGGGGGCCCTCTGATTCTGAGCTTTCTGGGTCCTCCCTTGATGCAAGCCTACTCCTATGAACCTCCTGAAGATGATATGGAGCTTAGAAAACTTTGAGAATGGCTGGTTTTGAAGTTCCAGCTCTGGTATAACAGGTTTTGAGGTTTTTGTATGTGATGTTTTTGGCTGTTTTGAGGGTTGATTCTTGTTCTATGGATGATATGTGATTTGTTGGTGAAGAAAAATGGAGGTTTTGTGGCTGTGGGAGAAGTTTCGAAGAGGAGAAGTTTTTGACAGTTTTTTGGTAATCCTGGCTTATGGGAGGTTGCAGGCTAGTGTGTGTTGTGTTTTGGAATGCTTGAGGTCCACATATGAGGCTCTGATTGGGCAGAGGGTTGGTAGTGGCACAGTTTGATTGGCATGGGCAAAATGCAAAAAGTCAAGATTTTGTGTACCATAGGTATGGCTCGGGTCAGAGGAGATCTTAGGGCTTGTCCTGCTTCAGCTTGAGTCAAGGAAGGCCTTTGGATGTGATTTTGTGAGTTGGATGGTCTTGATCAAGGGTTTTCAATGTTCTTGCATATTTCCCTCTTTGAATTTTCTTATGAACCAAGGCAAAAAATCTTGTGAATTCTTGGACAAAATGCAGCAAAATGAACCATGTGAAGTTGTTATGGTGTCTTGAACTCACTTAGCAACTAATCCAAGCATTAAAAGTTCCTTTTGCAAAAAATTCCATTTTGAAGATTCATGAGAAAATGCCTTATGTGACTTGTAATTCAATGCATGAAAGTGAGAAATTCTTTGGGCAAATCTGAATTATGGACAATGAATTATGTTTGTGTGATGATTAGAAATTGATTTGAAGTCACATTTGGTTTTGGCAAGTGTTTTTTGCAAGTTTCCTCTTTGGCACAAAAGTGAAAAATAAGTGATTTTGTCCAACTTTGCAAGGCCATAACTTTTGTTCTAAAATGAATTAGAATGAGTTCTTATACTTTTTGAAAATGGGAGGATCCAATCTACAACTTTCATGACCAAAGATTTTTCATTTGAAGCACTTTTGAATCAAAAAGAGGAGGTTGAAAAACTTTCCCAAAATGGCAAGTTTTCATTACAAGTCACTTTCCCAAAATGGCAACTTTGCAAATGGCTTGAAATTCTTCAATTTTGTGAACTTCTAACATCTTCTAAGATCAAATAAAGATCATATACACCCAAAATGATGGAGAAGACCCTTTGGTTGGGTAATTGGGGGCCTCAGATGCCCTGATTTTGCACTGACTTGCTCAAGAAGTCATATTTTGATCAGATGCCTTCCCCTTTGAATTTATTCATGAAAATTGGTATGTATGATCCTTATAACCTGCAAAAGAAACCTGAAAAGAAACAATAATAGTTGGGTGAGATGACAACATCTCAGTGGTTTCTCTATCTTAGAGTTATCTCGGCTCTAAGGGTTCTATCAAACCCTAACTCAAGTCTTTATAAAAGGAAAACGACCTTGAGCTCACACGTCTCGCACTCACTTGAACCACATCCAAGAGTTCTACAATTCCTACTATTACTAGTTAGGATATTACCTTTATACTTCTCATGGGACTCGATATAACACCCATCTCAAACGACTACCATGCTTCCCGTGGGACTCAATGTAATACCCACCACAAGACTTACTCAATGCTTCCCGTGGGACTCAGTGCAATACACATCACAAGCTCAAACCATACCGATGTTTCCCGTGGGACTCAATGTAATACCCACCACAAGACTTACTCAATGCTTCCCGTGGGACTCAGTGCAATACCCACCACAAGCCCAAACCATGTTGATGCTTCCCGTGGGACTCAGTGTAATACCCACCACAATACTTACTCAATGCTTCCCGTGGGACTCAGTGAAATACCCACCACAAGTCCAAACCATATTTATGCTTCCTGTGGGACTCAATGTAATACCCACCACAAGACTTACTCAATGCTTCCCGTGGGACTCGGTGCAATATCCACCACAAGCCCAAACCATATTGATGGTACCTCAAGCCTTTACGAACGCTTCCCGTGGGACTCAGTGTAATACACACCACAAGACTTACTCAAGACTCTTCGTAGGATACCGTGTATAACGCGTCAAGGATTCGCAATGACCTAGGATGAACCTAAGCACCTCATAAGTCATACCATCTAACAATTTCTAGTCACAATACTAGACCACATTATTGGTTTATGGTAAGATTTCCTAACTCTTCCTCCATCCTTGATACTTTTAGTTATATAGTTTTCAAACATATAACTCTAACATTCTAGTTTAACTATCACCATTAAACTAATCCCACAATTATCTCATTGTCTCTATTCTCCATCAATTCTCATGATTTAATACGTTTTCCACAATTAACGCATGTTCCACAATTTGACTAATACCATAATTCCTTAACTAACATAATTACGGTTAATCGGAAAATTCGGGTAAAAGTCGTCTCAAAATAATATTTCTCGGTCTCAAAAGAAAGAACATGTTATTAGCTTCAAAATGATATGTGGAACACTTAAAACGGATACCCGGATCACAAGTTATGAATTAAAACACAAAACATCAACTTCCAGGTCTCGCTAAGTGAGGGGGTATGCTCGCTGAGCGAGTAACTCCTTGTATTCTGACCTTCCCAGTGTTAGACGCTGTGGCGAGTGATCTAGAGGGGGGGTGAATGGATCACACCCTTGTTTTCACGGATTTAAAACGTTTTTCAGAGTTTTCAAAGTATTATGGAAGCAAAGGTCCCGAATAGAATAAGCGTCTATTCTGAACCGGCCACTAGAAGACCAGACAAGCGATAACGTGCTGGATTTAACGATTGCTATGATAAAGAATAAAACACACGATATGAAAACAGTTGAATGCACCTATCACTAAATCAATTTCCAATGAATCGAAAAACATATTTAAAACGAAAGTAAAGATAGAGAGGAGAAACAATACGCCGAGATTTGGTAAGGAAGTTCCCCACGGTCGTCCTCGCGTGTGGGTACGTCTCCCTCTCAATTTCAAATCGAAATTGAGAATTCTTATATCAAAGTTGCTGAATCCGTTGATTACAAGGTTCGAATACAAAATCCAGAATTCTAAACTCCTAGAATTTCCTATTGTATCAACCTCCACTCGATTTGAGCCCAATCGAGATTTCCCGCAAGTTATACAATCAATCCACCGGTTTCACAACTCTCGCTGCGGATGAATCTGACTTGTACAACGTGACTCACAAAACCCTCAAGAACACGCCCGTTCTTGAAGGAAAACCCAGCTGGTTTTTCCCTTGAAACCTTCTATCAATCTTCAACGCAGCTGGATCTACGATCGTACCACTAAACGTTGTCTCGAAAGTCTTCAATTCACAGGACAACAAACACTCTTGTTGATGTTCTTGAATAAGATCTTTGAGAAGATGATGAAGATGTCTTGATTCTAGGTTCCAAGCTTGCTCAACAAATTGAAGTTCCAACACTCCAAAAACCCTATCTTGATGTGTTCTTCAATGTTCAATCACTACAAAATCCGTCTCTACAATTTCTGTAATCTGTGATCTGTGTTCTGTGTGTAAAATGAAAAACAAACACATATATATTGCAGAATCTGTTAGGCAAATAACAGAAGAATGAATCGATTCAAGCTTGGATGAATCGATTCATACTGATTGATTTTTAGAAAAACAGAATTAGTTAAACTGTATGAATCGATACATCAAAGGATGAATCGATTCATTTTGCGAAAACCAGAATCCACACTACAGCATGAATCGATTCAAGCCATAATGAATCGATTCATTATGCGTATTTTTCAACAAATGCATAAACAATGAAGACCAAGAAAACCACAACAGCATGAATCGATTCAAGCCATAATGAATCGATTCATTATGCGTATTTTTCAGCAAATTCATAAACAAAGAAGACCAAGAGAACCAAAGTGATAAAATCATATGTCTTAACATAGAACAATCACAAAACACTTTAAAATTCATAATCGATCAAAAACTAAGGGTGCTCACAAACTCCCCCTTTTTGATGATGACAAATTTTGAAGTGTGAGAGAGAACTCCCCCTGAGTTTGTGCTCATCATTGTTGTCACACACGTTTTCTCCCCCTTTGTCAACAACAAGAAAGGGTTATAGATGATGGGCGAAAAACAGCAAAACTAAGATACAATGGCAAAAGTCACTCACAAAGAATGAAAAAGAAAGCGTAAACAATTGAAACAAAAGCAAATGACATAAACAAGCAGTGAAATTGTCTAGAAAAGATACGAATTACAAAGCCAAACCAAAACAAGTTGTTCAAACATGAAATGCAAAATATATCTTAAGCAACACACAAATATGAAATGCAAAATGAAATGCTTCAATGAGGGGTATGGCCACCACACGACTCCGCATCATCACGGTCAGGGTCACGGAAGCTTGGAGGAGGCATCTCATCTGGATTCTGCCCCATGAACGCATAACGCTGAAAACGCCTCTGGACTTCGGTACTTTGAAACCTTTCCATAATGCCCGGGTGCGAACGACAGTCATCCATAAAGCCTGACATCTCATTATAAAACACTTGATGCCACTTAACTAGTTCCGTATGCCAGGAATATTGATTGTGGTATATGCGAGTATGTTCGTCGTGCCACTCACGATGCTCCTTATGCCATTCAGATTGCTGGACATGCCAAGCACGAGCTTCCTCATGCCGGGCATTGTTTGCCACTTCCAATTGTGCAAACATATCGGTGAGGTAAGCTGGAGCAGAAGTGGAGGAAGTCGGTGCAGCCGTCGAGGGAGCAGGATCATAATTAGTGGGAGACCACCTTTGTGGTATCCACTCACCCCAACCGGTGTTTGCCGGTGCATCGGGAGCAGGAATTTCAGCTTCTTCCATATCTTCATCTCTGATTTCTTCTACATATATGTGTTCAGCCGGGTTATCAAAGTTGTAAATGCGAGTACGTGTGCTACGTTCAAAGAAGTAGTAACAGCGCCGCTCGATGTCCCATCGATACCACATATGAGAAAGTGTAGCATTGTTGAATTCCTGCACACTTGAGACTGGTAGAAGAGGCACAGGAGGAAAAGTAACTTTCCAAAACTTTAGAATCCTCATGATTTGAGAAGCATAGGCAAGAGTTATGTTCTTGGAGCTGTTTCGTGTAAGGAAGATGCGCTTGGCAAAGTAATTTGCCCAATTTAATGGAATCTTGTTCTGCAAAATATATAGCAAATGAATATCCGGCTTGTCCAAACGAGAATGACCACCGGACCTTGGACGCAATATGTGCGAAAGAATCCAATGCAGGATTCGTGGTACACTTTTGATCATCCCTGAAGTTAGTGGCTCATCATCAGCAAGGGGTCTATCCAACTTAGAAATGGATGCACAGAATACCTTCAAATTAAATGCAGTTTCGAAATTCTGGTCATGCCACATCTGCAAATCGTCCAACTCAGATGGCATACCGAACACAGTGGCCTAGTCAGCAGCTTCAAAACTATATGTTCTTGTTCCAATTGAACATTTAAACATATATCCTGTTGCAGTTCTCACACCAGCATAAAAAGCACGTATAAAATCCTCATGATACTCATCTTTATGTAAACACCCCAAATTTGCCCTCACCCATTCACACCATGGCTTGTGATCATTCTCATATGCATAAGTACAATCATGTCATCTCACACCTCATTTTTTTATCCACTGCATAGCTTTCAAGGCATCTGCACCTAGGGTTTGTGATCTGAGCAACCTCAAGGCTTCTTGAGCCATTTCAAAGGCTACCAATCAACTCAAAGTGGCCCATGTGTGTTCTTATATCATATTTCATCTCCTCAAAGTCAAAAATGCAGAGGAATCACAAGAGCTAGGGGTTTGAGTGGATGCAGAGCCAGGTTGAACTGCACAGTTGACTGAAAATTAGGGTTTTGGTTTCAGAGGCCATAATCCCAAATTTTTTGGTCATTCTTGTTTCCATTGATCTCTATATGGTATAGGGAGTATGCATATCAATTTTCATGAAGAAATTCCATGGGGAAGTCATCTGATCAAGAGTTGACTTTTCAGACAAGTCAGTGCAAAATCAGGGCATCTGAGGCCCCCAATGACCCAACCAATGGTTGATCTTCATCATTTTGAGTGTATATGGTCTTTATTTGATCATGGAAGAAGATTGAAGTTCATAGAAATCAAGAATTTAGGGTTTTTGCAAATGTTGACTTTTTGGGCATAGTTGACTTTTCAAGAATGCATCATTTTAGGTCATTTTTCAAGCTTTGATTCTTGGTCCAAAAAGGCTTCAAATGAAAAAACTTTGGTAATGAAAGTTGTAGATCTCATCTTTCCCTTTTCAAAAAGTACAAGAACATGATCAAACTCTTCTTGGATCAAAAGTTATGGCAATGCAAAGTTGGCTAAAATCATTAATTTTCAAGGCATGCCCTAAGTGAGAACTTTGCAAAATCTTGGACCAATGCACATTGCAGCCTCTAATTCATTTCAAACCAGCACATAAGCATTCTCTAAGTTACAAAATTCAGAATTGGATCAAGTTTCATCATGGTTTGGTTTGTGTAACAAGGCATTTTTCATGAAAATCCATAAAGTAACCAAGTTGCAAAACTCATGATCAAGCCTTCACCACTTGCTGCCTTGAATGCTGGACCAAGCTGACATTTCCCCCTCATCTTGCTGCGCATAGCCCATGCCTTGTACCAAGCTAGCACCTCACCATACTTTCTCTTACACAAGAGTTGACAAATTGCAAAAGTTGCCTCACCTATCCATAAAGCACATGTCAAATCAACTGACCAATGAGAGAGAGTCATATGGACAATTTGCAAGCGAAGCATAGCATAAGGCAAGGCTGAAACCATCACATTTACCACATACACAAAAACTCACCATCTTGCAACTTGCTTCGAATTTCTATATACAGCCTGCAAACACTCAAACCTTTTCCTCCATTCAACTCACCATGTATCACTGAGTAGAAACCACCCAAAGCACAAGCCTAAAACATCCAGAACACCTCATTGCCATCTCTCACTCCATTCTGCAGATTCATTCGAATCTCCCTCCCTAGCCCACAAACAGCCAAACAAACCTTGCAAAGCTTCTCCATACATCATCTGGACCACAAGCAATCACTCACCATGGCCTGAATCAGTCAGAATCACCATAGCCATTGTTGACTGAGCTTGAAGCAGTTCCTTTCGAAACTCATTATCCAGCCAGCACAAACTCATTTTGAGCATTCAAACATCATCAAGGGGTTCTAAGGAGTAGATTGCACATAAAGAGAAGGTCAGAAAGTCCTCAAGTGGAAAGCTTCAAATCTCAGGTAGCCTGAAATTTATTTTTCCAGAAATGATTTTGCTTGTTACAAACTTGTTCTTCATGTCTTGCTGATCATCCTGGTACCATTAGTTTTGAAAATGGTTGTGATTTGAGCATTTAATTTGACTCTGAAACTGGTTTGCCCTAAAAATGTTTGCCTTCGATTCATGTGATTGATGAAGAATAAATTTGTTTGGGGTTAGGGTTTTGATTCAGGAGATCATGGGGTTCATTTCTATGTGCTTAGTTTTCATTTTAGTTACGATTTGAGTGATTTGGAGTTTTCTCAGGTGAGATGCTGGCCGGAGAAGACGACCGGAGGTCTTCTCCGGCCACCTGAAAGTCATTAGGGCAAATCCCTGTAATTAATGAGCGTTTGAATGGTGAGCGTTGGATGGGTTGACTTGGTCCATTCCCGCGCGTGATCAAGGGCCCAGATTCGTTCATTAAACCCTAATCAGCTTTATTTATTTAATTAATTAAAATTAAGCCTGTTTGAATTGAGACCCTTGGATGAAGCGCGCAGTCAACCTTTTCAAACTCTGGATCAATCTCAGCCTTCCATTGTGCATACTTCAGTTTTATTCATTTTTAATTCATTTTCATTTCATTAAATTTGCACAATTATTTTAAAATAGCTAAAAAATCTTAAAAATTATGAAACTTTTTCTTTAAAGTTTTATTAATTTTTAAGACCCAAAAATATTTTTTATTTTGTTTTTATCATTAAAAAAATATTTTTAAATATTTAAAAGATTATTTTTAATTGATTAATGAGAATTAATTAATTAAAAATACTTTTAGGTATTTAAAAATTACAAAAAAAATCATGAAATGTTCTAAGACATTTAGAAACATTGTCCAACCTTCAAACCAAATTTATTTTTTGATCTTGATGCATTTTAAGAATTTTTCATTGAATTAAATCATTTTTTATGCATTATTTTGATCATGGATTCAAAAATTCATTTCTGCCTATTGGTGAAGGTTGAGACATTGATTCTTCTTGCATTGTCTTTTGTTTAGCATGTATTTTCAAGGATAAAAAGGCCATGAATTGTTCTTGCATTTTCAAATTGTTTGGCATTTACTTTGTTAAGAACCCTAAAAAACCCTAATAACTTGCAAAATTCATATCTTGAGTTTGGTTGAGAGTTGAGAGCTCCCCTTTGGGCAGTGGTTTATCATAGGCCTAGGGTTTCTTTGGGTGCCATTTTCCATTTTTTGTCATGAGGTTTGCTTCTGTTTTTGGTTTGTTTTTGATGTTTGACCCATGAACCCTAATTTGGGCTTTCTTTTGCATCCTTCTTGCATTCTCTTGCATAACATGACTTGTCTTTGCATTTTGTGCATGCTTATGATTCATTTGACATCTTAAGACATGTAGAAAGCATCATTGATCATTGCATTGCATATTTGCCATGTCATTTGTCTTGTATGATTCATAACTTTTCATGCTTGTTCATGCTCCTTAGCTTGCATCATTTGCATTCATGATCTTGTATGAACATCTCCATGCCTTGTCTCATGTTTGCAGCACCTCATAACATCATAATCACCATCAACATGCTTCTGGTCTTGCTTTGCATCATATCATTTCATCTCATCTTGCATTGCATTGCATTTCTTTCTAACATTTCAGGTGGTAAGTAAACTTGAGAAGTGGATTTGCCTTCACTTCTCATAACTTTTCTTTTCATCTCTCTTGCATCCATTGCTGCATTTTATATGTGTTTGAGATTGAGCTTGCTCATTCTTCTCCTTCCCACTTTCTTTCTTCAAGTGACTTGACTTCTTGAATGAAGCAAGTCACTTTGCTTCTCTTGATCCTGTTCATCTGCTTCCTGGTGGTTCCTTTGAAGATTGTTCTTGCAAACCTCACAAACCTTAGGAACAACCAAGCATGACAATGATTAGGGTTTTGATTAGTCTCCCCTCATAGTTTTTACCTTTGTGTCTCCTTGAGTCCTCTCTTCTCATCTCATAATCAGGGACTAAACCCTAAAGGCTTTAAGACTTTGTGATTAAGCTTATGCCTGCATCCTTCTCTTAGGATGGAGTGTATAACTTTAATCCTAAGTATTAAACCCTTAAGGTGTTTAAATCTCTTAATCAATTCATCTAATAATCATCAAGACATCACACTTGTAACTTGGGCCTTGCATTAGGGTTCTAATTCTTCCTTAAGTGGTTAAGAAGGACTAACCCTAGTGTTAATGGACAAGTCCCCCTCAAGTTGTCTTACAAACCATAAAATTCACTTCATCATCATATCATTAAATAAAATCCACTTAATAAAGGCTTGTTTTGTCATGGGTTTAATCCCTAATCATGGATTAAGTTGAGGAGTCTTCCTCAGCTTAAACATTCTCATCTATTATCCTTCTTTTAGGATGGTGTAATGGGTCTGTTTAATCTTTGATTATGGCTTAACCTCATTACTCAACACTAAACAAAAACCACAAAAATATCTAAATAATCACAAGTAGGTTAATGATCTTAATCCTACATCAGAAGGGTGATTAAGTGTGAGAATCTGACTTCACACTTAAGGTATTCTCATTACCCCTGATCAGAGGGAAGATGTGATGAGTTTACTAAATCCATTGGTTTAGACTTAAGCTCATTATCTTATGACAAATCTTCAAAAAGCAATAAAAGACTGAAAACTCAAAAACAAACAATAATCGTCTCCTTCGGAATTCTTTTCTCATCACCTTCATTCACAAACGAGAACTTGCTTCTTCCGTCTAATGCAAGACAGTAAGCACCTGAGCCAGACAGGTCATACACTTGAGCATTGACAAGCAAGCAGTTCACAAGTCAATTCATCTTTCAGTCTCTTTGGGTCGAACTACGGTGTTCTGACTTCCTCATTGCACGAGAGGATACGTAGGCATAACTTAACAGTTATCGAACAAAAGTCTCTGTATATTCCCCCTCTTTCCAGTATCTTTCTCTTAGCCTCATTATCTTGAGCAATTCATTCTCATTCTTTCACTGACACATCATTTATACATGTTACACTTCACACACTTTACACTGACACCTGTACATCTCTTCCAGCTATTTCATACACAGATTGCACTGACACTACCCCTTTAAAACACAAATCTTTTAAGCGTGGATCCCGTCGAGTACGACGGACAATCTGGGTGCTAATACCTTCCCAGGTTGTAACCAACCCCCTTTCTCAGTCTCTCTGGTTCGCAACCGTCTTATCCGTATCTTTCTAGGCCTATGCAGCATTGCCTTTCCTCCGGGATAAAAATGCCTAGCTGGCGACTCTTTTCATCTCCAGTGAGTTCACGGCTGTGTGTTCTCATTGTCCCTCTCGCCGACCGTTCGCGCTTGTACCGGGATGCAAATCTTCGGGAGCGACAGCTTGGCGACTCTGCTGGGGACCCTTATACTGCAACCAGGGCTTCTGGTTCTTTTTGTGGGTTCCTCCTAGCGCTTGATCGATTTGTGTTTACTGGGGTGTTATGTGCTTATTTATGTTTGTATTTTTGTATTTATTTCTGCTTTATGTACAGTTGCTTTACTGCTTTCTTTATTGCTTTTGTATATATCATGCTGTCATTGTTGCTGGCTGGATCTGGTTTCTTGTTTTGGTGGGTGGGTGTTCCATTGAGAGTTAAGGTCCTATACCTGGGACCTGAGTGACACCTAGGCTAGAGTGAATCATATTCTTTCCCATTCCATTTCGGTCTGGTGCGGGAATATGAAACACGGTTCAGATATGGGTTTCTTCTTGAGAACTCTGTGTTGCAGATTTCCTGCAATGCTAGGGCTATCTGGGAAGCCTGCTAAGTCTGGATGACCTTTTAGTATTGACCTTCAGAAACTGAGGTGAATTAGAGGAGGAATTGTTATGGTTATTGTAAACACTGTACCTCCGGGTTAGAAGTGTTTACACTTCTCATAACTGATCCAAGTCTGAGGATCCTTGTTCTAGATCACCACCTGTGAGGGGGTTGGGCTGTTTACAGGTTTGCAGGTACCTTGACCTCAGAATACCCTGTTACTTTGACTTTGTTAAGAATGCTCCATGTTGGATAGTTCTTGTGATTCTAAAACCCTGGACATGTGGCTCTTTATTTGAGTCCCCCACCCTGGTTACTGGATTTTTAGACCTCCATCTGGAATTCTTGAACACACATGGATCTATACCAAGGCAGTTAATCAGATCCAGCTCAGTCACAGACCCTTGCATATCATTTGCATACATACTCATTGCATCATATTAACATTTGCTTATTTGTGTTTCAGGGTATCCACCTTCATCTTTGGTTTTGGTTTTGACCCCATCTGCAGCTTTGACCTATCTCCACCAGCACTTGCTTCAGCTTGTCAGCCTTACTTCAGTTACTTGCACTAGCCAGCCAGTGACCCACTCCTCAGCATCTTCATCAGCACTTATCCTACTCAGTTCTCAGCATCATGGCTCCAAAGAAAAGCAACATCACTTATCATTTCTTCCAACCAGACTTATCAGACATCAGGAGGATCCAAACCCTGATCACCCCAGATCACATTCCTTTGTTCAGAGAGCATTATGGGGATATACTTGACTTGGTCATGGATCTGGACCCATCCCAGAGGAGCCTCATCCACACCTGTATTCAGTTTTATGACCCCCCATTGAGATGTTTCACCTTTCAAGACTTTCAGTTGGGGCCCCTATTAGAAGAATACTCATCATTGACTGGTCTGCCCATCAAAAGAGAAATCCCTTTCAACCCTGAAATGGTCTTTCCCAGCAATGGAGAGATAGCAAAAGCTTTGCACCTGGAACCTGTATTGATTGAACAACACTTGACCTCTAAAGCTGGGATCCCTGGATTTCATCTGGACTTCCTGATTTCTCAAGCTAGTTTGAAGGCCTCCTTGGGGGAGTGGAAAGCTGTTTGTGCTCTATTGGCCTTAAGTGTATATGGAATTGTGTTGTTTGCAGATGAGCCCCGTTTCATTAGCAAAAATGCAATCCACTTGTTCATCCTGAAGAACCCTGTGCCAACTTTACTGGGTGATCTCTATTACTCAGTACATCAGAGAAATGAGAAGCAGAGGGGAAGATTAGTGAGGATTTGTGCTCCATTATTCCATGCTTGGCTTCTCAGGCATCTACCCAGGACAGATGCATTTCTAAATCCTCATCAGCAAAGCAACTGGGCTAAGAGACTCACTGTCCTAACTTCAGCAGATATCAGATGGTGTACTCAGAGCACCAAGGGCAGAGATATGATCACCAGCTGTGGGCACTTTCCCAATGTGCCCTTAATAGGAGTTAAGGGAAGTATCAATTACAACCCTCTACTGTTCAGGAGGCAATTAGGCTATGCGCTGGTTCATACTCCTAGGGAACAAGATTTGGTGGAGACCCTCTACTGTGAGAACAAGATTAGTTTGACTGTTGTTAGGCAGGCTGCTTGGGCCTGGGATCATGTTCAAACCAAGGGAATCACCATTCTGGGGAAGTGCAATAATGTGGCATCAGTCCAATATTATGAGTGGTCCCATGCTAGGGCCCAATTCTCTGGAATGCCCTTCACCATAGAAGACATGCCTGAGTCATCTTCAGCACCACCCCCTGCCACTATCAGTTTGGAGGAGTTTGAGAGCTTGAAGGAAAGAAATGAGAAGTTAACTCAAGCCTTGCAGAAGACCCTCAGAGAGAGGAGTGAAGGTGTGAGGAAGATTGAAAGATTGGAGAAATTGAGAGTGGAACACTTGAATAAGATTGAGAAGTCTGGAGATTATATCAACAAGTCTAAAGCTGGTGAACAGATTCTGAAGAATGCTTGTAAAGAAGCCCAGTTCCAAAGAGCAAGAACAGACTTGTATTTGAAAGAAAGTCAGGCCAGGTGGGTCCGGATCACTGAGGCCCGTACTCTAGAAGACAAGAGAGTTCAGGACAAGATGGAGCAGATGGAAAAAGCCCTGGCAGCAGCCCAGGAGGAGATATCAGAGCTGAAAATCAAAGCAGGAGTGAAGAGGTCTAAAGACCAAAGTCAAAACAAGAAGTTGACTGCAGCTGTTGCAACAAGGAACCTTCTCATTAGAAGTCTCACGGAGCATCCGGCTGATCCTGTGACCGAAGCACTTCTCAAGGAAGTTCGTGAGGATGAGTTTGGCCTTGGAGTTTGATCATTTGCTTGTTGTCGTTCCTTTTCCATGTACTTTTGCTTTTTGTGATGTATTCTGACCCCTTTGAGGGCTTGTGTTGTAAAATGAACAAGTTGTATTATTTCACCCTTTGTAATATATTTGTTGGTTTCTATCTGAATTCACTTCAAAAGCAACTTCAACAGCATCATCTTCAAGGGTCGGGAAGGGTCAAAACTGAAGGCCAAACCGGATACCTTGAGAACAAATAAGCATAACTGCATTGCATGCTAACCCTTTTTGTTTGTTTTGTAGGTTTTTGTTTTGTTGTTGCTAACCTCTGTTGTGATGTTCAGGAATTATTGCTCGCCACCGGGTATTTCCTCTCAACAGGCCTCACAGGTACCCAACTAGAAACAACCTTCCGGGAATCCAGATGGATCAGATGCAGCAAGACCTTACGGAGGTCAGAAACCAGATGGCCAACGAAAGGTTGGAGATGAGAACCCAGATAACACAATTCATGGAAGTAATGAACAATTTAGCTCAAAGCCAAGAGAGGCTCAGAGTTTTGGTAGAAGGAAGGAATCAAGAGGAGCCCCATGTGGGAACTGCTGGCACAAGTAACAACGAAAGGGTCCAACCTCATGTCAATCCCCCAGTTTTTGGACCCCATCTCCATCCAGAGGCCAACATCCCAGTCAACATTCAAGGGACAGCCACAGCAGCCAGAGTACTTCAAGAAGATCCTCAGGAGGACCAGTATACAGTAATGGGTGCCGGAGAGGAAACATATGATAGACGATTGGAAGAAATAGCTGAGAAGTTGAGGTCTTTAGAATCTCAAAATTCTTTGGGTTTCGACGTCATGGACATGGGGCTGGTAGAAGGGGTCAGGATCCCCCATAAGTTCAAACCTCCTTGTTTCGAAAAGTATAATGGGACTTCATGCCCCCGAACTCATTTGCAATCATTTCTGGGAAGGCTGAAGGCCTATACAATGGATGAGAAATTGTGGATGTTCTATTTTGAAGATAGCTTGACTGGAGCATCAAGGGAGTGGTATTCCCATTTGACAAGGGCAACTGTGAGATGCTGGAAGGACCTGGCAGAAGCTTTCATCAGACAGTATCAGTATAATCTAGATATGGCACCCAATAGGACTCTCCTGATGGGAATGTCACAGTCGTCAAGGGAGAGTTTCCGAGAATATGCCCAAAGATGGAGGCAATTGGCCGCTGCCGTTCAACCACCAATGTCTGAGAGAGAAATGGCAAACATGTTTATGAACACTCTTCAGGGAACGTATATTGACAGGTTGGCTGCTTTCTCTTCCACTAGCTTCGCAGATGTTGTCATAGCTGGGGAGAGAATTGAAAGCCTGTTAAAAATGGGAAAGATCTCAGACAACGGTGCAAGTTCGTCCAGTAGTACAAGAAAGCCTTTTGCAGGCCCGAGAAGAACTGGCGAGACCAATGCCATCCACGCCAACAGGGGTAGGCCCCAATATGCTCAGAGGTCAATAGCAGCAGTCACTATCCCTGCTCCAGCTCATCCTCAGCCAGTCTATCAACCTCCTCAACAAAACTTCCAACAACAACCTCAGTATCAGCAGAATCAGTATCCTCCAAGGAACTTCAACAACAACAACTCCAACAACAACAATCAACAGAGGCCATTCCAACAGAGGCCATCCCAAGCTAACCGAGTGATCGACCCGATCCCAATGCCATATGCTGCCTTGCTGCCACAACTTCTGAAACTCAACCTAGTTGAGCTAAGAACGTTGGCACCTCCGGATCCCAACAGCCTACCGAGAAACTATGACTCCAATGCTAGGTGTGCTTTCCATTCAAACGCACCTGGTCACAGTACAGAAAAATGCAGGGCTCTGCATATGAAGGTACAAGACTTGGTAGACTCCAAGGCTCTGAATTTTGCACCTCCGCCCAATGTCAATAAAAACCCTATGCCAAACCATGGTGGTCCTCGAATTAACGCTATTGAAGAAGACCAACCGTCTTATTTAATAACCAGTGTGGATCAGATCAGGACACCATTGGTGGAAATCAAAGCTCAACTCCGTGAAAACCAAATATTTCCGGGGTGTGAACTAGGGTGTCCCTATTGTAATATTTCATGGAATGGGTGTGAGGACCTGAGGAATGGCATTGACAGCCTTATTCAGAGTGGCCTGCTACAGATCACTACATCATTCCCGACAAACCCAACAACTTCATCAGCAACGGTTCCAGAACCTCCTACAAATGCAGCAACTATTGTTCCCGACAATTCATCAGCAGCATCAACAAGTACTTCATCAGTTCTCCCAAATGGTCAGTTTTCAACAGTTTCTCCTGCTACAACTTCAGCTTCATTCCATTTCGAATCTCCAACAATAACAACATCAGTCCTTCCAACAACACCTCCTACAACACCAGCAATCAATCATGAAGATGTCTCCACTGTTACCATATTCTACGATCCTGAGAATAATTCTGCCTACCATGCAGAAGGTGCTGCTCCCACCAGAGCACCAATCACAATCTTTTATGATCCACAAACAATAACAGTCCCTTCAGCAGCAGCAATCAGTCCAGTCACTGTCACGGTGCCTGGACCAATACCATATGAAAGCAATAGGGCCATCCCTTGGCACTATGGCTCTGACGTATACTGCGAAGGAAAAAGAATCACTCTTGAAACATCAACACCTGCACCACAAGTAGATAATGTGGGGGGAGGCGGAGGCTTCACTCGAAGCGGACGTCTCTTTGCTTCACAAGTTCAAAGACCTACTGCCGAAGCGGAAGCTGCTGCCAAGGCAAAAGGAAAAGGCCCGGTGCAGGAAGATCCAGCTGCCAAAGAAACCCTGAAGACTCCGTTCGATCAGGAAGTTGATGAGTTTATGCGAATCATCAAAAAGAGTGATTACAAAATTGTGGATCAACTTCACCAGATGCCATCCAAAATCTCTATCCTCTCACTGCTTATGTGCTCCGAAGCCCATCGGAATGCACTACTTAAAGTCTTGCACGCAGCTTACGTGCCTGAGGAGATTACTGTCAACCAGTTGGAAACCGTGGTTGGAAATGTTACTGCTAGCAATGGGCTAGGGTTCACCAATACTGACTTGACAGCGGATGGCCGCAACCACAACAAAGCCTTGCACATAACCATGGAATGCAAAGGAGCTGTCCTTTCTCATGTGCTGGTGGACACAGGTTCTTCCCTGAATGTCCTACCAAAGAAGGCTCTGGTGAAATTAGAATATGACGGATTGGCATTGAGACCCAGCAACCTGGTGGTAAGAGCCTTTGATGGTTCGAAGAGATCGGTTCTGGGAGAGATTGAGCTGCCTGTGACAATTGGCCCACAGACCTTTAAAACTATCTTTTATGTGATGGACATTCAGCCCGCCTACAGCTGTTTGTTGGGTAGACCCTGGATTCACGCCGCCGGCGCAATAACGTCTACCCTTCACCAAAAGTTAAAATTTGAGTGGGAAGGTCAAGTTGTCACAATCTGTGGAGAGGAGGACATTTTTGTCAGCCACCTGGCAACCTATAAGTACATTGAAATGGATGGAGAGATCCATGAAACAATGAGCCAAGGTTTTGAAGCCTTGAATGTCAATGAAGCATCTGCTGTATCTGGAATCTCCATGTCATCTTACCAACAAGCTCGGAAGGTTGTTGAAGAAGGAACTGCCCTAGGCTGGGGCAAGGTCTTAGCTGTGGAGGAGAAGAAGGACAAATTTGGGTTGGGTTACAGACCAACTCAACATCAAGCAAAGGCTGCTGCAGAGCCTGGTTTTGTCAGTGGGGGGATGCTTACCCCCGATACTATCAACTGTCTGGAAGACGAGCTGGAAGAGGAGCGCAATCTGGAGAATTGGATTCGTCCAAAGATCCCGGGGAGCAGTGTCTCGAACTGGTCTTCCCAGGAAATTATAAGAGTTACTCAATCAGAGTAATTATTATTTCCTGTATTTTTTTTATAAGCATGCATCAAAGTCTTGCATCTTGCCCAAGATGACAAGACTCATTTTGTAATCAGGGCCATCTGTACTTTTGTGCAAACAAGATTAAATTAATGAAATATCAGACAATCTTTTGCAAACGAGTCTTTTTCTTTTCTGCTCACTGTTTTTCCACTTTTTCTTTTTGTACAAAAATAAATGGCGGTGTTTTCAAAATGATAACTTCATTTCACTTTTTTCTAAAGCAAGATTAAAATCAATCACTAAAATGAACAACTTAACCCTTGCAGAGAGTGCCTTCCAGACTGCACCGACAACAGCACGGCTATGACATCGTATGACTTTGACAATCCAATCAATCAAGCTGATGAAGGGGTTGATGAAGAATATGAGCTTCCTGAAGAGCTAGCCAGGTTGTTAAGGCAAGAGGATAAGGTTATTACCCCTCACCAGGAGGAGGTTGAAGTGATCAATCTTGGTACGGAGGAAGACGTGAAAGAAGTTAAAATCGGGGCCTGCCTGCAAGACTCAGTGAAGAGACGACTGATAGATCTGCTTCAAGAGTATGTTGATGTGTTTGCTTGGTCGTATCAAGACATGCCAGGGTTGGATACCGATATAGTTGTGCACAAGCTGCCTTTGAGAGAAGAGTGTCCACCAGTCAAACAGAAGTTGCGCCGAACTCGCCCAGACATGGCTATGAAAATCAAGGAAGAGGTACAAAAGCAATGGGACGCCGGGTTCCTTGCTGTGACTAGCTACCCGCCGTGGGTTGCTAACATAGTACCTGTGCCTAAGAAGGACGGCAAAGTAAGAATGTGTGTTGACTACCGGGATCTGAACAGAGCCAGCCCGAAGGATGACTTCCCATTACCTCACATTGATGTATTGGTGGATAACACGGCTCAGTTCTCGGTATTCTCCTTCATGGATGGATTTTCAGGATATAATCAGATCAAGATGTCACCTGAAGACATGGAGAAGACAACATTCATTACACCTTGGGGCACGTTCTGTTACAAAGTGATGCCATTCGGACTGAAGAATGCTGGTGCCACATATCAACGGGCTATGGTGACATTATTCCACGATATGATCCATAAGGAAATCGAGTGTTATGTGGATGATATGATCGCCAAGTCCCTTACAGAGGAAGACCACCTGGTGAATCTGCTCAAATTATTCAAGCGTCTGAGGAAGTACCAATTAAAGCTGAACCCCAACAAATGCACATTCGGGGTGCGATCCGGTAAGCTGCTGGGCTTTATTGTAAGCGAGAAAGGGATTGAAGTGGACCCTGATAAAGTCAAAGCTATTCAAGAGATGCCTGCACCCAAAACTGAGAAAGAAGTTCGAGGGTTCTTAGGACGATTGAACTACATTTCCCGGTTCATATCCCACCTTACAGCAACCTGTGAACCCTTGTTCAAGCTATTAAGAAAGGAACAAACGGTCAGGTGGAATGAAGATTTCCAGAAGGCTTTTGACAAGATCAAGGAGTATTTACAAGAACCTCCAATTCTCATGCCTCCAGTTGAAGGAAGACCTCTGATAATGTACTTGACAGTATTAGAAGAGTCGATGGGGTGTGTGCTGGGCCAGCATGACGAGTCTGGTCGAAAAGAGTATGCAATATACTACCTAAGCAAAAAGTTTACCGACTGTGAACAACGTTATTCACTGCTCGAGAAAACTTGTTGTGCTTTAGCGTGGGCTGCTCGCCGACTGAGACAGTATATGTTGACCCACACTACTTTATTGATATCAAAAATGGATCCAGTTAAGTACATTTTCGAGAAGCCAGCTCTTACCGGACGGGTTGCAAGATGGCAGATGATTCTCACAGAATACGACATACAGTACACATCTCAGAAAGCCATCAAGGGCAGTGTATTGTCTGAATATCTTGCTGAGCAACCTATCGATGACTACCAGCCTATGAGGTTTGACTTCCCTGATGAGGACATCATGTTCATTAAAGCAAAAGATCACGAAGAGCCTATTCACACTGAAGGGCCCGACCCGGAAAAAGAATGGACTATGATGTTTGATGGGGCTGTTAACATGAATGGTCGTGGTGTTGGTGCAGTACTCATTTCACCAAAAGGAGTTCACATGCCTTTCTCGGCAAAACTCACTTTCAATTGCACTAACAACGAAGCTGAATACGAAGCTTGCATTATGGGTCTCGAGGAAGCCATCGACCTCAGGATCAAAACATTGACCGTATTCGGAGATTCAGCTTTGGTAGTCAATCAAACCAACGGCAAATGGTACACCCACCAAGATCATCTGATACCTTACAGGGATTATACGAGAAGGTTACTGACTTTCTTCACAACAGTCAAGCTTGAGTATATCCCTCGGGACGAGAATCAGTTTGCAGATGCCTTGGCTACCATTTCGTCCATGATCAAAGTTCAAGCTGCTAACTTTGTACCTCAGATTTCAGTGTCTAGACTTGATAGACCAGCATATGTATTTGCAGCAGATGTTGTAAAAGATGACAAGCCTTGGTTCCATGACATTAAGTGCTTCTTGGAGGATCAGACATACCCACCTGGGGCATCTTCCAATGATAAGAAGACTTTGAGAAGGCTTGCTGGTAGTTTCTTCCTGAACACTGATGGGTCTTTATACAAAAGGAACTTTGATATGGTACTCCTCCGATGCGTTGATAAGACAGAAGCAGATTTGTTGATGCATGAAGTGCACGAAGGATCTTTTGGTACCCATGCAGGAGGGCATGCCATGGCAAAGAAATTGTTAAGATCAGGCTATTACTGGATCACGATGGATGCAGACTGTTGTGCTTACGCCAGGAAATGTCATAAATGCCAGATTTACGCAGATAAGGTGCATGTACCTCCCAATCCTTTGAACATCATGTCTTCACCTTGGCCCTTTGCTATGTGGGGCATTGATATGATTGGAAAAATTGAGCCAACTGCTTCAAACGGCCACAGATTCATCCTGGTCGCCATTGACTATTTCACCAAGTGGGTCGAAGCAGCCTCATATGCAAACGTCACGAGACAAGTGGTAGCCAGATTTCTGAAAAGAGATATCATCTGTCGGTATGGAGTGCCCGAGCGAATCATTACTGATAATGGTTCCAACTTAAACAACAAGATGATGGCAGAACTGTGTCGGGACTTCAAGATCCAACATCACAATTCTTCTCCTTACAGGCCAAAGATGAATGGCGCTGTTGAGGCAGCAAATAAGAATATCAAGAAGATTGTGCAGAAGATGGTAATCACCTACAAGGACTGGCATGATATGCTACCGTTTGCCTTGCATGGGTACCGCACGTCAATCAGAACGTCCACTGGGGCAACACCGTATCAGCTTGTGTATGGTATGGAAGCAGTCCTACCAGTTGAAGTTGAATTACCCTCTCTCCGAGTACCGATGGATGTTAAACTGAGTGAAGCAGAGTGGGCCCGGGCCCGATACGAGCAACTGAGTTTGATCGAAGAGAAGAGATTGGCTGCAATCTGTCGTGGACAGTTGTATCAGAAAAGAATGAAGAAAGCCTTCGATCAGAAAGTCAGGCACCGAGAGTACCAAGTAGGAGATCTTGTGCTGAAGAGAATCCTCCCTCCTCATACAGACCACAGGGGCAAATGGACTCCAAATTATGAAGGACCATTCGTTGTAAAGAAAGTTTTCTCTGGTGGAGCACTGATGCTCAGCACCATGGATGGTGAAGATTTCCCGTCCCCTGTGAATTCAGATGCAGTTAAAAAATACTTCGCATAAAATGACCCGCTGGACATAAAAACAGAATGTAAGTCCAGGCAAAAATAGGGCATCCCGGCGAGTCAAAAACAGAATAAAAGACTCGGGCAAAAGTAAGGGAAATAAATGAAAAAATGTACACCCGCTGAGTTGAAAAGCCGCATTGGACAGCTCAGGCAAAAATGGGTATCCCGATGGATTGAAAACCCGAAAGGGCGATCCATGCAAAATAGGGGAATAAGCGAACAACTGCATTTTGAATTCGTCTGTATCACCCACGACTTGGAAAGCTTCCAAAGGATCAAGCTTCAATCAGAATCAACTCTCTCCAGAAAGCAAGACGAGAAGAACGTCATTGTCATACGAGTCATAGCAGAAGAGGAAGCTCCTTGAAAGCGTCGTCAACACCGCCAGCACTTTATTTCTCAATTTGTAACAATCTCCTCATTTCAGGGGATTTGTTTCTTTGACTGTATCTCGCCGATTCAGGGCACGTGAATTAATAAAATCAGATTTTCAGTCATGTTTCGTCTTTTACATTTACGTTTTGCAAGGAGTTGTCTGATATCTCTAAAAATACAATTGCATAAGTACAGATGCCTTTCTCTAAAAAAAAACACATGCTTACAGGGAATGTGGTTATTCTCGAAAGTACTTAACTCCTATGACGGAATCCGGTAAGGGATACCTCGGGACCTTTTGTACGTTTCCTTATCTTTGCAGGATTGCAGGTATCCGGAACGCAACCTGGGGCATGCAAGTTACGTCTCAGCAAACTGGCGAATCATTATCAACTCACATGGCATTGGAAGGTGCCCATTTCCCCAGCAAAGTTGCCAAATCAACGTACACTCAATCTCAGCATCCGAAATGCTCTATCCCCAGCCGAGTTGCCTCCCATTGCCCTCCCCAGCTGAGTTACCAACAGCATTCCCCAGCTGTAACACCAACCATTCTTCCTCAGCAGAATACAGAAATCAGGGAACCATCTCCCCACAAGAGTTCCAACCTCTATCCAGAAGAGCAACGCATGAAGAGATCACAACAGAGTGAAGAAAGCTTCTACAAACCCCAGCTGGGTCCCGTATTACAAGGATATGTCAACCAGTGACCTATATCCCCAAGCAGATATATCATTAGATCTACCAATGATCTCATCCCCAGCTGGGATGTTCACTTCAAGCAGATCATCCAGAGATCTTCGCAGCAATGGGATCCGAGTCCCGGATCTGTGCCCCTTTGCATAATCATGGCATCCGCATCACATTATACCCTCAGAGCGTAGCATTCCGTCTAATACGGAGCATTACGGCAAAAAAATCAAATGCATAGCATAATCATAAGTCATGTTGTGAATTGAACGCTTGTGGTTGGTAACCATTCACCAGAATACAAATTACTTTCCCCCAGAGTCCCCACCAGAGTCCCAGCAAAAGCAGCTGCCCTTTCAAATCACGAACACCAGTATATATACCTTTTGGCACCCGCTCGTGTCATCATTCCCCAGTAAAGTCGCCTAAACATCTTTACAAACAAAATCACCAATATATACACTTCCTGACACCCGTCCGTGTCAAATCACCAGCAGAAAGCCAAAGAGGTCCTCTTTGCACTCACATATACTTACATACACTTTCTTGACACCCGTCCGTGTCATATCCCCGGCGCAGTCGCTTACGCCTTTATCAACCCATACACTTGTTAATATTTTACTTCTCTCTCTTTGACACTCGTCCGTGTCACTCTCCCCAGCAGTTAAAACACGCATTTACACAATACAATGCTCCCTACTCATGGTACACTTATACAGATACTCGTCCGTATCTTGTATACATCATCACTCATATCCCCACAGATCCGACAGTAGTCCTTGTTCTTTGTTAACCAGTTGGTACTCGTCCGTACCATCATCTCAGAACATTGCGTCTAGTGTTTGTTTCCACATGATACTCGTCCGTATCATAGTCTTAAGGATGCTCGTCCGCATCTTTAATCCATACACTGTGTCAAACACCTATGTCTTCTTGAATATAGATACTCGTCCGTGTCTATTGTTCCCCAGAAGAATCCTTTCAGAATCAACACTCGTCCGTGTTCCTTGTTAACCAGTTGATACTCGTCCGTATCATCATCTCTGAACATGTGTCAGTTTGTTTCTACATGATACTCGTCCGTATCATAGTCTTAAGGATGCTCGTCCGCATCTTTAATCTATACACAATACCAAATACTTATACCCTTTTGTTGCTTGGATGTAAACGCTCGTCCGTGTTTACTATCTCCTCAGTGGATCGCCAACAAAACAAATTTTCTTTTTATCTAACACTCGTCCTGTGTTATGATACCTGTGAGAGCAGCCGTACCCTGCTGAGTGGTCGTCCTCCACTTCTTGATGGTCGTCCTCCATCATGCTCATCCGATGGCCGTCCCCATCGTTGTTTTTAGCAGCCGTCCCCTGCTAGGTGGTCGTCCTCCACCTTTTGATGATCGTCCTTCATCACTTTATCCAATGGCCGTCCCCATTGTTGATTTTGGTTATCTGACATTCGTCCTATGTCATGACAAACCTCGAGAGCAGCCGTCCCCTGCTGAGTGGTCGTCCTCCACTTCTTGATGGTCGTCCTCCATCTTGCTCGTCCGATGGCCGTCCCCATCGTTGACCTTATCTATCCGATGGCCGTCCCCATCGTTGATATTTTCGGCAGCCGTACCCTGCCAGGTGGTCGTCCTCCACCTTTGATGGCCGTCCCCATCATATTTTCTTTCCCCACAGAGCAGCCGTACCCTGCTAGGTGATCGTCCTTCACCTTTGATGGCCGTACCCCATCATCTGTTTATTTCATTCATTCTTTAACCCGATGGCCGTCCCCGTCGTGGTCCCTTTTTCCTTGTTAGCCCGATGGCCATCCCCATCGTTGATTACTTTACCTTTATGAACTTGATGGCCGTCCCCGTCATGTTTCATTAACCCCCAGAGAATGCTACAACTTTATCTTGATGGCCGTCCCCATCATGATATTTTATTTTCCCCAGCTAGTCGGCCGTCCCCGTCTTAGCTTTACTTGTTTTTCCCCGGCTAGTCGGCCGTCCCCGTCTTAGCTTTACCTTTTATCCCCAGCATGTCGGCCGTCCCCGTCATTGCTTTATTTTTTTATACACTTTCCCCAGCATGTCGGCCGTCCCCGTCATCGCTCTCTACCCAGCAGTCGTCCTCTGCTCGATGGTCGTCCTCCGTCGCCCATACTTTACAATATACTTTATTTTGCTTTTACAATCTATATCCCTTTTCTTCTTCATTCTGTGAGTGCAAATTTTGGACTGTCTTTGGTATTCAACCACAAGTTATCTTGTTCGCCTGTTAAGCCGTCGCTTACAACCTGCACAGCTAACTCATGCTTGAATAGGGGCAGCTGTAAACACCCCAAATTTGCCCTCACCCATTCACACCATGGCTTGTGATCATTCTCATATGCATAAGTACAATCATGTCATCTCACACCTCATTTTTTTATCCACTGCATAGCTTTCAAGGCATCTGCACCTAGGGTTTGTGATCTGAGCAACCTCAAGGCTTCTTGAGCCATTTCAAAGGCTACCAATCAACTCAAAGTGGCCCATGTGTGTTCTTATATCATATTTCATCTCCTCAAAGTCAAAAATGCAGAGGAATCACAAGAGCTAGGGGTTTGAGTGGATGCAGAGCCAGGTTGAACTGCACAGTTGACTGAAAATTAGGGTTTTGGTTTCAGAGGCCATAATCCCAAATTTTTTGGTCATTCTTGTTTCCATTGATCTCTATATGGTATAGGGAGTATGCATATCAATTTTCATGAAGAAATTCCATGGGGAAGTCATCTGATCAAGAGTTGACTTTTCAGACAAGTCAGTGCAAAATCAGGGCATCTGAGGCCCCCAATGACCCAACCAATGGTTGATCTTCATCATTTTGAGTGTATATGGTCTTTATTTGATCATGGAAGAAGATTGAAGTTCATAGAAATCAAGAATTTAGGGTTTTTGCAAATGTTGACTTTTTGGGCATAGTTGACTTTTCAAGAATGCATCATTTTAGGTCATTTTTCAAGCTTTGATTCTTGGTCCAAAAAGGCTTCAAATGAAAAAAATTTGGTCATGAAAGTTGTAGATCTCATCTTTCCCTTTTCAAAAAGTACAAGAACATGATCAAACTCTTCTTGGATCAAAAGTTATGGCAATGCAAAGTTGGCTAAAATCATTAATTTTCAAGGCATGCCCTAAGTGAGAACTTTGCAAAATCTTGGACCAATGCACATTGCAGCCTCTAATTCATTTCAAACCAGCACATAAGCATTCTCTAAGTTACAAAATTCAGAATTGGATCAAGTTTCATCATGGTTTGGTTTGTGTAACAAGGCATTTTTCATGAAAATCCATAAAGTAACCAAGTTGCAAAACTCATGATCAAGCCTTCACCACTTGCTGCCTTGAATGCTGGACCAAGCTGACATTTCCCCCTCATCTTGCTGCGCATAGCCCATGCCTTGTACCAAGCTAGCACCTCACCATACTTTCTCTTACACAAGAGTTGACAAATTGCAAAAGTTGCCTCACCTATCCATAAAGCACATGTCAAATCAACTGACCAATGAGAGAGAGTCATATGGACAATTTGCAAGCGAAGCATAGCATAAGGCAAGGCTGAAACCATCACATTTACCACATACACAAAAACTCACCATCTTGCAACTTGCTTCGAATTTCTATATACAGCCTGCAAACACTCAAACCTTTTCCTCCATTCAACTCACCATGTATCACTGAGTAGAAACCACCCAAAGCACAAGCCTAAAACATCCAGAACACCTCATTGCCATCTCTCACTCCATTCTGCAGATTCATTCGAATCTCCCTCCCTAGCCCACAAACAGCCAAACAAACCTTGCAAAGCTTCTCCATACATCATCTGGACCACAAGCAATCACTCACCATGGCCTGAATCAGTCAGAATCACCATAGCCATTGTTGACTGAGCTTGAAGCAGTTCCTTTCGAAACTCATTATCCAGCCAGCACAAACTCATTTTGAGCATTCAAACATCATCAAGGGGTTCTAAGGAGTAGATTGCACATAAAGAGAAGGTCAGAAAGTCCTCAAGTGGAAAGCTTCAAATCTCAGGTAGCCTGAAATTTATTTTTCCAGAAATGATTTTGCTTGTTACAAACTTGTTCTTCATGTCTTGCTGATCATCCTGGTACCATTAGTTTTGAAAATGGTTGTGATTTGAGCATTTAATTTGACTCTGAAACTGGTTTGCCCTAAAAATGTTTGCCTTCGATTCATGTGATTGATGAAGAATAAATTTGTTTGGGGTTAGGGTTTTGATTCAGGAGATCATGGGGTTCATTTATATGTGCTTAGTTTTCATTTTAGTTACGATTTGAGTGATTTGGAGTTTTCTCAGGTGAGATGCTGGCCGGAGAAGACGACCGGAGGTCTTCTCCGGCCACCTGAAAGTCATTAGGGCAAATCCCTGTAATTAATGAGCGTTTGAATGGTGAGCGTTGGATGGGTTGACTTGGTCCATTCCCGCGCGTGATCAAGGGCCCAGATTCGTTCATTAAACCCTAATCAGCTTTATTTATTTAATTAATTAAAATTAAGCCTGTTTGAATTGAGACCCTTGGATGAAGCGCGCAGTCAACCTTTTCAAACTCTGGATCAATCTCAGCCTTCCATTGTGCATACTTCAGTTTTATTCATTTTTAATTCATTTTCATTTCATTAAATTTGCACAATTATTTTAAAATAGCTAAAAAATCTTAAAAATTATGAAACTTTTTCTTTAAAGTTTTATTAATTTTTAAGACCCAAAAATATTTTTTATTTTGTTTTTATCATTAAAAAAGTATTTTTAAATATTTAAAAGATTATTTTTAATTGATTAATGAGAATTAATTAATTAAAAATACTTTTAGGTATTTAAAAATTACAAAAAAAATCATGAAATGTTCTAAGACATTTAGAAACATTGTCCAACCTTCAAACCAAATTTCTTTTTTGATCTTGATGCATTTTAAGAATTTTTCATTGAATTAAATCATTTTTTATGCATTATTTTGATCATGGATTCAAAAATTCATTTCTGCCTATTGGTGAAGGTTGAGACATTGATTCTTCTTGCATTGTCTTTTGTTTAGCATGTATTTTCAAGGATAAAAAGGCCATGAATTGTTCTTGCATTTTCAAATTGTTTGGCATTTACTTTGTTAAGAACCCTAAAAAACCCTAATAACTTGCAAAATTCATATCTTGAGTTTGGTTGAGAGTTGAGAGCTCCCCTTTGGGCAGTGGTTTATCATAGGCCTAGGGTTTCTTTGGGTGCCATTTTCCATTTTTTGTCATGAGGTTTGCTTCTGTTTTTGGTTTGTGTTTGATGTTTGACCCATGAACCCTAATTTGGGCTTTCTTTTGCATCCTTCTTGCATTCTCTTGCATAACATGACTTGTCTTTGCATTTTGTGCATGCTTATGATTCATTTGACATCTTAAGACATGTAGAAAGCATCATTGATCATTGCATTGCATATTTGCCATGTCATTTGTCTTGTATGATTCATAACTTTTCATGCTTGTTCATGCTCCTTAGCTTGCATCATTTGCATTCATGATCTTGTATGAACATCTCCATGCCTTGTCTCATGTTTGCAGCACCTCATAACATCATAATCACCATCAACATGCTTCTGGTCTTGCTTTGCATCATATCATTTCATCTCATCTTGCATTGCATTGCATTTCTTTCTAACATTTCAGGTGGTAAGTAAACTTGAGAAGTGGATTTGCCTTCACTTCTCATAACTTTTCTTTTCATCTCTCTTGCATCCATTGCTGCATTTTATATGTGTTTGAGATTGAGCTTGCTCATTCTTCTCCTTCCCACTTTCTTTCTTCAAGTGACTTGACTTCTTGAATGAAGCAAGTCACTTTGCTTCTCTTGATCCTGTTCATCTGCTTCCTGGTGGTTCCTTTGAAGATTGTTCTTGCAAACCTCACAAACCTTAGGAACAACCAAGCATGACAATGATTAGGGTTTTGATTAGTCTCCCCTCATAGTTTTTACCTTTGTGTCTCCTTGAGTCCTCTCTTCTCATCTCATAATCAGGGACTAAACCCTAAAGGCTTTAAGACTTTGTGATTAAGCTTATGCCTGCATCCTTCTCTTAGGATGGAGTGTATAACTTTAATCCTAAGTATTAAACCCTTAAGGTGTTTAAATCTCTTAATCAATTCATCTAATAATCATCAAGACATCACACTTGTAACTTGGGCCTTGCATTAGGGTTCTAATTCTTCCTTAAGTGGTTAAGAAGGACTAACCCTAGTGTTAATGGACAAGTCCCCCTCAAGTTGTCTTACAAACCATAAAATTCACTTCATCATCATATCATTAAATAAAATCCACTTAATAAAGGCTTGTTTTGTCATGGGTTTAATCCCTAATCATGGATTAAGTTGAGGAGTCTTCCTCAGCTTAAACATTCTCATCTATTATCCTTCTTTTAGGATGGTGTAATGGGTCTGTTTAATCTTTGATTATGGCTTAACCTCATTACTCAACACTAAACAAAAACCACAAAAATATCTAAATAATCACAAGTAGGTTAATGATCTTAATCCTACATCAGAAGGGTGATTAAGTGTGAGAATCTGACTTCACACTTAAGGTATTCTCATTACCCCTGATCAGAGGGAAGATGTGATGAGTTTACTAAATCCATTGGTTTAGACTTAAGCTCATTATCTTATGACAAATCTTCAAAAAGCAATAAAAGACTGAAAACTCAAAAACAAACAATAATCGTCTCCTTCGGAATTCTTTTCTCATCACCTTCATTCACAAACGAGAACTTGCTTCTTCCGTCTAATGCAAGACAGTAAGCACCTGAGCCAGACAGGTCATACACTTGAGCATTGACAAGCAAGCAGTTCACAAGTCAATTCATCTTTCAGTCTCTTTGGGTCGAACTACGGTGTTCTGACTTCCTCATTGCACGAGAGGATACGTAGGCATAACTTAACAGTTATCGAACAAAAGTCTCTGTATATTCCCCCTCTTTCCAGTATCTTTCTCTTAGCCTCATTATCTTGAGCAATTCATTCTCATTCTTTCACTGACACATCATTTATACATGTTACACTTCACACACTTTACACTGACACATGTACATCTCTTCCAGCTATTTCATACACAGATTGCACTGACACTACCCCTTTAAAACACAAATCTTTTAAGCGTGGATCCCGTCGAGTACGACGGACAATCTGGGTGCTAATACCTTCCCAGGTTGTAACCAACCCCCTTTCTCAGTCTCTCTGGTTCGCAACCGTCTTATCCGTATCTTTCTAGGCCTATGCAGCATTGCCTTTCCTCCGGGATAAAAATGCCTAGCTGGCGACTCTTTTCATCTCCAGTGAGTTCACGGATGTGTGTTCTCATTGTCCCTCTCGCCGACCGTTCGCGCTTGTACCGGGATGCAAATCTTCGGGAGCGACACTTTAACATATAAAAAGAAACCATGGTTTTGTGCATCAACCAAATCAACAACTTCTTCTAATCCTAGAGTACGAGCATCACTAGGATCAAACATATGAGGTTTCATAACTAACCTTGATTTGAAGGAAGTTTCAAATTCTTCAATGACAGTCGGATGAAGGATAGCAGCCCCAGATGGAGGGATTTCAGGAACAGGAGGAGCTTGAGAAGAATCTCATGGGGAGTTGAATTACTTCTTAGGCCTCCAAATAAAGCAACTTGATGAAGGTACGGCAGTATGTCAAACAAAATACTATAGAGAGTTGCTCAAACGATTTGGAATGAATGATTCTAAACCAATTGACACTCCTATGCCTACCAATGGAAACTTGGATAAAGATGAACATGGTAAGTGTGTTGATGTCAAGAGGTATAGAGGTATGATCAGATCTCTTTTGTATCTTACTGCGTCTAGACCAGACATCATGTTTAGTGTGTATATGTGTGCAAGATATCAATCAAATCCTAAGGAATCTCATCTAAAATCAGTCAAGCGTATATTTAGGTATCTCAATGGAACACCTAAATATGGGCTTTGGTATTCCAAAGGAAGTGATTGTAGTTTAGTAGGTTATTCTGATTCTGATTTTGCTGGCTGCAAATCAGATAGGAAAAGCACTAGTGGCACTTGTCATCTGTTTTCAAATTCTTTAATAAGTTGGCATAGTAAAAAGCAAGTATCCGTAGCTTTGTCTACTGTAGAAGCTGAGTATGTCACAGCCGGTAGCTGTTGTGCTCAAATTCTGTGGCTAAGACAACAACTACAAGACTTTGATATTGAACTGAAACATATTCCAATTAAGTGTGACAACACTAGTGCCATTAACCTTTCTAAGAATCTTGTTTTACACTCGCGCACCAAACATATTGAGATTCGACATCACTTTCTTCGCGATCATGTTGAAAAAGGCGATGTCATTTTTGAGCATGTTGATACTAAAAATTAGCTTGCTGACATTTTCACTAAACCTTTGGCAACTGAAACGTTTTTCAACATTCGTCGCGAGTTGGGAATTCTTGATCTCTCCGCTTTGTTGTCTTAAGCTTGATTGATATTACTTCCACTTATCTCATCATATTTGCTAAGTTTTGATTGTGGTCTTCAATAGTACCTTATGAGAATACTGCGATGGAGGTAATATCGTTTCCTCTCCTCTCCTTGATAATATTGTATGATCAATGTATGTTTTGAATAATGATCATTTGTTTACATGAACTTCTGTTCATATGAGTGTTTGATCTTTGATTTTTGGTATTCTTAAGCTTGCATACCTTGTTGTATTTCATTTAAATGCATAATGAGTGTTTTGCTTCTGCATAAGTGTGTCAATTCTTGAAAAATCACTGAAATATTCAAAATTTCGCAATATGAATCGATCCCAACATTCATGAATCGATTCATGATTTAATTTTGCAGATTTTTTAAAAATTCAGTTACAGTATGAATCGATTCATACTCACTTGGATCGATTCATTCTCATTTACAAAATCAAAAATTCGCAATATGAATCGTTCCCAACTAGCTTGAATCGATTCATGAATTAATTTTGTCAATTTTTTTAAGACAATTACAGTATGTATTGATACATACTCTCTTGGATCGATTCATAGCAGTTACCTTTTAAAAATATTCGAATAATGAATCGATACATACATCAATGAATCGATTCATACTGACGAAATTTCAGTTTTTCTTTAATGAATCGACACATCAGCATCCTCCATTACATTTGTAACTGTTTCAAAGTCCCATTATCTCCATTATCTCTCTCATTATCTCATTTACATCAGTTACATAATTTGCATCATAAACCTAAAACCCCTTTTCTTATCTCAAACCCTAAAAACTTCACAATGCCTCCAAGAGTCATGGTCCCAAGAGAAAGAAGCAAGAGAAAAGGAAAGGAACATATTGGGTCTTCTTCACACCCAGGAATTGACTTGCTCGCTAAGCGAGCTCTGCGAATTCTGCAAAAAACCAGTCGCGAAAGGGACTTCTCCAAGGGTCCAAAATTCACCCAAAACCTCATCCAATAGAGGAATCAACTACCAAGCATGATTATACTCATATATTAACTAACATACTTTGATTTTATCGAGTTTTAACCGTTAATCTACCAATTTCTAAGATTTTCTACAAAACCCTAAAAACGATAAACTCAACCAAAACTCAAAGAAAAGGTTTCTAAATAAGAACCCACCTTGCAATTGATGATGAGGTTGGTGAAGATGAAGATTTGATGAAGAAATGGTGAAGATCCAAGCTTTCCCTCTTCTTAGGTTTTCTTCCTCTTCTTCTCTTCTCCCTTTCTTAATTTCTTTCCTTTTTCATTCCTTCTCTATTTCTTTTTCTTCCCTCTTATAAACCCTTCTTTTCTCTTTTTAGAAAATAATTACCATTCATTAGTTAGTAACACTAACTGGTCCAATTTGAGAGTATCCAAAAAATGTCTCTGAGTTGAATATTTAATAAAGCCTCAGTGTCAGATAATACTTAATTAATTAGTTTAAGTTCATCGGTTTCTCTAATTACTTTAACTGAAAGCTCTTAGAGTACACCAAAACCCTATTAAAATTAATTAATATTATCCATAGCACTTAATTAAATACGGGGTATTACAACAACAATAATACCATGTTTCTTTCCAATATTTTGTGCCCAAACTAATACATCGGCTCGGTTCTAAAAAATTTGTCGATGAAAAACATACAAAGTTATAATAACACAAAACCTGAAATCAAACGAAATAATATTATGTCTAAGTATAATACATACTTTGTCTGTAGTGAAGAACTGAGTGTAATCGCTACACGAGTCGGTAGACGATCCTGACGGTTCCGGAGCGTAAATGGCAAGTTTTTTTGAAGACCCTGTCATGTTACCGGAAATTTCATGTAGAACTGAAATTCCCGGTATACCAGACATTTGGATTTCCCGGTATATGCGTGGGAGTTGGTACCGTTTTTTTTAAATTACCAGTATTTTTTACCGATAATTTTGGAATATCCGGTATTGTTTAACGATAATTTGTAGGTATAACTACTAAAGATTTCGTTAGCGATAAAAACATACCGGGAATTTTGAATCCGACTACCGAAATGTTTTTCTTCATAAATAACTTTTGGATTCAAAATGCAATTATTTATGTAAATAATACCATGGGTGATGTAACGCCCCGATTTGATTAATTCTCATTTTTGTTGGAATCTTTTATTTTAATTGGGTAATTATTATTTTGCTTGTGAAATTAACATGATGTGTTGATGTGTTAATGTGATTTTACCGTTTTGTGAATTTTCGGGTAAAATTGGATAAGAGGGTATTTTAGACTTTTCTTAATTAGTGATAAGTTAGAATTAGATGGAATTATATTGTTGTGAGAAAAATCATATTTGGTGGAAAGAATAGTTGGAGTAGAAAATAGAGAGAAAAGAATATAAGAGTGAGAAAGAGAAAGAAAAGAGAATAGAAATGAAATAGAAGAGAAAGAAAGGAGAAGAAGGAGAAAAAGAAGAAAAAACTAGGTTTTGATCAAGATTTCTCCGCGTAGACGAAATAATCGGGTAAGGGTGATAAGCATTGTTATCTTGATATTGTGTATGATTATGTATGTGTTTGATTGGTTGAGTTTTGGTTTTGATGGAATTTTAGAGAAGATGAATAGTTAGGGTTTTAGAGAAAATGTGAGAAATTAGTGGATTAATCGGTTAGAAATCGTTGTAATCGAAGTATGATAGCAAGAATATGTTGTTGATCATGTTTATGGAATTACTTTGGAGGTTTGAATGGGTTATGGTTGACTGTCACGAAGCTGAGAAATTCTGGAAATCGCAGTGGTCGCTCAACGAGCTATCCCTCGCTCAGCGAAAGTTCCAGGGATTTTCTCGCTCAACGAGCGAGAGGGCGCTCAGCGAGCCTGTAGGTTTTTGAGAAAATTGTGTTTCAATCCTTAGCTTTAGTTTCGGTTACCCGTTTTTAATGTTCCTTATATCTATTTGAAGTTAGAAACGTGTAAAAACTAATGATGCTAAGAAATGTAATGTTTAGTCGACTTTCACCCGACTTTTCCGATAAAACGTAAATAAGTTAATTATGGAATTGTGAGCTTGAGGTGATGTTGTGGCCGTTGGAAAATGAATACATTGCTTGAATTGTATGCAAATGTATGTTAATTGAATGAGTTGAGTGCATAATTATGTTGTGAATAATGTATGCATTTTCAAGAATGTTGTGTGTCATTTTGCATGTAAAGCATAATGTATGCATTCTTGTGTCGTGGGATTCTTTGTGAATCCGTTGTAGCATCGTGTGCTCATGTGGAGTGTGAGCGATGACTACAAAATGATTGTGTGCCCGTGTGGGGTGTGAGCAATCCAGAAACATCGTGTGCCCGTGTGGGGTGTGAGCGATGGGTGATTTATTCACATTGATTGTGTGCCCGTATGGGGTGTGAGCAATCGGATTGTGTGCCCGTGTGGGGTGTGAGCAATCCATAAACATTGTGTGCCCATGTGGGGTGTGAGCAATGGGAAACATCGTGTGCCCGACGGGGAGTTACTTTAGGTAATAAGCGATGATTCCATTTGGTTCCTGAGTGAACCTGCTGAAATGTTGAGTCGGTACCGTATTGCATCTGCATAGAGTCGTGTGTCGGTCTTTATGAGTTGCATTTTATCATTCTAATTATGATATGCAGAAATAAACATGAATGTGTATATGTTTATTTGGAGTATTATGGAGATGATAGTATGTGTGATGAAACATACTTGTTTGTATATATATGCATGTTGATATATATATATATATATATATATATATATATATATATATGCGATTTATACATTTGTAATGTATATGTGTGATTAAACATAGCTAGACGTGTTTTTATGCGGAATGAATAAAACCGAGGAATAATATAAGTAATGTAAGTTTATGTGAATGGTGAATTAGTGCATGATGAATATGCTTGAATTGTGTATATATACATTGTGATGTATATAGGTGATGAGGAATGAATTGTGGTGAGAATATAGATTATGTGCATTTTATATGTTGAGATATATAATTATATGCAATGTTATTATGATAATGTTTCTCACCCTTCTGCTGTTTTATGATGCTCTATGAGGCATTGCAGAGTAGGTTGCTGGATGGTATTTTTGTGAAGCTCGTCTTCATCTTTTGGTCGGTCGGCTATGATATGTAGCATCAGGTAGCTAGGGTCGGCAATGATGCCTTTTGTGAATACATTTGTATATGTATTTTGATGTGAATTTGTTTTATGTAAACTTGGAATATTTTGGTGATTCAAACTTGCAGATATATTTATGATAAGTATATAAGTTTGAAATTGTTATGTTTGTTTCCGCTGTTTACTGAATTGATGAATACGGGTGTAAGGATGAAATCCTTGTGTATGCAAGTTACCCCGTTTGTTACATATCTTTATTGAGCAGGTGTTGTATGATTTCAATTTCAAGTATAATGTGGCATTACTCTTTTATACCGTGTTTCAAATATACTCTGATGAAATTTTAATATGTGTCTAAATGATTTAATTGCTTATTTGGGGTATAGAAAGAGGGTGTTATATTAAGTGGTATCAGAGCCAGTGTTCGAGTCAGTTGTGTCTTTCTTGATGTTGTTATGATTGAACTTTTATTTAATCTTGTTGTTGTCTTTGGGAATGATCAGAATATGGCTGGTAGAAATGACGATGTTATGGCTGCTGCTTTGGAAGCAATGGCTAGGGCGGTGCAGGGAGCGTCGAATGTGAATGCTAATGATGAGTTCAGAAAGAATCAACCGCCGGTCTTCAAAGGAAGATTCAATCATGATGGTGCTTAGAACTGGTTGAAGGAGATTAAAAGAATCTTCAGAGTCATGGATTGTGCTGAAGAGAGTAAGGTGAGGCTTGGTTCTCACATGCTGAAGGAAGAAGTCGATGATTGGTTAGTCGGTAGAAGTCAAGCTCTTGAGGAGGATGATGAAGAGATAACTTGGGAAGTTTTCCGTACTGAGTTCTTAGGGAAGTACTACCCTGAAAGTGTGAAGGGAAAGAAGGAGATGGAATTCCTTGAGCTGAAGCAAGGTAGTGTGTCAGTGGTTGACTATACTGCTAAGTTTGTGGAATTGGTTCAGTTTCATCCTCATTATGCTGCTGCTACTGCTGAGTTTTCTAAGTGCATTAAGTATGAGAATGGTTTGCGTCCTGAGATTAAGAAAGTTGTGGGATATCAGAGGATTATAAGGTTTTCGGATTTGACTGAATGTTGTAAAATTTTTGGAGAAGATAGCAGAGCTCGTTCTACACATTACAAGAGTGTAAATGAGAGGAAAGGGAAGCAACAAGCTAGAAGTGGACCTTATGTAACACCCACTGATAAGGTAAAACATAAGGGAAACTTTGATATGAGATTTGGTGGAGGGAGTTCTGGTCCCGTTAAGTGTTACAAGTGTGGCGATTTAGGCCACAAGTCTTTTGAGTGTGGGAAGAATATTGTGAAATGTTCAAACTGTGGATGTCTTAGACATGCTACTACTGAGTGTAGGAGGAATGTTATGAAGTGATTCAATTGTGGGGAAGTTGGTAACATTAGTACTAAGTGTACTAAGCCAAAGCAAGCTCAGGCGGGCGGAAAGGTGTTTACATTAGCAGGGAAGGATACTACTAGTGCATACCGTTTGATTAAAGGTACATGCTTTATTAATAGTACACCTTTAGTTACTATTATTGATACGGGAACGACTCATTCGTTCATTTCTCTTGAGTGCACTAAGCGTTTAAATTTGTTTATGTCTTCTTGGGGTGGTGAGATGGTTATTGAGACTCATGCTTCAGGGTCGGTAACTACTTCTTTGGTGTGCGTAAGTTGTTCTTTGACCATGTATGGTAAAGATTTTGTTATGGATTTAGTTTGTTTGCCGTTGGAGGGTTTGGACGTGATCTTGGGTATGAACTGGTTGCAATTTAATCGAGTTCATATAGATTGTTATCATAAGTTAGTAAGGTTTCCTCCTTTGGATGATGATGAAGAAGAGAGTTTCCTATCCACGAAAGAGTTGAAGAAACTTTGAGTGGACAAAGCTCAATTGTTTGGTTTGTTTGCATCGCTGCCAGTGGAGAGCGAAGTGGAGATAAGTAGGTTTCCAGTGGCGTGTGATTTTCCAGAAGTGTTTCCAGACAATGTTAAGGATGTACCGCCAGAAAGAGAAGTTGAGTTTTTAATTGATCTAGTTCCGGGTACTAGGCCGATTTCGATGGCACCGTATCGTATGTCAGCTTCAGAGTTGGTAGAATTAAAGAAGCAATTGAATGACTTGTTGGATAAGAGGTTTGTTAGGCCGAGTATTTCTCCTTGGGTGCGTCGGTATTGTTAGTAAAGAAGAAGGATGGAAGTATGCAGTTATGTATTGATTATCGACAGTTGAACAAGGTGACAATTAAGAACAAGTATCCGCTTCCGAGGATCGATGATTTGATGGACCAATTGGTTGGTGCGCGTGTTTTTAGTAAGATTGATTTGAGATCGGGATATCACCAGATTCGTGTGAAAGAGGAGGATATTCAAAAGACGGCTTTTAGGACACGGTATGGTCATTACGAGTATTTCGTGATGCCATTCAGAGTTTCTAATGCGTCGGGTGTGTTTATGGAATACATGAATCATATTTTCCATGAACAGTTGGATCGTTTTGTGGCTGTGTTCATCGACAACATTTTGATTTATTCTAAGTCTCAAGAAGAGCATGAAGAGCATTTAAGAATTGTGTTACAGATTTTGAAAGAGAAGCAATTGTATGCTAAGTTGTCAAAGTGCGAGTTTTGGTTATCGAAGGTGAGTTTTCTTGGACATGTTATTTTCGATGGTGGTATTAGTGTAGATCCATCCAAGATTGATGCGGTAATGCAATGGGAAGTTCCTAGATCGGTTACAGAGATTCGAAGCTTCTTAGTCTTGGCGGGTTATCATCGGAGGTTTATCGAAGGATTTTCAAAGTTGGCACTTCCGTTAACGCAGTTAACTTGTAAAGGAAAGGTTTTCATTTGGGATATTCATTGTGAAAAGAGTTTTATGGAACTTAAGAGAAGGTTAAAAACGACTCCGATCTTGATTTTTCCGAATCCGACGGAACCATTTGTGGTGTTTAGTGATGCTTCATTGTTTGGGTTAGGTGGTGTTTTGATGCAAGATGGAAACGTTGTAGCGTATGCTTCAAGACAATTGAGAGTGCATGAAAAGAATTACCCTACGAATGATTTGGAATTAGCGGCCGTGGTTTTTGCTCTAAACATTTGGAGGCATTATCTTTATGGTGCGAGGTTCGAAGTTTTTAGTGATCACAAAATTTTGAAGTATTTATTTGATCAAAAGGAATTGAACATGAGACAAAGGAGATGGTTAGAACTTTTGAATGATTATGATTTTGGTTTGAATTACCATCCGGGTAAGGCGAATGTGGTGGCAGATGCCTTGAGTCGTAAGTTGTTACATATGTCTGCATTGATGATAAGGGAATGGGAACTTTTGGAGAATTTTAGAGACTTTAGTTTGGTTTGCGAGATGACGCCGAGAAGCGTGGGACTTGGTATTCTACGCGTTAGGAATGATTTTCTTGCAATTGTTTGTGAAAAGCAAAAGTTGGATTTGAAATTTGTTGATTTGATGATGAATGAGAATGAGGATTTCAAGGTTGATAATTTTGGAGTTTTGAGATTCCATTGTCAAATTTGTATTCCCGATGATGAGGAGTTGAAAAAGATGATATTGGAAGAGGGACACCGAAGTAATTTAAGTATTCATCCGGGTGCGAATAAGATTGTATCAAGATTTGAAAAAGATCTTTTGGTGGTTCGGATTGAAGAGAGATGTAGCTCATTTTGTGTATGCGTGTTTGACTTGTCAGGAGTCTAAGGTGGAACATCAGAAGCCTAGTGGTTTGATGCAACCGTTGAATATTCCGGAGTGGAAATGGGATAGTATATCAATGGATTTTGCTAAGGGTTTGCTGAATATGCAAAAAAGTCATAATGCTATTTGGTTGATTGTGGATAGGCTTACTAAATCTGCTCACTTTATTCCGATTGATATTATTTATCCATTGGAGAAGCTAGCCGAGATATATGTTTCTGTGATTGTGAAGTTACATGGAGTTCCTAAGAGTATTGTATCGGATAGAGATCCTAGATTTACATCGAGATTTTGGGAAAGTTTGCAAAAGGCTTTAGGTTCTAAGCTAAGATTGAGTTCGGCTTACCATCCACAAACGGACGGTCAAACCAAGAGGAATACTCAATCGTTAGAGGATTTGTTGCGTGCTTGTGTGCTAGAGCAAGGTGGTATTTGGGATGGTTATTTAGCGTTGATTGAGTTCACCTACAATAACAGTTTTCATTCAAGTATTGGTATGGCACCATTTGAGGCTTTGTATGGTTGGAGATGTTGAACACCTTTGTGTTGGCATGAAACTGGAGAGAGAACGGTAGTTGGACCGGAGATGGTACAATTAAACGACGGAAAAAGTAAAGTTTATTCGGGAGAAGATGAGAGCTTCTCAAAGTAGACAAAAGAGTTATCATGACAAGAGAAGGAAGGATCTTGAGTTTCAGGAAGGCGACCATATGTTCTTGAGAGTTACACTAGTTACGTGTGTGGGTCGTGCTTTGAAGTCGAAGAAGATGACTTCTCGTTTTATTGGGCCGTATCAGATTACTGAACGAGTTGGTGTTGTGGCTTATCGTGAGGTGTTGCCTCCGAATCTTTCGAATTTGCATGATGTGTTCCATGTTTCGCAACTTTGGAAGTATGTTCCGGATCCGTCACATCTTATTCCTATGTACGAGGTTGAAGTAAGAGATAATCTTACGGTGGAAGCTTTGCCGGTTAGGATTTTGGATCGTGAAATTAACATGATGTGTTGATGTGTTAATGTGATTTTACCGTTTTGTGAATTTTCGGGTAAAATTGGATAAGAGGGTATTTTAGACTTTTGTTAATTAGTGATAAGTTATAATTAGATGAAATTATATTGTTGTGAGAAAATTTATATTTGGTGGAAAGAATAGTTGGAGTAGAAAATAGAGAGAAAAGAATATAAGAGTGAGAAAGAGAAAGAAAAGAGAATAGAAAGGAAATAGAAGAGAAAGAAAGGAGAAGAAGGAGAAAAAGAAGAAAAAGCTAGGTTTTGATCAATATTGCTCCGCGTAGACGAAATAATCGGATAAGGGTGATAAGCATTGTTATCTTGATATTGTGTATGATTATGTATGTGTTTGATTGGTTGAGTTTTGGTTTTGATGTAAGTTTAGAGAAGATGAATAGTTAGGGTTTTAGAGAAAATGTGAGAAATTAGTAGATTAATCGGTTAGAAATCGTTGTAATCGAAGTATGATAGCTAGAATATGTTGTTGATCATGTTTATGGAAGTACTTTGGAGGTTTGGATGGGTTTAGGTTGACTGTCACGAAGCTGAATAATTCTGGAAATCGCAGTGGTAGCTCAGTGAGCTATCCCTCGCTCAGTGAAAGTTCCAGGGATTTTCTCGCTCAGTGAGCGAGAGGGCGCTCATCGAGCCTGTAGGTTTTTGAGAAAATTGTGTTTTAATCCGTAGCTTTAGTTTCGGTTACCCGTTTTTAATGTTCCTTATATCGATTCAAAGCTAGAAACGTGTAGAAACTAATGATACTAAGAAATGTAATGTTTAGCCGACTTTCACCCGACTTTTCCGATAAAACGTAAATAAGTTAATTACGGAATTGTGAGCTTGAGGTGATGTTGTGGCCGTTGGTAAATGAATACATTTCTTGAATTTTTTGCAAATGTGAATAATGTATGCATTTTCAAGAATGTTGTGTGTCATTTTGCATGTAAAGCATAATGTATGCATTTTTGTGTCGTGGGATTCTTTGTGAATCCATTGTAGCATCGTGTACTCATGTGGAGTGTGAGAGATGACTACAACATGATTATGTTCCCGTGTAGGTGTGAGCAATCCAGAAACATCGTGTGTCAGTGTGGGGTGTGAGTGATGGGTGATTTATTCACATTGATTGTGTGCCCGTGTGGGGTGTGAGCAATCCATAAACATTGTGTGCCCATGTGGGGTGTGAGAAACGGGGAACATCGTGTGCCCGATGGGGAGTTACTTTAGGTAATAAGCGATGATTCCATTTGGTTCCTGAGTGAACCTGCTGAAATGTTGAGTTGGTACCGTATTGCATCTGCATAGAGTCGTGTGTCGGTCTCTATGAGTTGCATTTTATCATTCTAATTATGATATGCAGAAATAAACATGAATATGTATATGTTTATTTGGAGTATTATGGAGATGATAGTATGTGTGATGAAACATACTTGTTTGTATATATATGCATGTTGAGATATGTATATGTATGTGATTTATACATTTGTAATGTATATGTGTGATTAAACATAGCTAGACGTATGTTTATGCGGAATGAATAAAATCGAAGAATAATATAAGTAATGTAAGTTTATATGAATGGTGAATTGGTGCATGATGAATATGCTTGAATTGTGTATGTATACATTGTGATGTATATAGGTGATAAGGAATGAATTGTGGTGAGAATATAGATTATGTGAATTTTATATGTTGAGATATATAATTATATGCAATGTTATTATGATAATGTTTCTCACCCTTCTATTGTTTTATGATGCTCTATGAAGCATTGCAGAGTAGGTTGCTGGATGGTATTTTTGTGAAGCTCGTCTTCATCTTTTGGTCGGTCGGCTCTGATATGTAGCACCGGGTAGTTAGGGTCGGCAATGATGCCTTTTGTGAATACATTTGTATATATATTTTGATGTGAAATGTTTTATGTAAACTTGGAATATGTTGGTGATTCAAACTTGCAGATATATTTATGATAAGTATATAAGTTTGAAATTGTTATGTTTGTTTCCACTGTTTATTGAATTGATGAATACGGGTGTAAGGATGAAATCCTTGTGTATGCAAGTTACCCCGTTTGTTGCATATCTTTATTGAGCAGGTGTTGTATGATTTCAATTTCAAGTATAATGTGGCATTGCTCTTTTATACCGTGTTTCAAATATACTCTGATGAAATTTTAATATGTGTCTAAATGATTTAATTGCTTATTTGGGGTATAGAAAGGGGGTGTTACATGTGAAATGAGAATATTGAAAAAATAAGGAAGTGTCAGGTATGAGTGTGGGGTGGCAGGTAGATTCCTCTTTTTTAAGAACCCTATTATGTTGTTTTGGGCCTTATAACCATATTTAGTTCATGCCAATTTGTTACTAACACACACCATAATCACAAATTGCACACTCTTTTCCCTCTTTTAATTCATACTTTACATTTTTTTAGATTTTGTTTAATTTTCTTTCACCATTTTTTTAAATCTTGTTTTTATAACTTCAATTTTATAAACTTAATTTTATCTTAACTTCTAAATATTTTTTATATTTGAATCGTATTTTGATAAAATGATCATTTAGAAACCATTTTGAATTTCTTTTACTATTTTCTTCTTCGTCTTATTTGTTGGTTGTTGCCTAAAATCATAACTGTTGGATCTATAAATTTATTTCTTCATCTTTTTTCTTTTGATTGATGAAAGTCTTATGAATCGAAGAATATTGGTTTTTCGAGGATGTTTAATCTTCATTAGTTCAAATCTATGAGAATGATCATTTGGATCATTTTTACACCTTGGAATCGTGATAGTCTTCCTTTAATAAATTGATGTAAAATCTCGATTAAGATTAGACCGTTCCTATTTTCTTTGTGTGTGGAATGCGTTAGGAGGATGATTTACATATCATTCCTCTTGCATGTGTTCGCACTAATATCATTTTGATCGGCCTCGTTGTAGGGTGACTTCTACATAAGTCACTTGGCGATTGCTTAACATAGCGCTAAATTTGTCATTCCCCTCCCGAATCAGAACTTGAACTTTCGTAGCCCGAACTTATGATCGTTCGTCCAAGGATGGTTTATCTTTTGTATTAGGTTCATAATCTTTGAAGATTTTTGCGTATAAACTTTGATTTTATCAATTTTCTAACAAGTCTTCATTAAACCTTAACCTAAATGCATTGTTCAATCATTATAGTTCAAGATGCGAGATAGAATAATTGGTGTTGCCTTTTGAGGATTATGGCTTTGGTTCTCTTATGATACTATTATGTATATACTATTTCTATATACTTTATCTTTATTTTCTTTCTTGCTCTCTATCTCTTTATTATTATGTTTTATGTTTCTTTATCATTCATTACGATGTTTATGCTTCCGTTATTTTTTCTTTTGTCCACTTGGACCATATTATTGTGATTGTGCTCTTTTTCTCTTTGTCCATTTGGACCTAAAACATTAATAAAGGCTTAAACCTCTAAAAACGTGTGCTCATAATCTTGGACTAAGATTACTATCCTTTGCATTGAACTTGGAGTTTTGAACTTAAATTCTAGGACACATTCCCTTTGCTTAAAGTTATTATGGATTATTATTTGGCTCATTTGCTAGCTTTTGCTTATGAGGATGGAATTCTATTTTGCTTATACTTCGAAGAGTTATCGCCATGTGGTTAGATTTTTCTTACTTTAGCTTTTATTTTGAGTTTTAGGATAACCTCTTCATTCTCACTTCTTTAATTTTAAAAACTTCTCTCTCTTTTCAAAACTTCTTTGTTTTTAAACTTCCACCTCATTTATAATTTAAATCTTGACTTTGGTCAATCAATTTTACTCTTTTCTTTCTTTTTTTTAATAAATGTTAAACTACATTAAGCATACTGATACCATTTTTCAAAAGACTTAAAAAATGCAAAAACTCATTCAATCTCTTTTGTGCCTTCGTGCACTTTTCCTTTTAATCATTTTCATATGGTTAGACATGATTCATTTCTTAGCGAATTTATACAATAGATGTGTCGATTTGTCTTTACATTTTAAAATCAATCCAACACATTAATTTCATTCTTTGTACCATGAACTATGGGGGTTTGATTCTATATTACACTTTGTGGGTACGTAGGCATGAGACAAAAGTCTCTTCAAACACAAAAATCTTAAAAACATAATTATCTTCTCATCTATTCAATCTCTTTTCAAACAAACTCTTTCAAACCAAAAGTTTTCAATAAATCAAAGAGGTTCTCATGAAGTACCACCAACATTTTGGGTGCTAGTATCTTCCCTCTTCATAACCAACCCCTTTACCCTTGTCTCTGTTTGGTTTCTTTTTTGCTTTTTTCTTTTAGATTCTTTTAGGTTTTGTTCGCTCTTTTCCCTATTCCATTGTGGAAGAAATAAAAAGTGTGGCGGTGACTCTTGTTTATTGAGTTAAGTTAATCAATAGCTTACACTCACGATTTTTACGGCTACAATATGTCCAGAACTTCAAAAAAATAAATATTTTAGCCACATCTCCCTACATAAATGGTTTCACATATAATAAATACATAATATCCACAAGATTACATAGAAAATTAAGATGACTTGTTGAGTTCTTCCTCCTAATGCCTAATTTGTTCTACATATGCTGATTCACATGCTTTTGCTTATTTAGTACAATTTCGTCTCCAACAGTCAGTGACGGGGAGGCAATGGACTATCAAGATTTAGTTTTACCCGAATCCAATTATTGTCATTGACAAAACCAACAAAAATGATTTTATGCCTACTTGCATACATATATGGAGCTATGGTAAGAGGTGAAAATATAATGTTAAGTCTTATTGACATATTTGAGAAGAAAATGGTTTGCAAAAGCATGAGAATAACATGGAAAACTTGTGAGAGAACTTGTTAAAGCGCGAGACTAATGAGATATACTTGAAAGTAAAAGGGTTTTCCAAAGCACGATACTAACATGACAAACATTAGACTCTCTCTTGAAGGAGAAAATAAATCACCAATAGAGTCGTAAACTTTCACGACATGAAAAATACCTGAGCGTATCACACACTCGATGATAGAACAAGAGTCACCACCTATTAGCTGAAGATTTCGACCAGATACTAGCTAAAGATTTCAAGCAGGATCAGAAGGTTTTTGCATGTCAAAACAAGTCCATGAAAGCGTAAAAAAAGATTTCTCTGACCCAACCAGGAAAGAGGAAACATGACAATGGGTCGACATGCAGAAGAAACAAAGAAAAGTCCAGCCCATGAAGGAAGGAGTCAAAGCATTTCTATGCTACCCAGGATAACCATTAAGTCTAAGACCTTTCGACACACCATTCAGAAAGTTATGAAGAAAACTACTAAAGGAAGTGGGGGGAAATAGTGGGCAGTTACCATGGGTGTGGGGTGACATGTGTCAACATCAGATTCGTTGGAGGGTGTCTGACGGTTATTTTTCATGTCTATTTAAGTAGATTTCAATTTCAGAATTCAAGGTCATATTTCTTTGCATTGTAAAAGAGACACTCAAAGTACCAAGCATTAAGAGAAACGAGTTAACCCCCCTACGCAAAATGTACGAAAGCATACAAACATTTATCTTTCCAAGTCATTTTAATTCCAAGCAATTTTAATACTTGTCTTTGTTTTATCTTTTTTCTTGCTATTTTTTCCCTTTATTTAAGCAATCCCCGAGCATTTGCATAAACAAAAAAACTCATAAAAAAACCTTACCATCTTACACTGTAAAAGTCCACCGTATACTTAATCGGACAAAGCATTCATGTGACTCGTTTGGTCGGTCCTACAAGTAAATTTTTTGGAAAGAAGGTCAGTGACTTGTTCGTGTGAAATCCACGTGCAAACAAATTGGCACATATGGTGGAACTCGTTGGGTTAAGTATATACACTTACACAGTGGCAAGATGATAACACCATTTCCAAACGAAGAACCATCTTCGGAGAGAATTCTAGTTGTTACGAACACAACTGAAACTGTTATGATAGTAATACCGACTACTACAAGTGGATGATCCACTAATCCCTTTCAACCTGAACCGATCAGGTTGAACGTAAGTGGAACTTTGGGGCCACAAAGGCCCAGTTTCACCATGCCTTTTTCTATAACATTGGGCATGCCGCCCGAATTCATTCCAAGTTTCCATAACCCTGGGTCGACACTTGCAGACAGTTCGTCAGGAGATTTTTCCACATACCGGGGGTTGGGATCTTTAACGATCCAATATGGTCGAATGACTGAATACAACTTTTTGGCTCAGTCTATGCCGATGTTTACTCCAAACTCTGTGACCTTCATAAGATAGCAAATGGATGAGAGTAAATGGTTCATATGTTAACTCAACAGATGTGGTCCATTTTAAGACCTTTAATACAAGATTCGACGTAGTGTTACCAACATTTGGCAACTCAAATAAGTTGAATTTGGAGATTCTTTGGGGGCACCAACGACCCCGAGTCGTCGAACCCCGCCTCCTCGCCAGAGACATCGGTTCGACAAGAGGAAGAGTACGAAGAAATACTTAAAAAACCTTATCAAGAGGTTGAACATATATTCAGGGTGGCTCAAAGGCCTCCCGTCGTGATGTTACATCGGCATCAAGACCCAAAAGATGTGATAGGGTTGGTCAGTCAGGATGCCATGGCCGGAGAGCCGAACCTTGAAGTTATGGTCGAAAGGATTATGGTTCGAAATGGAGCCAACCCGGGCCTTCGATGACCAATCTAAACATCCCCATAACCTAATTACGTGCTACAAACCGAACTTCCCAGGGGATGGAAAGTCCCAAAGTCCACCAAATTCGCTGGTGAGACCGAAGAGTCCACACTCAAACATGTGGCACGATACCAGATGGAAGTTAGGGAGATAACGAATAATGAGGATTTGAAAATGAAATATTTTTATAGTTCTCTTACCAAAAATGCATTTACTTGGTTCACGATGTTTCTCCCTCAGTCCATTCACACATGGGCTCAGCTACAAAGATTGTTCCACGAGCAGTTATATATGGGACAATCTAAGATTTAATGGAATTGGCTAGTGTGAAATGAAAGACGAGTGAGTCAATCGAACAATATCTGAACAGGTTCAGGCTTCTGAAAGCTAGATGCTTTACTCAAGTTCGTGAGCATGAGCTAGTTGAAATTTCCGCAAACGGGTTTGACTATTCGATTAAAAAGAAGTTGGATACCCAGTCTCTTAGAGGTATGGCCCAACTGACTGATAGAGTTTGACAAGTCTAAAGCTTGATATTTGAGAACTCTAAGGCTAGTTTATATCATAAGAAATTTGCGTATTTAGAAACTGATGAGTTCTTGTCCAATGACAGGGAACTTGTCGACGAAAGTGAGGTTCATGTCGATGAACTTAAGCCAGGACCTCCTTATAGGTGTAGAGTATTGAAACCATCGAACAAAAAAGACCTTGTCGAAACAAGGAAGTTCGACAAATATGTCACCAAAACATATACGTTTGATATATCTAAATGTGATGAAATATTTGATTTATTGGTAAAAGATGGTCAAACTGTTGTTTCACCTAGTTTAAAAGACCCCCCTTTAGAGAAAAAGAAAAAGAGGGGATTTTGCAAATTTTATAATTTCCTTGGTCATAAAACGTCTCAATATGTTCTTTTCAGGGATTTTGTGCATAAAGCTTTGAAGGATGGCAGGCTTCAATTTGACAATAAGCCAAAGATGCATGTCGACACGAACCCTTTGAAGGTAGAAGAAGCACTAAACTATGAGCTAAATGAATGCATGATCGTGGAAGCTACTGAGGGTGTCCCCAACACACCTCATGTAAAAAATATGGAGTGCATGATGGTCGACATGACTGAAGGTGACAATAAAAAGATTGAGAAAGAACCGAGGCAGTTTACCCTAGGGTTGGAGAAAGTTTGAATGAGTTCCAAGAGAAATGCCAAGTGGGCGGATCAAGGGCATTATTATGCCCAAGATGCAACTCTGTATTCGACGAGAAGGAAAATGAAAAATATGAAGCTGGAAAAAAGGAAGTTTTAGCCTCTGAAGGGTCTCATATCCCAAGGTTCATGTTTGACCAGAGTAGTAATCCTTATCGAAATGAAGAATACTAGAGACATGTCAAATCATTTAGACCCATAACTTTTGTGCCACCATCTGGCACTCCATGTGAGAAGTGGGTGGAACCAGTCAATCAAAAGGGCAACAAAAGGCCAAAGTGGAGGGTGTTGTATTTAGAGAAAGATGTTGGGAAGAAAGATGAACCTAGAGGTTACATGGTTTCTCCAAATTACAAAGGGAAAAACCCTATGAAAAAGACTCAATGGAGTCAATATCAAAGAAATAAGAAGGCATGTAAAATGGCCTCGACATCCAATCAAGGCAAGAGGAAGCCTCTAGACTAACTGGTCAGCAACCAAAAGCAAGATGGGTCGAAAAAAGGAAGATTGTAACGAATCATACTCAGACCGTCAAAACCTCTAGAGGGAAATAGTTAGTATCAAAACAAAGTGCATAATCCACTCCTGCTATCGAAAGGGGAATGAGCATGAATATACTCCCCAATTTGGTGAAGAAGAGCCTACTTATTCACCTCAGTCTGACGAAGAATAGACTTCGTCACCAGAAGATGACTGTGATGAAGACATGTATGATGATACCAACAATGATACCTATGAAGAATACTTTTCGTGAACTGTGGCATTGTGTCTGTGTTGCCAGCTGAATATGACATTGTGTCGGAAGTGTCAGAAGCAGAAGAAGACTTTATGGTGAATAAGACTCCTAAGGATAAGCCTTTATGCTAAAACTTCATGAACGATGGGGGTAGTCGAAGAGAATAGGGATTTGTTTTAGAGACCTACTCCTGATATGATGTATTATTTGAAACCTCTCTTCATAAAGGCCAAGTTCGACATCATGTCAGTTAACAAGGTGTTTGTAGATGGTGGGGGTAGCTGTGAACCTGATGCCCTACGTTTTGTTTAAGAAAATTTGGGAAGACGGATGAAGATCTTCAACCGCATAATATGGTCTTGTCCAACTATAAAGAAAAGACCAGTAACATCCTAGTAGTGGTCCAAGTCGACTTGGTTGTGTGAACGACTAATAGGTCGACATTATTTACGGTGATCAGCTCCAAAGCCAACTTCAACCTATTGTTAGGTAGGGAGTGGATTCATGGTATAGGGGCAGTGCCTTCTACCCTACAACAACAATTAAGTATTTGGAGAAAAGATGGTATCTTCGAAAACATAGAAGCAAACCAAAACTATTATAAGGCCGACAAAACCAAAGGATCGAAAAAGTCATTCGATCAGCATTTGGAAAACATGGCCCCACGTAATGATGTATCAGGTTCCTATACCTCTGTCGAAACTGGATGCATGTTGAACTTGGATTCAGACCATGGTTTTGTCTGGGATGATGCTGACATACCAACGGAGTCAAGTGGTTAGAAGTCGATGAGAATGACTTATGAGTCAGGGAGTATGACTCAAATTTCAGCCTACCTAGAAGAAAACAAAACAGAAAGGACTATGGAGACTAGGAAATATCAAATTCTAACTGACAAAACCAGAACTTGTGTCCTACCAAGCCATACAAAAACTTCAAATAGCCGGAGGCTCGATTGCATTTATGATAATGGGCCTTTGGGTAGAGTTGTCAAAATAGGCTACCCGGCCCTAAACGGGTCGACCTTGATGGGATCGAGTTTTTTACGTCTGGGCCAAAAAATCTGATTTCTAATATGGGCTTGAAAAGTACTACCTGAGCCCGACCCTAGATGAGCTTCGGGCTACCCGACCCTAGATGGACTTCGGGCTACCCGACCCTAAATGGGTTTTTTTAAAATAAAAATAAAATAAATTTATCATAATATTTTTTATAAATAAAATAAAAAATTATATTATTTTAAACATAATACATTTTTAAGTATTATATTATCTTTTATAAATACTATAATGTATTTTTAAATACAATACATGCCTAAATTGTATAAAATAATACTCAAATATTTAACATAAGAGAAACTAATAGAATATGAGAAAATAGTGTTGATTATATTGATGTATAATATTTAAAAGAGAAAGATTAAATAAAATAAAGATAAAATTTAGTTAGGTGGGAAAAATCAATGCGTTATTTTGGAGTAAGATAATATTAATATTAATATATAATTTAGTTAGGTGGGAAAAATCAATGCGTTATATGGGCTTAATGAGCTACCCATGGCCCATATGGGCTAGCCTTAATGGGTAGCGGGTTTTTTAGGACTGGGCTAAAAAAGCCCTGAAAAATATGGGCTCCAATTTTAAGGCTCAAGCCCTATGATTTTTCGGGCCTGGCAGACCGACCCATGTGGGCTAGCCCATTTTGACAACTCTACCTTTGGGGTTCGAAAGGGACCCATCAAATTAGCCACAGAGATTGCAGGATCAAGACCCACTCGAAGAGATAGACTTGGGAGATGAGACCAAAAAGATACCCACGTACATAAGTACGAAGGTAGGGTCGAATGATGGCTAGGCTAGTCGAAGCATTGAAATAATATAAGGATTGTTTTGCCTGGGATTATAGAGAAATGTCTAGTCTAAGTCGAAGTATAGTGGAACACTGTTTACCCATACATCCAAGCAAAAAGCCAATTAAGCAGCAACCTCTTCGGTTCACCCCTGAGGTGACTGAAACGATCAAGCAAGAGATCAAAAGGTTGCTCAAAAATCAGTTCATCAGAACTGCAAGGTATGTCGAATGGCTTGCCAACATAGTTCCAATAATTAAGAAAAATGAAACACTTTGTGTTTGTATTGATTTTAGAGATCTTAACAATGTGACACCTAAAGATGAGTATATGAAGCCTGTGGAAGAGATGCTCGTCTACTCAGCTGCAAGTTTTGAATATTTGAGTATGCTCGACAGATACTCGGGGTATAATCAAATCATCATAGTTGAGGATGATGTTCCTAAAACGGAGTTTCGATGCCCAGGAGCCATATGTATGTATGAATGGGTAGTGATGCCCTTTGGCCTGAAAATGTTGGTGCCACATATCAAAGAGCCATAAATGTAATATCCCATGACTTCATTGAGAAGTTCATGCAAGTCTATATTAACGACATTGTAATAAAATCCTTTTAGGAGAATGGTCATTTTGATCACCTTCGACGCTCTTTTGAGAGGATGAGGAAATATGGATTAAAAATGAATCCACTAAAATGTGCTTTTGGTGTACGTGCAGGAGACTTTTGGGGCTCTGTAGTCCATAAGAAAGGCATCGATATCAACCAAAACAAGACTAAATATATTTTGGATCTTAAGCCTCCTTCGAAAAAGAGCCAAATTCAATATTTGTTAGGGAATATCAACTTATTGAGAAGGTTCATAACCAACCTAAGTGGCAAGACAAAAGTGTTCTCACTATTGTTGAAGATCAAGAAGGATAATAAGTTTCACTGGGAAGAAAAACAACATGATGCATTCGACGCAATCAAAGAATATTTGACAAAGCCTCCTATGTTACTGTCACCTAGTATGAATAAAAATATGAGATTGTATATTGTTGCATCGGATATGACCATAGGAGTATGTTAGCACAAGAGGACAACGAGGGTGTCGAAAGACCCATTTATCACCTTAATAGAATGTTGATAGATGTTGAAACTAGGTACACTATGATTGAAAAATTGTGTCTATGTCTGTACTTTTCATGCATGAAATTGAAGCAATATATAAAGCATATTGACGTTTATGTTTCATCTCATTTTGATGTCATCAAGCACATGTTATCTAAACCTATTCTACATTGTCGAATAGGCAACTATGAACTAGAACTGAATGAATTTTCATTAACTTACAAACCTTTAAAAGCTATGAATGCTCAGATAGTGGCCTACTTTATTGTCGACCATGCAATAGTCGAACCTCGGGTATTCATAGTTGATACAAACCCGGGGAATTATATTTTGATGGGTCAAGTAATAAGGATGGAACAGGCGTAGGGGTGTTGATAGTATCCCCACAAGGCCTTCTAACAAAATTTCAATGCATGGTCAATGGGAAATGTTCCAACAATGAGGCTGAGTATGAGGCCTTAATCACTAGGTTAAAGATACTTAAGAATCTAGGGGCACAAAGAGTTGAGATCAAAGGTGATTCGGAGCTAGTGGTTAGACAACTCACGAGGAAGTACAAATGTATCAAAGAGCATTTATTGGTCTACTTTGTTATGGATAAACAGTTGTTGGAGCAGTTTGACATAGCCAACATCGTACATGTGCCCATAATGGAAAACCAGGAAGCAAATGACCTAGCACAAATCACTTCAAGATATAAAATGTCGAATGACAAATTGAAGGACTTCATTGAAGTTCGAGTGAAAATGGTGTTAAATGTGCCACTCTTATATACCTCATATGGTTTAGAAGCATAAAAGACTCAATACAACGAAGTCCTCGTCATTGATGAATTGTCGACAACAGATTGGAGACGACCAATCGTAGAATATTTAGAAAATCCTGTTGGGGGAACTGATAGGAAGACCAAGTATAGAGCTGTTAGTTATTGTCGTACCTCGAAAAATACGATCCTCGCGATGGATGCGGAAAGAAACAACAGAGTCGCCACCTAATTCTATTTATTCTACGAGAGAAAAGGGAGATATAGATACAACCTAATAAAGGATAATAAATGGTCAACGAAACCAAATTCTAAGTTCGGGAGTCGGTTACGCAAGGGGAAGGTATTAGCACCCCTCACGTCCGTTGTACTCAAATGGAACCTCTTAGTCTAACTATGCGATTAAATGTTAATTAATGTCTTTGTCTTCTAAATTTTTGTTATGATGTTTGTTTTAAGGGAAAAGAAAATTATTATGGAGAAAGATTAAGTTTTTTTTACTATTGTGCTCGCGAAGGATTAAAATCCATGTGCCTACGTATTCCCTTGTGCAATGGGAAAGTCAGAGCTTCGTAGTTCTTGCTACTACAGTTTGTGTTTTTTTAATGAACAATTGTTTGAAATGCTTTCTAACTGTTAAGCGTTGGCTTTTACTCGCGGTGGAGGCTGAAGCACTAGCTTGTTTGCGAGATAGAAAGATTTAAACAATGTTCGTTTAGAGAAAAGATGTTTGTCCTTTGTTAAGGTGTTTTAAACGAAAGGGCGAATGAACCACGTCGCGTGGGGCTAGCGCAGAAGTGTTTCATTCAAGAATTATATGGAGTGCTAGACTCCAGAATTCAGTTCCTTCGCTGATTAATTATAAAAATGATTTTTATTTGTTGGTAGGTTTTAGGTAGGAAAGGGCGAATGAAGCACAACTCGAGGGCTGACCTCAAGAGTGATTCATTCAAAAACTCGAGGAATGCTAGATTCCTGAGTTTAGTTCTTTCGTGAATTGATTTGTACGATTAGATATTTTAGGAACGAGAGTGCGAATAAACCACGTCGCGTGGGCTAGCCCAGGAGTGATTTAATTCAAGGACTATGTGGGGTGCTAGACTCCAGAATCCAGTTCCTCCGTTATTTGATTTGTGAATTAAGTACTTTGAATACGAAAAGGAGAATGAACCATGTCGCATGGGGCTAGCCCAGGAGCGATTCACTCAAGAACTCGTGGAGTGCTAGACTCCAGGGTTCAGTTCTTTCGCACTTAATTTTATAAAATAAATTGGATGTTTTGTCTTTAGATGTTTTAGGGTTTAATGTTTTTAATAACGAAGGAGTAAATGAAACACTACGCGTGGGGCTAGCCCAGGTGTGGTTCATTAATGAACTCGTGGAATGCTAGACTCCAGGGTTCAGTTCCTCGCTAATTAATTGAGAGTTAGATGGCGAGGCGTGAAGCACTCGACTTACGGGTAAAATGAAAATGGAGGTTGGTTGTTTGATTATGAGGATTCGAATCCTAGTCCCTAAGGGTGATCGTAGTAATACAAAATCCTAACTGTATGGAATGTGTGAGTGTGCGAGTGAAACCACTCGGTGTTGGACCGAAAGTTCGCGAATTAAATAAAAGCGATAAATACGGAGAAACAAATGAATACAATGTAATCGGGAGAGGGATACAAGATAATACAAGGGATTGCGATGAAATAAAGGGTCTCGTTGTAATTTTCCCAAGAGAAAGCGTGTGTGAAGTGTATTAATTATTCAGAACCGTTAGAACTTGATATTGTAAAATCGGAAGCGCCAAAATATAGCTCTTTTACTATCTTAGAGTGGACTCATGTGCGCGCCACTCTATAAGAAGTCGAGCGAGTAACTATATGCATCCATACGGTTCTCGAAAGCACAATTAATTTATGCTCTAAAATCACAATGCAATAAAACAAACAGTAACGAACCCACGCATCTATTTACATGAATAAGAATCCACGCAAGAAGAAAAAAAAAGGTTCTAAAACCACTTAAAATATTTTAGAGTTATTTTAAAAGATTAATACATAAAATCAAATGCAAGCGCTTTCTTGAAATAAATATAAAATTATTTTATAAAAAAACAATGAAATGAAAAACTACATCAAACTATTTATTTAAAATTATTTTGACAACCAGCAACGTGAAAATCTATGTAAAACTATCTTAAAACTATTTTAATAAATCAAAGTGATAATAGCGACGTCTAGATAATATTAATTTATGAATCCTAATATACTAGGACATTTAAACACCAAGACTACTAATTATTTTCCTTTAACATATGAAACAATGAATTAAACAAGAAAAAAAATCAATTAATTGAAAATCAATCAAGCTCTAAAATAAACTAAACACTAAAAACAAAAAGTAAAATGTCGCTTACAGTAACAAACAAATTCATCCTTATTCACCCCTTCTCAAAATGAAAGAAAAAAGGAACCTATTTTATGCATGTAACAATACACTACCGAAACAAATAAAAAGTAAACAAAAAAATGAAGCTTATTTCAAATTGCAGTAAAGGAAACATGTTTCATTTTTGAAACCAATCAGCATCTTCACGTAGCTCACCAAACTATAAACTAAACTCAAAATTGAAAAGCATTGACCTTCCCACTAATCACACTATCATGAAAACGCAGCAAAAACGAATCAAAAACTAAAAACGGCGAAACAAAGACCAACATGATAAAACCAGTATCAAGAAATGTTTGCACACATCTAAGAAAATCAAATTGACTTTGAAATTAAAGATTAACAACAAAGTAGCAACAATATAAATATGCATGAAAGATATTGAGACTGTTACCGAAACGCAGACTGTTATTACCACAAGCTACTGTTGCTTGGGTTTGTTGTTGCAACTGATTTTGAATACTGCAGAATCGTGTGACCGTTCGATATTTGGAGCTTGTTAATCCATGTGTTGCTAAGAGTTGTTATTGATGAATTGCTGCAAAACTGTTGCATCACTGTTTTGAAATCCACCGGAAATGTGCGATGTTGAGTGAAGCTGAGTTGTTCGGTGTTGATGTTAGTTTTGTATGCAGCAGAAACTTGAAAACAAAGGAGTAGAAAAGTTATGAACTGAAACAGATGGTGGTGTTTATGTTTCTATCATTGTTATGGAGTAATGGATAGGTTATGTTGGAAAAAGAGAAATGGAGAAATATTGAAGGGAGTAAAGTATGTATCAGGTTATTGAAGGGTGAAGAGTTGAAGTTGAAAAGGTTTTTGGTTGTTGTAGTTTTTTTGTTTTTTTTCTTCGGAAGATTGTGTTGATGTGTGTGTATGTTTATTTGCAAGTTGTGTAGCAGAGAGTCGTTAATGCCTCCTCTATATTGAAATGGCTAGGTAATATAATACAAGATAAACTAAAAGTGGAGGAAAGAAACAAAACAAACTTTTTAATGCTTAGTGATTAAGTTTTACTAAAAAGAGATAAAGTTAAATATTAAATATTATAAAAATAGAAAAATTGATACTAAAATAAAAATAAATAAATTTAAATTAAAAATATGATTAAATAAAAATATTATTAACTAAAAATTAAAAATGAGTAAACTGTCTGTCGCTCCCGGGATTTTCATCCTAGTACAAACGCGAAAGTGGCGTGGAAAAGATAGAATCGTCAGCCATGCATTTTTATCCCGAAAGAATGGGAAAGGTAATGCTGCACAAACATGAGGAAGAAGGAAAGGACAAGGTCCTGCGAACCAAAGATCTGGGTTCGGGAGTCGGTTACGACCTGGGAAGGTATTAGCACCCTAAATCGTCTGTCGTACCCGACGGGATCCATGCTTGTTTGTTTTGTTTCAAAGGGTGAAAGAATAAACTGTTGTTGAACTGCTAACTGAAATGAAAATGGAAAGAGAAATGAGAATGGAACTGAAAAAATGGAATGGAACAGAAAATGGAAAGAAAGGGGAAATGTAGGGAAATAAAGAATATGCTCGAATGGGCCCTACCCCACTACCTACATACCTCATCGGGAAAATGAGGATCAGATTCGTCGTAGTTCGTCTAACTAAGGCGGGAACTATTTGTTTGTATTTTTTATGGCTAGAACTGCATATGTCTATGCTCAGGCGTTGCAGGCTCGTTTGGTACGAGCGCGTTTACCGTCTTGCATGTGAGACAAGTCGTCGCAAGTTCGCGTTCAGAATGAATGAGATGAGAAAGAGAAGTTCCCGCAAGATAGTCGCTTATTGTTTGTTTTTGTCTTTTATGAGAAATGTTTTGAATTTGTTTGTGAACATTCTCATGCTAAGACTTATCCATCGTGGTAAATACTTACACCCCGCCCCGAAACAGGACGCGTTTAAGTACTCCGCAACAAAGTCTCGTGGCGTATAAGAACGTTCAATTTTTATTAAGTATTTTTATTATTTTCTTTATGAGGAGAGAAAGAATGACTCATATTGCGAAAGGTAAAAACTAAGGGAATTAAGACTCAACCCTAATTTAGTTATTATATTCAAAAAGTGGTCTTAATGGTTTGTGAAGTTTTCTAATCCTAAGGAAGAAAAAAAACTAGAAAACTACTAGAACTCAACTTACTTCCTAAGGAAGTTAAGTTGGTTCTAAGAAATGGGGGAAGCCTATACAAGTGGAAAACAAATATTAAGGCAAAAACATGAAAATAAGAAGAAGAAATTAATTCAAAAAATGCATATTAAAGCATAAAACTAAAAATAAGGCTAAACCTCTTGTAAACATACTTAATGAGAATTCTAATCCTAAGTCCTAAAACTAAAAGAATTTACTTAATATCAACATTCTAAAATCAGTAGCTAAACTATACTAAGTCCTCCTAATATCCTAAGATCAAACCTAATTAAACTAAATCTTAATGAACCATAAAATCCTAAGCTAAATTAGGTTGATTTACCATGTAAAAATTAACTAAAACCAATGCACTAAAAAAATAGTGAAATCCCTGGAAAAAATATGAAATTAATTTCCTAAGATCCCTAACCTGGCTATAATATTTTGTTAAAAGATCTCCTAAAAATTCAAAACCTAACTATGCCAAATAGTCACTTAAATCTACCTAAAAACTACTCACAATTTTACACAAACTAAGCTACCAAAAAAGTGGATAAAATGGCCTAAAAAATATAAAAAAAATTATTCCAGGTCCTATTACTAGTCCTCTAACCATAGCAAAAAGAATGGGCCAAAAATCCTAAAGGAGGTGGGAGAAAGAAAATGCACAAAATAAAGTGTTTAAGATAGAAATCAATATAACACTAATTAAATGGAAAATCGAAATTAAATTGAAAAATGCCCAAATTCAGAAAGTAAAAATGTAGAAACGTTCTAAATTGAGTTAGGAACCTACTAGAATTTTTATGGAATTTTATTAAGTGTTTTACTATTTTTTGTGGATTAAATTGAACTATGTCTAAAACAGAAAAACAAAAACAAAAGAAAGACAAAGAGGGGGTGCAGGAAGTGCTTTTGTTAGTTAAAGCTAATGGGCTTTGTAAATAGGGGGTGCTAATAGCAAAGGGAAGAAATCCCATAGGCGCAAGAAAATGAGGGTGCATCACATGGAATTCGGTCAACTCTTTGACTCACTATGGACTACATGATCTAGGTCTTCCTATGGTATTCTAATCCAATGGACCACAGACGCAGGCTTATGAAAACTATGGTGTACAACACACAGGTAATCAACCGCAGATATAGCCTACTGGACGGTGACATGTGTCACCGCCGGTATGGCTGGAGAATCCCAAACAATCTGATCTTATCTTCTTTCATGGAATTCAAACGACACAATTAAAAGGGTTAACTGCATTTTATTACTCTTAATTTTTTTCATTAACTTCCTAATATTCCTATAATTAAACTAACCTTTTAATTGTTAAAATTATAAGCAAGCAGAAGAAACAAAACACCAAAAGGCTGAAGAACAAACTATCAAAACCTTAAGCCTCTTCTTCTTACCCTCGCCGCCAATAACCTCGTCATCTTCCTCCCTTCTCTCTGCCACCAACAACACCATCTCCTTCTTAACTACGCGACACCGCCACCAACCTCAACTGTCTCAGCCTCTCTCACCGCCTTATCTCCACCTTAACCTCCTTCTTCTTTGGTTAGCCACCACCATTACCTTCCCCCTTAAACATTTTCTTCAATATCTCCGAAACGAAACCGAGACAAATTAAGCCTACCCTAACCTTCTCCCAATCTTGAATCGGAACAAAAATACTGACCTACCTCGAACTTCTCCTCCAATCCGAACTTAAATATTCATGACTAGCCAACCATGAAACTTGTCCTCATCTAATCCAAAGCCAAACAAACACACAAAGACCTAATCGGATCTAATCTAGACAACAATTTCATATACGAAGCGAAAGCGTACCTTGAATCAGAGTCGCGCCGGTGTTCCTGACGAACAGAAGGACGTCACTTCCGCTTGTTACGAGGTTGATGACGACTCAGGTCGTTTGCACACGAAGATTCAGATTTGAATGCGTCAATAACAAGAAGATAATCGTCGCGAAATTACGCTCAGTTATGTGTACTGATTTCGCTTCTTCTTCTTCTTCGATTGGATTCCGCTGAGGTGTTATTGCGTGATTCGATGCTCACCGATCCAATTTTGCAGGTTTGTGATAGTTATTGATGGTGACTTGATGAATGTATTGAAGCAAGACGGTGCAGGCTCGATGAATTTAGAGAATGATGATGAAGGTTATGGATGCAATGGTGTTCTTGTGAGGAATCTCTAGCTGAAAAATGTTGAAGATGACTATGAAGGTTTCATCATAGTGATTAAGGTTCATAGAGGTTTTGACGAATCACCGAAAGATGATGATGGAGGAAAGCTAAGAATAATTGAGATGAAGATAAAGATGAGAAACAAATTGAGATGAGGTTGAATATGAATGCAGAATCTGAATATGGAAGATGAAGATGGGAGAGGTTTTAAAAGAGACGAAAATGGAGAGTGAAGAAAAATCAGGATGTGAAGAATGATTGAAGAATAGGTGAAGAAGAGAGATTGAAGAGTGATTTTCGGATTTATAGAGAATGCCTCCAGCTTTGTTCTGGAACTTTCTCAGGTATAATTCAGTTAGAGATTTGCTGGAGTCAGTTAGAAGTTTGTTGATTCAGTTATTGATTTTCGATTTTCTCTTGAGTTAGTTATAGGTTAATCCTTTTTCTGTTTTTGTTTATGAATTTGCAGGTCAGCATTATTAAAGTTGAGTTTCTGGAACTTGAGAAGAATGCCATTAGCATAAACTAATGAAGATTGAAATCCAATGGCATGGAGGGTGTCGAGAATTTTGCGGATTGTTGACAAGCCTTTTTTCTTCTTTTCCTGTGAACTATTTTCTCTGTTATGTGGATCCTCTCTCTTTCTACTTTCAGTTGCAAGCTTTTTTTTCTTTCTATACACCATCCCGAACTCATCACAAATATAGACTGATTTTATGTAAGCTTTGACGCGGTATTGCTCTTGAATTCCTTTAGCTTTTTTGTTTTATTTTCTGATGTTGTGATAAATTATATGCAGTGGTATCATCCTGGTTGAATTTGCAGTGGAGATCAAACTCGATTCGGAGTTGAGGAAGGTCGAGGACAGTGACGGTGTGTGAAGCCGGTATAGGTGAAGAGTAGAAGACTTTGAAATTGGTTGAAGGCTCTCTTTAGAATTGGCGATGAATATCGATCTGAAAGAGTGATGTCGGTTTCAAGGAGTAGAGCCTTTTTGTTATATTAGTTAGATTCTTCACTATTATTTGCTAGAGACCCCTGTAATGAGTTTTCTATTCATTTTCCGCGACTGTTTTGTCGTTAGATTGTAATTGAATTTTAACTTTGTACTCAACTCTTGTTATATATATTTTTTTTCTGAATTTCAATGTAAAAAACGTTAGCGGTTTCCTATTCAATGGGGATGATGATTCCTCCTTTTCTTTAATTGACTACCTTGTTGATGGCCAAAAGGCAATATCCTGCTATAAAAAATGTTGGACAAGAATGATGAACTTTAAACACAAAAGCATCCCCTTCAACAGAGTAACTCAAACTAGATTAGACAGCTCATCGGGATTCATAGATGTAGGCTTTTAGCTTCAATCCCAAGCAAAAATCACCAATCAAAAGCCTCAATTATCAGTGAAGTTTTTTTTCTCAAATGGGGCAAGTTAAAGCTGCCTATCTAATTTAATTGAACCGATATTCCCACGATTAATCCGTGTAAAGACTCATCCACTGAACACACTGCCAAAATCCACAAAACACAATTGTAGGCCTTTGACCTTAAACAAAACCTCTTGACTTTGAAGTCCTTCTTAATCAACCATATGCGATAGATGCACAAATCCTAAAATTACCAAATGAGATATATTAATCACCAAATTGTTAACCCCACATGGAGTGCAAGCACCAAAGGCCTTCTTGTTCACACTCCATTTTCAACTAGTTGACAGTACCAAACTGCCACTTTGACTAATAAGACTATTATTGCATATGATCCAACGATATTAATCGACATCTTTAGAGAAACATTGTCGGAGAATTGAACTCTAGTCCATAGTCTTTTCAATAGAACAAATGAAGAAAACTTTCAACACTTGATACTTTTGGGAAATCTTGAAGAACATATACTTGATAGAGAATAGACTTGTATCTGGATAACTCTTGACACAAATGCCCACGATGATGAGATTTCAACGTTTGTCTCAATCTTGAGTGAAATAACTAGATAGGACACCTCTGAATAAGAAAATTCATACCGCAAGAAAATGTTTTGATCTCCTGTTTTAGAAGCTCGATGCTAAGGAATGGATGTTAGTGTTAATGTCATAATGGAAGATGCAGACGAATGCAAGAATGAGCCAGTTAAGGTAATAAATATGAGGGCAAATTTTGAGGTATTACACTGTCCGGTATCAAAATTGTCAAAAAATAAAAATGGACGCACCAAAATGATCAGCACAAAATATACGTATTGGAAAAATACAGCGTTTGATCAAATTTTGAAATAAATAGACCGATTAAAAGGCTCAACTGATCAAAATGCGACCGAAAAAGTTTCCAAAAAATTAAAACGAGCACATCATATTAAATATATGTTAAACATAGATTAATATAACTGATGCTTGCAAGCTCGATTTTAAAACTTTTCGTCCACTAATTTCCGCATAATTGATTTTTATTTTAACCGAATCCAACAAGTTTATTTTGGTTGATAATTCAGGTAATATGCATGATGAAAAATATGATATGCGATGCAGTCGATGCAAAGTGAAAATACAGTCAGATGAATGAATTTTTGCAATTCAGGGTCAAAATTGGGGTGTGACAGTTATGTTTTTATGGAAAATGAACTCGTGAACAAATCCTCATAGGGGATTATACTCAAATGTATAGGGGACTCAAAAGCATCCTTAGCCATCTCAGAAGTTCATAATGGGTCTTGTGGAGCCCACCAAGATGGCCATAGGATTAAATGGTTGTTGTTTAGACATGGTGTCTATTGGCCAAGCATACTCAAGGATTTTATAGACTTCGCCAAAGGATGCCAAGATTGTCAAGAACATGCTAATATCCAACATGTCCCGGCCAACGAGTTGCACGCCATTATAAAACCTTGGTTATTCCAAGGATGGGCTTTGGATGTGATAGAAGAGATTCGACCAGCCTAGTCGAAACAACAAAAGTTCATCCTAGTAGGGATCGATTACTTTACTAAATGGATAGAGGAGATACCTTTGGTAAAAGTAGACCAGGAGTTTGTTATTGATTTTATCCAAACCAACATAATATATAGGTTCGGGATTCCTAAAACCATCACCACCGATCAAGGCTTAGTGTTTATGAGTCAAAGGATGTAGGAGTTTGCAGTTAAAGTTTAGTTTAAAATAATCACCTTGACGCCATACTATGCGCATGCAAATGGTCAAGTTGAGGTAGCGAATAAGGTGGTTGTAAGTTCTGTAAATTGGCATAAATTTTGTAAAACAAATATAGCAGGAATGTATATGTACATGATCTTTGCAAAACAAAGAATACATTAAGCAAAGAATCCATTTGTGTGCGTCCAAACATGTTATGTTGAAATGTTTCAACATCTGGAATAACATGTCGAAGAAGATGTCAAGTCAGTTCTTTCGACATCATGAAGTGCTGAAGGTGGATTGAAGTTTTTGTTTTTGTTTCAACAAAAACAATTTATTTGAAGATTTAAATCAATCCGATGGCGCTGATTGTAGAAGATCTTGAAGACTCAATTTAAATTGAAGACAAATATTGAAAATATAGAGTTTCAATAATTAGAGATATTTTAAGAGTTTTTATTTTGAAGATCATTTTGTATATTTGTAAGCAGATTTTTTCTGCATATTTGTAGCAGCTATTGTTGTGATTATTTAGGCCCAAATCCAGTTGGGAATAGGTTATAAAAGAAACCTTGTAACCTAGTTTAGAACCAATCAACCAACGAAAATGTAAACATCATTAGGGTAGTGTTCTTGTGCAACCGTAAGTAACAAGGAACCCTGTTGTGGTTGTGTATTTGTAAACCTCGAAGTTGCTAAGCAAGAGGTGGATTGCACTTAAATGAAGCTGCTAAGCAAGGTTAAGTCGGTTGTAATGGAAGTGTGTATTTTGTTTAGGATTGTTGTATAGGTTTGAAGCTGTCAATATCAGCAACTGACTGTTGGCACTGTGAGACATCATTGAGGTGATTGCATGTGAGGATGAGTTCCTCATATTTAGGAGTTCCTAAGTAGAAGTTGCATTGGTAATGATTATGTGAAAAGACTGTAAACTGTAGGGTTGAGAAGTCTTTGAATTGATACTACACAGTGGATTTCCTTCCTGGCTTGGTAGCCCTCATAGTAAATTGGTTTAATCGAACTGGGTTAACAACTCTATTGTGTACTTTATAGCTTTTTTGTTTTATGTTTTATGCAATACTTGAACTCAATGTCCTATCAGATGTAACAACATCCTGAAGCATATTTGAATCAAATATATCATAATTTTTAAGTATTGTTGTGTATGCCTTACCATGTTTATAAGTAACAGATAAAATGTCTCAACATCATATTCGATATCTGAGTCTGTCATTGTAACACGGTGGGAGAACTGACTTTCTATAAATGTTGCGGATAGCAAGAGTCTCCACCGACTTTTATTTTATCCATAAGGAAAGGACATAAAAGAACAGGAAAGACCTATTTTTTAAAAGACTTGAGTTCGGGGGGTAGGTTATATAAAGGGAAGGTGTTAGCACCCTTTATATCCATGGTTATCCATGGGCTCTTAGTTACTTAGCTCACTTTAAATTGTTTTGAAAAGGTGTAGTGTGTGATTAGAAACTTTCTAAGTACTTTGTAATGATCCTCGTATGGATGTATGCAAAGCCTTATTTTTGAAAATTGTTTGAAAAGTGAGGTGTAAAGAATGTTTTTGAAAAGTGAGCAAGCAACTTAAGAGAAACCTACCCTATATTAAGCCTTTCATGTTCTCGTATTTTCTTTCAATGGTAAGTCTATCCCTATTATTTAGGAATAGGTAGTCATTACCTTGGATGTTTTAAGGGACATATGTAGGGTCATCTGGATATAGGCAACTGTAGGGTGTCTTTAGCAATTCGTAGGGACTTATCATCTTTTATTCGAAGGGACAAGATCATTTATCATAGGCAACCTCGAAAGGACTTGATCTTTTAGAATCTAGAAAGGGACTAGATGATTTGTGTCGCTCCCACCAAATGACACCTAGGTCAGATAGGGTACAGACGCGAACGCTCGGCGAAAGAGGAAATGAAGATGAACTGAAAAGAGTCGCCAACTAGGCATTTTTATCCCGAAGGAAAGGTAATGCTGCATAAACCTGGAAAGATATGGACAAGACGGTCGCGAACCAGAAAAACTGAGAAAGGGGGTTGGTTACAACCTGGGAAGGTATTAGCACCCAGATTGTCCGTCGTACTCGACGGGATCCACGCTTGAAAGTTTGTGTTTAAAGGGGTAGTGTCAGTGTTATCTGTGTGCAAAAAGCTGGAAAAGGATACAAGTGTTAGTGCAAAAGAAGTGTGAAGTGAAGAAAAGAAGTGTCAGTGTAAGGAAAGAGTGCAATGCCCAAGACTATGAGGCTAAAAAGAATAAGGCTAGAAGAGGGGAATATACAAAAACTTTTGTTCGATAACTGTTAAGTTATGCCTACGTATCCTCTCGTGCAATGAGGAAGTCAGAACACCATAGTTCGACTCAAAGAGACTGAAGAATGGATTGACTTATGAAATGCTTACTTGTCTATGCTCAAGTGTATGACCTGTTTGGCTCAGGTGCAAACTGTCTTGCATTAGACGGAAGAAGCGAGTTCTCGTTTATGAGTGAATGAGGTGAGAAAAGAATCCCGGTGGAGACGATTATTGTTTGTTTTTGGTGTTTTTAGTCTTTTATTGCTTTTTGTGTTTGTCATAAGTTAATGAGCTTAAGCCTAAACCAAGGGTTAGTAAAATCATCACATCCTCCCTTTGATTATGGGTAATGAGAATACCTTAAGTATGAAATAAACACCTCACACTTAATCACCATGATATAGGATTAAGATCATTAACCTACTTGCAATTATTTAGATGTTTTTGGAGTTTTTGTTTAGTGTTGAGTAATGAGTTTAAGCCATAATCAAGGATTTAATGGACCCATTACACCATCCTAATAGAAGGATAATAGATGAGAACACTTAAGTTGAGGAAGATACCTCAACTTAATACATGATTAGGGATTAACCTCATGACAAAACAAGCCTTTATTAGAGTGGATTTTAGTTAATGGTAAGATTAAGAAGTGAGTTTTATGGTTTGTAAGACAACTTGAGGGGGACTTGTCCATTAACACTAGGGTTACTCCTTCTTAACCAATTAAGGAAGAATTAGAACCCTAATGCAAGGCCCAAGTTACAAGCTTGATGTCTTAGTGATTATTAGATGGATTGATTAAGAGATTTAAACACATCAAGGGTTTAACACTTAGGATTAAAGTTATACACTCCATCCTAAGAGAAGGATGCATGCATAATCTTAATCACAAAGCCTTAAAACCTTAAAGGTTTAGTCCCTGATTATGAGATGAGAAGAGAAGACACAAATGATGACACAAAGGTGAAAACTAATGGGAGACTAATCAAACCCTAATTTTTATCATGCTTGGGTATTCCTAGGGTTTGTGAGACTTTCAAGAGATCTTCAAGAAGAGCCACCAAGGAAGAAGCAGATGAAAGGAGGAGAAGCAAAAGAAGCAAGTCAACTTACTTTTCTTAAGAAGATAAGTTGCTTGGAGAAAGAAGGTGAAGAAGGAATATGAATGAGCAAGCTCACTCTAATACAAATACAAAATGCATCAATTAATGCATAAGAGAGATGAGAAGAGATTGTGAGAAGTGAAGGCAAATTCACTTCTCAAAGTAACTTACCACCTGAAAAGTTAGTAAAAGGAAATGAAATGAAATGAATGCAGGGATGCAAACCAAAACCAGAAGCATGTTCAAGATGCAAATGATGTTAAGAGATGGTTCAAATGTATGTCAAGATATGTGAATGATCATACAAGTAATGAGGATGCAAATGAAGCATGAAAGGAGCATGAAAGTTCATGAATGCACATGAAATAAAATGAATGCATAACATGGCAAATGGATGATGCAATGATCAAACATGATTTTACTGTGTCCTAAGATGCCTTACATGTCATGTGAATGCAAAAAAAGTCATGGCAAGTTCATGAATGCAAGCATATGCAAGATGTATGCAAAGGAATATGAGAGATTAGGGTTTCCATGCAACATGAGATGCAAAACTTAAAAACAGAAGCAAATGACAAGATAAAAAATTGAAAATGCAATCAAAAGAACCCTAGCCCCATATGATATCACACCCCAAAGGAGGAGGTCTAACTCTTAACCCTAAGGAAGTTATGATTTTTCTAAGTTTTCTAGGGTTTTAAGGTACTTAAAGGGAAAATATGCAAATCAATTCAAAGTGGCAGAAGAAATTTGTAAAAAAATTATGCTAGAAACTACATTTCAAATGAAGATCAATGCAAAAAGAACCACGGTCATACCATTCTTGGTTAGGTAGAAAATAATTCTTGAATTTAGGGTTCAAAAATGGGATTTTATGAACCCTAAATTCAAATAAAAAATGTCAAAATGATTCAAAACCAAAAAGAAATTTGTGTGGATGGTATGACAATGTCTCTAAATGTTTAAAGATGCAATATGAATTTTTTGGGATTTTTTAGAAACCTAAATGATATTTTAATTAATTAATTTTCATTAATTAATTAAAATAAACATTTAAATGCTTAAAAAATAATTTTTAAATGAAAAAAATAAAAATAAAAATATTTTTGGGTTGAGAAAATTATTTGGAATTAAAATGCTGAAATAAAATTTTTTTTGGCATTTTTTAACTATTTTAAATAATTCGTACAAAATAAATAAGAAAAATGAAATAAAATTAAAAATAAATGAGAAGTATGCTGAATGGAGGGATAGGATTGAATATGGGTTTGGACTGGTTGACTGCGCACCAGATCTAAAGGCCCATATTCAAACTTCATTAATCCTAATTAAACATTTAATTAATCCAGAATTAAAACAAATGATCTAATCTCAGCCACTCATCTCACGCGGGAAAGACAAGTCCAAGGGTCCTCATTCAAACTCAGCTTAATTACGCAGTTAACCCTAATTATGCCCTAACTACTCTCAGGTGACCGGAACAGTGTTCCAGTCATCTTCTTCGGCCATCCATTTTGCTAACTCACTCAAAACCTCACCCCAAGCTCCCTAAAGCTCCAGAATCACTCAACAAACATCAAGGAACAAGAATCCAAGCACGAAATCTATTTATTTTTAGAAACAAGCATGAATCGAATCAATCTCTTTTTAGGTCAAAAATTTCAGAGATTCGGTTCATGCTCATTTTTTCACCATTTTCAAAAATAACAAGTTCGGTGTACTCAGGGGAACATGGGGAACATTTCTATAACTTAAAAAGAGATTTCTGGAAAAAAAAGTTTGAGATGGCTACCTGAGATGGAGCTTTCAACCCTTGAGCTTTCTGGCTGCTTCCTTGGTGCAAAATGCCTCCAATGACCTCCCTGAAGAAGTTTTGATGCTTGGAGAGCTTTGAGGAAGGCTGGTTTGTGAGTTTGTGCTCCACTGGTCAGAAAATCGTGTTTTGTTTGTGGTGTGCTCTTGGCTGTTTTGATGGGTGGTTTAGGATCAGTGAGTGATTTAGAAGTGAATGGTGATGTTTGTTTGAAGAATGAGCAAGTGTGCTGTGTGTTTCGAAGGAAAATGCAAGAGGGATGATTTTTGTGAACTTGAGAATGCTGAGGTTTCAGGCTGTGTTCTTGTGTGTTATGGCTTGCTTTAGGTTAGTATAAACAAATGCAACTGGTTCAGAGAGTTGTTGTGGCATAGTGTGATTGGTATGGTGTGAAATGCAAAAAGTCAAGGTTGGTTGTACTTGAGGTATGGGCAAGAATGCAGCTGGCTTTTTGGCATGTCCATGTGCAGCTGAGATCAAGGATGACCATAGAATCAATCTTGAGGCAATTCAGCAAGTTGAAACAAAGTTATGGGGTGTTTTGCGATTTGGAGAAAGTTTGGCCCCTTTGAGATTTCTTCATGGGCAAGGCATGAAAACTTGAGATTCTTTGGGCAATTCTGAGTTTTAGACATTGCACAATGTTGGTATGATGCTTAGAAGTCAACTAGAGGTCACTTAGAAGCTTGGTAAGTGAATTTGCAAAAATCCCTCTTTGGCATGAAACTTGAAATTATGTGATTTTTGCCAACTTTGGAAAGCCATAACTTGAGTTCCATAATGAATTAGATCTTGTTCTTGTACTTTCTGAAAAGGGAATGATTCAATCTACAACTTTAATGACCAACAATTTTTCATTTGAAGCATTTTTGGTTGAGAAAGAGGAGGTTGAAAAACTTTCCCAAAATGGAAAGTTTACATTACAAGTCATTTCCATTTTTGGCAACTTTTGGTTTAGCTCATATTTATTCAATTTTATGAACTTCTAAGCACTTCAATGATCAAATAAAGATCATATAACTTCAATTTGATGAAAAATCCACTTTGGTTCCATGTTGGGGGGCCTCAGATGCCCTGATTTTGCTCTGACTTGCTCAAGAAGTTACCCAGTGATCAGATGACTTCCACAATGAATTTCTTCATCAAACTTGGTACACATGATCCTTATAACATATTGAGACCAATAGAAATAAGAATGACCAAAAAATTTGGATTTATGGCCTCTGAAACCAAAACCCTAATTTCAGGTCATCTGTGCAGTAAAATCATGGCCCTGCTTCCATGTTGTGCAAGCTCTTGTGATTCTTTGACTTCCTTGATCTTTGAAGGATAAAATATGATGATTGAACATACATGGACCCTCTTGAGATGATTGGAGGCCTTTGAAGTGGCTCAGATGGATCCTGGATTGCTCAGATCACGAACCCTAGATGCAGATGAACTTGAACCAATGCAGTGAAGCAAAAAATGCAACATGAAATGATATGCTTAAACTAATGTAAATGTGAAAGATCACAAGCCATGGTGTGAACTTAGTGAGGGAAAATTTGGGGTTTTTACAGCTGTCCCTATTCAAGCATGAGTTAGCTGTGCAGGATGTAAGCGACGGGCTTAACAGACGAACAAGATAACTTGTGGTTGAATACCAAAGACAGTCTGAAATTTGCACTCACTGGGGAGAAGAAGAAAAGGGATATAGATTGTAAAAGGAGAGTATAATATGATTATAAAGTGAGGGAGATGGAGGACGACTATCGAGCAGAGGACGACTGTTGGGGATAAAGTAACGACGGGGACAGCCGACATGCTGAGGAAATAAAGAGATTATAACGGGGGCAACCATCAGGTAAAGAAACAAGATTCTCTGGGGATTAAAGATAAAGTCAGAGATGAGGATGACCATCAGGTTTGTAAAGTAATGTAAACAACGACGGGGACGGCCATTGGTTTAAAGAAATAAATGATGAGGGACAGTCATCAAAGGTGAAGGACGATCACCTAGCAGGGGACGGCTGCTCTGTTGGGGATAAGGATGAGGGACAGTCATCTAAGGTGAAGGACGATCACCTGGCAGGGTACGGCTGCCGAGAGCATCGCGACATAGGACGAATGTCGGATAGAAAAGGTCGACGATAGGGACGACCATCAGATAAGCATGATGAAGGACGATCATCAAGAGGTGAAGGACGATCACCTAGCAGGGTACAGCTGCTCTCGGGGTTTATCATGACATAGGACGAATGTCAGATAACAGAATCAACGATGGGGACGACCATCGGGTAAAATGATGAAGGACGATCACCTAGCAGGGGACGGCTGCTAAATATCACGACATAGGACGAATGTCGGATAACAAAGGGGTTCCAATAATGGAGACTCCGCTGGGAGAAGGATGAGGGACGATCATCAAAAGGTGAAGGACGATCACCTGGCAGGGTACAGCTGCCGAAAGTATCATGACATAGGACGAATGTCAGATAGAAAAATTTTGCTTTACTGGGGATTTGCTGGGGAATAGTAAACACGGACGGGTGTTTACATCCAAGAAGTAAAAGGTATAAGTGTTTGATGTTGTGTATAGATTAAAGATGCGGACGAGCATCCTTAAGACTATGATACGGACGAGTATCGGTAGAAACAAACGTTGACGCATGTTCAGAGATGATGATACGGTCGAGTATCAACTGGTTAACAAAGAACACGGACGAGTGTCGAATCTGAGGGGAAAGAAGTGTTTACGCAAGATACGGACGAGTATCTGTATGAGTAAAAATAAATATGAGTGAAACATGGATGAATGTTCAACAAACTGGGGAGAGTGACACGGACGAGTGTCAAAAGAGAAAGTTGTCGCTCCCACCAAATGACACCTGGTCAAGAGGGGTACAGACGCAAACGGTCGGCGAAAGGGAGAAAGAATGAAAAGAGTCGCCAGCTAGGCATTTTTATCCCGAAGGAAAGGTAATGCTGCATAAACCTAAGAAAAGATGGATAAGACGGTTGTGAACCAGAGAAACTGAGAAAGGGGGTTGGTTACAACCTGGGAAGGTATTAGCACCCAGATTGTCTGTCGTACTCGACGGGATCCACGCTTAAAAGATTTGTGTTTAAAGGGGTAGTGTCAGTGCTATGTTATGTGCAAAAAGCTGGAAAAAAATGCAAGTGTCAGTGCAAAAGAAATGTGAAGTGAAATAAAAGAGTGTCAGTGTAAGGAAAGAATGTGAAGCTCAAGACTATGAGGCTTAGAGAATAATGCTGGAAGAGGGGGGAATATACAGAGACTTTTGTTCGATAACTGTTAAGTTATGCATACGTATCCTCTTGTGCAATGAGGAAGTCAGAACACCGTAGTTCGACTCAAAGAGACTGAAAGATAAATTGACTGATGAACTGCTTACTTGTCTATGCTCAAGTGTATGACCTGTCTGGCTCAGGTGCAAACTGTCTTGCATTAGACGGAAGAAGCAAGTTCTCGTTTATGAGTGAAAATGATGAGAAAAGAATCCCGGAGGAGACGATTATTGTTTGTTTTTTATGTTTTCAATCTTTTATTGCTTTTTGAGGTTTGTCATAAGAAAATTAGCTTAAGCCTAAACCAAGGGTTAGTAAACTCATCACATCTTCCCTCTTATTAGGGGTAATGAGAATACCTTAAGTATGAAGTAAACACCTCACACTTAATCACCATGATGTAGGATTAAGATCATTAACCTACTTGTGATTATTTAGATGTTTTTGGTGTTTTTGTTTAGTGTTGAGTAATGAGTTTAAGCCATAATCAAGGATTTAATGGGCCCATTACACCATCCTAATAGAAGGATAATAGATGAGAACATTTAAGCTGAGGAAGATACCTCAACTTAATCCATGATTAGGGATTAGCCTCATGACAAAACAAAGCCTTTATTAAGGTGGATTTTAATTAATGGTAAGATTAAGAAATGAATTTTATGGTTTGTAAGACAACTTGAGGGGGACTTGTCCATTAACACTAGGGTTAGTCCTTCTTGACCAATTAAGGAAGAATTAGAACCCTAATGTAAGGCCCAAGTTACAAGCTTGATGTCTTAGTGATTATTAGATGGATTGATTAAAGGATTTAAACACATTAAGGGTTTAACACTTATGATTAAAGTTATACACTCCATCCTAATAGAAGGATGCAGGCATAAGCTTAATCACAAAGCCTTAAAACCTTTAAGGTTTAGTCCTTGATTATGAGATGAGAAGAGAAGACACAAAGATGACACAAAGGTAAAACTAAATGGGGGACTAATAAAACCCTAATTATGATCATGCTTGGGTGTTCCTAGGGTTCATGAGGCTTGCAAGAAGATCTTCAAGAGAGAAGCCACCAAGGAAAAAGCAGATGAAAGGAGGAGAAGCAGAAAAAACAAGACAACTTACTTCACTTAAGAAGATAAGTTGCTTGAAGAAAGAGAGAGAGAGAGAGAGAGAGAGAGAGAGAGAGAGAGAGAGAGAGAGAGAGAAGAGAGAGAGAGAGAGAGAGAGAGAGAGAGAGAGAGGAAGGGACATGAGTGAGAAAGCTATCTCTAATACAAGTACAAAATGTAGCAATGATGCATAAAAGAGATTAGAAGAGATTATGAGAAGTGAAGGCAAATTCACTTCTCAAACATTTACCACCTGAAAGGTTAGCAACAAGGAATGAAATGAAATGAGAATGAGATAAGATGCAAAGATGAACACCAAATTCAGAAGCATATCCATGATGCAAATGATGCTATGGGATGATGCAAAAGCATACCAAGAGATGTGGATGATCATACAAGTAATGAAGATGCAAATGAGACATGAAAGGAAGCATGAAAGTTCATGAAAACTTATGAAATACAATGGATGCATAACATGGTAAATGGATGATGCAATGATCAAACATGATTCTAATGTGTCCTAAGATGTCTTATGTGTCATGTGGATGCACAAAATGTCATGGCAAGTTCATGTATGCAAGCATATGAAGAATGAATGCAAATGAAGGCAAAAATTAGGGTTTATGTATAAGATGCAAAGCAAAATTCAAAATCAGAAGCAAAGCATGAGATAAAAAATTGAAAATGGATTCAAAGGGACCTTAAACCTATACAATTTCACTACCCAAAGGGGAAGGTCAGAAACTAAACCCTAAAGGACTTATGATTTTTCTAAGTTTGCTAGGGTTTTAAGGTACCTCACAAAGAAAAATGCAAATCAAATCAAAAATGATAAATCAATTCATGCCAATTTTATCCTAGGAACTACATGATATGTGGAATGCAATTCAAAAAGAACCATTATCAAACTCTTCATGGTTAGGCAGAAAAGATTTTTCTAAGTTAGGGTCAAAATATTGATTTTTAAAAACCCTAAATCAAAAGAAAAATGTCAAAATGGATCAAGAACCTAAAATAAATTTGTATGAATGGTTTGATAATGTCTCTAAATGTGTCAAGATGCAATGTGATTTTTTTTGGTGATTTTTAGAAACTTAAATGGTATTTTAATTAATTAATTTCCATCAATTAATTAAAATAAACATTTAAAATATTTCAAAAATACAAATTTTATGCAAAAAATTAATTAAAAATTATTTTCAGAATGAAAAAAATATTTAGAACCATGATGCAAAAAATAAAATTTTTAAGATGAGTTTTGCTATTTTTAATAAAATGGTAAAGAAAATGCAAATAAAATGAAAATTAAATTGATTTAAATGGAAGTCAACTAATCTGAGGGCCAAGATTCAAACCTAGGGGGCGGGAATTGACCAGCGCGCGCATCTGAATGGCTGATATTCAAACTTCACTAATTACGCAATTAAACCCTAATCTGAACCCTAATGACTTTCAGGTGACCGGAACAGTGTTCCGATCATCTTCTCCTGCCAGCCAAACATGTTATCTCACTTAATACGCAACCCTAAGCTCTCTAACTTTCCAGAAATGATCCTCACATCACTCCAAACAAGAATAAAACAACAAAAATCATTTATTTACCATCAAGAACATGAATCGAAGCAAAACGAAAAACACATCAAAAGTTTCAGAAGCTTCATACATGCTTGTTTCTCAATCATTTTCAAAAGTAAAGACATCATGATCATCAGGAGAGCACATAGAATCAATTAAGCACTTAAAATGAAGGTTCTGGAAAAAAAGTTCTTGAGCTTACCTGAACTTGAGCTTTCACCTTTGGTACTTTCTGGCTAGTTCTTTGCTTCAAATCACCTCCACTGATCCTTCTGAAGAGTCTGCAATGCTTGGATGGAGTTTATATAGCCTCTATGTGGAGTTGGCTGGAACTCAGTTCAAGAAATGTGAAAATCGTGTTTTTGATACAGGGTGTTTTAAGGCAAAATGAAGGGTGGGAAATGATCAGTGATGATTGTGGAGTTGAATGGTGGAAAAAGTTTGGAGATTTGTTGGCTGAGTTATGAGTTTCGAAAGCTTTTGCAAGTTAGAGTGATTTTGTGTATGCTCTGCAATCTGAGGTTTCAGGCTCCAAACTTATGTGAAATGGCTTGCTTCTTTTCCACATAACATGCTGGGATAGGTCAGTGTAATTGTCGTGGGCTATGTTGATTGGTATGGGGCAAAATGCATAAAGGCAAGAGTTGGTGTACTTGAGGTATGGGCATGTGGCAGGCCTGGATTTGGGCATGGTTGTGCGCAGCAAAGATCAAGGGATATTTGTGAATCAGATTTGATGAGTTGTGGCAAGTGGATGAGATGTTTTGTACCATTTTGCAAATTATGGAAGTTTAGCCCCTTTTGAAAATTGTGAAGTTCAAGGCATGAAAGCTTGTGATTCAAGGCACAAATCTGATCCAAATGAGTTGCACTAGGATGGTATGATGTGTAGAGATGCATTAGAGGTCTCAAATTGGCTTGGCATAAGAATTTGCAAACTTCCCTCTTTGGTGCAAAAGTGAAATTTAAGTGATTTTTTCCAACTTTGCAAGGCCATAACTTGAGTTCTATGATGAATTAGATCAAGTTCTTGTACTTTTTGAAAAGGGAATGATCCAGTCTACAACTTTAATGACCAAGAATTTTTCATTTGAAGCATTTTTGAATCAAAAAGAGGAGGTTGAAAAACTTTCCCAAAATGGCAAGTTTTCATTACAAGTCACTTTCCCAAAATGGCAACTTTGCAAATGGCTTGAAATTCTTCAATTTTGTGAACTTCTAACATCTTCTAAGATCAAATAAAGATCATATACACCCAAAATGATGGAGAAGATCCTTTGGTTGGGTAATTGGGGGCCTCAGATGCCCTGATTTTGCACTGACTTGCTCAAGAAGTCATCTTTTGATCAGATGCCTTCCCCTTTGAATTTCTTCATGAAAATTGGTATGTATGATACTTATAACATATAGAGACCAATAGACACAAGAATGACCAAAAAATTTGGAGTTATGGCCTCTGAAACCAAAACCCTAATTTTAGGTCATCTGTGCAGTTAAGCTTGGCTCTGCTTCCATGCCTTTCTCAGTTCTTGTGATTCTTTGACTTCCTTGACCTTGGGAGGATATAATATGATGCTTGAACATACATGGACCCTATTGAGATGATTAAAGGCCTTTGGAGTGGCTCAAATGGCCCTTGGATTGCTCAGATCACAAACCCTAGATGCAGATGACTTTGAACCAATGTAGTGAAGCAAAAATGCAATATGAGATGATATGATTGAACTTATGCAAATGAAAAGAATCACAAGCCATGGTGAAATGAGTGAGGGCAAATTTGGGGTGTTTACAGCTGCCCCTATTCGAACATGAGTTAGCTGTGCAGGATGTAAGTGACGGGCTTAACAGACAAACAAGATAACTTGTGGTTGAATACCAAAGACAGTCTGAAATTTGCACTCACTGGGGAGAAGAAGAAAAGGGATATAAATTGTAAAAGAAAGTATAGTATGATTATCAAATGCGGGCGATGGAGGTAGACCATCGAGCAGAGGACGACTGCTGGGGATAAAGCAATGACGGGGACGACCGACATGCTGGGGAATAAAGAGATCATGATGGGGACGGCCATCGGGTAAAGAAACCATATTCTTTGGGGATTAAAGGTAAAGTCAATGATGGGGACGACCATCAGGTTTTACAAAGCAAGGTAAACAACGATGGGGACGACCATCGGTTCAAAGAATAAATGAAATAAATGATGAGGGACGGTCATCAAAGGTGAAGGACGATCACCTAGCAGGGGACAACTGCTCTTTATCGTGACATAGGACGAATGTCGGATAGAAAAAGTCGACGATGGGGACGGCCATTGGATAAGCATGATGAAGGACAATCATCAAGAGGTGAAGGACGATCACCTAGCAGGGTACGGCTACTCTCGGGGTTTATCATGACATAGGACGAATGTCAGATAACAAGATCAACGATGGGGACGCCCATCGGATAAAATGATGAAGGAATATCATCGAAAGGGTGAAGGATGATCACCTAGCAGGGTACGACTGCTAAAAATATCACGACATAGGACGAATGTCGGATAGGAAAGGGTTCCAATAATGGAGACTCCGCTGGGGGATGATGAAGGACGATCATCAAGAGGTGAAGGACGATCACCTGGCAGGGTACGGCTGCCGAAAAGTATCCTGACATAGGACGAATGTCATATAGAAAGGAAATAATTTATTGGGATTTGTTGGGGATAGGTGACACATACGGGTGTCAGGAGAGTGTATTTATATGTATCTGTGAGTGCAAAGGGGACGCTTTGTCTTTCTGCTGGGGAATTTGAGAGGCATCTTGTATATTGTTGGTGGTATGTCAGTATTCACAGGTGATTGATTCAAAACATGGCTTACGATTATGCAATATGTTTGACTTTTGCCGTAATGCTCCGTATTAGGCGGAATGCTACGCTCTGGGGGGAGAATATGATGCGAATGCTATGATTATGCTAAAGATACTGATCCGGGATTCAGATCCCGTTGCTGTGAAGATCTTTGATTGATCTGCTTTGAAAGAATATCCCAACTGGGGATGATATCATTGGTAGATCTGATAAGATGTATGACTCTGCTTGGGGAAATAGGTCACTGATAGACCTATCTTTGTAATGAGGGGCCCAACTGGGGCTGTCGAAGCTTTCGTTACTTTGTTGTGAGATCTTCAGGTATTGTTCTTCTGGATAGAGGTTGAAATTCGGTGGGGAGATGGTTCCCTATCTAACACTTGGCTGGGGAGGAATGATCACTGAACGATCTTCCTAAAGATTTTTGCATAGGCCCTATTGAGGGTGAGGGTCCTTGCTGGGGAAATGAGCCTCCTCCTGATGCTATTCTGATGGGGAGAAGCTTTCATGCCCCATATTGCGTTTTGAATACCTGTAATCCTGTTATGACAAAGAAACGTACAAGTACCCCGAGGTATCCCTTACTGGATTCCATCATTGGATTTTAGGCACTCCCGTGAGCAAATATATATTTCCTGCAAACATGTATTTTAGGAAAGACGCATCTGTATTTATGCAATCAGTATTTTAAGGACATCAGACACTTTTGCAAATAAAGATAGAATGTACGAGGCAAGATGTGACTGAAGATCTGATTTTATTAATTCGGGGTGCCCTGAATTGGCAAGTACAGTCAAAGAAACAAATCCCCTGAAATGAGGAGATTGTTACAAATTGAGAAAAGTAAAGTGCTAGCAATGTTGATGACGCTTCAGTGCGCTTCCCCTTTTGCTATTACTTGTATGACATTAACGTTCTTCTCATATTGCTTTTGAAGAAGGTTGATTACGACCGATGCTTTTAACCTTTTGAAGCTTGCCGTTTTGTAAGTGATACAGCCGAATTTAGAATGCAGTTGTTCGCTTATTCCCTTATTTTGCGTGGATCGCCCTTTCAGGTTTTCAATCCACCGGGATACCCATTTTTGCCTGAGCTGTCCAATGCGGCTTTTCAACTCAGCGGGTGTACATTTTTTTTTATTTTCCCTTATTTTTGCCCGAGTCTTTTATTCTATTTTTGACTCGCCGGGATGCCCTATTTTTTCCTGGACTTACATTCTATTTTTATGTCCAGCGGGTCATTTATGCGAAGTATTTTTTAAATGCATCTGAATTCACAGGGGAAAGGAAGTCTTCACCATCCATAGTACTGAGCATCAGTGCTCCGCCAGAGAAAACTTTCTTTACTATGAACGGACCATCGTAATTCGGAGTCCACTTGCCCCTGTGGTCTGTATGAAGAGGGAGGAGTCTTTTCAGCACTAGATCTCCTACTTGGTATTCTCGAAGCCTGACTTTCTGATCGAAGGCTTTCTTCATTCTTTTCTGATACAGCTGCCCATGACAAATTGCAGCCAATCTCTTCTCTTCAATCAGACTCAGTTGTTCGTATCGGGATCGGACCCATTCTGCTTCATTCAGCTTAACATCCATCAGTACCCGCAAGGAGGGTAGTTCAACTTCAACAGGTAGGACTGCCTCCATACCATACACAAGTTGATACGGTGTTGCCCCAGTGGATGTTCTAATTGACGTACGGTACCCATGCAAGGCAAATGGTAGCTTCTCATGCCAGTCTTTGTAGGTGACCACCATCTCTTGCACAATCTTCTTGATATTCTTGTTAGCTGCCTCTACAGCGCCATTCATCTTTGGCCTGTAAGGAGAAGAATTGTGGTGTTGGATTTTGAAGTCCCGACACAGTTCTGCCATCATTTTGTTGTTTAAGTTGGAACCATTATCAGTAATGATTCGCTCGGGTACTCCATACCGACAGATGATGTCTTTCTTTAGGAATCGGGCTACCACTTGCCTGGTGACATTTGCATATGAAGCTGCTTCAACCCACTTGGTAAAATAATCAATGGCTACCAGGATGAATCTGTGGCCATTTGAAGCAGTCGGTTCAATCTTTCCAATCATATCAATGCCCCACATGGCAAAGGGCCAGGGTGAAGACATCACATTCAAAGGATTCGGAGGCACATGCACTTTATTTGCATAAATCTGGCATTTATGGCATTTCCTGGAATAAGCACAACAGTCCGCATCCATTGTGATCCAGTTATAGCCTGATCTTAACAGCTTTTTAGCCATAGCATGCCCTCCAGCATGGGTACCAAAAGATCCTTCGTGCACCTCATGCATCAACAAATCTGCTTCTGTCTTATCAACACATCTGAGAAGTACCATATCAAAGTTTCTCTTGTACAAGGAACCATCAGCATTCAGGAAGAAACTACCAGCTAGCCTTCTTAATGTTTTCTTATCATTGGATGACGCCCCAGGTGGGTATGTTCGATCCTCCAAGAAACTTTTGATGTCATAGAACCAAGGCTTATCATCTTTAGCAAGGTCTGCAGAGAATATGTATGCTAGTCTGTCAAGTCTGGATACTGAAATCCGAGGTACAAAGTTGGCAGCTTGAACTTTGATCATGGATGAAATGGTGGCCAGAGCATCTGCAAACTGATTTTCATCTCGAGGGATATACTCAAGTTTGATTGTTGTGAAGAATGTGAGTAACCTCCTTGTATAATCCCGGTAAGGTATCAAATGCTCCTGGTGAGTGTACCATTTGCCGTTGGTTTGATTGATTACCAGAGTTGAATCTCTGAATACAGTTAATGTCTTGATCCTGAGGTCAATGGCTTCCTCAAGACCCATGATACAGGCTTCGTATTCAGCTTCGTTGTTAGTGCAGTTAAAAGTGAGCTTTGTCGAGAATGGCATGTGAACTCCCTTACGTGAAATGAGTACTGCACCAACACCACGACCATTCATATTAACAGCCCCATCAAACATCATTGTCCATTCTTCTTCTGGGTCAGGCCCTTCAGTGTGAATAGGCTCTTCATGATCTTTTGCTTTTATGAACATGATGTCTTCATCAGGGAAGTCAAATCTCATAGGCTGGTAATCATCAATGGGTTGCTCAGCAAGATAATCAGACAATACACTGCCTTTGATGGATTTCTGAGATGTGTACTGAATGTCGTATTCTGTGAGAATCATTTTCCATCTTGCAACCCGTCCGGTAAGTGCTGGCTTCTCAAAAATGTACTTGACTGGATCCATCTTGGAGATCAATAAAGTGGTGTGGGTCAACATATACTTCCTTAGTCGGCGAGCAGCCCACGCTAAAGCACAACAAGTTTTCTCGAGCAGTGAATAACGTTGTTCACAGTCGGTAAACGTTTTGCTTAGGTAGTAAATTGCATACTCTTTTCGACCAGACTCGTCATGCTGGCCCAGCACACACCCCATTGACTCTTCTAATACTGTCAAGTACATGATTAGAGGTCTTCCTTCAACTGGAGGCATAAGGATTGGAGGCTCTTGTAAATATTCCTTGATTTTTCAAAAGCCCTTTGGCAGTCTTCATTCCACCTGACCGTTTGTTCCTTTCTCAATAGTTTGAACAAGGGCTCACATGTTGCTGTAAGGTGAGATATGAACCTTGAAATGTAGTTCAATCTACCTAGAAACTCCCGAACTTCTTTCTCAGTCTTTGGTGCAGGCATTTCTTGAATGGCTTTGACTTTGTCAGGGTCAACTTCAATTCCCTTTTCACTTACAATAAAACCCAGCAGCTTATCGGACCGTACTCCGAATGTGCATTTGTTGGGGTTCAACTTCAATTGGTACTTCCTCAGACGCTTGAATAGCTTCAACATATTCACCAGGTGGTCTTCTTCTTTGAGGGACTTGGCAATCATGTCATCCACATAACATTCAATTTCTTTATGGATCATGTCATGGAATAATTTTACCATAGCCCGTTGATAAGTGGCACCAGCATTCTTCAGTCCGAACGGCATTACCTTATAACAGAATGTGCCCCAGGGTGTGATGAAAGTTGTCTTATCCATGTCTTCAGGTGACATCTTGATCTGATTATATCCTGAAAATCCATCCATGAAGGAGAACACCGAGAACTGAGCTGTATTGTCAACCAATACATCAATGTGAGGTAATGGGAAGTCATCTTTCGGGCTGGCTCTGTTCAGGTCCCGGTAATCCACACACATCCTCACTTTTCCATCTTTCTTAGGCACAGGTACAATGTTAGCAACCCACGGCGGGTAACTAGTCACAGCAAGGAAACCGGTGTCCCACTGTTTTTGTACCTCCTCTTTTATCTTCATGGTCATATCTGGGCGAGTACGGCGCAACTTCTGTTTTACTGGCGGACAGTCTTCTTTCAGAGGCAACTTGTGCATAACAATGTCGGTGTCCAACCCTGGCATATCCTGATAAGACCAAGCAAAAACATCCACATACTCCCGAAGCATGTCAATAAGTTGTTCTTTCACTGAATCTTGCAGACGGGCCCCGATCTTAACTTCTTTCAGGTCTTCTTCTGTACCAAGATTAACCGTTTCAACCTCCTCCTGATGAGGGGTGATAACCTTCTCCTCTTGTCTCAACAACCTGGCTAGTTCCTCAGGTAGCTCATAATCTTCTTCAACCCCTTCATCGGCTTGATTAATCAGATTGTCAAAGTCATACGAAGTCATAGTAGTGTTGTTGTCGGTGCAGTCTGGAGGGCACTCTCTGCAAGGGTTTAGATTTGTTCATTTTAGTGATCAGTTTTATCTTGTTTAGAAAAAGTGAAAAAGGAAGTTATCATTTTAAAAAATATTTCCATTTTATTTTTGTACAAAAAATGAAAAACAGTGAGCGGAAAAGAAAAGACTCATTTGCAAAAGATGTCCTGATATTCATTAATTGATCGTTTGCACAAAATACAAGATGGCCCGATTACAAAATGAGCCCTGACATCTTGGGCAAGATGCAGGGCTTGATGCATGCTTAAATACAGGAAATAATAATTACTCTGCAGGAGTAACTCTTATAATTTCCTGGGAAGACCAGTTTGAGACATGGTTCCCCGGGATCCTTGGACGTATCCAGCTTTCCAGGTTGCGCTCGTCTTCTGACTCATCTTCCAAACTGTTCACAGCATCCGGGGTCAGCATCCCCCCACTGACAAACTTAGGCTCCGTTGCTGCCTCTGGTTGATCTTGTCGAGTTGGTCTGTAACCCAACCCGAATCGGTCTTCTTTCTTCTCAACTGGCAGCAGCTTGCCCCAGCCTTGGGCGGTACCCTCCTCAACAACCTTTCGGGCTTGTTGGTATGATATGATGGAAGTCCCATACACAGCAGATGCCTCATTGATATTAAGGGCTTCAAACCCTTGACTCATGGTCTCATGGATCTCCCCATCCATTTCAATGTATTTGAAAGTAGCCAGCTGGCTAACAAAAATATCCTCCTCCCCACAAATGGTAATGACTTGACCCTCCCACTCGAATTTTAACTTCTGGTGAAGGGTCGACGTCACGGCGCCAGCGGCGTGTATCCATGGTCTACCCAATAGACAGCTGTAGGCAGGCTATATATCCATCACAAAGAAGGTCGTTTTGAAAACCTGTGGGCCAATCATTATTGGCAACTCTATCTCTCCCAGAACTGATCTTTTAGAACCGTCAAAGGCTCTCATTACCAAATTGCTTGGGCGTAGTGTCAATCCATCCTGTTCCAGCTTCACAAGGGCTTTCTTGGGTAGGACATTGAGGGATGACCCTGTGTCCACCAGTACGTGAGAAAGAACTGCCCCCTTACACTCCAAGGTAATGTGCAAAGCCTTGTTGTGATTGTGACCTTCCATTGTCAGATCAGCGTTGGTAAATCCTAGTCCATGACTAGCGTTGACATTCCCAACCACAGCCTCTAACTGATTGACAGTAATCTCCTCCGGCACATAAGATGCGTGCAGGACCTTTAATAGTGCGTTCCGATGAGCCTCAGAGCACATTAGCAATGATAGTATGGAGATCTTGGAAGGTGTTTGGTGAAGCTGGTCCACCACCTTGTAATCACTCTTTTTGATTATCCTCATGAACTCATCAACCTCTTGATCAAAAGGAGTCTTCAAAGTTTCTTTAGCAATTGGTTCTTCTTGCACCATGCTCTTCCCTTTTGCCTTAGCAGCGGCTTCTGCTTCAGCAATGGGTCTTGGTATTTGCGAGGCAAAGAGACGTTCGCTTCTAGTGAAGCCTCCGCCTCCCCCCACATTGTCTATCTGAGGTGAAGAAGTTGATGATTCTAAAGTGATTTTCTGCCCCTCGCAGTATAGATCTGAGCCATAATGCCAAGGGATGGCATTACTGCTTTCGTAAGGGACTGGCCCAGGTACTGTGATAGTAACTGGACTGATAGCAGCTGCAGAGGGGACCACAATGGTGTGTGGATCATAAAATATGGTAACTGGAGCTCTGACAGGAGTAGTAATTTGCTGTGAGTTGTTGGAAGGAATATTTGCGGGATCGTAGTATATCGTAACTGCTGAGACACTTTCATTAATTGTTGCTGATGTTGTAGACGGTACTGTTAACTGGACGGGTGTTGAAGTTGTAGCGGGAACTGATGGAATAATGGGTGTTGTCATTGTATAAGGAATTGTGACTGAACTTGTATCCGTTGAAGTGATTGATTGAGTAATTGTTGGAGTTGTAGTAGAATCTGTTGGAACAATGGTTGCTGATGTTGTAGGAGTATCTGTGATTGTTGATGAAGGAATTGTTGGAGTTGTATTCGCTGTTGTTGTAATCTGAAGAATGACATCTCTAATGAGGCCATCTATGTCGTCTCTTAGTCTCTTGCATCCATTAATGGCAATGTTGCAATATCCACAGCCGACCTCACATCCGGGGAACACTTGGCATTCTAACAGCTGAGCTTTGATTTCAACCAAAGGTGTTCGGATTTGTGCAACACTGTTGATTAATGTGGATGGTTTTCCTTCTTCAATAGCATTAATCCTAGGCCCATTGTGACTAGGCATTGGATTTCTTGTGACGTTTGGAGGAGGTGCAAAATTGAGAGCTTTTGAGTCCACCAGATCTTGGACTTTCATCTGTAGGGCCCTGCATTTTTCAGTATTATGCCCCGGTGCGTTTGAGTGGAATGCACACCTGGCATTGGCATCATAGTTCTTTGGGAGATTGAGGGGATCTAGAGGTGCCAATGTCCTTAACTCAACCAGGTTGAGCTTCAGGAGTTGTGGCAAGAGTGCAACATATGGTATTGGGATTGGGTCAATTACCCTGTTTTCCTGAGATGGCCTTTGTTGAAAGGGACGCTGTTGATGATTACCATTGTTGTTGTTATACGACCTCTGTTGTGGATAATGAGATTTTTGTTGATACTGTGGTTGTTGTTGCTGAGGATACAATGGTTGTTGTGATATTGGAGCTGGGATGGTAACAACTGCTATTGACTGGTGAGCATATTGAGGCCTGCCCCGACTTGCATGAATAGAATTAGTTTCACCTGCCCTTCGGGGTCCTGCAAATGGTTTTCTAGGATTGCTGGATGAACTTGCACCACTGTCGGAGATTTTGCCCATCTTTAAGAGACTTTCAATTCTCTCACCAGCTATGACTACGTCAGCAAAACTGGTAGAGGAGAAAGCAGCCAGCCTATCAATATAAGTCCCTTGCAATGTGTTCATGAACATGTCAGCCATTTCTCTTTCTGATATGGGTGGTTGGACAGCAGCAGTAAGCTGTCTCCATCTTTGAGCATACTCCCGGAAGCTCTCTCTGGAAGACTGAGACATGCCCATTAGAAGAGTTCTATTGGGAGCCATGTCCAGGTTGTACTGATACTGCCGGATGAAAGCCTCGGCTAAATCCTTCCAACACCTTATGGTGGCCCTAGTCAAGTGCGAATATCATTCTCGCGAAGCTCCAGTCAGACTGTCCTCAAAATAGAACATCCACAACTTTTCATCCATAGTATAAGCTTTGAGCCTTCCCAAGAAAGACTGCAGATGAGTGCGAGGACAGGAGGTACCATTGTACTTCTCAAAGCATGGGGGTTTGAATTTGTGGGGAATTCTCACCCCATCCACTAGGCCCATGTCCATCACATCGAAGCCCAAAGAATTCTGAGATTCCAAAGATCTTAACTTCTCAGCAATCTCGTCCAATCTTCTGTCATATACCTCATCTCCAGCCCCTATAACAATAAATTGTTCTTCTTGGGGATCCTCCTGCAGGATTCTTCCCCCAGCAGTATTACCTTGACCATTCCTCGGTATGTTAACTTTTGGCTCCAGATGAGGCCCATATACTGGTGGATCAATACGAGGCTGGCCCCGTTCATTGTTGCTAGTCCCTCCTGTTCCAAGATGAGGTTCCTCAGGAGTTTGTCTTTCCACCAGCTCTCTTAACCTTTCTTGACTCTGGGCTAAGCCAGTCATCACTGCCATAAATTGAGACATCTGGTTTCTCATCTCCACTCTCTCATTGGTCATCTGATTTCTGACCTCAGACAGGTCCTGCTGTACTTGTTCCATTTGAATGCCGGGAAGGTTGTTACGTGTCGGGTACCGGTGTGCGCGGTTGACAGGGAAAACTCGGCGACAAGCAATATTTACTGAGATCACAACAAAGTTAGAAACACTAATAATTACAAAACCTACAAAACAAAAACAAAGTTAGTATGCAATGCAGTATGCTTATTTGTTTTCCAAGGTATCCGGTTTGGTTCTTGGTTTTGACCTTTCCAGACCTCGAGGAAGATGCTTGATGTTGTTGAGAGAAAAGCCCAAATGAAAACAAACTAAAAAATATATTACAAATGAGGAACAATACATAGTTTGTTTTACAATACATTCCCTTGAATGGTCAAAATACAACAAAAGAAAAGTACATCAAATGGAAACAAACAACAAGCAAAGGATCAGACATCCAGTCCAAACTCATCTTCTCTGACCTCCTTCAGGAGGGCCTCAGTCACTGGACCAGCTGGGTGCTCTGTAATGGTCCTAATGAGGAGGTTCCTGGTAGCAATGGCAGTGGTCAGCTTCCTATGCCTGTCCTGGTCCTTTGATCTCTTCAATCCTGCTCTGAGTTTCAACTCTAAAATCTCTTTCTGAGCAGCTAGCAGAGCTTCATGTTGTCTTTTCTCACTGGCCTCCAACTGTTCAATCTTGGCCTGAGTCTTCTGGTCTTCTTGTGTACGGGCTTCAGTGATCCTGACCCACCTAGCCTGACTCTCTTGCAGATAGTGCTCAGCCCTAGCTTTCTGAATTTTGGCCTCCTTGCAGGCATTCTTCAATATCTGTTCCCCAACCCTTTCTTTCCTTATGTAGTCTTTTGTCTTCTCAATTTTGGAAAGATGCTCCACCCTAAGCTTCTCCAATCTTTCAATATCCAGACGACCATCACTTCTTTCCCAAAGAGTCTTCTTCAAGGCTTGAGACAGCTGCTAATTCCTTTCCTTCAACTTTTCAAATTCTTCCAGGCTAACTGTTGTTGCAGGCTGTACTGTGGATGACCCATGTATGTCTTCCAAGATGAAAGGCATTTTGGTAGTCTGAGCTCTAGTATAGGACCAGTCTAAATATTGAGCTGAAGCAACATTGTTACATCTTCTAATGATAGCTATCCCTTTTGTCTGGATGTTATCCCAAGCCCAGGATGCTTGTCTGACAACAGCTGAATTAGGTTGCACTTCACAATATAGGGTCTCAGCTAAATCCTGTCCTCTGGGAGGGTGAACCAAGGCATAGCCCAGTTGTCTCTTAAACAGTAAAAGGGTTGTAGTTGATGCAACCCTTCACTCCTATCAGAGGCACATTTGGGTATTGTCCACAGCTGGTGATAATGTCCTTTCCCTTGGTGCTCTGGGTGCACCATCTAATATCATATGAAGTCAAGGCAATGAACCTCTTAGCCCAATTCTTCTGCTGGTGTGGTTTTAAGAAGGCATCTGACTTAGGCAGGTGTCTGAGCAACCAGGTGTAAAACAAAGGAGCACAACATCTTACCAACTTTCCCCTTTGTTTCTCATTCCTCTGATGAATGGAGTAGTAAAAATCTCCTAGCAATATGGGTACTGGGTTTTTCAAAAGAAACAGATGGATGGCATTCTTGCTGACAAATTTTGGTTCATTTGCAAATAGTATAGCCCCATATATGCTGAGGGCTAACAGTGCACAGACTGCCCTCCACTCTCCCAATGAAGCCTTCAGGATGGCCTGAGAAATCAAGAAGTCCAAATGCAAACCAGGGTTCCCAGCCTTTGTTGTCATACTTTGCTCTACAAGGGCAGGCTCCAAGTATAGTGCCCTTGCCATTTCCTCACTCTTAGGAGCAGTCATCTCTGGGTTGAAGGGGATTCCACCTCTGATAGGTACTCCAATCAATAAAGAAAACTCTTCCAGCAGAGGCCCTAACTGAAAGTTTGGAAAGGTGAAACATCTCAGTGGAGGGTCATAAAACTGCAAGCATGTGTGGATCATGCTCCTCTGAGAAGGATCAAGGTCCATAACCATATCCAAGATACCCCCATAGTGCTCTCTAAATAGTGGGATGTGGTCAGGTGTGATGAGTGACTGGACCTGCCTGATACCAGTCAACACAGGCTCAAAGAAGTGGTAGGATATGTTGCTCTTCCTGGGAGTAGTCATGAGTGCTGTTGAAGAAGCTGAAGATAAGTGTTGATGAAGATCACAGACTGAGATGCTGGAAGCAACTCTGACAGACTGATGCAGGTGGTGATGGAGATGACTAAAGCAGATAACTGATGAAGACAGCTGAAGCAGAGGTCTATGCAGAAGAAGGGGTCAAAACCAAAACCAAGATACAGTGAAGTGGATACCCTGAAAAGCAATTAAAAACAAATGTTAAATGATGCAATGATGATATATGCAAATGATATGAAAGGGTTTGTGATCAAGCTGGGTCTGATTGTCTGTCTTGATATAAGGCCCATGTATGTTCAAAAGTCCAGATAAAGGTTCAGAAATCCAGTAACCAGGGTGGGGGACTCAAATAAAGAGTCACGTGTCCGAGGTTAATCACAAGAACTGTCAAAAGTGGAGTATTCTTAAACAATACAGTAATAGGGTATGATGTGGCCAAGGGTTCCTGCAAACCTGTAAACAGCCCAACCCCCTCACATGTAATGTTCTAGAACAAGGATCCTCAGACTTGGATCAGTTATGAGAAGTGTAAACACTTCTAACCTGGAGGTACAATGTTTACAATAACCATACAAAATCCTCCTCTAATTCACCTCATCTTCTGAAGGTCATAATAAAAGGTCATTCAGACTTAGCAGGCTTCCCAGATAGCCCTAGTACTACAGGAAATTTGTAGCACAGAGTTCTCAAGAAGAAACCCACATCTGAACCATGTTTCGTATTCCCGCACCAGATCGAAATGGAATGGGAAAGAACATGAACCACTCTAGCCTAGGTGTCACTCAGGTCCCAGGTATAGGACCTTAAACTCTGAATGGAACCCCACCCAGCAAAACGTCAAACCAAATCCAGCAATGACAGTATGACAATATGATGCATAAAACTATAAAGAAAGCAGTAAATAAGACTGTACATAAAGCATTAAATAATGCATAAACACAATCAGCACATAACACCCCAGTAAACACAAATCAAACAAGCGCTAGGAGGAACCCACAAAATGAACCAGAAGCCCTGGTTGCAATATAAGGGTCCCCAGCAGAGTCGCCAAGCTGTCGCTTCTACCAAATGACACCTGGTCAAGAGGGGTATTGACGCGAACGGTCGGCGAAAGGGAGAAAGAATGAAAAGAGTCGCCAGCTAGGCATTTTTATCCCGAAGGAAAGGTAATGCTGCATAAACCTAAGAAAAGATGGATAAGACGGTTGCGAACCAGAGAAACTGAGAAAGGGGGTTGGTTACAACCTGGGAAGGTATTAGCACCCAGATTGTCCGCCGTACTCGACGGGATCCACGCTTAAAAGATTTATGTTTAAAGGGGTAGTGTCAGTGCTATGTTATGTGCAAAAAGCTGGAAAAGAATGCAAGTGTCAGTGCAAAATAAATGTGAAGTGAAATAAAAGAGTGTCAGTGTAAGGAAAGAATGCGAAGCTCAAGACTATGTGGCTTAGAGAATAATGTTGGAAGAGGAGGGAATATACAGATACTTTTGTTCGATAACTGTTAAGTTATTCCTACGTATCCTCTTGTGCAATGAGGAAGTCAGAACACCGTAGTTCGACTCAAAGAGACTGAAAGATAAATTGACTGATGAACTGCTTACTTGTCTATGCTCAAGTGTATGACCTGTCTAGCTCAGGTGCAAACTGTCTTGCATTAGACGGAAGAAGCAAGTTCTCGTTTATGAGTGAAAATGATGAGAAAAGAATCCCGGAGGAGACGATTATTGTTTGTTTTTGATGTTTTCAATCTTTTATTGCTTTTTGAGGTTTGTCATAAGAAAATGAGCTTAAGCCTAAACCAAGGGTTAGTAAACTCATCACATCTTCCCTCTGATTAGGGGTAATGAGAATACCTTAAGTATGAAGTAAACACCTAACACTTAATCACCATGATGTAGGATTAAGATCATTAACCTACTTGTGATTATTTAGATGTTTTTGGTGTTTTTGTTTAGTGTTGAGTGATGAGTTTAAGCCATAATCAAGGATTTAATGGGCCCATTACACCATCCTAATAGAAGGATAATAGATGAGAACATTTAAGCTGAGGAAGATACCTCAACTTAATCCATGAATAAGGATTAACCTCATGACAAAACAAAGCCTTTATTAAGGTGGATTTTAATTAATGGTAAGATTAAGAAATGAATTTTATGGTTTGTAAGACAACTTGAGGGTGACTTGTCCCTTAACACTAGGGTTAGTCCTTCTTGACCAATTAAGGAAGAATTAGAACCCTAATGCAAGGCCCAAGTTACAAGCTTGATGTCTTAGTGATTATTAGATGGATTGATTAAAGGATTTAAACACATTAAGGGTTTAACACTTAGGATTAAAGTTATACACTCCATCCTAATAGAAGGATGCAGGCATAAGCTTAATCACAAAGCCTTAAAACCTTTAAGGTTTAGTCCTTGATTATGAGATGAGAAGAGAAGACACAAAGATGACACAAAGGTAAAACTAAATGGGGGACTAATCAAACCCTAATTATGATCATGCTTGGGTGTTCCTAGGGTTCATGAGGCTTGCAAGAAGATCTTCAAGAGATAAGCCACCAAGGAAAAAGCAGATGAAAGGAGGAGAAGCAGAAAAAACAAGACAACTTACTTCACTTAAGAAGATAAGTTGCTTGAAGAAAGAGAGAGAGGAAGGGACATGAGTGAGCAAGCTATCTCTAATACAAGTACAAAATGCAGCAATGATGCATAAAAGAGATGAGAAGAGATTATGAGAAGTGAAGGCAAATTCACTTCTCGAACACTTACCATCTGAAAAGTTAGCAACAAGGAATGAAATGAAATGAGAATGAGATAAGATGCAAAGATGAACACCAAAGTCAGAAGCATATCCATGATGAAAATGATGCTATGGGATGATGCAAAAGTATACCAAGAGATGTGGATGATCATACAAGTAATGAAGATGCAAATGAGACATGAAAGGAAGCATGAAAGTTCATGAAAACTTATGAAATACAATGGATGCATAACATGGTAAATGGATGATGCAATGATCAAACATGATTCTAATGTGTCCTAAGATGTCTTATGTGTCATGTGGATGCACAAAATGTCATGGCAAGTTCATGTATGCAAGCATATGAAGAATGAATGCAAATGAAGGCAAAAATTAGGGTTTATGTATAAGATGCAAAGCAAAATTCAAAATCAGAAGCAAAGCATGAGATAAAAAATTGAAAATGGATTCAAAGGGACCTTAAACCTATACAAGTTCACTACCCAAAGGGGAAGGTCAGAAACTAAACCCTAAAGGACTTATGATTTTTCTAAGTTTGCTAGGGTTTTAAGGTACCTCACAAAGAAAAATGCAAATCAAATCAAAATTGATAAATCAATTCATGCCTATTTTATCCTAGAAACTACATGATATGTGGAATGAAATGCAAAAAGAACCATTATCAAACTCTTCATGGTTAGGCAGAAAAGATTTTTCTAAGTTAGGGTCAAAATATTGATTTTTAAAAACCCTAAATCAAAAGAAAAATGTCAAAATGGATCAAGAACCTAAAAGAAATTTGTATTAATGGTTTGATAATGTCTCTAAATGTGTCAAGATACAATGTGATTTTTTTGGTGATTTTTAGAAACTTAAATGGTATTTTAATTAATTAATTTCCATTAATTAATTAAAATAAACATTTAAAATATTTCAAAAATACAAATTTTATGCAAAAAATTAAATAAAAATTATTTTCAGAATGAGAAAAATATTTAGAACCATGATGCAAAAAATAAAATTTTTTAGATGAGTTTTGCTATTTTTAATAAAATGGTAAAGAAAATGCAAATAAAATGAAAATTAAATTGATTTAAATGGAAGTCAACTGATCTGAGGGCCAGGATTCAAACCTAGGGGGCGGGAATTGACCAGCGCGCGCATCTGAATGGCTGATATTCAAACTTCACTAATTACGCAATTAAACCCTAATCTGAACCCTAATGACTTTCAGGTGACCGGAACAGTGTTCCGGTCATCTTCTCCGGCCATCCAAACATGCTATCTCACTTAATACGCAACCCTAAGCTCTCTAACTTTCCAGAAATGATCCTCATATCACTCCAAACGAGAATCAAACAACAAAAATCATTTATTTACCATCAAGAACATGAATCGAAGCAAAACGGAAAACACATCAAAAGTTTCAGAAGCTTCATACATGCTTGTTTCTCAATCATTTTCAAAAGTAAAGACATCATGATCATCAGGAGAGCACATAGAATCAATTAAGCACTTAAAATGAAGGTTCTGGAAAAAAAGTTCTTGAGCTTACCTGAACTTGAGCTTTCACCTTTGGTACTTTCTGGCCAGTTCTTTGCTTCAAATCACCTCCACTGATCCTTCTGAAGAGTCTGCAATGCTTGGATGGAGTTTATATAGCCTCTATGTGGAGTTGGCTGGAACTCAGTTCAAGAAATGTGAAAATCGTGTTTTTGATACAGGGTGTTTTAAGGCAAAATGAAGGGTGGGAAATCATTAGTGATGATTGTGGAGTTGAATGGTGGAAAAAGTTTGGAGATTTGTTGGCTGAGTTATGAGTTTCGAAAGCTTTTGCAAGTTAGAGTGATTTTGTGTATGCTCTGCAATCTGAGGTTTCAGGCTCCAAACTTATGTGAAATGGCTTGCTTCTTTTCCACATAACATGCTGGGATAGGTCAGTGTAGTTGTTGTGGGCTATGCTGATTGGTATGGGGCAAAATGCATAAAGGCAAGAGTTAGTGTACTTGGGGTATGGGCATTTGGCAGGCCTGGATTTGGGAATGGCTGTGCGCAGAAAAGATCAAGGGATATTTGTGAATCAGATTTGATGAGTTGTGGCAAGTGGATGAGATGTTTTGTACCATTTTGCAAATTATGGAAGTTTGGCCCCTTTTGAAATTTGTGAAGTTCAAGGCATGAAAGCTTGTGATTCAAGGCACAAATCTGATCCAAATGAGTTGCACTAGGATGGTATGATGTGTAGAGATGCATTAGAGGTCCCAAATTGGCTTGGCATAAGAATTTGCAAACTTCCCTCTTTGGTGCAAAAGTGAAATTTAAGTGATTTTTTCCAACTTTGCAAGGCCATAATTTGAGTTCTATGATGAATTAGATCAAGTTCTTGTACTTTTTGAAAAGGGAATGATCCAGTCTACAACTTTCATGACCAACAATTTTTCATTTGAAGCATTTTTGAATCAAAAAGAGGAGGTTGAAAAACTTTCCCAAAATGGCAAGTTTGTATTACAAGTCACTTTCCCAAAATGGCAATTTTGCAAATGGCTTGAAATTCCTCAATTTTGTGAACTTATAACTTCCTATAAGATCAAATAAAGATCATAGACAAACAAAATGATGGAGAAGACCCTTTGGTTGGATGATTGGGGGCCTCAGATGCCCTGATTTTTCACTGACTTGTTCAAGAAGTCATCTATTGATCAGATGCCTTCCCCATTAAATTTCTTCATGAAAATTGGTATGTATGATCCTTGTAACATATAATGACCAATATAAACAAGAATGACCAAAAAAATTGGAGTTATGGCCTCTGAAACCAAAACCCTAATTTTAGGTCATCTGTGCAGTTAAGCCTGGCTCTGCTTCCATGCCTTTCTCAGTTCTTGTGATTTTCTGACTTCCTTGATCTTGGGAGGATATTATATGATGTTTGAACATACATAGACCCTCTTGAGATGATTGAAGACCTTTGGAGTGGCTCAGATAGCTCATGGATTGCTCAGATCACAAACCCTGGATGCAGATGACTTATAACCAATGCAGTGAAACAAAAATGCAATATGAGATGCTATGATTGAACTGATGCAAATATGTAAGATCACAAGCCATAGTGAAATGAGTGAGGGAAAATTTGGGGTGTTTACAAAAGTGTATAAATCATGAACTTGAGTGTAAAAGGAAATCTAGTGATCTGTGGGGATAAGATGACACGGACGGGTGTCAACAAGAGCGTATTATAAACAAGTGTTTGGCAACCATGCTGGGGAGTGGCGACACAGACGGGTGTCAGGAGTGCGTATAGGTATCTGTTTGTAGAAAGTGTTCTGGCGACTTTACTGAGTGTAAACACCCCAAATTTGCCCTCACCCATTCACATCATGGCTTGTGATCATCTCATATGCATAAACACCATCATATCATCTCATAGTACATTTTTGATTCACTGGATAATTTCTAGGGCATCTGCACCTAGGGTTTGTGATCTGAGCAATCCCAAAGCATCTTGAGCCATTCCAAAGGCCACTAATCAACTCAAAGGGGTCCATGTGTGTTCAATCATCATAATACATCCTCTCAAAGTCAAAACTTCAAAGGAATCACAAGAGCTAGGGTTTAAGTGGATGCAGAGCCAGGCTAGACTGCACAGTTGACTGAAAATTAGGGTTTTGGTTTCAGAGGCCATAACTCCAAATTTTTGGGTCATTCTTGTTTCCATTGATCTCTATATGGTATAGGGAGTATGCATATCAATTTTCATGAAGAAATTCCATGGGGAAGTCATCTGATCAAGAGTTGACTTTTCAGACAAGTCAGTGTAAAATCAGGGCATCTGAGGCCCCCATTGACCCAACCAATGGGTGATCTTCATCATTTTGAGTGTATATGATCTTTATTTGATCATGGAAGAAGGCTGAATTTCATAAAAATCAAGAATTTAGGGTTTTTGCAAATGTTGACTTTTTGGGCATAGTTGACTTTTCAAGAATGCCTCATTTTAGGTCATTTTTCAAGCCTTGATTCTTGATCCAAAAAGGCTTCAAATGGAAAAACTTTGGTCATGAAAGTTGTAGATCTCATCTTTCCCTTTTCAAAAAGTACAAGAACATGATCAAACTCTTCTTGGATCAAAAGTTATGGCAATGCAAAGTTGGCTAAAATCATTGATTTTCAAGGCATGCCCTAAGTGAGAATTTTGCAAAGTCTTGTACCAATGCATATTGTGACCTCTAATTCATTTCAAACCATTGCATAAACATTCTATGAGCCTAAAAAATCAGAATTGGATCAAGTTTCTACATAGTTTGGTTTATGTAACAAGACTTTCTTCACATGTGAACCATAAAGCCACAAGTTGCAAAACTCATGATCATGTTTCACCAACTTGCTGCCTTGAATGCTGGACCAAGCCTAGCCTTTCCCTTCACTTTGCTGCGCCAGAACCAGCCCATGTACTTGCCTAGCACTTCACCATACTTCTCTTACACATTAGTTGACCTTTTTGCAAAAGTTAACTTACCAATCAATAAAGCACAAGTCACATCCTCTGACCAATGAGAGAGGTTTTTGTGGACAATTTGCAAGCTAAACATAACACAAGGCAAGGCTGAAACATCCTCATTCATGACATTCACAAAAACACTCCCATTTGCAAGTTGCTTCGAATCTGCCTCCACAGCTTGCAAACACAAAAACCATCTTCACCATTCAACTCAACACACTTCATAGGCCTCAAACCACCAAAGCTCAAGCCTGAAACAAGCCTGACCTGAGCTTCACCATTCCCCACCCTTTGAACCAGTTCTCTTTGAATCTCAATATCCAGCCATCAAACACCTCATCTTTCTTCACCAACAAGACAAGCATACCACAAGGAGTCAAAACCACCCTTTACATTGACTTAAAACAGCCTGTGTACAAAGTCCATTTCCTGCTACACCAGAAACGGATTCCTCAAAGCAGCCTGCCCAAGCTCATTCCAGGCTTTCCATTGGCTTCAGGAGACTCAGGGAAGTTGTTCTGCATCAAAGCCAGGCCAAAAGAGCTCACATTCACAGTTCTTCACCTCAGGTAGTCTCAGACTTCAAACTTTTTAAAGCTTTGATTTTTTGTTATAAACTGAAAGTGCATACTCTGAGGATCATTGTGATGTGTTTAGAATCTAAAATGGTGGAGAAATGAACATTTTGTGAGTGTCTGAAAGTTTGGCCCCATTTTTATTTTGTTTCGATTCAGCTTGTTCTTGCTAGTAAAATGATGTTTGACTATTGATTTGAGTTGCTAGAAGTGTGGGGATTGATTCTGGGCATTTAATTTGGCTTGGGGTGGTCTGAATCTTGTTTTAGGGTTTTGGGGTCGCCGGGGAAGACGACCGGAGCTCCCCTCCGGTCGCCTGAATCTGTTTTGCCCTAATTACAGTCATTAAGCCAGTTTGAATCTGGGGCGTTGGATGGGGTTGACTTGTTGACTTCGCGCGTGAGGGAAGGGCTCAGATCACTTTGATTAGCCCTAATTCTTTTATTAGTTTTAATTAAATGTAATTAACCCAGATGCAATCCTGGCCACAAGATCACGCGCCAGTCAACACATTTGAACTCAGAATCAATCTCATCCATCCATCCTGATTACTTCCTATTTTATTTAATTTTTATTCATTTTCTTTTCAATTAACTTGCATATTTATTTTAAAATAGCAAAAATATCTTAAAAATTATGAAACCTTTTCTTAAAAGTTTTATTAATTTTTAAGACCCAAAAATATTTTTATTTTATTTTTTATCATTAAAAAAGTATTTTTAAATATTTAAAAGATTATTTTTAATTGATTAATAGGAATTAATTAATTAAAAATACTCTTAGGTATTTAAAAATTACAAAAAAATTCATGAAATGTTCTAAGACATTTAGAAACATTGTCCAACCTTCAAACCAAATTTCTTTTTTGATCTTGATGCATTTTAAGAATTTTCCATTGAATTAAATCATTTTTTATGCATTAATTTGATCATAAGTTTAAAAATTCATTTCTGCCTATTGGAGAAGGTTGAGACATTGGTTCTTCTTGCATTGTTTTCTATTTAGCATGTAGTTTCTAGGGTTAAATGGCCATGATTTGATCTTGCATTTTCTAATTGTTTGGCATTTCTTTGGTTAAGAACCCTAAAAAACCCTAATAACTTAGAAAATTCATAACTTGAGATTGGTTAAGAGTTGAGAGTTCCCCTTTGGGCAGTGGTTCCTTATAGGTTTAGGGTTTCTTTGGGTACCATTTTCCATTTTTTATCTTAGGGTTTGCTTCTGTTTTGAGTTTTGGTTTGATGTTTGATTCATAAACCCTAATTTGGACTTTCTCTTGCATCCTTCTTGCATTCTCTTGCATAACATGACTTGCCTTTGCATTTTGTGCATTCTTGTGTTTCATTTGACATCTTAAGACATGTAGGAAGCATGTTTGATCATTGCATCTCATACTTGCCATGTCATTTGTCTTGTATGCTTCATAACTTTTCATGTTCATTCATGCTCTTTAACTTGCATCATTTGCATTCATAATCTTGTATGAGCATCTCCATACCTTGCCTCATGTTTGCAGCACCTCATAACATCATAATCATCATCAACATGCTTCTGGTTTTGTTTAGCATCATACCATTTCATCTCATCTTGCATTGCATTGCATTTCTTTCTAACATTTCAGGTGGTAAGTAGATTTGGGAAGTGAATTTGCCTTCACTTCTCATAACTTTCCTTTTCATCTCTCTTGCATCCATTGCTGCATTCTTATATGTGTTTGAGTTTGAGCTTGCTCATTCTTGTTCTTCCCACTTTCTTTCTTCAAGTGACTTGACTTCTTGAATGAAGCAAGTCACTTTGCTTCTCTTGATCTTGTTCATCTGCTTCCTGGTGGCTCCTCTGAAGATTGTTCCTGAAAACCTCACAAACTTTAGGGACAACCAAGCATGACAATGGATTAGGGTTTTGATTAGTCTCCCCTCATAGTTTTACCTTTGTGTCTCTCTTTGAGTCTTCTCTCCTCACCTCATAATCAGGGACTAAACCCTAAAGGTTTTAAGACTTTGTGATTAGGTTTACGCCTGCATCCTTCTCTTAGGATGGAGTGTGTAACTTTAATCCTAAGTATTAAACCCTTAAGGTGTTTAAATCTCTTAATTAATCCATCTAATAATCATCAAGACATCACACTTGTAACTTGGGCCTTGCATCAGGGTTCTAATTCTTCCTTAAGTGGTTAAGAAGGACTAACCCTAGTGTTAATGGACAAGTCCCCCTCAAGTCGTCTTACAAATCATAAAAATCACTTCATCATCATACCATTAAATAAAATTCACTTAATCAAAGGCTTGTTTTGTCATGAGTTTAATCCCTAATCATGGATTAAGTTGAGGAGTTTTCCTCAGCTTAAACATTCTCATCTATTATCCTTCTATTAGGATAGTGTAATGAGTCTGTTTAATCCCTGATTGTGGCTTAATCTCATTACTCAACACTAAACAAAAACACCAAAAACATCTAATTAATCTCAAGTAGGTCAATGATCTTAATCCTACACCAAAGGTAATTAAGTGTGAGAATCTGACTTCACACTTAAGGTATTCTCATTACCCTTAATCAGAAGGATGATGTGATGAGTTTACTAACCCATTGGTTTAGGCTTAAGCTCATTAACTTATGACAAACATTCAAAAGCAATAAAAGATTGAAAACACTAAAACAAACAATAAACGTCTCCTCCGGGATTCTTTTCTCATCATCTTCACTCATAAACGAGAGCTTGCTTCTTCCGTCTAATGCAAGACAGTTTGCACCTGAGCCAGACAGGTCTTACACTTGAGCATAGGCAAGTAAGCAGTTCACAAGTCAATTCATCTTTCAATCTCTTTGGGTCGAACTACGGTGTTCTGACTTCCTCATTGCACGAGAGGATACGTAGGCATAACTTAACAGTTATCGAACAAAAGTCTCTGTATATTCCCCCTCTTTCCAGCATCTTTCTCTTAGCCTCATTATCATGAGCAATTCATTCTCATTCTTACACCGACACATCATTATACACTTCACTTCTTTTACACTGACACCTGTACATTCTTTTCCAGCTATTTTACACACAGATTGCACTGACACTACCCCTTTAAAACACAAATCTTTTAAGCGTGGATCCCGTCGAGTACGACGGACAATCTGGGTGCTAATACCTTCCCAGGTTGTAACCAACCCCCTTTCTCAGTCTCTCTGGTTCGCAAACCGTCTTATCCATCTCTTTCTAGGCTTATGCAGCATTGCCTTTCCTCCGGGATAAAAATGCCTAGCTGGCGACTCTTTTCATCTCCAGTGAGTTCACGGCTGTGTGTTCTCACTGTCCCTTTCGCCGACCGTTCGCGCTTGTACCTGGATGCTAATCTTTGGGAGCGACAGCTTGGCGACTCTGCTGGGGAATCTTATACTGCAACCAGGGCTTCTGGTTCTTTTTGTGGGTTCCTCCTAGCGCTTGTTTGATTTGTGTTTACTGGGGTGTTATGTGCTTGTATTTATTTTTGTTTATTGCTTTATGTACAGTTACTTTACTGCTTTCTTTATTGCATTTATTTATATCATACTGTCATTGTTGCTGGCTGGATCTGTTGTTTGCCTTGGTGGGTGGGTGATTCATTGAGAGTTAAGGTCCTATACCTGGGACCTGAGTGACACCTAGGCTAGAGTGAATCATATTCTTTCCCATTCCATTTCGGTCTGGTGCGGGAATATGAAACACGGTTCAGATATGGGTTTCTTCTTGAGAACTCTGTGTTGCAGATTTCCTGCAATGCTAGGGCTATCTGGGAAGCCTGCTAAGTCTGGATGACCTTTTAGTATTGACCTTCAGAAACTGAGGTGAATTAGAGGAGGAATTGTTATGGTTATTGTAAACACTGTACCTCCGGGTTAGAAGTGTTTACACTTCTCATAACTGATCCAAGTCTGAGGATCCTTGTTCTAGATCACCACCTGTGAGGGGGTTGGGCTGTTTACAGGTTTGCAGGTACCTTGACCTCAGAATACCCTGTTACTTTGACTTTGTTAAGAATACTCCATGTTGGACAGTTCTTGTGATTCTAAAACCTTGGACTTGTGGCTCTTTATTTGAGTCCCCCACCCTGGTTACTGGATTTTTAGGCCTCCATCTGGAATTCTTAAACACACATGGATCTATACCAAGGCAGTTAATCAGATCCAGCTCAGTCACAAACCCTTGCATTTCATTTGCATACATACTCATTGCATCATATTAACATTTGCTTATTTGTGTTTCAGGGTATCCATTCTCATCTGGTTTTGGTTTTGACCCCATCTGCATTATTGACCTATCTCCACCAGTACTTGCTTCAGCCTGTCAGCCATATACTTCAGTTACTTGCACTAGCCAGCCAGTGGCCCACTCCCCAGCATCTTCATCAGCACTCTACTCAGTCTTCAGCATCATGGCTCCAAAGAAAAGCAACATCACCTATCATTTCTTCCAACCAGACTTATCAGACATCAGGAGGATCCAAACCCTGATCACTCCAGATCACATACCCTTGTTCAGGGAGAGTTTTGGAGATATACTGGACATGGTTACGGATCTGGACCCTTCACAGAGGAGCCTCATCCACACCTGCATTCAGTTTTATGATCCCCCATTGAGATGTTTCACCTTTCAAGACTTTCAGTTGGGGCCTCTATTAGAAGAATACTCATCTTTGATTGGTTTACCTATCAAGAGGGAAATTCCTTTCAACCCTGAAATGGTCTTTCCCAGTAATGGAGAGGTAGCAAGGGCTTTGCATCTGGAGCCTGTTTTGGTTGAGCAACACATGACCTCTAAAGCTGGGATCCCAGGATTTCATCTGGACTTCCTGATTTCTCAAGCTAGTCTGAAAGCCTCCCTGGGGGAGTGGAAAGCTGTTTGTGCTCTGTTGGCCTTAAGTGTATATGGAATTGTGTTGTTTGCAGATGAGCCTCGATTCATTAGCAAGAATGCAATCCATTTGTTCATCCTGAAGAACCCAGTGCCAACTTTTCTAGGAGATCTCTATTACTCAGTACATCAGAGAAATGAGAAGCAGAGGGGAAGGCTAGTGAGGTGTTGTGCTCCATTATTCCATGCTTGGTTTCTCAGGCATCTACCCAGGACAGATGCATTTCTAAATCCTCATCAGCAAAGCAACTGGGCTAAGAGACTCACTGTCCTAACTTCAACAGACATCAGATGGTGTACTCAAAGCACCAAGGGCAGAGATATCATTACAAGCTGTGGGCACTTCCCCAATGTGCCTTTAATAGGGGTCAAGGGAAGTATCAATTACAACCCTCTGCTGTTCAGGAGGCAATTAGGCTATGCACTGGTCCACACTCCTAGGGTACAAGACTTGGTTGAGACCCTCTACTGTGAGAACAAGATTAGTCTGGCAACTGTTAGGCAGGCTGCCTGGGCCTGGGATCATGTTCAAACCAAGGGAGTCACCATTCTGGGGAAGTGCAATAATGTGGCATCAGTCCAATATTATGAGTGGTCCCATGCCAGGGCCCAATTCTCTGGAATGCCCTTCACCATAGAAGACATGCCTGAGTCATCTTCAGCACCACCCCCTGCCACTATCAGTCTGGAGGAGTTTCAAAGCTTGAAGGAAAGAAATGAGAAGTTAACCCAGGCTTTGCAGAAGACCCTCCGGGAGAGGAGTGAAGGTGTGAGGGAGATTGAAAGATTGGAGAAGTTGAGGATGGAACACTTGACTAAAATTGAGAAGTCTGGGGATTATATCAACAAGTCTAGAGCTGGTGAGCAGATTCTGAAGAATGCTTGTAAAGAAGCCCAGTTCCAGAGAGCGAGAACAGACTTGTATTTGAAAGAGAGTCAGGCCAGGTGGGTCCGGATCACTGAGGCCCGTACTCTAGAAGACAAGAGAGTTCAGGACAAGATGGAGCAGATGGAAAAAGCCCTGGCAGCAGCCCAGAAGGAAAGATCAGAGCTAGAAATCAGAGCTGGAGTGAAGAGGTCTAAGGACCAAAGTCAGAATAAGAAATTGACTGCAGCTGTTGCAACAAGAAACCTTCTCATCAGAGGTCTCACGGAGCGTCCGGCTGATCCTGTGACCGAAGCACTTCTTAAGGAAGTTCGTGAGGATGAGTTTGGCCTTGGAGTTTGATCATTTGCTTGTTGTTGTTCCTATTCTATGTACTTTTACCTTTTTGTGATGTATTTTGACCCCTTTAAGGGCTTGTGTTGTAAAATGAACAAGTTGTATTTATTTCACCTTTGTAATATATTTGTGTTAGTTTCCATCTGGGTTACTTCAAAAGCAACTTCAACAGCAGCATCTTCAAGGGTCTGGAAGGGTCAAAACTGAAGGCCAAACCGGATACCTTGAGAACAAATAAGCATAACTGCATTGCATGCTAACCCTTTTGTTTGTTTTGTAGGTTTTTGTTTTGTTGTTGCTAACCTCTGTTGTGATGTTCAGGAATTATTGCTCGCCGCCGGGTATTTCCTCTCAACAGGCCACACAGGTACCCAACTAGAAACAACCTTCCGGGAATTCAGATGGATCAGATGCAGCAAGACGTTACGGAGGTCAGAAACCAGATGGCCAACGAAAGGTTGGAGATGAGAACGCAGATAACACAGTTCATGGAAGTGATGAACAACTTAGCTCAAAGCCAGGAGAGGCTCAGAGCTTTGGTAGAGGGGAGGAATCAAGAGGAGCCCCATGTGGGGACTGCCGGCACAAGTAACAATGAACGGGTGCAACCCCATGTTAACCCTCCTGTGTTTGGCCCACATCTCCATCCAGAGGCCAACATCCCTGTCAATATACAAGGGACTGCCACAGCAGGGAGGGTACTACAGGAAGACCCTCAAGAAGACCAGTTCACAGTAATGGGTGCTGGAGAAGAGGCTTATGATAGAAGATTGGATGAAATAGCTGAGAAGTTGAGATCACTGGAGTCTCAAAATTCTTTGGGCTTCGACGTCATGGACATGGGTTTGGTAGATGGGGTCAGGATCCCCCATAAGTTCAAGCCTCCTTGTTTCGAAAAGTATAATGGGACTTCATGCCCCCGGACTCATCTACAATCATTTCTGGGAAGGCTGAAGGCCTATACGATGGATGAGAAATTGTGGATGTTCTATTTTGAAGATAGCTTGACTGGAGCTTCGAGGGAGTGGTATTCCCATTTGACAAGGGCAACTGTGAGATGCTGGAAGGACCTGGCAGAGGCCTTCATTAGACAGTATCAATACAATCTAGACATGGCACCCAACAGGACTCTCCTGATGGGAATGTCACAGTCTTCGAGGGAGAGTTTCCGAGAGTACGCCCAAAGGTGGAGGCAGCTGGCTGCTGCTGTTCAACCCCCTATGTCTGAAAGGGAAATGGCAGATATGTTCATGAATACCCTTCAGGGAACATATATTGACAGGTTGGCAGCTTTCTCTTCCACTAGCTTTGCAGATGTTGTCATAGCCGGGGAGAGAATTGAAAGCTTGTTAAAAATGGGAAAGATCTCAGACAACGGTGCAAGCTCGTCCAGTAGTACAAGAAAGCCTTTCGCAGGCCCGAGGAGAACTGGCGAGACCAGTGCCATTCACACCAACAGGGGTAGGCCCCAATATGCTCAAAGGACAATAGCAGCAGTCACTATCCCTGCTCCAGCTCATCCTCAGCCAGTCTATCAACCTCCTCAACAAAATTTCCAACAACAACCTCAGTATCATCAGAATCAGTATCCTCCAAGGAATTACAACAGCAACAACTCCAACAACAACAATCAGCAGAGGCCATTTCAACAAAGGCCATCCCAAGCTAACCGAGTGATCGACCCGATCCCAATGCCGTATGCTGCCTTGCTGCCACAACTTCTGAAACTCAACCTAGTTGAGCTAAGAACGTTGGCACCTCCGGATCCCAACAGTCTACCAAGAAACTATGACTCCAGTGCTAGGTGTGCTTTTCATTCAAACGCACCTGGTCACAGTACAGAAAAATGCAGGGCTCTGCATATGAAGGTACAAGACTTGGTAGACTCCAAGGCTCTGAATTTTGCACCTCCACCCAATGTCAATAAAAACCCTATGCCAAACCATGGTGGTCCTCGAATTAACGCTATTGAATAAGACCAACCGTCTTATTTAATAACTAGTGTGGATCAGATCAGGACACCGTTGGTGGAAATCAAAGCTCAACTCCGTGAAAACCAAATATTTCCGGGGTGTGAACTAGGTTGTCCCTACTGCAATATTTCATGGAATGGGTGTGAGGACCTGAGGAATGGCATTGACAGCCTTATTCAGAGTGGCCTGCTACAGATCACTACATCATTCCCGACGAACCCAACAACTTCATCAGCAACGGTTCCAGAACCTCCTACAAATGCAGCAACTATTGTTCCCGACAATTCACCAGCAACATCAACAAGTGCTTCACCTGTCCTTCCAAATGATCAGTTTTCAACAGTTTCTCCTGCTACAACTTCAGCTTCATTCCATTTCGAATCTCCATCAACAACAACATCAGTACTTCCAATAACACCTCCTACAACACCAGCAATCAATCATGAAGATGTCTCCACTGTTACCATATTCTACGATCCTGAAAGTAACTCCGCCTACCATTCAGAAGGTGTTGCTCCCGCCAGAGCACCGGTTACAATCTTTTATGATCCACAAACAATAACAGTCCCTTCAGCAGCAGCAATCAGTCCAGTCACTGTCACGGTGCCTGGACCAGTACCATATGAAAGCAATAGGGCCATCCCTTGGCACTATGGCTCTGACGTGTACTGTGAAGGGAAAAGAATCACTCTTGAAACATCAGCACCTGCACCACAAGTAGATAATGTGGGGGGAGGCGGAGGCTTCACTCGAAGCGGACGTCTCTTTGCTTCACAAGTTCAAAGACCTACTGCCGAAGCAGAAGCTGCTGCCAAGGCAAAGGGAAAAGGCCCGGTGCAGGAAGACCCAGCTGCCAAAGAAGCCCTGAAGACTCCATTTGATCAGGAAGTTGATGAGTTTATGCGGATCATCAAAAAGAGTGATTATAAAGTTGTGGATCAGCTTCATCAGACGCCATCCAAAATCTCTATCCTCTCACTGCTTATGTGTTCCGAAGCCCATCGGAATGCACTACTTAAAGTCTTGCACGCAGCTTACGTGCCTGAGGAGATTACTGTCAACCAATTGGAAGCCGTGGTTGGAAATGTTACTGCTAGCAATGGGCTAGGGTTTACCAATTCTGACTTGACAGTGGATGGCCGCAATCACAACAAAGCCCTGCACATAACCATGGAATGCAAAGGAGCTGTCCTTTCTCATGTGCTGGTGGACACAGGTTCTTCCCTGAATGTCTTACCAAAGAAGGCTCTGGTGAAGTTAGAATATGATGGATTGGCATTGAGACCCAGTAACCTGGTGGTACGAGCCTTTGATGGTTCGAAGAGATCGGTTCTGGGAGAGATTGAGCTGCCTGTGACAATTGGCCCGCAGACCTTTAAAACTATCTTTTATGTGATGGACATTCAGCCCGCCTACAGCTGTTTGTTGGGTAGATCCTGGATTCACGCCGCCGGCGCAATAACGTCTACCCTTCACCAAAAGTTAAAATTTGAGTGGGAAGGCCAAGTTGTCACAATCTGTGGAGAAGAGGATATCTTTGTTAGCCATCTGGCTACTTATAAATACATTGAGATGGATGGAGAGATCCATGAGACAATGAGCCAAGGTTTTGAAGCCTTGAATGTCAATGAAGCATCTGCTGTGTCAGGGATCTCCATGTCGTCTTACCAACAAGCCCGGAAGGTTGTTGAGGAAGGAACTGCCCTAGGCTGGGGCAAGGTCTTAGTTGTGGAGGAGAAGAAGGACAAATTTGGGTTGGGTTACGGACCAACTCAACATCAGGCAAAGGCTGCTGCAGAGCCTGGTTTTGTCAGTGGGGGGATGCTTACCCCCGATGCTATCAACTGTCTGGAAGACGAGCTGGAAGAGGAGCGCAATCTGGAGAATTGGATCCGTCCAAAGGTCCCGGGGAGCAGTATCTCGAACTGGTCTTCCCAGGAAATTATAAGGGTTACTCGTGTAGAGTAATTATTATTTCCTGTATTTTTATAGCATGCATCAAAGTCTTGCATCTTGCCCAAGATGACAAGACTCATTTTGTAATCAGGGCCATCTGTACTTTTGTGCAAACAGGATCAATTAATGAAATATCAGACATCTTTTTGCAAACGAGTCTTTTTTCTTTTCTGCTCACTGTTTTTCCATTTTTCTTTTTGTACAAAAATAAATGGCGGTGTTTTCAAAATGATAACTTCATTTCACTTTTTTCTAAAGCAAGATTAAATTAATCACTAAAATGAACCAACTTAACCCTTGCAGAGAGTGCCTTCCAGACGGCACCGACAACAGCACGGCTATGACATCGTATGACTTTGACAATCCAATCAATCAAGCTGATGAAGGGGTTGATGAAGAATATGAGCTTCCTGAGGAGTTAGCCAGGTTGTTAAGACAGGAGGAAAAGGTTATTACTCCTCACCAGGAGGAGATTGAAGTGATTAATCTTGGTACTGATGAAGACGTGAAAGAAGTTAAAATCGGGGCCTGCCTGCAAGACTCAGTGAAGAGACAACTGATAGATCTGCTTCAAGAGTATGTTGATGTGTTTGCTTGGTCGTATCAAGATATGCCAGGGTTGGATACCGATATAGTTGTGCACAAGCTGCCTCTAAGGGAAGAGTGCCCACCGGTCAAACAGAAGCTGCGCCGAACTCGCCCAGACATGGCTATGAAAATCAAGGAAGAGGTACAAAAGCAATGGGACGCCGGGTTCCTTGCTGTGACTAGCTATCCGCCGTGGGTTGCTAACATAGTACCTGTGCCTAAGAAAGATGGCAAAGTAAGAATGTGTGTTGATTACCGGGACCTGAATAGAGCCAGCCCGAAGGATGACTTCCCATTACCTCACATTGATGTATTGGTGGATAACACGGCTCAGTTCTCGGTATTCTCCTTCATGGATGGATTTTCAGGATATAATCAGATCAAGATGTCACCTAAAGACATGGAGAAGACAACATTCATAACACCTTGGGGCACGTTCTGCTACAAAGTGATGCCATTCGGACTGAAGAATGCTGGTGCCACATATCAACGGGCTATGGTGACATTATTCCACGATATGATCCATAAGGAAATCGAGTGTTATGTGGATGATATGATCGCCAAGTCCCTTACAGAGGAGGATCACCTGGTGAATCTGCTCAACTTATTCAAGCGTCTGAGGAAGTACCAATTGAAGCTGAACCCCAACAAATGCACATTCGGGGTGCGATCCGGTAAGCTGCTGGGCTTTATTGTAAGTGAGAAAGGGATTGAAGTTGACCCTGATAAAGTCAAGGCTATTCAAGAAATGCCTGCACCGAGGACTGAGAAAGAAGTTCGAGGGTTCTTAGGTCGGTTGAACTACATTTCGCGGTTCATATCTCACCTTACAGCAACCTGTGAACCCTTGTTCAAGTTGTTAAGAAGGGAACAGACGGTCAGGTGGAACGAAGATTGCCAGAAGGCTTTTGACAAGATCAAGGAGTATTTACAAGAACCTCCAATCCTCATGCCGCCAGTTGAAGGAAGACCTCTGATAATGTATTTGACAGTATTAGAAGAGTCAATGGGGTGTGTGCTGGGCCAGCATGACGAGTCTGGTCGAAAAGAGTATGCAATATACTACCTAAGCAAAAAGTTTACCGACTGTGAACTACGTTATTCACTGCTCGAGAAAACTTGCTGTGCTTTAGCGTGGGCTGCTCGCCGACTGAGACAGTATATGTTGACCCACACTACCTTATTAATCTCAAAAATGGACCCAGTTAAGTACATTTTCGAGAAGCCGGCTCTTACCGGACGGGTTGCAAGATGGCAGATGATTCTCACAGAATACGACATACAGTACACTTCTCAGAAAGCCATCAAGGGCAGTGTACTATCCGAATATCTTGCTGAGCAACCCATTGATGATTACCAGCCTATGAGGTTTGACTTCCCCGATGAAGACATCATGTTCATTAAAGCAAGAGACCATGAAGAGCCTGTTCATACTGAAGGGCCTGACCCGGAAGAAGAATGGACTATGATGTTTGATGGGGCTGTTAACATGAATGGTCGTGGTATTGGTGCAGTACTCATTACACCTGAAGGAGTTCACATGCCTTTCTCGGCAAAACTCACCTTTAACTGCACTAACAACGAAGCTGAATACGAAGCCTGCATTATGGGTCTTGAGGAAGCCATTGACCTCAGGATCAAGACATTGACCGTATTCGGAGATTCAACTTTGGTAGTCAATCAAACCAACGGAAAATGGTACACCCACCAGGATCATCTGATACCATACAGGGATTATACAAGGAGGTTATTGACTTTCTTCACAACAGTCAAACTTGAGTATATCCCTCGGGACGAGAATCAGTTTGCAGATGCTCTTGCTACCATTTCATCCATGATCAAAGTTCAAGCTGCTAACTTTGTACCTCAGATTTCAGTGTCGAGACTTGATAGACCAGCATATGTATTCGCAGCAGAAGTTGTCAAAGATAATAAGCCTTGGTTCCACGACATCAAGTGCTTCTTGGAGGATCAAACATACCCACCTGGGGCATCTTCCAATGATAAGAAGACTTTGAGAAGGCTTGCTGGGAGTTTCTTTCTGAACACTGATGGATCTTTATACAAAAGGAACTTTGATATGGTACTCCTCAGATGTGTTGACAAGACGGAAGCAGATTTGCTGATGCATGAAGTGCACGAGGGCTCTTTTGGTACCCATGCTGGAGGACATGCAATGGCTAAGAAATTGCTGAGATCAGGCCATTATTGGATCACAATGGATGCAGACTGTTGTGCCTACGCCAGGAAATGCCACAAATGCCAGATCTATGCAGATAAAGTGCATGTGCCTCCAAATCCTCTGAACATCATGTCTTCACCATGGCCCTTTGCCATGTGGGGCATTGATATGATTGGCAAGATTGAGCCAACTGCTTCGAACGGCCACAGATTCATCCTGGTCGCCATCGACTATTTCACAAAGTGGGTTGAAGCAGCCTCATATGCAAATGTCACAAGGCAAGTGGTAGCCCGATTTCTGAAAAGAGACATCATCTGTCGGTATGGAGTTCCCGAGCGAATCATTACTGATAATGGTTCCAATCTCAACAACAAGATGATGGCTGAATTATGCCGGGACTTCAGGATCCAACATCACAATTCTTCTCCTTACAGGCCAAAGATGAACGGCGCTGTTGAGGCAGCGAATAAGAATATCAAGAAGATTGTGCAGAAGATGGTAGTCACCTACAAAGATTGGCATGAAATGCTACCGTTTGCCTTGCATGGGTACCGCACATCAATCAGAACGTCCACTGGGGCAACACCGTATCAGCTTGTGTATGGTATGGAAGCAGTCCTACCTGTTGAAGTTGAATTACCCTCTCTGCGGGTATTGATGGATGTTAAACTAAGTGAAGCAGAATGGGTTCGGGCCCGATACGAGCAACTGAGTCTGATTGAAGAGAAAAGATTGGCTGCAATTTGTCATGGACAATTGTATCAGAAGAGAATGAAGAAAGCCTTTGATCAGAAAGTCAGGCATCGAGAGTACCAAGTAGGGGATCTTGTGTTGAAAAGAATCCTCCCTCCTCATACAGACCACAGGGGCAAATGGACTCCAAATTATGAAGGACCATTCGTTGTAAAGAAAGTTTTCTCTGGTGGAGCACTGATGCTCAGCACCATGGATGGTGAAGATTTCCCGTCCCCTGTGAATTCAGATGCAGTTAAAAAATACTTCGCATAAAATGACCCGCTGGACATAAAAACAGAATGTAAGTCCAGGCAAAAATAGGGCATCCCGGCGAGTCAAAAACAGAATAAAAGACTCGGGCAAAAATAAGGGAAATAAACAAAAAATGTACACCCGCTGAGTTGAAAAGCCGCATTGGACAACTCAGGCAAAAATGGGTATCCCGATGGATTGAAAACCCGAAAGGGCGACCCATGCAAAATAAGGGAACAAGCGAACAACTGCATTCTGAATTCGTCTGTATCACCTACAACTTGGTAAGCTCCAAAGGATCAAGCTTCAATCAGAATCGACTTTCTCCGGAAAGCAGGATGAGAAGAACGCCATTGTCATACGAGTCATAGCAGAAGAGGAAGCTCCTTGAAAGCGTCGTCAACACCGCCAGCACTTTATTTCTCAATTTGTAACAACCTCCTCATTTCAGGAGATATGTTTCTTTGACTGTATCTTGCCAATTCAGGGCACATGAATTAATAAAATCAGATTTTCAGTCATGTTTCGTTTTTTACATTTATGTTTTGCAAAGAATTGTCTGATATCTCTAAAAATATAATTGCATAAGTACAGATGCCTTTCTCTAAAAATAAAAACACATGCTTACAAGGAATATACTTACTCTCGAAAGTACTTATCTCCTATGACGGAATCCAGTAAAGGATACCCCGGGATCATTTGCGCGTTTCCTTATCTTTGCAGGATTGCAGGTATCCAGAACGCAACTTGGGGCATGCAAGTTACGTCTCAGCAAGCTGGAGAATCATTATCGACTCGGTCTATCTTCCACATGGCACTGGAAGGTGCCCACTTCCCCAGCAAAGTTGCCAAATCAACATACACTCAATCCCAGCATCTGAAGTGCTCTATCCCCGGCTGAGTTGCTTCCCATTGCTCTCCCCAGCCGAGTTACCAACCACTCTCCCCAGCTGAATGACTAACAACCTTCCCCAGCCTCTATTCAGAAGAGCAGCGCACGAAGAAGTCACAACAGAGGACAGAAAGCTCCTACAAACCCCAGCTGAGTCCCATTGTAAGGATATGTCAATCAGTGACCTATATCCCCAAGCAGATACATCATTAGATCTACCAATGATCTCATCCCCAGCTGGGATGTTCACGTCAAGCAGATCAACCAGAGATCTTCACAGCGACGGGACCCGAATCCCGGATCTGTGCCTCTTTGCATAATCATAGCATTCGCATCATACTATCCCCTCAAAGCGTAGCATTCCGTCTAACACGGAGCATTACGGCAAAAATCAAACGCATAGCATAATCATAAGTCATGTTGTGAACTGAACACTTGTAAATATTGACAATCTGTCATCATACAGAATACAATACACAGAAATCCCCACCAGAGTCCCAGCAAAAGCAGCTGCCCTTTCAAATCACAAACACCAGTATATACACCTTTTGGCACCCGTCCGTGTCGTCACTCCCCAGTAAAGTCGCCTGAACATTCTTTACAAACAAGATCACCCGTATTACAGATACGTCCTGACACCCGTCCGTATCATACCCCAGCGGAAAGCCAAAGACATCCTCTTTGCACTCACATATACCTATATATACACTTTCTTGACACCCGTCCGTGTCATATCCCCAGCGCAGTCGCTTACACCTTTCGTCACCCATACACTTGTTAATATCATACTTTTCTCTCTTGACACTCGTCCGTGTCACTCTGCCCAGCAGATAAACACTTGTCTATATAATACTCACTACTCATTGGTACACTTATACAGATACTCGTCCGTATCTTGTATACATCACTCATATCCCCACAGATCCAACAGTAGTCCTTGTTCTTTGTTAACCAGTTGGTACTCGTTAGTACCATCATCTCAGAACATTGCGTCTAGTGTTTGCTTCTACATGATACTCGTCCGTATCATAATCTTAAGGATGCTCGTCCGCATCTTTAATCCATACACCGTGTCAAACATTTATGTCTTCTCGAATATAGATACTTGCCTGTGTCTACTATTCCCCAGAAGGATACTTTCAGATTCAACACTCGTCCGTGTTCTCTGTTAACCAGTTGATACTCGTCCGTGTCATCATCTCTGAACATGTGTTAGTTTGTTTCTACATGATACTTGTCTGTATCATAGTCTTAAGGATGCTCGTCCGCATCTTTAATCTATACACAACACCAAACACTTATACCTTTTGTTTCTTGATTGTAAACGCTCGTCCGTATTTACTCTCCCCAGTAGATCGCCAACAATCTTCTTTTTATCTAACACTCGTCCTGTGTTATGATAACCCTGAGAGCAGCCATACCCTGCTGAGTGGTCGTCCTCCGCTTCTTGATGGTCGTCCTCCATCATGCTCATCCGATGGTCGTCCCCATCGTTGTTTTTTAGCAGCCGTCCCCTGCTAGGTGGTCGTCCTCCACCTCTTGATGATCGTCCTTCATCACTTTATCCAATGGCCGTCCCCATTGTTGATTTTGGTTATCTGACATTCGTCCTATGTTATGATAAACCTCGAGAGCAGCCGTCCCCTGCTGAGTGGTCGTCCTCCACTTCTTGATGGTCGTCCCCCATCATGCTCGTCCGATGGCCGTCCCCATCGTTGACCCTTTCTATCCGGCATTCGTCCTATGTCGCGATATTTTCGGCAGCCGTACCCTGCCAGGTGGTCGTCCTCCACCTTTGATGGCCGTCCCCATCATATTTCTTTTATCCCCAACAGAGCAGCCGTCCCCTGCTAGGTGATCGTCCTTCACCTTTGGTGGCCGTACCCCATCATCTGTTTTTTTTCATTTATTCTTTAACCCGATGGCCGTCCCCGTCGTGGTCCCTTTTCTTTTTAGCCCGATGGCCGTCCCCATCGCCGGTTACTTTGCTTTATGAACTTGATGGCCGTCCCCGTCATGTTTCATTTGATTCCCAGAGAACTTTACAGCTTTATCTTGATGGCCGTCCCCATCATAATACCCTATTTTCCCCAGCTAGTCGGTCGTCCCCGTTTTAGCTTTACCTCATATCCCCAGCATGTCGGCCGTCCCCGTCATTGCTTTATTTTCCTCACCTTCCCCAGCGTGTCGGCCGTCCCCGTCATTGCTCTTTACCCGGCAGTCGTCCTCTGCTCGACGGTCGTCCTCCGTCGCCCACTCTACAATATACTTTATTTGCTTTTACAATCTATATCCCTTTTCTTCTTCATTCTGTGAGTGCAAATTTCGGACTGTCTTTGGTATTCAACCACAAGTTATCTTGTTTGCCTGTTAAGCCGTTGCTTACATCCTGCACAGCTAACTCATGTTTGAATAGGGGCAGCTGTAAACACCCCAAATTTGCCCTCACCCATTCACATCATGGCTTGTGATCATCTCATATGCATAAACACCATCATATCATCTCATAGTACATTTTTGATTCACTGGATAGTTTCTAGGGCATCTGCACCTAGGGTTTGTGATCTGAGCAATCCCAAAGCATCTTGAGCCATTCCAAAGGCCACTAATCAACTCAAAGGGGTCCATGTGTGTTCAATCATCATAATACATCCTCTCAAAGTCAAAACTTCAAAGGAATCACAAGAGCTAGGGTTTAAGTGGATGCAGAGCCAGGCTAGACTGCACAGTTGACTGAAAATTAGGGTTTTGGTTTCAGAGGCCATAACTCCAAATTTTTGGGTCATTCTTGTTTCCATTGATCTCTATATGGTATAGGGAGTATGCATATCAATTTTCATGAAGAAATTCCATGGGGAAGTCATCTGATCAAGAGTTGACTTTTCAGACAAGTCAGTGTAAAATCAGGGCATCTGAGGCCCCCATTGACCCAACCAATGGGTGATCTTCATCATTTTGAGTGTATATGATCTTTATTTGATCATGGAAGAAGGTTGAAGTTCATAAAAATCAAGAATTTAGGGTTTTTGCAAATGTTGACTTTTTGGGCATAGTTGACTTTTCAAGAATGCCTCATTTTAGGTCATTTTTCAAGCCTTGATTCTTGATCCAAAAAGGCTTCAAATGGAAAAACTTTGGTCATGAAAGTTGTAGATCTCATCTTTCCCTTTTCAAAAAGTACAAGAACATGATCAAACTCTTCTTGGATCAAAAGTTATGGCAATGCAAAGTTGGCTAAAATCATTGATTTTCAAGGCATGCCCTAAGTGAGAATTTTGCAAAGTCTTGTACCAATGCATATTGTGACCTCTAATTCATTTCAAACCATTGCATAAACATTCTATGAGCCTAAAAAATCAGAATTGGATCAAGTTTCTACATAGTTTGGTTTATGTAACAAGACTTTCTTCACATGTGAACCATAAAGCCACAAGTTGCAAAACTCATGATCATGTTTCACCAACTTGCTGCCTTGAATGCTGGACCAAGCCTAGCCTTTCCCTTCACTTTGCTGCGCCAGAACCAGCCCATGTACTTGCCTAGCACTTCACCATACTTCTCTTACACATTAGTTGACCTTTTTGCAAAAGTTAACTTACCAATCAATAAAGCACAAGTCACATCCTCTGACCAATGAGAGAGGTTTTTGTGGACAATTTGCAAGCTAAACATAACACAAGGCAAGGCTGAAACATCCTCATTCATGACATTCACAAAAACACTCCCATTTGCAAGTTGCTTCGAATCTGCCTCCACAACTTGCAAACACAAAAACCATCTTCACCATTCAACTCAACACACTTCATAGGCCTCAAACCACCAAAGCTCAAGCCTGAAACAAGCCTGACCTGAGCTTCACCATTCCCCACCCTCTGAACCAGTTCTCTTCGAATCTCAATATCCAGCCATCAAACACCTCATCTTTCTTCACCAACAAGACAAGCATACCACAAGGAGTCAAAACCACCCTTTACATTGACTTAAAACAGCCTGTGTACAAAGTCCATTTCCTGCTACACCAGAAACGGATTCCTCAAAGCAGCCTGCCCAAGCTCATTCCAGGCTTTCCATTGGCTTCAGGAGACTCAGGGAAGTTGTTCTGCATCAAAGCCAGGCCAAAAGAGCTCACATTCACAGTTCTTCACCTCAGGTAGTCTCAGACTTCAAACTTTTTAAAGCTTTGATTTTTTGTTATAAACTGAAAGTGCATACTCTGAGGATCATTGTGATGTGTTTAGAATCTAAAATGGTGGAGAAATGAACATTTTGTGAGTGTCTGAAAGTTTGGCCCCATTTTTATTTTGTTTCGATTCAGCTTGTTCTTGCTAGTAAAATGATGTTTGACTATTGATTTGAGTTGCTAGAAGTGTGGGGATTGATTCTGGGCATTTAATTTGGCTTGGGGTGGTCTGAATCTTGTTTTAGGGTTTTGGGGTCGCCGGGGAAGACGACCGGAGCTCCCCTCCGGTCGCCTGAATCTGTTTTGCCCTAATTACAGTCATTAAGCCAGTTTGAATCTGGGGCGTTGGATGGGGTTGACTTGTTGACTTCGCGCGTGAGGGAAGGGCTCAGATCACTTTGATTAGCCCTAATTCTTTTATTAGTTTTAATTAAATGTAATTAACCCAGATGCAATCCTGGCCACAAGATCACGCGCCAGTCAACACATTTGAACTCAGAATCAATCTCATCCATCCATCCTGATTACTTCCTATTTTATTTAATTTTTATTCATTTTCTTTTCAATTAACTTGCATATTTATTTTAAAATAGCAAAAATATCTTAAAAATTATGAAACCTTTTCTTAAAAGTTTTATTAATTTTTAAGACCCAAAAATATTTTTATTTTATTTTTTATCATTAAAAAAGTATTTTTAAATATTTAAAAGATTATTTTTAATTGATTAATAGGAATTAATTAATTAAAAATACTCTTAGGTATTTAAAAATTACAAAAAAATTCATGAAATGTTCTAAGACATTTAGAAACATTGTCCAACCTTCAAACCAAATTTCTTTTTTGATCTTGATGCATTTTAAGAATTTTCCATTGAATTAAATCATTTTTTATGCATTAATTTGATCATAAGTTTAAAAATTCATTTCTGCCTATTGGAGAAGGTTGAGACATTGGTTCTTCTTGCATTGTTTTCTATTTAGCATGTAGTTTCTAGGGTTAAATGGCCATGATTTGATCTTGCATTTTCTAATTGTTTGGCATTTCTTTGGTTAAGAACCCTAAAAAACCCTAATAACTTAGAAAATTCATAACTTGAGATTGGTTAAGAGTTGAGAGTTCCCCTTTGGGCAGTGGTTCCTTATAGGTTTAGGGTTTCTTTGGGTACCATTTTCCATTTTTTATCTTAGGGTTTGCTTCTGTTTTGAGTTTTGGTTTGATGTTTGATTCATAAACCCTAATTTGGACTTTCTCTTGCATCCTTCTTGCATTCTCTTGCATAACATGACTTGCCTTTGCATTTTGTGCATTCTTGTGTTTCATTTGACATCTTAAGACATGTAGGAAGCATGTTTGATCATTGCATCTCATACTTGCCATGTCATTTGTCTTGTATGCTTCATAACTTTTCATGTTCATTCATGCTCTTTAACTTGCATCATTTGCATTCATAATCTTGTATGAGCATCTCCATACCTTGCCTCATGTTTGCAGCACCTCATAACATCATAATCATCATCAACATGCTTCTGGTTTTGTTTAGCATCATACCATTTCATCTCATCTTGCATTGCATTGCATTTCTTTCTAACATTTCAGGTGGTAAGTAGATTTGGGAAGTGAATTTGCCTTCACTTCTCATAACTTTCCTTTTCATCTCTCTTGCATCCATTGCTGCATTCTTATATGTGTTTGAGTTTGAGCTTGCTCATTCTTGTTCTTCCCACTTTCTTTCTTCAAGTGACTTGACTTCTTGAATGAAGCAAGTCACTTTGCTTCTCTTGATCTTGTTCATCTGCTTCCTGGTGGCTCCTCTGAAGATTGTTCCTGAAAACCTCACAAACTTTAGGGACAACCAAGCATGACAATGGATTAGGGTTTTGATTAGTCTCCCCTCATAGTTTTACCTTTGTGTCTCTCTTTGAGTCTTCTCTCCTCACCTCATAATCAGGGACTAAACCCTAAAGGTTTTAAGACTTTGTGATTAGGTTTACGCCTGCATCCTTCTCTTAGGATGGAGTGTGTAACTTTAATCCTAAGTATTAAACCCTTAAGGTGTTTAAATCTCTTAATTAATCCATCTAATAATCATCAAGACATCACACTTGTAACTTGGGCCTTGCATCAGGGTTCTAATTCTTCCTTAAGTGGTTAAGAAGGACTAACCCTAGTGTTAATGGACAAGTCCCCCTCAAGTCGTCTTACAAATCATAAAAATCACTTCATCATCATACCATTAAATAAAATTCACTTAATCAAAGGCTTGTTTTGTCATGAGTTTAATCCCTAATCATGGATTAAGTTGAGGAGTTTTCCTCAGCTTAAACATTCTCATCTATTATCCTTCTATTAGGATAGTGTAATGAGTCTGTTTAATCCCTGATTGTGGCTTAATCTCATTACTCAACACTAAACAAAAACACCAAAAACATCTAATTAATCTCAAGTAGGTCAATGATCTTAATCCTACACCAAAGGTAATTAAGTGTGAGAATCTGACTTCACACTTAAGGTATTCTCATTACCCTTAATCAGAAGGATGATGTGATGAGTTTACTAACCCATTGGTTTAGGCTTAAGCTCATTAACTTATGACAAACATTCAAAAGCAATAAAAGATTGAAAACACTAAAACAAACAATAAACGTCTCCTCCGAGATTCTTTTCTCATCATCTTCACTCATAAACGAGAGCTTGCTTCTTCCGTCTAATGCAAGACAGTTTGCACCTGAGCCAGACAGGTCTTACACTTGAGCATAGGCAAGTAAGCAGTTCACAAGTCAATTCATCTTTCAGTCTCTTTGGGTCGAACTACGGTGTTCTGACTTCCTCATTGCACGAGAGGATACGTAGGCATAACTTAACAGTTATCGAACAAAAGTCTCTGTATATTCCCCCTCTTTCCAGCATCTTTCTCTTAGCCTCATTATCATGAGCAATTCATTCTCATTCTTACACCGACACATCATTATACACTTCACTTCTTTTACACTGACACCTGTACATTCTTTTCCAGCTATTTTACACACAGATTGCACTGACACTACCCCTTTAAAACACAAATCTTTTAAGCGTGGATCCCGTCGAGTACGACGGACAATCTGGGTGCTAATACCTTCCCAGGTTGTAACCAACCCCCTTTCTCAGTCTCTCTGGTTCGCAAACCGTCTTATCCATCTCTTTCTAGGCTTATGCAGCATTGCCTTTCCTCCGGGATAAAAATGCCTAGCTGGCGACTCTTTTCATCTCCAGTGAGTTCACGGCTGTGTGTTCTCACTGTCCCTTTCGCCGACCGTTCGCGCTTGTACCTGGATGCTAATCTTTGGGAGCGACACTGAGGAATGATGACACAGATGAGTGTCAAAAGGAGCATATATCTATATTTTTTAGAGTGCAAAGGGGACGCTTTGGCTTTTATGTGCAAGGGATGTATATTGCTGATGAGGTACTGTTGATTTTTACAGGTGACCGTTTCAAAACCTGACTTGTGATTATGCAATATGTTTGATTTTTTCCGTAATGCTCTGTATTAGACGAAATGCTACGCTTTTATGGTGATTTATGATGCGAATGCTATGTTTATGCAAAAGATACCGATTCGGGATTCGGATCCCACTGCTGTGAAGATCTCTGGTTGATCTGCTCGAAGTGATATCCCAGTTGGGGATGAGATCATTGGTAGTTCTGATAAAGCATACAGTTCTTCTTGGGGAATTTAGATCACTGATAGACCTATCCGGTGAGGAGATAACCCAACTGGGGATGAAGAAGCTTTCGTCACTTTGTTGTGTGAGAATTTCAGACATTGCTCTTCTGGGAGAGGCTGGAGCTTTGTGGGGAGATGGTTCCATGTCTAACACTTTGTGGGGAGATGGTTCCACTGAACGGTCTTCCCAGAGATTTCTGTAGGGATCTTGCTGAGGATGATAATATCTGACAACTCAGCTGGGGAAATGAGCACCTTCTGGTGCTGCTCTGAAAAAAATGTGCTGGAGAAGTGATGCCTGGCAACTCTGATAGGGAGAAAGCATCTCTGGTGTTGTTTGGAAGATGTGTTGAGGAAATAATGATTTGGCAACTTTAATGGGGAAATCCTTTCATGCCCCATGTTGCGCTTTGAATACCTGCAATCCTGTTATAACAAAGAAACACACAAGTACCCCGAGGTATCCCTTGCTGGATTCCATCATAGGAGTTTAGACACTCCTGGGAGTAAGTAATATATTTCCTGCAAGCATGTGATTAGAAAGGCACATCTGTTTTTATGCAACCATTATATTAAGGATATCGAACATTTTGCAAACGAAACAAAAACGTATAAGACGAAATGTGACTGAAAAATCTGATTTTATTAATTTGTGTGCCCTGAATTGGAAAATACAGTCAAAGAAACAAATCCCCTGAAATGAGGAGATTGTTACAAATTTAGAAAAATGAAGGTGCTGGCAATGTTGACGGCGCTTTAGCGAGCTTCCTCTTGCTATGACTCGTACAACCTTGACGTTCTTCTCATCCTGCTTTCTGAAAAAGGCTGATTCTGACCGATGTTTTAACCTTTCGAAGCTTGCCATGTTGTGAGTGATATAGACGAATTCAGAATACAGTTGTTCGCTTATTCCCTTATTTTGCGTGGATCTCCCTTTCGGGTTTTCAATCCACCGGGATACCCATTTTTGCCTGAGCTGTCCAATGCGGCTTTTCAACTCAACGGGTGTACATTTTTATTATTTTCCCTTATTTTTGCCCGAGTCTTTTATTTTGTTTTTGACTCGCTGGGATGCCCTATTTTTGCCTGGACTTTCATTCTGTTTTTATGTCCAGTGGGTCATTTTATGCGAAGTATTTTTTAACTGCATCGGAATTCACAGGGGATAAGAAATCTTCACCATCCATAATAGTGGGCATCAGTGCTCCACCAGAGAAATCTTTCTTTACTATGAATGGACCATCATAGTTCGGAGTCCACTTTCCCCTGTGGTCTGTATGAGGAGGGAGGAGTCTTTTCAGCACAAGATCTCCTACTTGGTATTCCTGAAGCCTGACTTTCTGATCGAAGGCTTTCTTCATTCTCTTCTGATATAACTGCCTATGACAGATTGCAGCTAATCTCTTTTCTTCGATCAAATTTAGTTGATCGTACCGAGATTGGACCTATTCTGCTTCATTCAGTTTGACATCCATTAGTACCCGTAAGGAGGGTAATTCAACTTCAACAGGTAGGACTGCCTCCATACCATACACAAGCTGATACGGTGTTGCCCTAGTGGATGTTCTGATTGAAGTTCGGTATCCATGCAAGGAAAATGGCAGCATTTCATGCCAGTCTTTGTAGGTGACCACCATCTTTTGAACAATCTTCTTAATGTTCTTATTAGCTGCCTCAACAGCGCCATTCATCTTTGGCCTGTAAGGAGAAGAATTGTGGTGTTGAATCTTGAAGTCCTGGCACAGTTCTGCCATCATTTTATTGTTCAAGTTGGAACCATTATCAGTAATGATTCGCTCGGGCACTCCATACCGACAGATGATGTCTCTCTTTAGGAATCGGGCTACCACTTGCCTGGTGACATTCGCATACGAAGCTGCTTCAACCCACTTGGTAAAATAATCAATGGCTACCAGGATGAATCTGTGGCCATTCGAAGCAGTCGGCTCAATCTTTCCTATCATGTCAATGCCACACATGGCAAAGGGCTAGGGTGAAGACATCACATTCAAAGGATTCGGAGGCACATGCACTTTGTCTACATAAATCTGGCATTTGTGGCACTTTCTGGCATAAGCACAACAGTCTGCATCCATTGTGATCCAGTAGTAACCTGACCTTAGCAATTTCTTAGCCATTGCATGCCCTCCAGTATGGGTACCAAAAGATCCTCCATGCACCTCGTGCATCAGCAAGTCTGCCTCTTTCTTATCAACACATCTGAGAAGTACCATGTCAAAGTTTCTCTTGTACAATGAACCATCAGCATTCAGGAAGAAACTACCAGCTAGCCTTCTTAATGTCTTCTTATCATTGGATGATGCCCCAGGTGGGTATGTTTGATCCTCTAAGAAGCATTTGATGTCGTAAAACCAAGGCTTATCATCTTTAGCAATGTCTATTGAGAATACGTATGTTGGTCTGTCAAGTCTGGATACTAGAATCCGAGGCACAAAATTGGCAGCTTGAACTTTGATCATGGAGGAAATAGTAGCCAGAGCATCTGCAAACTGATTTTCATCTCGAGGGATATACTCAAGTTTGACTGTGGTGAAGAAAGTCAGTAATCTCGTATAATCCCGGTATGGAATCAGGTGCTCCTGGTGAGTGTACCATTTGCCGCTGGTCTGATTGATTACCAGAGCTGAATCTCCGAACATAGTTAAAGTCTTGATCCTGAGGTCAATGGCTTCCTCGAGACCCATGATACAAGCTTCATATTCAGCTTCGTTGTTAGTGCAGTTAAAAGTGAGTTTAGCCGAGAAAGGCATGTGAACTCCCTTAGGTGTAATGAGTACTGCACCAACACCACGACCATTCATATTAACAGCCCCATCGATAATCATTGTCCATTCTTCTTATGGGTCAGGCCCTTAAGTGTGAATAGGCTCTTCATGATCTTTTGCTTTTATGTACATGATGTCTTCATCAGGGAAGTCAAATCTCATAGGCTGGTAATCATCAATGGGTTGCTCAGCAAGATAATCAGACAATACACTGCCTTTGATGGCCTTTTGAGATGTGTACTGAATGTCATACTCTGTTAGAATCATTTGCCATCTTGCAACCTTCCGGTAAGTGCTGGCTTCTCAAATATATACTTGACTGGATCCATCTTGGAGATCAATAAAGTAGCATGGGTCAACATATACTGCCTTAGTCGGCGAGCAGCCCACGCTAAAGCACAACAAGTTTTCTCGAGCAGTGAATAACGTTGTTCACAGTCGGTAAACGTTTTGCTTAGGTAGTATATTGCATACTCTTTTCGACCAGACTCGTCATGTTGGCCCATCACACACCCCATTGATTCTTCCAATACTGTTAAGTACATTATTAGAGGTCTTCCTTCAACTGGAGGCATAAGGATTGGAGGTTCTTGTAAGTACTCCTTGATTTTGTCAAAATCCTTCTGGCAGTCTTCGTTCCACCTGACCGTTTGCTCTTTTCTTAAAAATTTGAACAAGGGCTCACAGGTTGCAGTAAGGTGAGAGATGAACCTTGATATGTAGTTCAATCTACCTAAGAACCTCTAAACTTCCTTTTCAGTCCTCGGTGCAGGCATCTCCTGAATGGCTTTGACTTTGTCAGGGTCGACTTCAATTCCCTTTTCACTTACAATGAACTCCAACATCTTACCAGAACGTACCCCGAATGTGTATTTGTTGGGGTTTAGCTTCAGCTGGTACTTTCTCAGACGCTTGAACAACTTCAACAGATTTACCAGATGGTCTTCTTCTATGAGGGACTTGGCAATCATGTCATCCACATAACATTCAATTTCTTTGTGGATCATGTCATGGAATAATGTTACCATAGCCCGTTGATAAGTGGCACCAGCATTCTTCAGTCCAAATGGCATTACCTTATAATAGAATGTTCCCTAGGGTGTGATGAAGGTAGTCTTCTCCATATCTTCAGGTGACATCTTGATCTGATTATATCCGGAGAATCCATCCATGAAGGAAAATATCGAGAACTGAGCTGTGTTGTCGACCAATACATCAATGTGAGGTAATGGGAAATCATCTTTCGGGCTAGCTCTATTCAGATCCCGGTAATTCACACACATCCGTACTTTGCCATCCTTCTTAGGAATAGGTACAATGTTAGCAACCCACAGAGGGTAACTAGTTACAGCAAGGAAACCGGCGTCCCACTGTTTTTGTACCTCTTCTTTTATCTTCATGGCCATATCCGGACGAGTACGGCGCAACTTCTGTTTTACTGGAGGACAGTCTTCTTTTAGAGGCAGTTTGTGCATAACAATGTCGGTATCCAGACCTAGCATATCTTGATAAGACCAAGCAAATACATCAACATACTCTCGCAACATGTCAATAAGTTGTTCCTTCACTGAATCTTGCAGACGGGCCCCGATCTTTACTTCTTTCAGATCTTCTTTGGTACCAAGATTAATTGTCTCCACTTCCTCCTGATGAGGAGTAATAACCTTCTCCTCTTGTCTTAACAATCTGGCTAGCTCTTCAGGTAGCTCATAAAATCTTCTTCAACCCCTTCATCGGCTTGATTAATCGGATTGTCAAAGTCATACGAAGTCATAGCGGTGTCGTTGTCGGTGCAGTCTGGAGGGCACTCTCTGCAAGGGTTGAGATTGGTTCATTTTAGTGATCAATTTTATCTTGCTTAGAAAAAAGTGAAAATGAAGTTATTATTTTGAAAAACATTGCCATTTTATTTTTGTACAAAAAATGAAAAATGAAAAACAGTGAGCGGGAAAAAGAGACTCATTTGCAAAAGATGTCCTGATATTCATTAATTGATCGTTTGCACAAAATACAAGATGGCCCGATTACAAAATGAGCCCTGACATCTTGGGAAAAAATGCAGGACTTGATGCATGCTTAAAGACAGGAAATAATAATTACTCTGCAGGAGTAACTCTTATAATTTCCTGGGAAGTCCAGTTTGAGACTTGGTTCCCCGGGATCCTTGGACGTATCCAGTTTTCTAGGTTGCGTTAGTCTTCTTCCTCGTCTTCCAGACTATTCACAGCATCCGGGGTAAGCATTGCCCCGCTGACAAATTTGGGCTCCGTTGCAGCCTCTGGTTGATCTTGTCGAGTTGGTCTATAACCCAACCCGAATCTGTCTTCTTTCTTTTCTACTGGCAGCAGCTTGCCCCAGCCTTGAGCGGTACCCTCCTCAACAACCTTCTGGGCCTGTTGATATGAAGTGATGGAAGTTCCAGATACAGCAGTTGCTTCATTGATGTTAAGGGCCTCAAACCCTTGACTCATAGTCTCATGGATCTCCCCATCCATCTCTATATATTTTTAAGTAGCCAACTAGCTAACGAAGATATCTTCCTCCCCGCAGATTGTGATGATCTGGCCTTCCCACTCAAATTTTAACTTCTGGTGAAGGGTAGATGTAACGGCGCCAGCGGCGTGAATCCAAGGTTTACCCAACAGACAGCTGTAGGCCGGCTGTATGTCCATCACGAAGAAGGTAGTTTTAAAGGTCTGCGGGCCAATCAACACAGGTAAATCAATCTCTCCAAGCACCGATCTCTTATAGCCATCAAATGCTCTCACCACCAAATTACTTGGACGCAATGCCAAACCATCATACTCTAGCTTCACCGAGGCTTTCTTTGGGAGGACGTTGAGCGAAGACCCCGTGTCCACCAGCACATGAGAAAGAACAGCACCTTTGCATTCTAAGGTGATATGTAAAGCCTTGTTATGGTTGCGTCCCTCCGTTGTTAAATCAGCATTTGTGAAACCCAGTCCATGACTGGTGTTAACATTTGCAACCACCGTTTCCAACTGATTAACTATAATCTCTTCCGCCACGTATGTTGCGTACAGGACTCTCAACAGCGCATTCCTATGGGCTTCGGAACACATTAGCAATGATAATATAGAGATTTTGGAGGGTGTCTGATGAAGCTGGTCCACCACTTTGTAATCACTCCTTTTGATTATTCTCATGAACTCGTCCACCTCTTGTTCAAAAGACGTCTTCGGAGTTTCTTTAACAGTTGGCTCTTCAAGTATCACATTCTTCCCTTTTGCCTTAACAGCAGCTTCTGCTTCAGCATTGGGTCTTGGTGTTTGTGAGGCAAAAAGGCGTCCGCTTCTGGTGAAGCCTCCACTTCCCCCAACATTGTCAACTTGTGGTGAAGAGGTTGATGAATCTAGAGTGATTTTCTTCCCGTTGCAGTAGAGATAAGAGTCGTAGTGCCAAGGTATGGCATTACTGCTTTCATAAGGAACAGGTCCAGGTACCGTAATGGTGACCGGACTGATTGCTGCAGCGGAAGGAACTGTGATGGTATGCGGGTCGTAATAGATTGTGACTGGAGATCTGACAGGAGATGTTGCAGTTTGTTGTTGGAAATTGTTGTTGGGATGAACATTTTTCGGGTCATAATAGATCGTGACCGTTGAGACATCTTCATTAATGTTTGTTGGTGTTGTAGATGTTTATGTTGATAAGATGGGTGCTGATGTTGTAGAAGCAAATGTTGTTGAACTCTGATCTGTTGAAATAATGGATGGAGTGATTGCTGGAGTTGTGGATGAATCAGTGGGAATGATAGTTGTTGTTGTTGAAGGAGGATCTATTGTTGCTGAAGAAAGGATTGTTGATGTTGTAGGAGAATCCATTGTTGCTGAAGAAAGAGTTGTTGAAGGAGCCGTTGTGGTAATTTGCAAAATTCCATCTCTGATGAGGCCATCTATGCCAAACCTTAGCCTCTCACAACCATTAATAGCAGTTTTACAAGATTCGCAGCAGGTCTCACAGCCCGGGAACACCTGGCATCTTAAGAGTTGAACTTTGACTTCTGCCAGCGGTGTTTGAATCTGTGCAACATTATCAATTAGTGCAAATGGTTGGTCCTTTATGGCATTAATCTTGGGCCCACCATGGTTAGGAATAGGATTTCTGTTAACATTTGGAGGAGGTCCGAAATTGAGAGCTTTGGAATCGACCAAATCCTGAACCTTCATTTGAAAGGCTCTACATTTCTCAGTATTGTGACCAGGTGCGTTGGAGTGAAAGGCACACCTGGAATTAGCATCATAATTCTTCGGGAGATTGAGAGGATCTGGTGGAGCCAACGTCCTTAACTCAACCAGGTTAAGTTTCAGGAGTTGTGGCAGTAGAGCAGTATAAGGCATAGGGATGGGGTCAATCACCCTATTTGCCTGAGATGACCTCTACTGAAAGGGGCGCTGCTGTTGGTTGTTGTTGTTATTGATGTAAGTTCTTTGTTGCGGAAAATGAGATTGTTGTTGATAGTGTTGTTGTTGTTGTTGAGGATAAAGTGGTTGCTGTGGAACCAGAGCCGGAATAGTAACAGCTGCTACTAATCTGTGAGAATATTGGGGTCTACCCCTGCTTGCATGGATAGCATTTGTTTCACCCGCCCTTCGGGGTCCTGCAAAAGGTTTTCTGGGGTTGTTGGAGGAGCTTGCACCATTGTCAGAGATTTTGCCCATCTTCAAAAGACTCTCAATTCTCTCACCAGCTATAACTACATCGGAAAAACTGGTGGAAGAGAAAGCAGCAAGCCTGTCAATATAAGTTCCCTGCAAGGTGTTCATAAACATGTCAGTCATATCTCTTTCAGACATGGGTGGCTGGACAGCAGCAGCAAGCTGTCTCCACCTCTGAGCATAATCCCAAAAGCTTTCCCTTGAAGACTGAGACATGCCCATTAGAAGCGTTCTATTAGGAGCCATGTCTAGGTTGTACTGGTATTGCCGGATGAAGGCTTCGGCCAAGTTCTTTCAACATCTTATAGTGGCCCTTGTCAGATGCGAATACCATTCTCTTGATGCTCCAGTCAGGCTGTCCTCAAAAGAGAACATCCATAACTTCTCATCCATGGTATAAGCTTTGAGTCTCCCTAATAAGGATTGTAGATGAGTACGCGGACATGAGGTACCATTATATTTCTCAAAGCAATGGGGTTTGAATTTGTGGGGAATCCTCACCCCATCTACCAACCTCATATCCATTACGTCAAAGCCTAAAGAGTTCTAAGATTCCAAAGACCTCAGCTTTTCAGAAATCTCATCCAGTCTTCTATCATACACCTCATCCCCAGCCCTAATAACAGTGAATTGTTCTTCTTGGGGATCCTCTTGAAGGATTTTGCCCCCAGCAGTATTACCTTGAACATTCCTTGTGCCGTTAACATCTGGATTCAAATGGGGCCCAAACTCTAATGGGTCGATACGAGGCTGCCCTTGTTCATTATTGTTGGTTCCTACTGTTCCAAGGTGGGGCTCCTCAGGTGTCTGTCTTTCTACCAGCTCTCTCAGCCTCTCCTGGCTCTGAGCCAAGCCAGTCATCACAGCCATAAACTGGCTCATTTGGTTTCTCATCTCGACCCTTTCGTTTGCCATCTGATTTCTCACTTCATTCAGTTCATGTTGTACCTGATCCATCTGAATGCCTAGAAGGTTGTTACGCTTTGGGTACCGGTGTGTGCGGTTGACAGGGAACACTCTGCGACGAGCAATGTTTCCTGAAACCACAACAAAGTGAGAAACAAATAATAAACAAAACCTACAAAACAAAGAAAGAGTTAGTATGAAATGCAATATGCTTATTTTTTTTCCAAGGTATCCGGTTTGGTTCTTGGTTTTGACCTTTCCAGACCTCGAGGAGATGCTTGATGATGTTGAGAGAAAACCCACCAAAATAAAATAAACTGATATATTACAAATGATGAAAATACATAGTCTGTTTACAACACATGCCCATGGTGGGTCAAAAATACAACAATCAAAAGCAAAAAGTACATCAAAAGAAAAGAAATACAAACAAAGAGGAATCAGACATCCAATCCATAGTCATCTTCCCTGACTTCCTTCAGGAGTGCCTCAGTCACCGGACCAGCTGGGTGCTCTGTAATGGTCCTAATGAGGAGGTTCCTGGTAGCAATGGCATTAGTCAGCTTCTTATGCCTGTCCTGATCCTTTGATCTCTTTAACCCCGCTCGGAGTTTCAATTCTGATATTTCCTTCTGAGCTGCCAACAAAATCTCCTGCTGTTTCTTCTCATTGGCCTCCAGCTGCTCAATCTTGGTCTAAGTCCTCTAGTCTTCTTGTGCACGGGCCTCGGTGATCCAGATCCACCTAGCCAGGCTTTCCTCCAGGTAATGCTCAGCCCTAGCTTTCTGAATCTTGGCCTCCTTGCAGGCATTCTTCAATATTTGTTCCCCGGCTCTTGCTTTCCTTATGTAGTTATTTGTCCTTTCAATCTTGGTAAGATGCTCGGTCTTGAGTCTTTCCAATCTCTCAATATCCAGGATACCGTCATTCCTTTCCCAAAGAGTCTTCTTCAAGGCCTCAGATAGCTGATTATTCCTCTCTTTCAGCTTTTCAAATTCCTCTAGGCTAACAGTTGCTGCATGTTGTACTGTAGATGGTCCAGGTGTGTCTTCCAAGGTGAAAGGCATTCTGGTGATCTGAGCTCTAGTACAGGACCAATCAGAGTACTGAGCTGAAGCAACATTGTTACATCTTCCAAGAATGGTTGTCCCCTTTGTCTGGATGTTGTCCCAAGCCCAGGCAGCTTGCCTAACAACAGCTGAATTAGGTTGCACTTCACAGTATAGGGTTTCAGCTAAATCTTGTCCTCTAGGTGGGTGAACCAAGGCATATCCCAATTGTCTCTTAAACAGAAAATGGTTGTAGTTGATGCAACCTTTTACTCCTATTAGAGGCACATTAGGGTATTGCCCACAGCTGGTTATAATATCCTTGCCTTTGGTGCTCTGGGTGCACCATCTGATATCATCTGATGTTAAGGCAATGAACCTCTTGGCCCAATTCTTCTGTTGGTATGGGTTCAAGAAAGCATCTGATTTAGGCAGGTGTCTGAGTAGCCAAGAGTAGAACAAGGGAGCACAACATCTGACCAACTTCCCCCTTTGTTTTTCATTTCTCTGATGGATGGAGTAGTAAAAATCTCCTAGCAATGTAGGCACTGGGTTCCTCAGCAGAAACAAGTGGATGGCATTCTTACTCACAAATTTAGGCTCATCTACAAACAATATAGCCCCATATATGTTGAGGGCTAAAAGTGCACAGACTGCCCTCCATTCTCCCAATGTAGCCTTCAGGATGGCTTGAGAAATCAAGAAGTTCAGATGTAAACCAGGAATCCCTGCTTTTGTTGTCATATTTTGCTCAATAAGGGCAGGCTCCAAGTGCAATGCCCTTGCTATCTCTTCACTTCTGGGAGTAGTCATCTCTGGGTTGAAGGGGATCCCTCCTCTGATAGGCACTCCAATCAATAAAGAAAACTCTTCCAACAGAGGCCCCATCTGAAAATCTGGAAAGGTGAAGCACCTGAGTGGGGGGTCATAAAACTGCAAGCATGTGTGGATCCTGCTTCTCTGAGAAGAATCAAGATCCATGACCATGTCTAAAATACCCCCATAATGCTCTCTAAATAGTGGGATGTGGTCAGGTGTGATGAGTGACTGGACCTGTCTGATACCAGTCAGAGAGGGCTCAAAGAAGTGATAAGATATGTTGCTTTTCCTTGGAATATCCATGAGTGCTGATGAAGAATCTGAAGTCAAATGCTGATGAAGATCACAGACTGAAAAGCTGGAGGTAAGTCTCTGACAGACTGATGCAGGTGAGTCTCTGACAGACTGAAGGAGGTGCTGAAGGAGATAGTTGAAGCAGATGCTGAAGAATATAACTGAAGCAGAGGTCTAAGCAATAGAAGGGGTCAAAACCAAACCAAGTATGATATGATGGATACCCTGAAAAACAAATAAACAAATGTTAAATGATGCAATGATGATATATGCAAATGATATGCAAGGGTTTGTGACCAAGAGTTGGATCTGATTATCTGTCTTGATAAAAGGTCCATGTATGTTCAAAGGTCCGGATGGAGGCTCAGAAATCCAGTAACCAGGGTGGGGGACTCAAATAAAGAGTCACATGTCCAGGTTTAATCACAAGAACTATCCAAAGTGAAGTATTCTTAAACAAAATAGTAACAGGGTATGATGTGGCCAAGGGTTCCTGCAAACCTGTAAACAACTCAACCCCCTCACATGTAATGTTCTAGAACAAGGATCCTCAGACTCGGATCAGTTATGAGAAGTGTAAACACTTCTAACCCGGAGGTACAATGTTTACAATAACCATAAAGGATCCTCCTCTAATTCACCCCAGATTCTGAAGGTCAAAATAAAGGTCATCCAGACTTAGCAGGCTTCCCAGATAGCCCTAGCACTACAAAAAATCTGCAGCACAGAGTTCTCAAAAAGAAACCCACATCTGAACCGTGTTTCATATTCCCGCACCAGACCGAAATGGAATGGGAAAGAACATGAACCACTCTAGCCTAGGTGTCACTCAAGTCCCAGGTATAGGACCTTAATCACTCAGTGGAACCCCACCCACCAAAACAAAAACCAGATCCATTAATGATAATGACAGTATGATGTATAAAAAACTGTAAAGGAAGCAGTAAATAAAGCTGTACATAAAGCAATAAATAAAGCAAAATAAATAAACATAAATAGCACATAACACCCTAGTAAACACAAATCAAACAAGCGCTAGGAGGAACCCACAAAAATAACCAGAAGCCCTGGTTGCAATACATCCCCAGCAGAGTCGCCAAGCTGTCGCTCCCACCAAATGACACCTAGGTCAGATAGGGTACAGACACGAACGGTCGGCGAAAGAGGAAATGAAGATGAACTGTAAAGAGTCTCCAACTAGGCATTTTTATCCCGAAGGAAAGGTAATGCTGCATAAACCTGGAAAGATATGGACAAGACGGTCGCGAACCAGAGAAACTGAGAAAGGGGGTTGGTTACAACCTGGGAAGGTATTAGCACCCAGATTGTTCGTCGTACTCGACGGGATCCACGCTTGAAAGTTTGTGTTTAAAGGGGTAGTGTCAGTGTTATCTGTGTGCAAAAAGCTGGAAAAGGATACAAGTGTCAGTGCAAAAGAAGTGTGAAGTGAAGAAAAGGAGTGTCAGTGTAAGGAAAGAGTGCAATGCCCAAGACTATGAGGCTAAAATGAATAAGGCTAGAAGAGGGGGAATATACATAAACTTTTGTTCGATAACTTTTAAGTTATGCCTATGTATCCTCTCGTGCAATGAGGAAGTCAGAACACCGTAGTTCGACTCAAAGAGACTGAAAAATGGATTGACTTGTGAACTGCTTACTTGTCTATGCTCAAGTGTATGACCTGTCTGGCTCAGGTGCAAACTGTCTTGCATTAGACGGAAGAAGTGAGTTCTTGTTTATGAGTGAATGAGGTGAGAAAAGAATCCCGGAGGAGACAATTATTGTTTATTTTTGGTGTTTTCAGTCTTTTATTGCTTTTTGTGTTTGTCATAAGTTAATGAGCTTAAGCCTAAACCAAGGGTTAGTAAACTCATCACATCCTCCCTTTGATTAGGGGTAATGAGAATACCTTAAGTATGAAATAAACACCTCACACTTAATTACCATGATATAGGATTAAGATCATTAAACTACTTGCAATTATTTAGATGTTTTTGGAGTTTTAGTTTAGTGTTGAGTAATGAGTTTAAGCCATAATCAAGGATTTAATGGACCCATTACACCATCCTAATAGAAGGATAATAGATGAGAACACTTAAGCTGAGGAAGATACCTCAACTTAATACATGATTAGGGATTAACCTCGTGACAAAACAAGCCTTTATTAGAGTGGATTTTAGTTAATGGTAAGATTAAGAAGTGAGTTTTATGGTTTGTAAGACAACTTGAGGGGGACTTGTCCATTAACACTAGGGTTACTCCTTCTTAACCAATTAAGGAAGAATTAGAACCCTAATGCAAGGCCCAAGTTACAAGCTTGATGTCTTAGTGATTATTAGATGGATTGATTAAGAGATTTAAACACATCAAGGGCTTAACACTTAGGATTAAAGTTATACACTCCATCCTAAGAGAAGGATGCAGGCATAATCTTAATCACAAAGCCTTAAAACCGTAAAGGTTTAGTCCCTGATTATGAGATGAGAAGAGAAAACACAAAAGATGACACAAAGGTGAAAACTAATGGGAGACTAATCAAACCCTAATTGTTATCATGCTTGGGTATTCCTAAGGTCTATGAGGCTTGCAAGAGATCTTCAAGAAGAGCCACCAAGGAAGAAGCAGATGAAAGGAGGAGAAGCAAAAGAAGCAAGTCAACTTACTTCTATTAAGAAGATAAGTAGCTTGGAGAAAGAAGGTGAAGAAGGAACATGAATGAGCAAGCTCACTCTAATACAAATACAAAATGCAAAAATGAATGTATAAGAGAGATGAGAAGAGATTGTGAGAAGTGAAGGCAAATTCACTTCTCAAAGTAACTTACCACCTGAAAAGTTAGTAAAAGGAAATGAAATGAAATGAAAATGAAATGAATGTAGGGATGCAAACCAAAACCAGAAGCATGTTCAAGATGCAAATGATGCTAAGAGATGGTGCAAATGTATGTCAAGATATGTGAATAATCATACAATTAATGAGGATGCAAATGAAGCATGAAAGGAGCATGAAAGTTCATGAATGCACGTGAAATTAAATGAATGCATAACATGGAAAATGGATGATGCAATGATCAAACATGATTCTACTGTGTCCTAAGATGCCTTACATGTCATGTGAATGCAAAAAAAGTCATGGGAAGTTCATGAATGCAAGCATATGTAAGATGTATGCAAAGGAAGATGAGAGATTAGGGTTTCCATGCAACATGAGATGCAAAACTTAAAAACAGAAGCAAATGACAAGATAAAAAATTGAAAATGCAATCAAAAGAACCCTAGCCCCATATGATATCACACCCCAAAGGAGGAGGTCTAACTCTTAACCCTAAGGAAGTTATGATTTTTCTAAGTTTTCTAGGGTTTTAAGGTACTTAAAGGGAAAAAATGCAAATCAATTCAAAAAGGCAGAAGAAATTTGTAACAAAATTATGCTAGAAACTACATTTCAAATGAAGATCAATGCAAAAAGAACCATGGTTATACCATTCTTGGTTAGGCAGAAAATAATTCTTGAAGTTAGGGTTCAAAAATGGGATTTTATGAACCCTAAATTCAAATAAAAAATGTCAAAATGATTCAAAACCAAAAAGAAATTTGTGTGGATGGTATGACAATGTCTCTAAATGTTTAAAGATGCAATATGAATGTTTTGGGATTTTTTAGAAACCTAAATGATATTTTAATTAATTAATTTTCATTAATTAATTAAAATAAACATTTAAATGCAAAAAATAAAAATAAAAATATTTTTGGGTTGAGAAAATTATTTGGAATTAAAATGCTGAAATAAATTTTTTTTTTTGGCGTTTTTTAACTATTTTAAATAATTCGTACAAAATAAATAAGAAAAATGAAATAAAATTAAAAATAAATGAGAAGTATGCTGAATGGAGGGATATGATTGAATCTGGGTTTGGACTGGTTGACTGCGCGCCAGATCTAAAGGCCCATATTCAAACTTCATTAATCCTAATTAAACATTTAATTAATCCAGAATTAAAACAAATGATCTAATCTCAGCCACTCATCTCACGCGGGAAAGACAAATCCAAGGGTCCTCATTCAAACTCAGCTTAATTACGCAGTTAACCCTAATTATGCCCTAACTACTCTCAGGTGACCGGAACAGTGTTCCGGTCATCTTCTCCGGCCATCCATTTTGCTAACTCACTCAAAACCTCACCCCAAGCTCCCTAAAGATCCAGAATCACTCAACAAACATCAAGGAATAAGAATCCAAGCACGAAATCCATTTATTTTCAGAAACAAGCATGAATCGAATCAATCTCTTTTTAGGTCAAAAATTTCAGAGATTCGGTTCATGCTCATTTCTTCACCATTTTCAAAAATAACAAGTTTAGTGTACTCAGGGGAACATGGGGAACATTTATATAACTTAAAAAGAGATTTCTGGAAACAAAAGTTTGAGATGGCTACCTGAGATGGACTTTCAACCCTTGAGCTTTCTGGCTGCTTCCTTGGTGCAAAATGCCTCCAATGACCTCCCTGAAGAAGCTTTGATGCTTGGATAGCTTTGAGGAAGGCTGGTTTGTGAGTTTGTGCTCCACTGGTCAGAAAATCGTGTTTTGTTTGTGGTGTGTTCTTGGCTGTTTTGATGGGTGGTTTAGGATCAGTGAGTGATTTAGAAGTGAATGGTGATGTTTGTTTGAAGAATAAGCAAATGTGTTGTGTGTTTCGAAGGAAAATGCAAGAGGGATGATTTTTGTGAACTTGAGAATGCTGAGGTTTCAGGCTGTGTTCTTGTGTGTTATGGCTTGCTTTAGGTTAGTATAAACAAATGCAATTGGTTCAGAGAGTTGTTGTGGCATAGTGTGATTGGTATGGTGTGAAATGCAATAAGTCAAGGTTGGTTGTACTTGAGGTATGGGCAAGAATGCAACTGGCTTTTTGGCATGTCCATGTGCAGCTGAGATCAAGGATGACCATAGAATCAATCTTGAGGCAATTCAGCAAGTTGAAACAAAGTTATGGGGTGTTTTGCAATTTGGAGAAAGTTTGGCCCCTTTGAGATTTCTTCATGGGCAAGCAACTTAAGAGAAACCTACCCTATATTAAGCCTTTCATGTTCTCGTATGTTCTTTCAATGGTAAGACTATCCCTATTATTAAGGAATATGTAGTCATTACCTTGGATGTTTTAAGGGACATATGTAGGGTCATCTGTATATAGGCAACTGTAGGGTGTCTTTAGCAATTCGTAGGGACTTATCATCTTTTATTCGAAGGGACAAGATCATTTATCGTAGGCAACCTCGAAAGGACTTGATCTTTTAGAATCTGGAAAGGGACTAGATGATTTGTTTTATGGAGGGACTTGCTTAAGACACCCTACTTGACCTTTTGAATTAGGCAACTGAGAGGCAACCCTAGGAAGTGCAAGATGGCGATCTTAGATCGACTTACGTGTGTGCGTGTTCATATTCAAATATTTATCTTATTTAAGTTAATTTTCTTAGTTATTTTATTTACACATAGTTTGTCACACCCTAGAATTACTAACCATACAATAAATATATTTACAATAAAAATAAATACGAGAAAATAAATCTACAAATATTACAAGGCTTTGGGACAATTACAATATAATCGAGAAATAATAATAATGATAAACATAATAATAATAATAAATAAGCAATAATTAAATATTAATAATAAAAATAAGAAAGGGTTAGAAAAATAAATAAACGAAAGAAATAAGAATTTAGAAAGAGAAATCAATATTTAGAAAAGTTTTAGAAATTAATAAAGAAAAAAACAAGTTTAATAATAAACAAATAATAAATTATTTACATATTAAAAATAATGATTTAATTAGGGTTAGTAAAATTAATTAGTTTAAGTATTAGGGTTAAGATAAAAATTAGTCTTGACAAAAAAATTAGGGTTAATGTTTAAGAAAATTAGGGTTTTGATTATAATTAAAATATATTATTAATCTATTTACAAAAATACATAATAATTATATATATATATATATATATATATATATATATATATATATATATATATATATATATATATATATATATATATATATATATATATATATATATATATATAAACATATTATAAAATAAATACAAACAATTTAAATTTAAGAAAATAAATTATGATTTTTTTAAAATATAAAATTTTATAGGAAAATATTATGAATTATTATTTAGAAATTATTTTTAAGAATTTAAATGAATTGAATAATATATAAACAAATAAATACAAAAAAAATTGAAGAAAAAGCAAAATACCTGGGGCTGGGATTCGAACCCACGCCCTAGGCTTTCCAACCCTTGGTCCAGCATCACCACCACTAGGCCAGCTACGCCTGGTGAGCATGTGGTGAGCATTGATTGTTTTATATTGAACCTGCAAAAACAAATAAAATCCCAAAACAAAATGGCCTGCGGCCAGATTCGAACCCAGGACCATTGTAATAACACACAAACACTTCAACCAGCTGAGCCACATGGGGCGCGTTCAACAAATAACCATCACTAAATCATTATAAAATAAAACAAATCTCAAAGTTGAATTTCCGCTTCAAAACTTCATCTTCTCCATTTGAATTACCTGCGAAAATTCATACAAGCTTTCCTGCGAAATCTCCTACGTTTAAAACCTGCAAATCTCATATCATCACAAATACGTATTGTTTCATCAAATTGATCACATGGTTATGATCCACAACCATTACACAGTTCATTTACAGTTTTAGAATCAATTTATAATAGCTAAATTGAGAAACCCTAAATTTTGTCCAAGAACCCTAACAATGGCAACTTTCGGTTTAGGTCATGGTTCTTCAATCTCTTTGCCCAGAAACCATCTAAACATCACAACTAACAAGAATATATGGTTAGAATTCATTATCATCACACAAATAATCAAAATCGAAAAAAATAAGAACAAGAACAATCTTGATTCGGTTTATGCAATATGTAATGATTTGGATGTTGCAAATGATTCAAATAGGTTCAATGATCATCTAGGAATGTATTGCAACCTTCAAAACCTCTTGATATGGCCTCTAGGTCAAAAACCGAATATCACTTTTTGGATGAAATTTGAAGTTTGAAGAGTGTTCTTGGAGGCAGGATTTCGTGTCCTTGTGCTTGTGTTAAGTTTGTGTATTTGTATGGAAGAGAATTAGGTCAGAATATGCTGGATTTTTGGGCTTTGTAATGGTTACTTGATCATGAAGTTTCATATTTTCAAATATTGAAAAATATCTCATCAAACCTTTCTAAATCAAGCTAGCACGAATTTGTATGATTTCAATCAACTTTAAATGATTTTTAAGATTTTCTAGAAGAAAAATCATGTCCAAATATTGATTTTTAAATTTTATTTTGATTTAATTTGAATTAAAATGAATAAAATTCAAATAAATATCAAATAAAAATAAAAAATCAGAATGGCTTGCCACTGGGCTGTGCTTGAGGTCTTTGTATGGATTGGGTCACAACATTACAAGCCCATTTGGAAAAATTTGGTTTTAAGGCCCCATTTGCTTCATATACCTCCCAAAAATTTCCCAACTTTGCAAAGGCATATCTCCCTCAATTTTAAGGATATGAGGGTGTTCTTGGACATTTTGGAAAGCTTAGAGAGTTCTCTAACCAACCTCATTGGTCTCATGTCCATATCTTTTACCATTTTCAAGTTATTCCCTTTTGAAGATGTTGACTTTTTGTTGACTTTTAAAATGACCTATAATGTCTTAGCTCATACCTTCCAAATGAAGCATTTTTAGGATTGGCTTGTGAGACACAAAGTTGTAGAGAATTCAATTTCCTTAAAAATGAGCTTTGAATGGAAAAAAATTTATGAAGCATGTGAAAGTTATGGCTGGTCAAAGTTCAGTTGACTTGTCCTATGAAAACCCTAATTTAGAAACTCCTGATTCTTGATGATCTGAAATCTCCTTGATGAATCATGATCAACCATTTATCAAATGATGAATTTTACTTCATATACTTGATGTTGGCAAAAAATCATGAAGTTTGACTTTGGTTTGACCACAGTTGACCTCAGTTTGACTTTTTAACTGCTTTGACTGATTTTTGCATATCTGATCATCTGACTGGGCAAACTTATTGGGAAAGCCTTAAAACTTGACATGGGGATTCTTGGAGACATATAGGATATTATGAAGCTCACTTGAAGCTTTGGAAGTCCATTTATCCTGATGAAACTAAAAACCCTAGTTTAGGATGCATTGCTTAGGAGGATGCTTTGTTTGAGGGAATTGTCAAACTTTCTGACTAATTGTGAACCTTGTGAACCTTGTGACCCTTGTAAACCTTGTGAGCCTTGTGAACCTCTTGGGACACCTTAGTACACAATTTTTGGTCTAGGTGAGGGCAAATTTTGGGGTGCAACAGTCATACCAGAATTTCAATTGGTATTAGAGCAGGCATCCTAGTCATTTTCTTGATGAGATCTAAGAGGGATACTTTCTGGTTCATGGTCAAGGTAGAAGGGTTCTACTGAAAAGATGTTTAGATGTGTGAATGGTCCCTAGAAGTGGAGGATGGACTGTTATGTTGTTGTAGCATGGAGTTCATGCTGCTACTGTGATAGGATTGATTTATTTTCAAACCTATGACTGCTGGTGTCACCTGGAGATAATTTCTAAGGCTAATTTGTGACACTTGAAGCTTCTAAGGAGTTTGTTATATGCTGCTTATCTATCTAATAACTCTTTTGTGTGAGAAGGTTGCTCTTCTCTGGAGATATATCCTATGGTGTTGGGGATATATGTCTATCTTCTTTTGTCAATTGTGCTAATGATACTTGAAGACTCTTTTTCAAGTCCACTTAAGGCACTGTAAAGAGAAGTGGTTGTTTGTAGATCTGAAAACTGCTATTAACAGACCTATCTTCTATCTGTAGATCTCATTGTGTTTCTTAGAATGATGACTTATCCCATGATAGAACATCACATCATAATTATGCATGATTATGTTGTCCAAGGAATGGCTATATAGATGCTTGAGTGCTAAACTACTGTGTTTATTTCACAAGTGTTTGGAACCTACTCCTGATCTGGAAGAGGAGGCATCTATATGGTGTGTCTAAGAAGGTTCTGGCCCTGGAACTTTTCTTAGTTATGGGTGTTGATTAAGGAGTGATCAACATGTGTTTTCTCCTGAGGACGGTTTATTTCTGATCCTTGCTGCAGAAGTGAAGTACCTGAGCTTCAAGGAGGATTATTTTAGAGAGATTCCTTGTACATGAAGGTCAAGTCGTGTCAACTGAATTGCTTTTGGTAATATCTTGGGCTAAATACAAGATCTTCGTATCGATCATTTATGTACCATTCCACAGATAAACTGTTGCATAGGCCATTAGAAATAAATCCGCGTAGCGATTATCTCTTCAGGAAATATCCCGGATTAAGTAATAGATCTTCGTATAGACCATTTACATACCATCCCAAGGACAAAAAAGCATATCAGGATTAAATCTTCGTGGCGATTATCCCTGAACTTCTTCTGAAAGAATTTCTTGGATTAAGTGATAGGTCTTCGTATAGATCATTTACACACTATCCCAAAGATAGTTGACCATCAGAAATAAATCTTCGTAACAATTATTTCTTCTGGAAATATCCTGGATTAAGCACTAGATCTTCGTATAGATCATTTACGTACCCTTCCAAGGACAACTTGAGTATTGATCATCAGAAATGAATCTTCGTAGCGATTATCTCTGAATTAAGTATCAGTACTAGATCTTTGTATAGATCGTCTCTAAACTGTTTCAAATTGTTGATAGTGTTTATCTGCCTGCAACTATCCTGAAAAGAAAAGGTTAGTTTATGCAAGATGTATGCATGTATGGCATGATGTACTTAAGTAAATGTCTTATGCATTATGGATATGTATGTTGTGATATGGTGTAAATGATGTATGTATGAGTTATGTAGCTTGATGCGTCTGGATATCTCTGAAAATAAATCTCGGTTCGTTACTGAGGAATATAAGGACTTCGTTCCCGTCCTGCTTGATAGTTATGGTACTCAGAACCTCCCGTCTTTGTTCGTCGTACTTACTATTGAAGGAATGAGTTCCTGAATATCTTGACTGAGGATAAAAGAGATGGACATAAATCCGAGAGGAGATGTTACTCTGTGGGGATGAATTGGTGAAGCTTCGTTGTATTCCTACATTCGTTCGTCCTTAGTAAATATTATTACTGCATTTTATGCATTTATGGTAAACATCAATCATATTCAAAAGCATACATACATTCAAACACAACCAATGGACATTTTTCGTTTAATAGAACCCCACCCATCAAAACAACAAACCAGATCCAGCAAGATGACAGTATGACAGTATGATGTATAAAACTATAAGGAAAGCAGTAAACAAGACTGTACATAAAGCAAAAAGTAAATACATAACACATCTAGCACATAACACCCCAATAAACACAAATCAAACAAGCACTAGGAGGAACCCACAAAAAGAACCAGAAGCCCTGGTTACAGTATAAGGGTCCCCAGCAGAGTCGCCAAGCTGTCGCTCCCACCAAATGACACCTGGTCAGAAGGGGTACAGACGCGAACGGTCGGCGAAAAAGAGAGTACACACAAGGGTGAACTCAGAAGACAAGAGTCGCCAGCTAGGCATTTTTATCCCGGAGGAAAGGTAATGCTGCATAGACCTAGAAAAGATATGGATAAGACGGTCGCGAACCAGAGAGACTGAGAAAGGGGGTTGGTTACAACCTGGGAAGGTATTAGCACCCAGATTGTCCGCCGTACTCGACGGGATCCACGCTTAAAAGATTTGTGTTTTAAAGGGGTAGTGTCAGTGCAATTTGTGTATCAAAACTGGAAAGAATACCAGTGTCAGTGTAAAAGAAAAGTGAAGTGTATAAGAGAAGTGTCAGTGTGAGAACAAGAATGAAATGCCCAAGATAATGAGGCTTAAAGAATGATGCTGGAAGGAGGGGAATATACAGAGACTTTTGTTCGATAAATGTTAAGTTATGCCTATGTATCCTCTCGTGCAATGTGGAAGTCAGAACACCGTAGTTCGACTCAAGGAGACTGAAAGATAAATTGACTTGTGAACTGCTTGCTTGTCTATGCTCAAGTGTATGACCTGTCTGGCTCAGGTGCAAACTGTCTTGCATTAGACGGAAGAAGCAAGTTCTCGTTTGTGAGTGAATGAGATGAGAAAAGAATCCCGAAGGAGACGATTATTGTTTGTTTTTTGTGTTTTTAATCTTTTATTGCTTTTGGAGTTTGTCATAAATTAATGAGCTTAAGCCTAAACCAGGGGTTAGTAGACTCATCACATCCTCCCTCTGATTAGGGGTAATGAGAATACCTTAAGTATGAAGTATGCACCTCACACTTAATCACCATGGTGTAGGATTAAGATTGTTAACCTACTTGCATTTATTTAGATGTTTTTGGTATTTTTGCTTAGTGTTGAGTAATGAGTTTAAGCCATAATCAAAGATTTAATGGACCCATTACACCATCCTAATAGAAGGATAATAGATGAGAACATTTAAGCTGAGGAAGGCTCCTCAACTTAATCCATGATTAGGGATTAACCTCATGACAAAACAAAACCTTTATTAAAGTGGATTTTAGTTAATGGATAAGTTAGGAAGTGAGTTTTAGGGTTTGTAATACAACTTGAGGGGGACTTGTCCATTAACACTAGGGTTAGTCCTTCTTACCCAATTAAGGAAGAATTAGAACCCTAATGCAAGGCCCAAGTTACAAGCTTATTGTCTTAGTGATTATTAGGTGAATTGATTAAAGGATTTAAACACATTAAGGGTTTAATACTTAGGATTAAAGTTATACAGTCCATCCTAATAGAAGGATGCAGGCATAAGCTTAATCACAGAGCCTTAAAACCTTTAGGGTTTAGTCCTGGGTTATGAGATGAGAAGAGAAGACTCAAAGATGACACAAAGGAAAAACTAAATGGGGGACTAATCAAACCCTAATTATTATCATGCTTGGTTGTTCCTAGGGTTTATGAAGCTTTCAAGAGATCTTCAGGAGAGAAGCCACCAGGAAAGAAGCAGATGGAAGGAGAAAGAAACAGAGAGAAGCAAGACAACTTGCTTCACTTAAGAAGACAAGTTGCTTGAAGGAGGAAAGTAGGAAAGAGCATGAATGAGCAAGCTCACTCAAAGGCAAGATAAAAATGCAGCAATGATGCAAGAGAGGGATGAGAAGATATTGTGAGAAGTGAAGGCAAATTCACTTCTCAAAACAACTTACCACCTGAAAAGTTAGCAAAAGAAATGAAATGCAATGAAAATGAGATGAAATGCCATGATGCAAGACAAATTCAGAAGCATGCACATGATGTTAATGATGCTAAGGGATGATGCAAACACATGGCAAGGGATGAGAGTGATCAAACAAGCATAAGGATGCAAATGAAGCATGCTTTGAACCATAGAAGTTCATGAAAGTTTATGAAATGGAATGGAGATATAACATGGAAAATGAAAGATGTAATGATCAAACATGATTCTAATATGTCCTAAGATGTATTATGAATCATGTGGATGCACAAAATGTCATGGCAAGTTCTTAAATGCAAGCAAATGAGAGATGGATGCAAGGGAAGGCACAAATTAGGGTTTACATACAACATGCAATGCAAAAATTCAAAACCAGAAGCAAATGACATGACAAAAAATTGAAAATGGGATCAAAGGAACCCTAACCCTACACAAGTTCACTGCCCAAAGGAGGGGACCCAACTCTTAACCTAATGGGAGTTATGATTTTTCTAAGTTAACTAGGGTTTTGGGGTACCTCACAATGAAAAATGCTAAACAAATTGAAAATGGAAGATAAATTCAGACCAATTTTATCCTATAAACTACATGCTATAAAGGATGCAATTCAAGAAGAACCATCATCAAACTCTCAATGGTTAGGCAGAATGGATTTTTCCAAGTTTGAACAAAAATATTGCCTTTAAATGAATTTAATCCCAATGAAAATTGTCAAAATGCATCAAGGACCAAAAAGAAATTTGTTTTGAGAGTTTGATAATGTTTCTAAATGTTTTGAAATGCAATGTGAATTTTTTTGTGATTTTTAAATACCCAAATGCATTTTTAATTAATTAATTTCCATTAACTAATTAAAAATTAACATTTAAATGATTTAAAAATGATTTTTAATGAAAAAAATAAAAATTAAAATATTTTTGGGTTCTGAAAATTAATGAAATGCTTGACAAAAAAATTCAGAATTTTTAAATATGATTTGCTATTTTTAAAAATTCGTAGAAGTTAAATACAAAATAAATGAATTAAAAATGAAATTAAGAGAAGTATGCAAGATCCATGGCTGAGATTTAAACTGGTTTTGGAGGGAGTTGACTGGCGCCAGATCCTATGGCCCAGATTCAAACTGGCTGAATTAAAACTAAATCCTAATTAATTATGTTAATGACGTGGATTAGGGCTTAATGGGGTGATCTGAGCCACACAAACGCGCGCGAGTCAACACGGGTCAACTGAATCCATGGTTCACATTCAAAGTTGGCTAATTACTCAGATTAGGGTTAATGACCCTCAGGTGGCCGGAGAAGACTTCCGGTCGTCTTCTCCGGCGAGACCTTCATCCTATCTCTCTCAAAACCTCACTAAACCGTGTCAAAATCTCCAGATTCACTCAACCAAACATCTTAAACAAGAATCCAACAACAAAGTCTATTTATTTTTCATGAATCAAGAGAAACAAGCAAAAATCATTTTCACGGGCAAAGTTTCAGACAGACCATACATCCTCATTTCTTCATCATTTTCAAAAATTCAAAGCTCATTGCATTCAGGGGAGCATGTAGATCATTTCAATAACTTAAAACAAGGTTTCTGGAAAAATGATTCGCATGGTTACCTGAGATGGAACTTTCAATCCAGGAGCTTTCTGACTGCTTCTTTGCTTCAAAATGGCTCCAATGATCTTCTTGAGGAAGCTTTGAGGCTTAGTTGGAGTTTATATGGCCTTAAAATGAAAATGGCAGAGGTTCAGTTTGTGAAGTGTGGAAATCGTGTTTTTGATTGTGGGCCTTTCAGAGCAAATTGATGGTTGGGAAATGATCAGAAGGCTAGGGTGAGTTATTCTGTGGGATTTGTTTTGAGGTTTGAAGCTTGTATGGATAGATTCGAATGAAAATGCATAAAGGAGGATTTTGGAGAGTGCTGACTTATGGGAGGTTTCAGGCTGTGTTGTGTTATGTGTTGAGTTCCATTTTGTCCATGTATCAAGTTTGGATAGGTCAGAGAGTTGTTGCTGGCCTATGCTGATTGGTATGGGCCATTTTGCCAAAAGTCAATGTGACTTGTCCTTTGAGGTATGGGTCATGACAGGCTGGTTTAGAGGCATGGCTTGGCTCAGCTGTGATTAAGGAGAACCATGGAAATGAATTTGAGGCAATGCAGCAAGTGGATTTGAGTTTATGTGAGGTTTTGCAAATTTCACAAAGTTTGGCCCTTTTGGAAATTCTTAAAGATCAAGGCATGAAAATGAACAATTCTTTGGTGCATTCTGATTTTTAGGTCATGGTTTATGTTTGTGTAATGCATAGAAGTCCATTTGAAGTCACATTTTGCCTTGGCATGAGGTTTTGCAACTTTGCCTCTTTGGTGCAAAACTTGAAATTATGTGATTTTGTCCAACTTTGACCAGCCATAACTTTTGATCCAAAATGAATTAGAATGAGTTCTTGTACTTTTTGAAAATGGGAAGATCCATTCTACAACTTTCATGACCAAAGTTTTCTCATTTGAAACATTTTTGAATCAATTTGAGGAGGTTGAAAAACTTTCCCAAAATGGCAAGTTTTCATTACAAGTTATTTTCCCAAAAAGGCAACTTTGCAAATGGCTTGAAATTCTTCAACTTTGTGAACTTATAACACCTTATATGATCAAATAAAGATCATACACATTCAAAATGATGGAGAACACCCTTTGGTTGGGTCATTGGGGGCCTCAGATGCCCTGATTTTGCACTGACTTGCTCAAGAAGTCATCTCTTGATCAGATGCCTTCCCCATTGAGTTTCTTCCTGAAAATTGATATGCCTGATCCTCATATCATATAGAGACCAATAGAAACAAGAATGACCAAAAACTTTGGAGTTATGGACTTTGAAACCAAAACCCTAATTTTAGGTCTTCTGTGTAGTTAAACCTGGCTCTGCTTCCATGCCTTTTTCAGTTCTTGTGATTCTTTGACTTCTTTGACCTTTTTCAGTTCTTGTGATTCCATGCCTTTCTTCATGAAGCTTGATATGCATACTCCCTATACCATATATAGACCAATAGAAACAAGAATGACCAAAAAATTTGAAGTTATGGCCTCTGAAACCAAAACCCTAATTTCAGGTCATCTGTGCAGTTAAACCTGGCTCTGCTTCCACACCATCCTCAGTTCTTGTGATTCTTTGACATTCTTGACTTTGAGAGGATATGATATGATGCTTGAACACACATGGACCCCTTTGCAATGATTAATGACCTTTGGAGTGGCTCAAATGGCTCAGGGATGGCTCAGATCACAAACCCTAGATGCAGATGGCTTAGAAACACTGCAGTGAAGCAAAATGCAATATGAGATGCCATGATTGAACTTATGCACATGAAGAGATCACAAGCCATGGTGTGAATGGGTGAGGGCAAATTTGGGGTGTTTACAGCTGCCCCTATTCAAGCATGAGTTAGCTGTGCAGGATGTAAGTAACGGCTTAACAGGCAAACAAGATAACTTGTGGTTGAATACCAAAGACAATCCAAAATTTGCACTCACATAATGAAGAAGAAAAGGGATATAGATTGTAAAAGAAAATAAAGTATATTTATAAAGTGCGGGCGACGGAGGACGACCGTCGAGCAGAGGACGAGTGCTGGGGATAAAGCAATGACGGGGACGACCGACATGCTGGGGAAGATGCGGGAAACAAAGCAATGACGGGGACGGCCGACAAGCTGGGGATATAAGAGATTATGATGGGGACGGCCATCAGGTAAAGCTATAAGACTCTCTGGAGATTGAAATAAATGATGAGGTACGATCATTAAAGGTGAAGGACAATCACCTGGCAGGGTACGGCTGCTCTGTTGGGGATAAGATGAGGGACGGTCATCTAAGGTGAAGGACGATCACCTGACAGGGTGCGGCTGCCGGAAGTATCACGACATAGGATGAATGTCGGATAGAAAAAGATCGATGATGGGGACGGCCATCAGATAAGCATGATGAAGGACGATCATCAAGAGGTGAAGGACGATCACCTAGAAGGGTACGGATGCTCTGAGGGTATCATGACATAGGGCGAATGTCAGATAACAAGATCAACGATGGGGACGGCCATCGGATAAAATGATGAAGGACGATCATCAAGAGGTGAAGGACGATCACCTAGCAGGGGACGGCTGCTAAAAATATCATGAAATAGGACGAATGTCGGATAAGAAAGGGTTCTAATGAATAGAGACACCACTGGGGGTGATGAAGGACGATCATCAAAAAGGTGAAGGACGATCACCTGGCAGGGTACGGCTGCCGAAAATATCATGACATAGAACGAATGTCAGATAGAAAGGGAATAATTCACTGGGATTGCTGGGACTCTTCTGGGGAATAGTAGACACAGACGAGTGTCTAAATTCAAGAAGATATAAGTGTTTGACATGGTGCATAGATTAAAGATGCGGACGAGAATCCTTAAGACCATGATACAGACGAGTATCAGTAGAAACAAACGCTTAACGCATGTTCAGAGATGATGATACGGACGAGTATCAACTGGTTAACAAGGAACACGGACGAGTGTTGATTCTGAGAGAATTCAGGTGGCATATATAAGATACGGACGAGTATCTGTATGAGTAAAAAGTGATGAGTGAGACACAGACGAGTATTTAACTTGCTAGGGAAAGCATGACACGGACGAGTGCCAGAAAAAGTGTATTATAAACAAGTATTTGATTTCCAAAGTGTTTAGGCAACTATGTTGGGGGGTGACACGGACGGGTGTCAGGGAATTGTATAAATATGTACACATGTGTTGTGAGTGCAAATAGGACGCTTTGGCTTTCCGCTGGGGATATGGCACAGACGAGTGTTAAAAAGTATCTGTTTGCTGTATTTGTGAGTGTAATACTTTGGCTTTCTGGTGGGGAATTTGGGAAATATTCTGTATATTGTTGATGGATGGTCATTTTTTACAAGTGTTCAGTTCGACACATGGCTTATGATTATGCAATATGTTTTGATTTTTTCCGTAATGCTCCGTATTAGACAGAATGCTACGCTATGTGGGGAAAATATGATGCGAATGCTATGATTATGCAAAGATACCGATCCGGGATTCGGATCCCACTGCTGTGGAGATCTCTGGCTGATCTGCTTGAAGTGGATTTCCCAGCTGGGGATAAGATCATTGGTAGATCTGGCATATATGACTCTGCTTGGGGCAATAGATCACTGATATATCTTTCTTAGTAATGAGGGACCCAGCTGGGGTTTGTAGAAGCTTTTGTCACTCTGTTGTGAGATCTTCAGGCGTTGCTCTTCTGGATAGAGGCTGAAACTCTGTGGGGAGATGGTTCCCGGTCTTTGCACTTGGCTAAGGAGAAATGATGACTGGCAACTCAGCTGGGGAAAGGGCACCCCTGTGCCATTTGGGAGATGGGCTGAGTATATAGTGATTTGACAGCTTGTTGGGGAGAAGCTTTCATGCCCCACGATGCGTTCTGACCGCTTGTAATCCTGTAAGACAAAGAAATGCACAAGTGTCCCGAGGTATCCCTTACTGGATTTCGTCATAGGAGTTTAGACACTCCTGGGAGTAATAAATTTCCTGTAAGCATGTAGTTTAGAAAAGACGCATCTGTACTTATGCAATCAATATTTTAAGGACATCGGACATTTTGCAAATGAAAATAAAATGTACGAGACGAAATATGACTCAAAATCTGATTTTATTAATTTGTGTGCCCTGAATTGGCAAGATACAGTCAAAGAAACGGATCCCCTGAAATGAGGAGATCGTTACAAATTGAGAAACCAAAAGACAACGGCAATGTTGATGACGCTTCAAGGAGCTTCCCTTTTGCTATGACTTGTATGACGTTGACGTTCTTCTCATCCGGCTTTTGGAAGAAGGCTGACTCTGACCGACGCTCGAACCTTCCGAAGCTTACCATGTTGTAAGTGATACCGATGAATTCAGAATGCAGTTGTTCGCTTATTCCCTTATTTTGCGCGGATCGCCCTTTCGGGTTTTCAATCCACCGGGATTCCCATTTTTGCCTGAGTTGTCCAATGCGGCTTTTCAACTCAGCGGGTGTACATTTTTTTCATTTTATTTTCCCTTATTTTTGCCCGAGTCTTTTATTCTGTTTTTGACTCGCCAGGATGCCCTATTTTGCCTGGACTTACATTCTGTTTTTATGTCCAGCGGGTCATTTTTACGCGAAGTATTTTTTAACTGCATCTGAATTCACAGGGGACAGGAAGTCTTCACCATCCATAGTACTGAGCATCAGTGCTCCACCAGAGAAAACTTTCTTTACTACGAATGGTCCTTCATAGTTCGGAGTCCACTTGCCCCTGTGGTCTGTATGAGGAGGGAGGAGTCTTTTCAGCACAAGATCTCCTACTTGGTACTCTCGGAGCCTGACTTTCTGATCGAAGGCTTTCTTCATTCTTTTCTGATACAGCTGCCCATGACAGATTGCAGCTAGTTTCTTCTCTTCAATCAGATTCAGCAGTTCGTACCGGGATCGGACCCATTCTGTTTCACTCAGTTTAACATCCATTAGTACCCGCAAGGAGGGTAGTTCAACTTCAACAGGCAGGACTGCCTCCATACCATACACAAGCTAATACGGTGTTGCCCCAGTGGATGTTTTGATTGTTGTACGGTACCCATACAAGGCAAACAGTAGCATTTCATGCCAGTCTTTATAGGTAACCACCATCTTTTGTACAATCTTCTTGATATTCTTGTTAGCTGCCTCAACAACGCCATTCATCTTTGGCCTGTAAGGAGAAGAGTTGTGATGTTGGATCTTGAAGTCCCGACACAGTTCTGCCATCATTTTATTGTTCAAGTTGGAACCATTATCAGTAATGATTCGCTCTGGAACTCCATACCGACAGATGATATCTCTCTTCAGAAATCGGGCTACCACTTGCCTTGTAACATTTGCATAGGAAGCTGCTTCAACCCATTTGGTAAAATAGTCGATGGCCACCAGGATGAATCTGTGGCCATTTGAAGCAGTCAGTTCAATCTTGCCAATCATATCAATGCCCCACATAGCAAAAGGCCAGGATGAAGACATCACATTCAGAGGATTCGGAGGCACATGCACCTTATCCACATAGATCTGGCATTTATGGCATTTTCTGGCATAGGCACAATAGTCTGCATCCATTGTGATCCAGTAATAGCCTGATCTTAGAAACTTTTTAGCCATTGCATGCCCTCCAGCATGGGTACCAAAGGATCCTTCGTGCACCTCGTGCATCAACAAGTCTGCTTCCGCCCTATCAACATATCTGAGAAGTACCATATCAAAGTTTCTCTTATACAGGGAACCATCAGTATTCAGGAAGAAACTACCAGCTAGCCTTCTTAATGTCTTCTTATCATTGGAAGATGCCCCAGGTGGGTATGTTTGATCCTCCAAGAAGCATTTGATGTCATGGAACCAAGGCTTATCATTTTTGACAACATCTGCTGAGAACACATATGCTGGTCTGTCAAGTCTGGATACTGCGATTCGAGGTACAAAGTTGGCCGCTTGAACTTTGATCATGGATGAAATGGTAGCCAGAGCGTCTGCAAATTGATTCTCGTCTCGAGGGATATACTCAAGCTTGATTGTTGTGAAGAAAGTCAACAACCTCCTTGTATAATCCCGGTAAGGTATCAGATGATCTTGATGGGTGCACCATTTGCCATTGGTTTGATTAATTACCAGAGTTGAATCTCCGAACACAGTCAAAGTCTTGATCCTGAGGTCAATGGCTTCCTCAAGACCCATAATACAAGCTTCGTATTCAGCTTCGTTGTTAGTGCAGTTAAAGGTGATTTTTGCCAAGAAAGGCATGTGAACTCCCTTAGGCGTAATGAGTACTGCACCAACACCACGACCATTCATATTAACAGCCCCATCAAACATCATAGTCCATTCTTCTCCCGGGTCAGGCCCTTCAGTGTGAACAGGCTCTTCATGATCTTTTGCTTTTATGAACATGATGTCTTCATCAGGGAAGTCAAATCTCATAGGCTGGTAATCATCAATGGGTTGCTCAGCGAGATAATCAGACAATACACTGCCTTTGATGGCCTTCTGAGATGTGTACTGAATGTCATACTCTGTGAGGATCATTTGCCATCTTGCAACCCGTCTGGTAAGTGTTGGCTTCTCAAAAATGTACTTAACTGGATCCATCATTGAAATCAACAAAGTAGTGTGGGTCAACATATACTGCCTTAGTCGGCGAGCAGCCCAAGCTAAAGCACAGCAAGTTTTCTCGAGCAGTGAATAACGTTGTTCACAGTCGGTAAACGTTTTGCTTAGGTAGTATATTGCATACTCTTTTCGACCAGACTCGTCATGCTGGCCCAACACACACCCCATTGATTCTTCTAACACTGTCAAGTACATAATTAGAGGTCTTCCTTCAACTGGAGGCATAAGGATCAGAGGCTCTTGTAAGTATTCCTTGATTTTGTCAAAAGCCCTCTGGCAGTCTTCGTTCCACCTGACCGTTTGTTCTTTTCTTAACAACTTAAACAAAGGCTCACAGGTTGCTGTAAGGTGAGATATGAACCTTGAAATGTAGTTCAATCTACCTAGAAACCTCCGAACTTCTTTTTCGGACTTTGGTGCAGGCATTTTTTGAATGGCTTTAACTTTATCAGGGTCAACTTCAATCCCTTTCTCACTTACAATAAATCCCAGCAGTTTACCAGATCGCACCCCGAATGTGCATTTGTTGGGGTTTAATTTCAGTTGGTACTTCCTCAGACGCTTGAATAACTTCAACAGATTTACCAGGTGGTCTTCTTCTGTAAGGGACCTTGCAATCATGTCATCCACATAACATTCAATTTCTTTATGGATCATGTCATGGAATAATGTTACCATAGCCCGCTGATAAGTGGCACCAGCATTCTTCAGTCCGAATGGCATCACCTTATAACAGAACGTGCCCCAGGGTGTGATGAAAGTTGTCTTCTCCATGTCTTCAGGTGACATCTTGATCTGATTGTATCCTGAAAATCCATCCATGAAGGAGAATACCGAGAACTGAGCCGTATTATCAACCAATACATCAATGTGAGGTAAAGGGAAGTCATCCTTCGGACTGGCTCTGTTCAGGTCCCGGTAATCCACACACATTCTCATTTTTCCGTCCTTCTTAGGCACAGGTACAATATTAGCAACCCACGGCGGGTAACTAGTTACAGCAAGGAACCCGGCGTCCCACTGTTTTTGTACCTCTTCTTTAATCTTCATTGCCATATCTGGGCGGGTACGGCGCAGTTTCTGTTTCACCGGTGGGCAGTCTTCTTTCAAAGGCAGCTTGTGCATAACAATATCGGTGTCCAACCCTGGCATATCCTGATAAGACCAAGCAAAGACATCCACATACTCCCAAAGCATATCAATCAGTTGCTCTTTTACTGAATCCTGCAGGCAGGCCCCAATCTTAACTTCTTTCACGTCTTCTTTCGTACCAAGATTAACCGTTTCAATCTCCTCCTGATGAGGAGTGATGACCCTATCCTCTTGCCTTAACAACCTGGCTAGCTCTTCAGGTAGCTCATAATCTTCTTCAACCCCTTCATCGGCTTGATTGATTGGATTGTCAAAGTCATACGAAGTCATAGCTGTGTTGTTGTCGGTGCAATCTGAAAGGCGCTCTCTGCAAGGGTTTAGATTGTTTGTTTTAGTGATCAATTTTAATCTTATTTAGAAAAAGTGAAATGAAGTCATCATTTTGAAAAACATTGCCATTTTATTTTTGTACAAAAAGAAAAATGAAAAAAAACAGTGAGCGGAAAAGAGAAAGACTCATTTGCAAAAGATGTCCGATATTCATTGATTAATCCATTTGCACAAAATTACAAGATGGCCTGATTACAAAATGAGTCTTGTCATCTTGGGCAAGATGCAAGACTTGATGCATGCTTTAAAATACAGGAAATAATAATTACTCTACAGGAGTAACCCTTATAATTTCCTGGGAAGACCAGTTAAGGACTTGGCTCCCCGGGATCCTTGGACGTATCCAGCTCTCCAGGTTGCGGTCGCTTTCCTCCTCGTCTTCCAAGTTGTTCACAGCATCCGGGGTGAGCATTCCCCTGCTGACAAAATTGGGCTCCTTTGCAGCCTCTGATTGATCTTGTTGAGTTGGTTTGTAAACCAACCTAAATCTATCTTCTTTCTTTTCCACGGGCAGGAGCTTGCCCCAGCCTTGGGCAGTACCCTCTTCAACAACCTTCCGGGCTTGCTGATAAGACGTCATGGAAGTTCCCAGTACAGCAGATGCTTCATTAATGTTTAGGGCCTCAAACCCCTGGCTCATAGTTTCATGGATTTCTCCATCCATTTCTATGTACTTGTATGTAGCCAGATGGCTGACAAAGATGTCTTTTTCCCCACAGATGGTGATGATCTGGCCTTCCCACTCGAATTTCAGCTTCTGGTGAAGGGTAGACGTAACAGCGCCAGCGGCGTGGATCCAGGGTCTACCCAACAAACAGTTGTAGGCCGGCTGAATGTCCATCACATAGAAGGTAATTTTAAAAGTTTGAGGGCCAATCATCACAAGCAGATCAATCTCCCCAAGCACTGATCTTTTAGAGCCATCAAATGCCCTCACCACCAAATTACTCGGACGCAGTGCCAAGCCATCGTACTCCAACTTCACTAAGGCTTTCTTTGGCAGAACATTGAGTGACGACCCAGTGTCCACCAGTACATGGGATAAAACAGCACCCTTGCACTCTAGAGTGATGTTTAAAGTCTTGTTGTGGTTACGTCCCTCAGTTGTTAAGTCAGCATTGGTAAAGCCCAGTCCATGACTGGTATTGACATTTGCCACCACAGTTTCTAGCTGATTAACGGTAATCTCTTCTGGCACGTATGCTGCATGCAGGACTTTCAATAATGCATTCCTGTGAGCTTCAGAACACATCAACAGGGATAATATGGAGATTTTTGAGGGAGTTTGGTGAAGCTGATCCACCACCTTGTAATCACTTCTCTTTATGATTCTCATAAACTCATCTATATCTCGTTCAAAAGATGTCTTCTGAGTTTCTTTGGCAGCCGGCTCTTCAAGTACCACACTCTTTCCTTTTGCTTTGGCAGCAACTTCTGCTTCAACATTAGGTCTCTGAGTTTGTGAGGCAAAAAGGCGTCCGCTTCTGGTGAAGCCTCCGCCTCCCCCAACATTATCAATTTGTGGAGAAGAGGTTGACGAATCCAGAGTGATTTTCTCCCCGTTGCAATAGAGATCAGAGCCATAATGCCAAGGTATGGCATTACTGCTTTCATATGGAACGGGCCCAGGCACCGTAATGGTGACTGGACTGACTGCTGCAGAGGAGGGTACTGAAATGGTGTGCGGATCGTAGTAAATTGTTACTGGTGACCTGGCTGGAGGTGCCACTGTTTGTTGTTGAAAGTTGTTATTTGGAGGAACATTTGATGGGTCATAGTAGATTGTAACCGCTGAGATATCTTCATTAATTTTTGCTGGCGTTGTAGAAGATTCTGCCGATAAAATGGATGTTGATGTTGTAGAAGAGATGGTCGTTGAATTTTTTACTTGTTGAAGTGATGGACGGAGCCATTGCTGATGATATTGATGAATCGGTAGGAATGATTGTTGCTGCTGTTGTAGAAGAATCAGGAATTGTTGTTAAAGGAATTGCTGGATTTGTAGGCGCCGTTGTCGAGATCTGAAGGATTCCATCCTTGATAAGACCATCTACGCCGCTTCTCAAATTATCACACCCGTTGACTGCAATGTTGCAATATCCACAACCGAGCTCACACCCGGGAAACACCTGGCACTCTAGAAGCTGAGCTTTAATTTCGACCAAAGGCGTTCGAATTTGTGCAACACTGGTGATCAAAGTAGATGGTCTGTCTTCCTCAATGGCATTAATCCTCGGCCCTCCATGATTAGGCATGGGATTTTTGTTGACATTTGGAGGGGGTGCAAATTTGAGGGCTTTAGAATCCACCAGATCTTGGACTTTCATTTGTAAGGCCCTGCATTTCTCAGTATTGTGGCCAGGTGCATTGGAATGGAAAGCACACCTGGCGTTGACATCATAATTCCTTGGGAGATTGGATGGATCTGGAGGGGCCAATGTCCTTACTCAACCAAGTTAAGCTTCAGGAGTTGTGGCAATAAGGTAGCATAAGGCATAGGGATAGGGTCAATCACCCTATTTGCCTGTGATGGTCTTTGTTGGAAGGGTCGTTGTTGTTGATTGATATTGTTGTTGTTGTAGGTTCTCTGTGGCGGATACTGAACTTGTTGTTGATATTGTGGTTAATGTTGTGGTTGATATGCTGATTGTTGAGGAATCGGAGCTGGAATAGTGACAACTGCTACTGATCTGTGGACATACTGAGGTCTGCCTCTGCTGGCATGAATGGCATTTGTCTCACTGGTCCTTCGGGGTCCCACGAAAGGCTTCCTGGGATTACTGGACGAACTTGCACCATTATCAGAAATTTTGCCCATTTTTAGCAGACTTTCAATCCTTTCCCCAACTATAATTACGTCTGCGAAGCTGGTAGAAGAAAAGGCAGCCAATCTATCAATATATGTTCCTTGCAAAGTATTCATGAACATGTCGGCCATTTCTCTTTCCGACATGGGTGGTTGGACAGCAGCAGCAAGCTGTCTCCACCTTTGGGCATATTCCCTGAAGCTTTCTCTGGAGGATTGAGACATTCCCATTAGGATGGTCCTGTTGGGGGCCATGTCCAGATTGTATTGATACTGCCTGATGAAGGCTTCAGCTAGGTCTTTCCAGCATCTGATAGTAGCTCTGGTCAGGTGTGAATACCACTCTCTTGAAGCCCCAGTCAAATTGTCTTCAAAGTAGAACATCCACAGCTTCTCATCCATAGTATATGCTTTAAGTCTTCTCAGGAAGGACTGCAAATGAGTTCGTAGACAGGAAGTTCCATTATATTTCTCAAAGCACGGGGGCTTGAACTTGTGGGGAATTCTCACCCCATCCACTAACCCCATATCCATTACATCGAAGCCCAAGGAATTTTGAGACTCCAAAGATCTCAACTTCTCAGCAATTTCATCAAACCTTCTATCATAAACTTCATCTCCAACTCCCATTACAGTAAACTGCTCTTCTTGAGGATCTTCTTGCAAGATCCTACCTGTAGCAGTGTTGCCCTGTACATTCCTTGGGATGTTAACTTCCGGATCTAGATGAGGTCCGAATACTGGTGGATTAACATGAGGCTGACCTCCCTCGTTATTACTAGTTCCTCCAGTCCCAGGATGAGGTTCCTCGGGAGTTTGTCTTTCCACTAATGCCCTTAACCTTTCTTGGCTCTGGGCCAAACCAGTCATCACAGTCATAAATTGAGCCATTTGGTTCCTCATCTCCACTCTTTCATTAGCCATCTGAGTTCTGACCTCAGTCAGGTCCTGCTGTACTTGATCCATTTGGATACCAGGAAGGTTGTTGCGAGTAGGGTACCGGTGCGTACGGTTGATAGGGAACACACGGCGACGAGCAATATTTCCTGAAGCACAACAGAGTTAGAAACAAACATAATAAAGGCAAAACCTACAAAACAAAACAAAAGTTAGTATGCAATGCAGTATGCTTATTTGTTTTCCAAGGTATCCGGCTTGGTTTTTGGTTTTGACCTTTCCAGACCTCGAGGAAGATGCTTTTGACTTTGATTGAGAAAAGAAACCCCAAAATGGAAACAAAACTAAAATATATTACAAATACTGAATAATACATAGTTTGTTTTTTACAACACATGCCCTCGGAGGGTCAAAATACAAAAAGAGAAAAGTACATAAAATGGAAATGAACAACAAGCAAAGAAAATCAGACATCCAATCCAAACTCATCCTCCTTAACCTCCTTCAGAAGTGCCTCAGTCACTGGACCAACTGGATGCTCTGTAATGGTCCTAATAAGGAGGTTCCTGGTGGCAATGGCAGTGGTCAGCTTCTTGTGCTTGTCTTGGTCCTTTGATCTCTTTAATCCAACCCTAAGCTTCAACTCTGAAATCTCCTTCTGGGCTGTCAGCAAAGCCTCCTGTTGCTTCTTTTCATTGGCCTCTAACTGCTCAATCTTGGCTTGAGTTTTCTGATCTTCTTGTGTCCGGGCTTCAGTGATCCTGACCCACCTAGCCTGACTTTCTTGCAGATAGAGATCAGTCCTAGCCTTCTGAAGGTTGGCCTCTTTACAGGCATTCTTCAATATTTGTTCCCCGACTCTTGCTTTTCTGATGTAGTCTTCTGTTTTCTCAATTTTGGTCAGATGCTCCACCCTAAGCTTTTCCAACCTCTCAATGTCCAGACGACCATCACTCCTTTCCCAAAGGGTCTTCTTCAGAGCTTGAGACAGATTCTCATTCCTTTCCCTCAGCTTCTCAAATTCTTCCAGGCTGACAGTTGCTGTTGGCTGTGCTGTGGATGGTCCAGGTATATCCTCAATGGTGAAAGGCATTCCAGTAATCTGAGCTCTAGTACGGGACCAATCATAGTACTGAGCTGAAGCAACATTATTGCACCTTCCAAGAATAGCCATCCCTTTTGTTTGGATGTTGTCCCAAGCCCAAGATGCTTGTCTGACAGCAGCTAGATTAGGCTTTATTTCACAATACAGGGTCTCAGCTAAATCTTGCACTCTAGGAGGATGAATCAAAGCATAGCCTAGTTGTCTCTTAAACAGCAAAGGATTGTAGTTGATGCAACCCTTTACTCCTATCAGAGGTACATTTGGGTACTGCCCACAGCTAGTGATAATGTCCTTGCCTTTGGTGCTCTGGGCGCACCATCTGATGTCATATGAAGTCAAAGCAATGAGCCTCTTGGCCCAATTCTTCTGTTGGTGGGGATTCAGGAAGGCATCTGTCTTAGGCAGGTGTCTGAGCAGCCAGGTGTGAAACAAAGGAGCACATCATCTCACTAACTTCCCCCTTTGTTTCTCATTCCTCTGATGGATGGAATAGTAGAAATCTCCCAGCAATGTGGGTACTGGGTTCCTCAGAAGAAAAAGATGAATGGCATTCCTGCTGATAAATTTGGGCTCATTTGTAAACAATATAACCCCATATATGCTGAGAGCTAGCAATGCACAAACTGCCTTCCATTCTCCCAAAGAGGCCTTCAGGATGGCCTAAAAAATCAAGAAGTCTAAGTGTAAACCAGGGATCCCAGCCTTTGTTGTCATGTTCTGCTCAATCAAAGTAGGCTCTAGGTACAGTGCCTTTGCCACTTCTCCATTGCTGGGAGAAGTCATCTCTGGGTTGAAGGGGACACCACCCCTGACAGGTACTCCAATCAATGATGAATACTCCTCCAGCAGAGGTCCTAGCTGAAAGTCTGAAAATGTGAAACATCTCAAAGGAGGATCATAAAACTGTAAGCAGGTGTGGATCATGCTCCTCTGAGAAGGGTCTAGGTCCATGACCATATCAAGGATACCTCTATAATGCTCTCTGAACAAAGGGATGTGGTCAGGGGTAATAAGTGACTGGACCTGCCTGATACCAGTCAACACAGGCTCAAAGAAATGGTAAGATATGTTGCTCGTCCTGGGTGTAGCCATGAATGCTGATGAAGAGCTGAAGACAAGTGATGATGAGGATCAAGACTGATACTGGAGATGAGCCACTGATAGGCTGATGCTGGTGATGATGAAGATAGCTGAAGCAGACAACTGATGAAGACAACTGAAGCAGAGGTCTATGCAAAAGAAGGGGTCAAAACCAAACCAGATATAATGTGGATACCCTGAAAAACAAATAAACAAATGTTAAATGATGCAAATGATGAGTATGCAAATGATATGTGTAAACACCCCAAATTTGCCCTCACCCATTCACCATGGATTGTGATCATTTCATATGCATAAACACAATCATATCACCTCATATCCCATTTTTGATTCACTGCATAGTTTCTAAGTCATCTGCACCTAGGGTTTGTGATCTGAGCAATCCAAGAGCCTCCTGAGCCACTCCAAAGGCCATCAATCACTTCAAAGGGATCCATGAGTGTTCTTATATCATATCACATCCTCTCAAAGTCAAAAATGCCAAGGAATCACAAGAACTGAGATTGGTATGGATGCAGAGCCAGGTTTGACTGCACAGTTGACCTAAAATTAGGGTTTTGGTTTCAGAGGCCATAACTCCAAATTTTTTGGTCATTCTTGTTTCTATTGGTCTCTATATGGTATAGGGAGTATGCATATCAATTTTCATGAAGAAATTCAATGGGGAAGTCATCTGATCAAGGGTTGACTTTCTGGACAAGTCAGTGTAAAATCAGGGCATCTGAGGCCCCCAATGACCCAACCAAGGGGTGATATTCATCATTTTGAGTGTATATGATCTTTATTTGATCATGGAAGAAGGTTGAAGTTCACAAAAATCAAGAATTTGAAGTTTTTTGCAAAGTTGACTTTTTAGGGCATAGTTGACTTTTAAAGAATATGTCATTTTAGGTCACTTTTCAAACCTTACTTTTTGATCCAAAAATGCTTCAAATGGAAAAACTTTGGTCATGAAAGTTGTAGAATACATTTTTCCCTTTTCAAAAAGTACAAGAACATGACCTAATTCATTTTGGATCAAAAGTTATGGTTTGACAAAGTTGGCAAAAATCACTAATTTTCAAGTTATGCACCAAATGGAAAACTTGCAAGAACTTTGTACCAAGGCAATTGTAACTTCAAATTCATATCAAACCAATGCACAAACATTCTATGTGACCTAAAAGTCAGATTTGAACCAAGAGATCACATGTTTTGTATGGCTTTGGAGCAAAATCTTTCCATGAGAACCAAAGGAAGCCAACTTGCAAAAACCATCATAACACTTCACCCACTTGCTGCCTATGTTGCTGACCACCCCTAGCCTTTCTCCCTCACCTTGCTGCGCAGCCCACACCCATTGTACCAAGCTAGAACCAAGCCCATGCTTTCCTTACACAAGAGTGGACTTTTTTGCAAAAGTAGACATCCCAATCACAGCAGGCCAGGTCACATCACCTGACCAATGGGAGTTCTTTATGCAAGGAAAATGCTGGCCATAACACCCAAGAAGCAAGGCTGAAACATGATGACAACCTAACATACACAACATCACCCTCACTTGCATTTTCCTTCGAAACTCTTTGCACAAACCACCAACATTCAAACCAATTTCACCAATCATTTCACCATGTTCCATTGAGCCAAAACCAACAAGACTTAGGCCTGAATCAAGCAAGAACACCATTCCTCCATTTTCACTCTCAAAAGCAAAATCATTCGAATCTCTCTCCACAGCTCACAAACACACAAGCAAACTTCATAAACCTCTTCAACATCCCTCCCTGGTCACTAAGCACCCCTCAAAACATCCCAAAGCTCAAAGAATCAGAAACACGATTCTTATACCATCCTGAACAGAACTCAAGCAAACTCTTCAATCAGCCCAAATAAACTTCAAGCAAGCCTGGCAAACACTTTGGAGAGGTCATGGGAGTTGTTTAGAAGCAAGAAACTGGCCCAGAAGCTCCTATCTTGAAAGCTTCGAATCAGGTAGCTATGGCATTCCATTTTTCCAGAACCTCTTTTTTATTGTTTCTAATTGATTAAGTATGCCTCACTGATCACCTTGAACTAAAAATTATTGAAAATGGTTGAGAAATGAAGTTGTATTGCTTGTCTGAAATTTTGGCCGTTTTTGTTCTTTGCTTCGATTCATGATCATGGCTGGAAATAAATGAGAAATGAGGGTGGGGTTGAGTTTAGGAGAGTGAAAGGAACAAATCTGGAGCTTTAGAGCTCCAGAAATGACCTAGGGAAGGTTTTGGAAATTCTCAGGGAGGGAGGTCACCGGAGAAGACGACCGGAGCTCGTCTCCGGTGACCTGAAAGTGATTAGCTGGTAATTAGGGTTAGGGCACCAAGTTTAAATGTGAGCCACTGGATTTCATTTCCCGCGCGTGTATGGAGGGCCTGGATCACTTCATTAACTTTTAATTATGGATTAATATTTAATTAATTAGGATTAGGCTGGTTTGAACCTGGGCCGTCCAGATGCGCGCCCAGTCAAACCTCTTGAACCCAGAATCAATCTCAGCCTCTCCTTCTGATTACTTCCATTTATTTTAATTTTTATTTCATTTCTTTTCATTTAATTTGCATAATTTATTAAAAATAGTAAAAATTGTTTAAAAATTATGAAACTTTTTCTCAAGAGTTTCATTAATTTTTAAGACACAAAAATATTTTTATTTTTATTTTTAGCATTAGAAAAGTATTTTTTAATATTTAAAAGATTATTTTTAATTGATTAATGAAAATTAATTTATTAAAAATACTTTTAGGTATTTAAAAATCACCAAAAAATTCATGAAATGTTCTAACACATTTAGAAACATTGTCCAACCTTCAAACCAAATTTATTTTTTGATCATGATGCATTTTAAGAATTTCTCATTGAATTAAAATCATTTTTTGTGCATTATTTTGATCCAAAGTTCAAAAACTCATTTCTGCCTATCCATGAAGAGTTGGACATTGATTCTTTTTGCATTGCATTGTGTTTAGCATGAAGTTTGTGAGATTAAATGGCCATGATTTAATCTTTCATTTTCAATTTGTTTGGCATTTCTTTTGTTTAGGAACCCTAAAACCCTAGCAAACTTGTAAAAATCATAACTTGAGATTGGTTAGGAGTTGAGACCTCTCCTTTGGGCATTGGTTTAATGTAGGATTAGGGGTCCTTTGTGTGGTGTTTTCAATTTTTTATCTTAGGGTTTGCTTCTGATTTTGATTTTTGTTTGATGTATTGTCCATAAACCCTAATTTGGGCTTCCATATGCATCCATCTTGCATTCTCTTGCATAACATGACTTACCATGACATTTCAAACATCCATTTGATCCATTTGGCATCATAAGACATATTGAAAGCATGTTTGATCATTGCATCATGTATTTGCTATGTTGTATGTCATGTGCACTTCATAACTTTTCATGTATGTTCTTGGTTCTTAACTTGTTTCATTTGCATTCATGAACTTGTATGATCATTTCCATATGCTGCCTCATGTTTGTAGCATCTCATAGCATCATTAGCATCATGTATATGCTTCTGGTTTTGTTTCTCATCATGTTATCTCATCCCATTTTGCATTGCATTGCATTTCTTTTCTAACCTTTCAGGTGGTAAGTAACTTTGAGAAGTGAATTTGCCTTCACTTCTCATAACTTTTCTTTTCATCTCTCTTGCATCCATTGCTGCATCTTTCTTTGTGTTTGAGATTGAGATTGCTCATTCTTCCCCTTCCCACTTTCTCTCTTCAAGTGACTTGTCTTCTTGAATGAAGCAAGTTGCTTTGCTTCTCTTGATCCTTTCATCTGCTTCCTGGTGGTTCCATTGAAGACTTCTCTTGAAAACCTCACAAACCTTAGGAACAACCAAGCATGAAAATGATTAGGGTTTTGATTAGTCTCCCCTCTTAGTTTTGCCTTTGTGTCTTCTTTGAGTCTTCTCTTCTCATCTCATAATCAGGGACTAAACCCTAAAGGCTTTAAGGCTTTGTGATTAAGCTTATGCCTGCATCCTTCTCTTAGGATGGAGTGTATAACTTTAATCCTAAGTGTTAAACCCTTAATGCGTTTAAATCCTTCAATCAATCCACTTAATAAGTATCAAGACACCACACTTGTAACTTGGGCCTTGCATTAGGGTTCTAATTCTTCCTTAATTGGTTAAGAAGGACTAACCCTAGTGTTAATGGACAAGTCCCCCTCAAGTTGTCTTACAAATCATAAAATTCACTTCATCATCATATCATTAAATAAAATCCACCTAATCAAGGGCCTTTTTTGTCATGAGTTTAATCCCTAATCATGGATTAAGTTGAGGAGCTTTCCTCAACTTAAACATTCTCATCTATTATCCTTCTATTAGGATGGTGTAATGAGTCTGTTTAATCCTTGATTATGGCTTAATCTCATTACTTAACACTAAACATAAACAACAAAAACATCTAATTAATCACAAGTAGGTTAATGATCTTAATCCTACACCAAAGGTGTTTAAGTGTGAGAAGCTGACTTCACACTTAAGGTATTCTCATTACCCCTAATCAGAGGGAAGATGTGATGAGTTTACTAAATCCATTGGTTTAGACTTAAGCTCATTAACTTATGACAAAATCCAAAAACAATAAAAGACTGAAAACACAAAAACAAACAATAATCGTCTCCTTCGGGATTCTTTTCTCATCACCCTCACTCACAAACGAGAACTTGCTTCTTCCATCTAATGCAAGACAGTTCGCATCTGTGCCAGACAGATCATACACTTGAGCATAGGCAAGTAAGCAGTTCACCAGTCAATTCATCCTTCAGTCTCTTTGGGTCGAACTACGGTGTTCTGACTTCCTCATTGCACGAGAGGATACGTAGGCATAACTTAACGATTATCGAACAAAAGTCTCTGTATATTCCCCCTCTTTCCAGCCTCCTTCTTTAAGCCTCATTATCATGAGCATTTCACCTCTTTCTCTTTTACACTGACACATCATTTATACACTTTACACTTCTTTTACACTGACACCTGTACATTCCTTTCCAGCTCTTTACACACAAATTGCACTGACACTACCCCTTTAAAACACAAATATTTTAAGCGTGGATCCCGTCGAGTACGACGGACAATCTGGGTGCTAATACCTTCCCAGGTTGTAACCAACCCCCTTTCTCAGTCTCTCTGGTTCGCAACCGTCTTATCCATGTCTTTCTAGGTCTATGCAGCATTGCCTTTCCTCCGGGATAAAAATGCCTAGCTGGCGACTCTATTCATCTCCAGTGAGTTCACGGCTGTGTGTTCTCATTGTCCCTCTCGCCGACCGTTCGCGTCTGTACCTTTATTTGGGCCTATTCCCATTTATCGGGAGCGACAGCTTGGCGACTCTGCTGGGGAACCTTATACTGCAACCAGGGCTTCTGGTTCTTTTTGTGGGTTCCTCCTAGCGCTTGTTTGATTTGTGTTTACTGGGGTGTTATGTGCTTATTTGTGTTTGTGTATTTGTATTTATTTTGTACAGTTTTGTTTATTGCTTTCTTTATAGCTTTATGCATATATTATCATATTGTCATACTGTGCTGCTGGCTGGATCTGGTTTTTCTTTGGTGGGTGGGTGTTTCATTGAGAGTTAAGGTCCTATACCTGGGACCTGAGTGACACCTAGGCTAGAGTGAATCATATTCTTTCCCATTCCATCTCGGTCTGGTGCGGGAATATGAAACACGGTTCAGATATGGGTTTCTTCTTGAGAACTCTGTGTTGCAGATTTCCTGCAGTGCTAGGGCTATCTGGGAAGCCTGCTAAGTCTGGATGACCTTTTAGTATTGACCTTCAGAAACTGAGGTGAATTAGAGGAGGAACTTTTATGGTTATTGTAAACACTGTACCCCCGGGTTAGAAGTGTTTACACTTCTCATAACTGATCCAAGTCTGAGGATCCTTGTTTTAGAACACCACCTGTGAGGGGGTTGGGTTGTTTACAGGTTTGCAGGTACCTTGACCTCAGAACACCCTGTTACTTTGACTTGATTAAGAATACTTCATGTTGGAACAGTTCTTGTGATTCTAAAACCCTGGACATGTGGCTCTTTATTTGAGCCCCCCACCTTGGTTACTGGATTTATAGACCTCCATCTGGATTTCTTACATACTTGGACCTATATCAGGGCATTTGATCAGATCCAGCTCAGTCACAAACCCTTGCATATCATTTGCATACATAACCATTGCATCATATTGACATTTGCTTATTTGTGTTTCAGGGTATCCATCTTCATTTGGTTTTGGTTTTGACCCCATCTTCAGTACTGACCTATCTTCATCAACATTTGCTTCAGCTATCTACTTCAGTTATCTGCACCAGCCAATCAGTGGCTCATTTTTCAGTATCATCATCAGCACCTATCTCTACTCATCTTCAGCATCATGGCTCCTAAAAAGAGCAACATCACCTATCACTTCTTCCAGCCAGAGTTATCTGACATTAGGAGGATTCAAACCCTGATCACTCCAGATCACATACCATTGTTCAGGGAACACTATGGGGATATACTTGATATGGTTATGGATCTGGACCCTTCACAGAGAAGCCTGATCCACACTTGCATTCAGTTCTATGATCCCCCACTGAGATGTTTTACTTTCCAGGACTTTCAGCTGGGCCCTCTACTAGAAGAATACTCATCATTGGTTGGTATGCCTATCAGGGGTGGAATCCCTTTCAACCCTGAGATGGTCTTTCCTGGTAATGGAGAAGTAGCAAAGGCTTTGCATCTGGAGCTTGTTCTGATTGAGCAGCATATGACTTCTAAAGCTGGAATCCCTGGTTTCCATCTGGATTTCCTGATTTCTCAAGCTACCCTGAAAGCTTCTCTAGGAGAGTGGAAAGCTGTCTGTGCTTTATTGGCTTTGAGCATATATGGAATTGTGTTGTTTGCAGATGAGCCTCGATTCATTAGCAAGAATGCAATCCATCTTTTCATCTTGAAGAACCCAGTGCCCACTTTATTGGGGGATCTCTATTACTCAGTGCATCAGAGGAATGAAAAGCAGAGGGGAAGATTAGTGAGGTGTTGTGCTCCATTGTTCCACACTTGGCTTCTCAAGCATCTACCCAGGACAGATGCATTTTTGAATCCTCATCAGCAGAAAAACTGGGCCAAGAGACTCACTGCACTAACTTCAGCTGATATCAGATGGTGCACTCAAAGCACCAAGGGCAAGGATATCATCACCAGCTGTGGGCATTTCCCCAATGTGCCCCTAATAGGAGTCAAGGGGAGTATTAATTACAACCCTCTGCTGTTCAAAAGGCAACTGGGTTATGCACTAGTCCACTCTCCTAAAGCACAAGACTTGGTGGAGACTCTTTATTGTGAGAACAAGCCTAATCTGGCTATTGTTAGGCAGGCTGCTTGAGCCTGGGATAATGTTCAAACCAAGGGAATAACTATTTTGGGGAAGTGCAACAATGTGGCATCAGCACAATATTATGAGTGGTCCCATGCCAGGGCTCAATTCTCTGGGATGCCCTTTACCATAGAAGATATGCCTGAATCATCTTCAGCACCACCCCCTGCCACTATCAGTTTGGAGGAGTTTGAGAGCTTGAAGGAAAGAAATGAGAAGTTAACCCAGGCTTTGCAGAAAACCCTCCGGGAGAGGAGTGATGGTAGGTTGGAGATTGAGAGGTTGGAGAAGTTGAGAGTAGAGCATCTGGTTAAGATTGAGAAGTCTGGGGATTATATCAAAAAGTCCAAGGCTGGAGAACAAATTTTAAAGAATGCTTGCAAGGAAGCCCAGTTCCAGAGAGCAAGGACAGACTTGTACCTGAAGGAGAGTCAGGCCCGGTGGGTCAGGATCACCGAGGCACGTACTCTGGAGGACAAGAGAGTTCAGGACAAGATGGAGCAACTGGAAGCTAGTGCAAAAGAGCAGCAAGAAGCCCTGGCAGCAGCCCAGAGGGAGATCTCAGAGCTGAAGATCAAAGCTGGAGTGAAGAGGTCAAAGGACCAAAGTCAGCACAAGAAGCTAACGGCAGCTGTTACGACCCGGAATCTCCTCATCAGGAATCTCACGGAGCGTCCAGCTGATCCTGTGACCGAAGCACTTCTCAAGGAAGTTCGTGAGGATGAGTTTGGTCTTGGTGTTTGACCATTTGTTTGTTGTTGCCTTCATTCCATGTACTTTTATTTTCCTGTAATGTATTTTGACCCTTCAGAGGGCTTGTATTTGTAAAACAAACTATGTACCATTTTGCTTTTGTAATATATGCGTTAGTTTGTTCCATCCGAGTTTCACTTCAAAAGCAACATCAACAGCATCTTCAAGGGTCTGGAAGGGTCAAAACTGAATGCCAAACCGGATACCTTGAGAACAAATAAGCATACTGCATTGCATGCTAACCCTTTTGTTTGTTTTGTAGGTTTTTGATTTATTGCTACTAACTCTGTTGTGATAACCAGGAACTATTGCTCGGCGCCGAGTATTTCCCCTCAACCGTCCGCACCGTTATCCGACCCGTAACAACCTTCCGGGCATTCAAATGGATCAGATGCAGCAGGACCTTACTGAGGTCAGAAATCAAATGGCCAATGAAAGGCTAGAAATGAGGAACCAGATGACTCAGTTTATGGAAGTAATGAACAACATGGCTCAGAGCCAAGAAAGATTGAGGGCCATGGTGGAAAGGCAGAATCAAGAAGATCCACATATAGGGACTGCCGGCACCAGCAACAATGAAAGGGTCCAACCTCATGTTAACCCCCCTGTATTTGGCCCCCATCTTCATCCAGAGGTCAATATTCCTGCAAACGTTCAAGGGACTGCCACTGCAGCCAGGGTACTTCAAGAAGACCCCCAGGAGGATCAATTCACAGTAATGGGTGCTGGGGAAGAAGCCTATGATAGGAGGCTGGATGAGATAGCTGAGAAGTTAAGGTCCTTAGAGTCTCAAAACTCTTTGGGTTTCGACGTCATGGACATGGGCTTGGTGGACGGGGTCAGGATCCCCCATAAGTTAAAGCCTCCTTGTTTTGAAAAATACAACGGGACTTCCTGTCCTCGAACCCATCTACAATCATTTCTGGGGAGGTTGAAGGCCTATACTATGGATGAGAAGCTCTGGATGTTCTATTTCGAAGACAGCTTGACTGGAGCGTCAAGAGAATGGTACTCTCACTTGACAAGGGCAACTATCAGATGCTGGAAGGACCTGGCAGAGGCCTTTATTAGACAGTATCAGTATAACTTGGACATGGCACCCAACAGGACCCTCCTAATGGGAATGTCACAGTCGTCAAGGGAAAGTTTCCGAGAATATGCCCAGAGATGGAGGCAACTGGCTGCTGCTGTTCAACCACCTATGTCTGAAAGGGAAATGGCAGATATGTTTATGAACACCCTCCAGGGAACATATATTGACAGGCTGGCTGCTTTCTCTTCCACTAGCTTTGCAGATGTTGTCATAGCCGGGGAGAGAATTGAAAGCCTGTTAAAAATGGGTAAGATATCTGACAACGGTGCAAGCTCGTCCAGTAGTGCAAGAAAGCCTTTTGCGGGCCCAAGAAGAACTGGCGAGACCAATGCCATCCACACCAACAGGGGCAGGCCCCAACATGTTCACAGATCAGTGGCAGCAGTCACCATTCCCACTCCAGCTCATCCTCAACCAGTTTATCAGCCTCCGCAACAAAACTATCAACAACCTCAGTACCATCAACAGAATCAGTATCCTCCGAGAAATTACAACAACAGCAACACCAACAACAATAACCAGCAAAGGCCATTCCAACAGAGGCCTTCTCAAGCCAACAGGGTAATCGATCCGATCCCTATGCCATATGCTACATTGCTGCCACAACTCCTGAAACTCAACCTAGTTGAGCTAAGGACGTTGGCACCTCCAGATCCCAACAGTCTACCCAGGAATTATGATTCCAACGTGTCGCTCCCGATAAATGGGACTAGGTCCAGATAAGGGTACAGACGCGAATGGTCGGCGAGAGGGACAATGAGAACACACAGCCGTGAACTCACTGGAGATGAATAGAGTCGCCAGCTAGGCATTTTTATCCCGGAGGAAAGGTAATGCTGCATAAACCTAGAAAGATACGGATAAGACGGTTGCGAACCAGAGAGACTGAGAAAGGGGGTTGGTTACAACCTGGGAAGGTATTAGCACCCAGATTGTCCGTCGTACTCGACGGGATCCACGCTTAAAAGATTTGTGTTTTAAAGGGGTAGTGTCAGTGCAATTTGTGTATAAAATAGCTGGAAAAAAGATGTACAGGTGTCAGTGTAAGAGAAGTGAAGTGTATAAATGATGTGTCAGTGTAAGAGAAGTGAAGTGTATAAATGATGTGTCAGTGTAAGAGAAGTGAAGTGTATAAATGATGTGTCAGTGTAAGAAAAGGAATAAGATGCTCAAGATCATGAGGCTAAAGGAATGATGATGGGAAGAGGGGGAATGTACAGAGACTTTTGTTCGATAACCGTTAAGTTATGCCTACGTATCCTCTCGTGCAATGAGGAAGTCAGAACACAGTAGTTCGACCCAAAGAGACTGAAAGATAAATTGAATGATGAACTGCTTACTTGTCTATGCTCAAGTGTATGACCTGTCTGGCTCAGGTGCGAACTGTCTTGCATTAGACAGAAGAAACAAGTTCTCGTTTATGAGTGAATGAGATGAGAAAAGAATCCCGAAGGAGACGATTATTGTTTGTTTTTGTATTTTCAATCTTTTATTGCTTTTTGAAGTTTGTCATAAGTTAATGAGCTTAAGCCTAAACCAATGGGTTAGTAAACTCATCACATCTTCCCTCTGATTAGGGGTAATGAGAGTACCTTAAGTGTGAAGTCAGATTCTCATACTTAATCACCTTTGGTGTAGGATTAAGATCATTAACCTACTTGTGATTATTTAGATGTTTTTGGTGTTTTTGTTTAGTGTTGAGTAATGAGGTTAAGCCATAATCAAGGATTAAACAGACTCATTACACCATCCTAATAGAAGGATAATAGATGAGGATATTTAAGCTGAGGAAAACTCCTCAACTTAATCCATGATTAGGGATTAAACTCATGACAAAACAAGCCTTTGATTAAGTGAATTTTATTTAATGGTATGATAATGAAGTGTTTTTTATGATTTGTAAGACAACTTGAGGGGGACTTGTCCATTAACACTAGGGTTAGTCCTTCTTAACCAGTTAAGGAAGAATTAGAACCCTAATGCAAGGCCCAAGTTACAAGTGTGATGTCTTGATGATTATTAAGTGAATTGATTAAGAGATTTAAACACATGAAGGGTTTAACACTTAGGATTAAAGTTATACACTCCATCCTAATAGAAGGATGCAGGCATAAGCTTAATCACAAAGCCTTAAAGCCTTTAGGGTTTAATCCCTGATTATGAGGTGAGAAAGAGAAGACTCAAAAGAGACACAAAGGTAAAACTATGAGGGGAGACTAACCAAAACCCTAATTCATTGTCATGCTTGGTTGTTCCTAAAGTTTGTGAGGTTAAACAAGAACAATCTTCAAAGGCCACCAGGAAGCAGATGAACAGGATCAAGAGAAGCAAAGTGACTTGCTTCATTCAAGAAGTCAAGTCACTTGAAGAAAGAAAGTGGGAGGAACAAGAATGAGCAAGCTCAATCTCAAACACATATAAAATGCAGCAATGGATGCAAGAGAGATGGGAAGAAAAGTTATGAGAAGTGAAGGCAAATTCACTTCTCAAATTCACTTACCACCTGAAATGTTAGAAAGAAATGCAATGCAATGCAAAGTGGGATGAGATGGCATGATGCAAAACAAAACCAGAAGCATGTTGATGATGATAATGATGCTATGAGATGCTACAAACATGAGGCAGCACATGGAAATGATCATACAAGTTTATGAATGCAAATGAAGCAAGTTAGAAAGCATGAACATACATGAAAAGTTATGAAGTGCACATGACATACAACATGGAAAATACATGATGCAATGATCAAACATGCTTTCTACATGTCTTATGATGTCAAATGAAACACATGAATGCTTGAAATGTCATGACAAGTCATATTATGCAAGAGAATGCAAGAGGTATGCAAATGGAAGCCCAAATTAGGGTTTATGGATCAAACAACAAACAAAAACCAAAAACAGAAGCAAACCCTAAGATAAAAAATGGAAAATGCCACCCAAAGAAACCCTAAACCTATACTAAACCAAGGTCCAAAGGGAAGGTCTCAACTCTCAACCAATCTCAAGATATGAATTTTCTAAGTTATTAGGGTTTTTAGGGCTCTTAAACAAAAGAAATACCAAACAAATTGAAAATGAGGAAACAAATCATGGCCATTTTACCCTAGAAACTACATGCCAAACACAAAACAAATCAAAAAGAATCAATGTCCAACTCTTTTCAAATAGGCAGAAATGAATTTTTGAACTTATGATCAAAATAATGCACAAAAATGATTTTAATTCAATGAAAAATTCTCAAAAATGCATCAAGATCAAAAAAGAAATTTGGTTTGAAGGTTGGACAATGTTTCTAAATGTCTTAGAACATTTCATGAATTTTTTGGTGATTTTTAAATACCTAAAAGTATTTTTAATTAATTAATTTCCATTAATCAATTAAAAATAATCTTTTAAATATTTAAAAATACTTTTTTAATGATAAAAAAATAAAACAAAAATATTTTTGGGTCATAAAAATTAATAAAACTCAGAAGAAAAAGTTTCATAATTTTTATGCATTTTTTACTATTTTTAGATAATTATGCAAAACAAATGAAATAAATATGAAAATAAATGAATTAAAAATGAATTAAGTGAAAGTATGCTGATCCAACGCGTGAGATTTAAAGTGGCCAGGGCGGGAATTGACTTGGCGCCAGATCTCACGGTCCAAATTCAAATTCGCTAATTAATGCTTAAAACCCTAACCCTGCCGTTAATCACTCTCAGATGACCGGAACAGTGTTCCGGTCATCTTCTCCGTTCACCTCAAAATGCCATCTCTCTCCCCAGGCCAAATCAGAAGCTCCAAACCTCCAGAAACCATCTACCAACTACCCTAAGCACGAATCCAGCATCAAATCATGTTTAAACTCACACACAAACAAGAATCGAAGCAATGAAATTTCTAGGTCAAACTTTCAGTACACCATAACATACTCATTTCTGGCTTATTTTCAAAAGTAAATAGATCCCAATGATCAGTGCAACATGCTAAACAAGATTCTAACAAGAAAATGGAGTTCTGGAAAAAAAGTTCATGGTGTCACCTGAGATGGAGCTTTTGATTTAGGAGCTTTCTGGATGATTCTTTGGCTCAATCAGGTCCCAATGATCCACCTTTGAAGCTTTGGATGCTTAGTTGGAGTTTAAACAACCTCTAGAGTGAGTTTGCAGAAGCTCTGACCAAGGGCATGTGAAAATCGTATTTGAGACATGGGGTGTTTCAGGCCAAAACAATGGTTGGTTTCTGGTCAGTGAGGTGAGTAGAGATTGTTGGTGGAGTTTGTTCTTGTGTTTGAGGTTTGTGGAGAGAGATTCGAAGGAAAATGCAGGCTGAGGTGAAGAATGGCAATGGGGTGTTCTTGCTCAAATCAGGCCTGGCTCTTGGTGCTTTGAGGTCTATGAAGTATGGTGAGTTGAAGTGTGGAAATGGTTTGAGTGTTCTGAGCTTGTGGAGGCAGATTCGAAGGCTTATGCAAAAAGGAGTGTTTTTGTGAATGTGTTGGATGAGTGAGTTTCAGCCTTGCTAGATGTATGGAATGGCTTGCTCTTTGTCCACATAAACCTCTCTCATTGGTCAGATGATTGGACATGTGCTTTATTGATTGGTAAGTCACCTTTTGCAAAAAGTCAAATTTTGTGTAAGGAAAGTATGGGTTGATCTATAGCTAGTACATGGGCTGGTTCTGGTGCAGCAAGGTGAGGTGAGAGGCTAGCCAAAGTGCAGCATCCAATGCATCAAGTGGGTGAAGTGATCATGATGATTTTGCAAGTTGTTGGCCTTTTGGTTCATATGGAAAGACCTTGTCCCAAAAGTCATAAAACATGAGCAATGCCTAGTTCATTCTGAATTTTAGGACTTACATGATGTTTATGTGAGGGTTTGATGCCAATTAGAAGTTGCATTTTGCCTTGGTACATGATTTTGCAACTTTCACACTTGGTGCATATCTTGAAAATAAATGATTTTTGCTAACTTTGTCACACCATAACTTTTGATCCAAAAAGAATTTGATCATGTTCTTGTACTTTTTGAAAAGGGAAAGATGAGATCTACAACTTTCATGACCAAAGTTTTTCCATTTGAAGCTTTTTTGGATCAATAATCAAGGCTTGAAAAATGACCTAAAATGAAGCATTCTTGAAAAGTCAACTATGCCCAAAAAGTCAACATTTGCAAAAACCCTAAATTCTTGATTTTTATGAACTTAAAACTTCTTCCATGATCAAATAAAGATCATATACACTCAAAATGATGAAGATCACCCATTGGTTGGGTCATTGGGGGTCTCAGATGCCCTGATTTTACACTGACTTGTCTGAAAAGTCAACTCTTGATCAGATGACTTCCCCATGGAATTTCTTCATGAAAATTGATATGCATACTCCCTATATCATATAGAGACCAATGGAAACAAGAATGACCAAAAAATTTGGGGTTATGGCCTCTGAAACCAAAACCCTAATTTTAGGTTAACTGTGCAGTCAAACTTGGCTCTGCATCCACTCAAACCCTAGTTCTTGTGATTCCTTTGAATTTTTGACTTTGTGGGGATATAATATGATGTTTGAACACACATGGATCCCTTTGAAGTGATTGGTTGCCCTTGGAGTGGCTCAAGAGGCTCTTGGATTGTTCAGATCACAAACCTTAGATGCAGATGACTTTGAATCTATGCAGTGAATCAAAACTGTGATATGAGATGCTATGATTGTGTTTATGCATATGAAATGATCACAAGCCATGGTGTGAATGGGTGAGGGAAAATTTGGGGTGTTTACAGCTGCCCCTATTCAAACATGAGTTAGCTGTGCAGGTTGTAAGCAACGGCTTAACAGGCAAACAAGATAACTTGTGGTTGAATACCAAAGACAGTCCAAAATTTGCACTCACAGAATGAAGAAGAAAAGGGATATAGATTGTAAAAGGAAAATAAAATGTATTGTAAAGTGTGGGCGACGGAGGACGACCGTCGAGCAGAGGACGACTGCTGGGTAAAGTGCAATGACGGGGACAGCCGACATGCTGGGAAAAGCGTGCTAAATAAAGCGATGACGGGGACGGCCGACATGCTGGGGATAAAAGGTAAAGCCAAGACGGGGACGGCCGACTAGCTGGGGAATGTCAAAATATGATGGGGACGGCCATCAGGATAAAGCTGTAGAATTCTCTGGGGATTAATGAAACATGACGGGGACGGCCATCAAGTTCATAAAGGTAAAGTAACCAACGATGGGGACGGCCATCGGGCTAAAAAGAAAAGGGACCACGGCGGGGACGGCCATCGGGTTAAAGAATAAATGAAATAAACAGATGATGGGGTACGGCCATCAAAGATGAAGGACGATCACCTAGCAGGGTACGGCTGCTCTGTTGGGGATAAAAGAAATATGATGGGGACGGCCATCAAAGGTGGAGGACGACCACCTGGCAGGGTACGGCTGCCGAAAATATCGCGACATTGGACGAATGCCGGATAAAAAGGTCAACGACGGGGACGGCCATCGGACGAGCATGATGGAGGACGACCATCAAGAAGTGGAGGACGACCACTCAGCAGGGGACGGCTGCTCTCAAGGTTTATCGCAACACAGAACGAGTGTCAGATAACCAAAATCAACAATGGGGACGGCCATTGGATAAAGTGATGAAGGACGAACATCAAAAGGTGGAGGACGACCACCTAGCAGGGGACGGCTGCTAAAAAAGATCAACGATGGGGACGACCATCGGGCGAGCATGATGGAGGACGACCATCAAGAAGTGGAGGACGACCACTCAGCAGGGGACGGCTGCTCTCAGGGTTTATCATAACACAGGACGAGTGTCAGATAAAAAGGAAAAGATTTGCTTTGTTGGCGATCTACTGGGGATATAGTGAACACGGACGAGCGTTCACAACCAAGAAAGGAAAGTATAAGTGTTTGGTATTGTGTATAGATTAGAGATGCGGACGAGCATCCTTAAGACTATGATACGGACGAGTATCATGTAGAAACAAACTGACACATGTTCAGAGATGATGATACGGACGAGTATCAACGGGTTAACAAAGAACACGGACGAGTGTTGAATCTGAAGGGATTCTTCTGGGGAATAGTAGACACGGACGAGTGTCTATATTCAAGAAGACAAAAGTGTTTTACACAGTGTATGGATTAAAGATGCGGACGAGCATCCTTAAGACTATGATACGGACGAGTATCATGTAGAAACAAACATTAGACGCAATGTTCTGAGATGATGATACGGACGAGTACCAACTGATTAACAAAGAACAAGGACTACTGTCGAATCTATGGGGAGATAAGTGATGGTGTATACAAGATACGGACGAGTATCTGTATAAGTGTATCGTGAGTAGTGAGTATATATAGATGAGTGTTTTAACTGCTGGGGAGAATGACACGGACGGGTGCCAAGAGAGAAAAGTGTAATATGAACAAGTATCTGCTATACAAAGTCTAGGCGACTGCGCTGGGGATATGACACGGACGGGTGTCAGGAAAGTGTATATATAGGTATGTGTGGGTGCAAAGAGGATGTCTTTGGCTTTCTGCTGGTAATATGACACGGACGGGTGTCATGAAGTATCTGTAATACGGGTGATTTTGTTATAAAGAGTGTTCAGACGACTTTACTGGGGAGTGATGATACTGACGGGTATCAAAAAGGAAATATGCTGGTATTTGTGAATATGAGGCAACTGTTTTTGCTGGGACTCTGGTGAGGATTTCTGTACAATGATGATGAACGGTTATTATTCACAAGTGTTAATCCAGAACATGGCTTATGATTATGCTATGCGTTTGATTTTTTTGTCGTAATGCTCTGTATTAGACGGAATGCTACGCTCTGAGGGGATATTATGATGCAAATGCCATGATTATGCAAAGATATCAAACCGGGATTCGGATCCCGTTGCCGTGAAGATCTCTGGTTGATCTGTTTGAGGTGAACCTCCCAGCTGGGGATGAGATCATTGGTAGATCCGGAGAGATGTATCCACTTGGGGATATAGGTCACTGACTGGCATATCCTTGTAATACGGGACCCAGCTGGGGTTTGCAGAAGCCTTCTGTACTCTGTTGTGACTTCTCCGTGCGTTGTTCTTCTGGATAGAGGCTGAGGACCTCGTGGGGAGATGATTCTCTGATTCCTGCATTTGCCGAGGAAGAATGATTGGTACAACAGCTGGGGGATGCTGTTGGTAGCTCAGCTGGGGAGGGTAACAAGAGGCAACTCAGCTGGGGACAGAGCATTTCGGATGCTGAGATCTTTTGTTGATTTGCCAGCTTGATGAGATGTAGCTTGCATGCCCCAAGTTGCGTCCTGTATACCTGCGATCCTGCAAAGATAAGGAAACGCACAAAAGGTCCCGAGGTATCCTTTACTGGATTCCGTCATAGGAGTTAAGCATTTTCGAGAGTAAGTATATTCCTTGTAAGCATGTGTTTTATTATTATTATTTTTGGGAGAAAAACATCTATACTTATGCAATTGATTTTTTAGAGACATCAGACATCCTTTGCAAATAAAAATATACAAAACGAAACATGACTGAAAAAAATCTGATTTTATTAATTCATGTGCCCTGAATTGGCAAGATATAGTCAAAGAAACATGTCTCCTGAAATGAGGAGATTGTTACAAATTGAGAAACAAAGTGCTGGCAGTGTTGACGACGCTTTGAGGAGCTTCCTCTGCTGCTATGACCCGTATGACTTTTGACTTTCTTCTCGTCTTGCTTTCTGAAGAAGACTGATTCTGATTGAGGCTTGATCCTTTGGAGTTTTAACCAGGTTGTAAGTGATACAGACGAATTCAGAGTGCAGTTGTTCGCTTATTTCCTTATTTTGCATGGATCGCCCTTTCGGGTTTTCGACCCATCGGGATACCCATTTTTGCCTGAGTTGTCCAATGCGGCTTTTCAACTCAGCGGGTGTACATTTTTCATTTATTTCCCTTATTTTTGCCCGAGTCTTTTATTCTGTTTTTTTGACTCGCCGGGATGCCCTATTTTTGCCTGGACTTACATTCTGTTTTTATGTCCAGCGGGTCATTTTATGCGAAGTATTTTTTAACTGCATCTGAATTCACAGGGGACGGGAAATCTTCACCATCCATGGTGCTGAGCATCAGCGCTCCACCAGAGAAAACTTTCTTTACCACGAATGGTCCTTCATAGTTTGGAGTCCATTTGCCCCTGTGGTCTGTATGAGGAGGGAGGATTCTTTTCAGCACAAGATCTCCCACTTGGTACTCTCGGTGCCTGACTTTCTGATCGAAGGCTTTCTTCATTCTCTTCTGATACAATTGTCCATGACAGATTGCAGCCAATCTCTTCTCTTCAATCAGACTCAGTTGCTCGTATCGGGACCTAACCCATTCTGCTTCACTCAGTTTGACATCCATCAAGACTCGCAAGGAGGGCAATTCAACTTCAACTGGTAGGACTGCTTCCATACCATACACAAGCTGGTACGGTGTTGCCCCAGTGGATGTTCTGATTGACGTGCGGT